>CM068824.1:68361546-69099046 GCA_028554795.2 Sinohyriopsis cumingii
AGTTGTATATTTAATGTATGAAGGAAGTGATTTCATTAAAGGTTGTAAAACACTATCAATAAATTTGGATAGGTTTTCAGTATGTGAATTACAACCTGATATAATGGGTCGTCCTGGAAAATTGAAAGGTAAATTATGGTCAGGATTTGTATGAGTTTTGGGTAATATGTAGAATTGAGGTGTACGTATGTTAAGACGGAAAGTATCAAATTCCTCACATACGGAATTATTATTTTTAGCGATCTCATTAATGTATGTTGAATTTTTTTATTTAATTTCTAATTGACGTTCAACTTCTTTAACATAATCATCTTGATTCACAATAATAATAGTGCTTGACTTATCATCCTTTTGAATCACTATACTGTCGTCATTCATTAGATTATATACAGACGTAATTTCGTCCTTATAAATATTACTATGATATCGCTTTAATTTAGTTAATATCTCTTTTGTGATCGCGTACTGATAAAAATAGAAATATGAATCACGTAAAAGATGACTTAATTCTGTTATAAAAAGGTTATTTGGGTGACAAGTTTTGGGATGACTTCTCCAACCAATTGGGGCGACTTCTCCAACCACTCTGGGGCGACTTCTCCAGATACGTGGGGGCGAGTTCTCCGCATACCGACGTAACTTAGAGAAGTGCAAGCGATGGATAAATGCTCTTGCTTTCTGTCTCTGTCTCAGTGTTGTTTCATATGACAAATATTGCTCACCAATATCGTCTGGTATATCTTTTAATGTTATCACGCCCGCCCTTTTCACAGAATGTTTGTTGGAGGTTAAGACGTTGTCAAGTCACGTGTTCAGTAGTCGGAGCGATCCACCTTCTGGCGTAAGGTCAATTGTCTTAACCCTGACATATTAACAAATAACTTGTGTTATTCATAGAATTTTAAGTTTAGGCACTGATAATTCATTCATTGCTTTGAAATGAGTATCTTTATCTCTCTCTCTCTCTCTCTCTCTCTCTCTCTCTCACACACACACGTGCACACACACATGTGCACGAATGCAATTGCAATCTCATGCATACACTTTGCATAAATAAATAGAAACATAAACGCAGTTGATTTGTACTTCCACTTGCATTGTCAGACGACTTAAGTGCACCTCGAGCCCTTTCCTTCCTTTGACCTCTTTCCATCCTTTCTTCTGACTGGAAGGGGGGGGGGGCGGGGATGAGCGTTGGTTCGATTAGAGCAATTTGTACAAATGAGCTAGGCAACCGGTGCCGTTACTAGCATAATGGGTTTGATTCTTGCTTGGGACGAACGATAACCTTCTAACCTTATACTGGTGTCATTCAGTACAATTGCACTAAATTTTATGTTTTTTTCTACTTTTCTTCCTTATATTATGCGTACCAATTTTCAAACTTTAGCTTAAATAGAACTTTATGCTTTTATAAAGCGTTAGTTTTGATGCTAAACAGCTTTACTTTAAACTTTAGTGAATTCTATTCTTGTCTTACAAGTAGTAAAATGTGCAGCATTCATTTTATTTTTCTCTCAGAAATGACTGTCTTCCCTATGGTTTACGAAGGCATTACACACATCTAGCGTATTAATTCAATTCTCTTTGCTCCAATTTCAGCTCAGCTGTCGGTCAAGTATTAAATTCCAAAAGAAACAAGAGTAATGAATAAGCAGAATAAAAGTTTGTTTCCTACTTTGATCTTTACATGAGCTGTCTACCGGTATACCAAGACGTAGTTACAAGTTATATTTATTTTCCCAGACATGCACGTATGCAATGAGGTCTCGGAAAACCAAAACGACCCTTCTTTACGAAAAAAAATTCTAATTACATATGTAAAATAAATTCATTATTGACGATTTACGCCTAATCTTCAGTTATAACCTCAGCGTGGTATTGTGCAAATTAACGGTACTTGTTTAAAAAAACAGACATGCACAGAAGACTGTCAGATTGGCATGCGCAGATAAACGGAGGAAAGCATTCTCACGTACGTGCCCATATATTTATATAGTGATACAATACAAAACAACAACCCAGGGACCAAAAATAAAGTTAAGGTTAACGTAAATTTTGGCATAGATTCGTAGTCATTGATCAGATTAACAGTGGCGTCACTAGGGTTGGTGTCACCCATTGCGGTAACTCATGGTGTCACCCAGTGCGGTAACTCGTGGTGTTACTTGCACGGACTCCCTTCCGGCACACAAATTCAAATTTGTTTAGACAGTTATATGCGGTAACTCATGATGTCACCCCCATGAACCCCTCTTCCTGCGCAAAAATTTAAAAAATGTATAGACAGTCATGTGCGGTAACTCATGGTGTCACCCCCTCTGATTGTGTCAACTGGTGCGGTCCGCACCCCCGCACCCCTCTAGTGACGACACTGCAGACTAATTTTATCTTGTAAAGATATTTAAAGCCTACAACGTTGAGCTGGTCATTCTGACATATTGATATGAGAGTCATCACAAATGGCAGTTGTTGTTTGGGTTTAACGCCATTTTCAGCACATGATACATAGATATCAGTATAACTGGATGAGACAAACCTGTGGAAATCACAGGAAGAACCACCGACATACGGGAAACTACAGGTAGGTTTTTTCCTATTCTCATATTCTCTGAGACTCGAACGAACGCGAACGCGAACAGGGGTGAGATGGCAGTGATCATTAAAGGCTTGCGTTTTGGACTACTTGGCCATCAGCAGCTCCACACAAATGACAGTCATTGCTACTTAAAGGAGACCAGAAACCAATGGAAATATAGAATAACAATAAAAGTACTATAGCAGAAAACCTTATTCTGAAGTATCATCTGCGACCGTAACGCCAATATTTAAATATTGGCATATCTTCTAGGAGCTGAATTTCCGTGACCTCGTATGCAAAATTTCCGCGCCTATTCGGTTACTTTCGGGATGTGACGTCATAGTAGCGACTCCAGCAGCCCAAGTGGGAGTTGCCAGAGTAAAAGACAATACCGTTTTGTGTTGCTTACGGGTGTAATAGAACATTAAGAAAAGCCTGTTGACATAACAAAAAAAATCTTTTCCGAAAGATAAAGGCATAATGAAAGATTGGGTACATTATTACAAACGAGTCGATTTCAAAGCAACACCATACAGCACTATGTGCTTGTTACATTTCTCAAAGGAATGTTACGAGAGGGATCATGAAAAAATAGCAGCTCAAAGATACGCAAATGCTAGGCCTAGACTAAAAGTTGGCACTGTTCCAGACATACCTTTGGACATTTTAAATCCTGGGAAAAGTGTTAAATGTGTGAGTTACGAAAACGGGCAGAAGGACGAGTAAGTGACCACAAAATGCAACAATCAATCCACATCTTTTATCTAAAAACAGCAGTGCTAAAAACAAATCTGATAGCCCGACACCCTGGGCCCCTTCTGGTTTTAGTTCCGGCCCATCCTGTATTCAAAGTGAGGTGCCCGTCAGGCTTGTCGAAACAAAAATTGTTTGCCTGAGGAAACTTTGATCGCGCTGGTGAAATGAGTAAATGTATTTTCAAAATGTTGACATACATGCCTTAACACGGCACAATCTAAATCAAATCACCACTGTCCTAGGTGAAATTTAGATTTGATTTTAATCAAATGGAAACTTTGCTAAAAATAAGATTCTAAACCTGTCGTGTTTCGAGAAAACACAATTTTCAGTAAAAATTAAAAATTATAATAAAAAAATGCATTGTATACATGTAGTATGCATAAACGGTAATCTGTAATAATTGGAACTGATATAAAACTATTCCTTGGGCAGTTTAAAAAGCAGCGATGAAAAAAAATGAGGTCAAAGTTTCACATTAACTGTCTGACAACACTGGTCAACAGTGAAATCATTACTACTTGAAAAGGCCCTAATCTGTAGTATTTTGGTGTGCCGAACACGAATATAACCGTGAAAAATTTGTATTGGCTCTCGTTTTGAAGATATTCATATACCTCATTTTCTATGTTTCACTGTGTAAATTTCTCCAGTAGGACTGCAGCAACATCCGGAATAATGATGTAACATTGCATAATACCATCATGCTCACATCATCCACAGTTGATTGCATCATTTTCTGATGCAGTGCAATACTAATGCCATGCGGCTGCTGAAGTAAGTTGACGTCAGCAGTGTACTATACATGTGTAGGCCTATTATACTAATGCCAGGCGGCTGCTGAAGCTGACGTAAGCAGTGTACTATATAAAGCCCAATCAGATAGGTTCAGCATTTAAAATATTTTAGACGTTGTGCGAGACAGTTCAAGCTACTGTTACATAAAACTTATTATTTTATCCATTTACGTACAATAAAGAACAGTAATGCCTCGAAAGTGTGTTAATACCGCGGACAATTTTTGCTATATTTGTGGGGAAGTGACATTTGCCAACCAGAAGAAAAGTATCAATTCTCAAGTGAAGAAGGCATATCATCTTTACTTCGGATGCAAGGTTGGTGACCAAGACAAGCCTTGGGCTCCGCATATATGCTGTGCTACATGTACAACACAGCTTTCACAGTGGTTGAATTGCAAAAGGTCATCAATGCCGTTTGCAGTCCCAATGGTGTGGAGAGAGCCAAGCAACCACCTAAATGACTGTTACTTCTGCTTGGTTCCTCCTCTTTCCGGCGGAATAACGAAGCGAAAGAAGTCGAGAATAGTCTACCCAAACATTCCGTCTGCATTGAGACCAGTTCCACATGGTGAGGGACTTCCTATTCCAGAACCTCCAGCAGAATATTCTCTTGATTCATCTGACGAAGACAAAGGTGAGTCGACCTGTTCTTCTCCTGGTCCATCAGCATGCAGTGATCCAGATTTTCACTGTGGTGCATCATCAACCCCACACAGAATAACACAGGAAGAAATAAATGACCTGATTCGTGATTTGGACTTATCAAAGAACAAGGCAGAATTGCTAGGATCAAGACTCCAACAATGGAATCTTCTAGAAGAAGATGTCACAATTACTGCATATCGAAAGCGCCACCAGCAATTGGAGCCTTTCTTCAGAAAGGAAAGTAATCTGATATTCTGTTCCGATATTGAGGGCCTCATGAATGCTTTAAAAATCACTCATGACCCACAAGAATGGAGACTATTTGTGGACTCTTCGAAACTGAGTCTCAAGGCTGTGCTTTTGCACAATGGAAACATTCTTCCATCTATTCCAGTAGTGTATGCTGTCCACATGAAAGAGACATACGATAACTTAAGGCAGCTACTGAATTCCATTGAGTATAACAAGTACAGCTGGCACCTCTGTGGTGATTTGAAGGTAGTTGCCCCTTTAATGGGACTGCAGCAAGGATATACAAAATACATGTGTTTCTTATGCGAGTGGGATAGCCGAGCAAGGGAAATGCACTACATGAAGAAGGAATGGACTCACAGGCAGAATGTAGCCATTGGAGAGAAGAATATCCAACACCCAGCTCTGGTTGAGGCTCAGAAAATCTTGCTACCACCCCTTCACATCAAACTAGGTTTGATGAAGAACTTCGTGAAAGCCATTGACCGGACTTTGCCAGCATTCCGATACCTGCATGAAAAATTCCCTCGACTCAGCGAAGCAAAGATTAAAGAGGGAGTTTTTGTGGGTCCTCAGATTCGAGAGCTTTTCAAAGATGACCGGTTCAACAACTTGCTGGAAGGTGACGCGAAACAAGCATGGAATGCTTTTCGCCTAGTTTCTACAAACTTCCTCGGAAATGTTAGGGCAGAAAACTATAAGGAACTAGTAGAAGACATGTTGATGAAGTATAAGAAACTTGGCTGCAATATGTCTCTAAAGATTCACTTCCTTCATTCCCATTTGGATTTCTTTCCTAGCAACTGTGGTATTGTTAGTGATGAACACGGCGAACGTTTTCATCAAGATATCGCAACAATGGAACAAAGATACCAGGGAAAATGGTCCACTACAATGCTGGCTGACT
This sequence comes from Sinohyriopsis cumingii, assembly GCA_028554795.2. Lineage (NCBI taxonomy): Eukaryota > Metazoa > Mollusca > Bivalvia > Unionida > Unionidae > Sinohyriopsis > Sinohyriopsis cumingii. Next base: position 68,367,488 of record CM068824.1, read on the forward strand.
ACTGCTGGACACTCCTCAGAGATGCTCCCGAACAGCTGTACAAGAGACAGGCGAAGAAATCTAAGATGTAGTCAATGACTTGATTTTTTATAGGTAGGCTATTACAGTTGACCTTTTACTATTGGAATGCATTTCGTTATGTAAACATTAATTTCTTGCAGATTACAAAAAAACTAGAGCCAATTTTGCAATTTGACTGTCATATTCGTGTTCAGCACATAAAAATTGATAAGAATTGACTAATTTTATTTCAGTAACATGACTTTTGTAAAAATTTGTTGTCCAGTGCAATAGAACGGGGGGGGGGACTATTGACCCCCCCCCCCCCTTGCCCGAATGTGCGACCGTCCATTTGACGTGCCTTTTCTCCCTGTGATACGGCTTATTATTCGCCCATGACAAGCCCCTCTTGCATATTCTGGTCAGTTCTGGCTAAATTGCAAAATAGCTAAAGTTTTGATTTAAGTACGCAAATGATAAAGCCGGTGTGACTAATAAACATAATCCTTATCCTTGCATTGATCTTGTGAAAAGAACTGCCCCTCGGACATACTTCAAAGAAACCATGTTCGACAGTGTGTTTATGTGTAAGCACCAGCAATTGATTACCAAATAAACGATGCCTATTTTGTTATTACTTACGATGCCATAGACTTAATTTTAACAGTTCAAATATGCAGTCACAAGTTACTGTACTTGTGGCAACTGTTTTTCTCACGTTTTATGCCCCACCTTATATCCTTAGGTTTAAGTCTTAATGCATGTAACACTGTTTGCTGATTAAAATATTTATTCAGAATTAGTTCTTTAGGGTCGCATATACTGCATGGTATATTTTGTTTTATTCCTTGTAATTTAATCATGATAATTAAACTTTTCATATACGGTAGAGGAATGTCAGGTGTTAACTGGCCGAGTTTCTTTGGCGGAAATGGAGATGCGATTTTGTTTGCAGTGAAAATTTCAAAGTGATCATTCATTTAAGCTAATTGGTGACAATTTTATTCTTTTAATTTTTTTTAAATACTATAGTACTGTTGTAGTTGTTTAAAAAATCTGAAATTCACTTGAATAATGTTTACTCTTCACGTTCTATTTACTGAAGAAGAAAAAAAGAAGAAAAAAAAAACTGTTGTATGATATTAATTATTTCGTCCAGTGCCGGTTTAGACGTGTGTGCGTGTGATTTGAATTTTTAACGTGGCTTTAACAATTTTTCAGTCATATCGCTACGATGTCTGCAGTGTGGCAGTTTAGACTGTGGATTGCATACGTTATATTTAAAAATGGTTTGGGGTTGGGGTTTTTACTTCTGACAAATTAAAATTGACAGACATAATGTAATAATCGTGACTTCGCTGCGCAAAATTGAGAGATATTACGAGATCGGGAGGTAGATGAGGAAATACCCTCAAAATCGGGAGGTTTTTCTCCCGGCTTGACAGTTGATAGGTATGAACTGTCCGGGCTTGTGGAATTTCATTCAGGACTTTAGTTTATTTAAGTCACCAGCTCGGGGCCTGTGCCTAACAAATTTCTTTTAGCACTTACCAGTACAGTACATAAACTATTATATCAGATTGCAGATTCAACTTTTGAATGTGCAACCCAAATGTGGTCTCCTGTCTGCCTGGCTCGCCAATGTTTATGTTTGTATTCGAGGACTGGCTAGTATAGCGTCACGGTACCACGTGATCTGTCGTCTCATCAAAACTCGGAAAAACTCGGCAATTTACGGAATCGTGGTATCTTCCACGCAATATAATCACTACCCGCTTACGATATTTAATTTATAAACATTGCAGTCGAATTAAAATCTGTAGAGAATTACATAGGTAAAAGGACAATTTTGATTTCTAGTCTCCTTTAAATACATGCATGTATTGATCTTTCTGAATTTAAAATCGATTGAGTGAATCTGACATTTAGGATACTGATTTGTCGATCTCCGTTATCAAAACATCAAAAGCATGGCCACATGCCTAGTTAATAATAATTAAAAAACATCCCACAAAACCCCCCAGAAAAAACAAACAACAACAAAAAATAATTGTTCTATTGATCATGTTTACACATGAATAGCATCAGTCACAATTAGATGCTAAGCAGACAAACATGATATCTTTCCTAAATGGCTTACCTACCTACAAGCATTTAGTTATTTCGCTTTCAAAACCTGGCTCTTATTATGGTGCAAACATTAGTCTGTTGTCAGCCCTAACAGCCTTGGTGCTCGTGTCTAGTACAATATTAACTTTGAAATAAGTATGGGGGGGATGGGTACCGTAACACTGATAATTGGGTACGAAATTGATTTAGGTATTTGCAGTTGTGGGTTTTGTTTTGCTGCGAAAGACAAAACGATGATAGAATAAAGGCTCAAAATAAATGTTGGTCTTGAAAGGTCTCTGGAATATTGAAGTTTCCGATTCTGGTGATTTTCAATATATATATATATATATATATATATATATATATATATATATATATATATATATATATATATATATATATATATATATATATATATATATATATATATATATATATATATATATATATGTGTGTGTGTGTGTGTGTGTGTGTGTGTGTTTGTGTGTGTGTGTGTGAGAGAGAGAGATTTGGATTTTTAACGTAGCTTTAAAAAAAATTCAGTACTATCGCAATGATGTCTGCAGTGTAACAGTTTATATAGTGATGTCTAGCACTGGGGCATCATGCCGCAGTCATGTAGCATGATGTCCCACCCAGTCACATTATCCAGAAACCAGGCCGACCAGTCCTAACACTAACCTCTTGATGCTGAGCGTTAAGCGAGGCAGCTGTTAGTAACATTTTTATAAGTTTTTGGCATGACTCGACCGGGGATCGAACTCATATATACAGACAAATATTATATATATATATATATATATATATATATATATATATATATATATATATATATATATATATATATATATATATATATATATATATATATAGCTCATATTTGTCTGTGAGAGTAGATTCCATATTACAATTGTTATGGGGGGGGAGGGGGCCTGAGTGGACGAGTGGTCTAAAGCGCTCACCATTCCGGATCACTGCTACCTCACCTCTGTCTGCGTGGATTCGAGGCTCGACTAACGTGAGCACGTGAGAAAGCCTGCCAGTCAGTATCTTCTCGTTGGTCGGTGGTTCTTCCCGAGGTTTTCCATGGCTCTTCATCCACCATTTATACTGGCCCCCATGTATAGCCTATCTTGTGTTAAAAAAACAATGGCGTTAAACCCCAAAACAACAACAGCAACAACAATTATTGTTTGTCTGTAAACATGCTTATAAAGGCTTGAGTTCTAAATAAAGCCTGATTCTGACCTTAGATTATTCTAGAGACGAATTATGTTTACTGTTTGATGGAAATTTCCATTGAACTGACCTTCTTCCTGGTGCTTGAATTGTCTCTTAGGTTTTTATATTAAGATTAATTATGTTATTCCATATCTTAACATCAGCCTTACTGAAATCAATTTTAGTTCTTTTCAGTTGAGAGGAATATGGATTTTTAACGTAGCTTTAAAAAAAATTTCAGTACTATCGCAATGATGTCTGCAGTGTGACAGTTTATATAGCAATGTCTAGCACTGGGGCATCATGCCGCAGTCATGTAGCATGATGTCCCACCCAGTCACATTATCCAGACACCAGGCCGACGAGTCCTAATACTAACCTCTTGATGCTGAGCGTCAAGCGAGGCAGCTGTTAGTAACATTTTTATAAGTCTTTGGTATGACTCGGCCGGGGATCGAACCCATATATACAGACAAATATTATATATATCTGTGTGTGTGTGTGTGTGTGTGTGTGAGAGAGAGAGAGAGAGAGAGAGAGAGAGAGAGAGAGAGAGAGAGAGAGAGAGAAAATCTGGAATCGTATTAAAACTTGGGTTGCTGTCTGTAAGCATGATTAGTGTCTATTTTTTTTTTAGAATCACGAAGAAAGAAAAAAAACAACCAAAGGAAACATGTGCCAAGAATAATTGTTTCAATAACGAATTCAAAGAAGGAAACAAATGAGCGATTTATGTGAAAAAAAAATCCTCTTATCTTTAAACACACTTCAAACTGACAGATCGGTTTAAATCTGATAGGAAAAAGGAAAATTAATTTGCTAGCAAGTACACAAACTCCTGCAATTCACATGTTTACATTTTGCAATCAAAGATAAACTTTGGTTTGTTTTATTCCGCTGTGAATGAAGTACAGTTTACACCAGAATTTAGTCAATCCCAGATTTTATCCATGGATTTGTCAGTGACCAAATCTCTGTTTCACTTTTTTTCATGAAAATATCTTTGAATATTACATGTAAGAAAAATGTAGCATATTTGTAACCCCAAAAAATCGTAATAATTTCAAACATGGTTAAAAATCAATCCAGTTAAATAATCAGCAAGTGCTGTTTTTACCTTTTACATTCGACTTTTATGTGATATTTCGTTCTACTGAGTCGAAATTTGGCCTTTAGCTTTAAAATGTAAACTAGAGCAAAATTCTATAAGTGTATCTGGGGGTAAAGAAATAAATAAATACATATGAAACAAAGATAAAGATATATCTTTTATCCAAAATTGCAAATATCTATTATCTCAAAATATCAAAAAGATTTTAAATGATACAAACAATACTCAACGAATGCGTCGAAACAGTTAGTGATATTTACCATGATACTCAATTAATGCGCCGAAACAATTAGTGATATTTAGCATGATAATCTATAAATTCGCCGAAACAATTAGTGATATTTACCATGATGCAGCAAGTTCAATGAAAACAATCAATAGAAAGCAAATTGTAGCTGTGACATCTCCAAGAAGAATTGTTAATGTCAGCCTTGATTTGATACAGATTGGACAAACGCCATAAGCAAAGATTTAAGATATCTAAAACAGCTTAGATTTAAACGTACAAGTGAATCACTTGAAGATTATAAATTTGATAGAAATACGTATAAATCTTTTATAAGAAGCACACAATAGCAATACGAATTAAAACCAAAAAAAATTCGACTTTTATCTGCCTTATACTCTAAAGATACACAACTTTTCTGGCGCTTTGTAAATAACCCAAGTACTGGTATGCAAAACAGTATCACGTCTGCAACTTGGTATGAATATTTTTCGGAATTATTTAATTTTTCCAGTTCTGTTGACCAGATACAGGAAATTGAAAACATTGAACTAATTCACGAGACTTTAGATAGACGCTGAAGATGAGGTTATGCTTTGCATTGAGTAAATTGAAAGATAACAAAGCTGGAGAATACATGCTTTATCCAGCGACTTCTTTATAGGTACAAGAGACATAATAACACCAATATTAACGATATTATTTAATAAACTATTCGATGTTGGATAATATCCAGAATATTAGTCAACGGCTATCATCATACCAAGTTAGAAGAAAGGGGATGCAAATGAACTCTCCAATTACAGAGGCATTAGTCTACTACCTGTATTAAGCAAAGTGTTTACATAGATTTTAAATAACAGAATAAATAAACGGGTGGAGGGAAACGAATTACTGGGCGAAGAGTAAGCATGATTAAGAGCGGGGCATTACACAGCAGATAATATATTTATATTATATACATTAATTTGTAAATATTTAAGAAAATGTAGGGGTAGATTGTATACAGTATTTATTGCCTATGAAAAAGCCTTTGATATCATTAGAGACACGTTTACTGTACCAAAAGTCAGTTAATGAAAATATTAGTGTAAAAATGTGAAGAACCATTAAGGCAATTTATATTGATGTAAAAGCATGTGCTTAGTCCAACAGCCTTATTACCGATGTGTTTAATTGCCCTTTGGGCATGCAACAAGGTTGTGTTTTATGGCCTTTACTCTTTTCTTTATTTTTTAATGATTTGAAACCCTTTTTAGCTGAAGGAAACAGGGGAGTGTCTGTAGAAACATTGGAACTATTTTCACTGTTGTATTCGGACGATTTAATTGTCTTTGAAGACACTACTCACCGGTTGCAAAATATGCTCAGTAGGTTGCATACATATTGCCTATAGTGGAAATTAAAGGTGAATATGGAAGAAAAAAACAAGAGTGGTTGTATTTCGCAGAGGTGGCTATCTCAGAAGTTACGAAAAGTGGTAATATGGTCATATAGAGGTAAATATTGAACCATATTATAAGTATTTAGGATGCATATTTTCTTCCAAAGCTCTTGCTATATGTGCCAGAAAACTCTGTCCTTGCAGGCGCTAAAGGCTGTGCATATATTGAAACAGAGCCTTTCAAAATTTGGGCAGATTACCCGTAACTGGATTGCTTCGTCTATTTGACGCGAAGATAGCTCCCATACTTAATTCTGAAGCTGAGGCTTGCGGGTTTTATGATGCCCACGATACTGAAAAGCTCATCGGTACATATATCCTTGGTACATTAAAGTCTACTCATAATGCATTCGTATATAACGAATTAAGAAAAATTAGTATGCAGTGTATAAGATATAAACGTATTTTGAAATATTGGCTAAGAATTCTAAAAATGCCAGAAGACTGATATCCTAAACAATGATATGATTTACAGTTAAGATGGGGGTGGGGACAGTTATGATTGCTGGGCTAACAATGTTAAAAAGCTTATATTTACATTTTGATTTAGCAGTGTTTGGTGTACTCAGGGCGTAAATGATGAAAATACATTAGATTGTTCAGCCAGAGATGTGAAGATACTTTTAGGCAAAAGCTGCAGGATGAGATTAAGTCGACGAAAAGACTGCGTTTCCATAGTTCACTGCTAGTAGAATTCTCTTGTTAGAGATATTTAGAATTGTTAGGAGATAATGATCTTTGTTATATAATCACTACGCTTAGAGTGCTGAACTTGCCAATCAGAGGTAATACTTGAAAATATGAAAGTATCTGCTTTGAGGAAAGATGGTGTCAAATTTATTACGTTAACATCGAAAATGAATTCCATTTTATTACTGCTTGCCCTCTACATAGAGAAATACAAAGAAAATACTGACCCACCTTTGTATATAAAAATTCAACTTTGGAAAAATATAGGTCCTTTATACACAGTGATACTAGTAAAATTCTAATGACTAATTTAGCAATGTTTACTATAAAAGCCTTGAAGATTAAAGAAACAGTTTTATCAACGACTCCTGCTACATAAGACTTTGGATCAGTATCGCAAATCTTGCTCCACACAAGTTTTAGGGTTACCCTTAAATCCGTATTTTGATTACTGTGCAGTATATACTTGTATCTCACATATATTCGAGGAAAAAAAAACACACCAATAAGTATTACTTTCATGTATATTACTTCTTATAACTACGATGTTCTTTTTGTTACGCATTATATCATCTTTGTGTACCGCATGAGGTATGTATATATATGATGGGTCAGTGGCCTATATTACAAATAAGCATTAAGTAAAAATCATCACTTAAAAAAAGTGACCACCTGACATAAATCTAGACTCTTAAATGGACAAACTAGTCCCAAAATAACGGCAAGATTTGCTAAGATAAAAATGACCGGAAAGAAGAAAAATAAATATCCAACAAATATAAAATAGTTTATAGCGATGAAGTTTAGTTCATTATTTTCTTTTTTTATTAAGAAAACGCTGTCGTCTCATATTATTCTAAAAATATTTTAGCCTTGAGAAAGTGTGTGTGTGTGATTTGGATTTTTAACGTAACTTTAACAATATTTCCGTCATCGCTATGACGTCTGCAGTGTGGCAGTTTATAGTGATGTCTAGCACTGGGGCATCATGTCACAGACATGTAGCGTTGTGTCCCACCCAGTCACATTATCCTGACACCAGGCCGACCAGTCCTAACACTAACCTCTTAATGCTGAGTTCCAAGCGAGGCAACTGTTACTACCATTTTTGTAAGTCTTTGGTATGACTCAGCCGGGGATCGAACCCACGACCTCCCGCATCCGAGGCGGACGCTCTAACCACAAGGCCACAGGAGCAGTCTGAAAATTTTTGTACACTTAATTTAGGTCTTAAATTTGATGATATACTATGCATGAAAGCCATTTTTTTTTCACTCCAGCCTGATATGAAATTGAAACTTTCCCTAACCTTTCTTCGTGAATAGCTGAAACGATCATAAGAGATAATTTCGGTGACACAAGTTCTGTGCTAAATTGCTCTAATAACAATCAGCAGGTCAATCTTGACGTCACATTTGCCCTTCCATTGCTCCTAAAAGTATTGTACGTATGTAATATTTAATTGCGTGTGTGTGTGTGTGTGTGTGTGTGTGTGTGTGTGTGTGTGTGTGTGTGAGAGAGAGAGAGAGAGAGAGAGAGAGAGAGAGAGAGACAGAGAGAGAGAGAGAGAGAGGGTGGGTGTCAGGTTGATATTATGACGATATAAAATATTTCGTTTCACTTCATATTAACACGCATTCTCCTGGATCCACGGTTTACACTTTTCTTTCTGTGTGGAACTTAGATGTAGCGTATACATATAAAATTTCATATTCAAATAATTGGATTAAATATTTTGGTTTTATTTCAGTATTTCAGATTTTATAGGCATCGACGTGTCATGGCTGACATGTTTTGTTTCCTTTGCACAGTAATGTAGATAATTCTATATGACTTAAAAACACTGAGATTTGGAGACTGGGATGCGATTAAAATTGGATTTTTTTATTTTTATTTTCAGGGTCTTGGCCTGACAGCTATCGGATATGTCTCTTGGAACCTAACCCAGTTACCAGATTCCAGTGTTTTCTTGTCTGGGAGATTTGTATGTATTGTTAACTTTGGTACAGTAACTTTTACTGTGTTAAATGATTTGTGGTTCAAAAGGAATTGTAACAGAAAGAAGACTGATAATCTCCCCTTACCAGATGTAGAATATTAGAATGGCTAAAATTAGTATGGCTAGATGAGCTAACTGAAGATAATTTATCCATGCAAAAAATAAATAATAAAATAAAAATGGATATAGAGTCATCTGAGTTGGAAACGATTTGGACTCAACTGAAACATTTTCTAAGCCCAACTTCTCTGCTTTTTCAAATTCGCTCTCGTCTTGGTTGGAGTGATTTGAGATCAGTTATTTACTGCTTGTATTTATAATTCAGGAATTAATGAGTGATCTCAATGTTGATTGAATGAATGGGTGATCTCAATGTTGATTGAATAAATGGGTGATCTCAGTGGTGATTGAATGAATGAGTTATGTCAATGTTGATTGAATAAATGGGTTATGGTTAGGGTTACTTCCCTTACAATGGCTAACTTGATAATTACAAGAGGAATCTTTTCAGCTAATCTGAAAACGTGTTCCCAGTCCTTAAACAAAGTAATAGATTGTCAGCAAACAATTATCAACCTATATATATACCTTAGAATTATTACATCTAGAATTATTACAAGAAAAGACTATCTATTCTCACATTTATTATTTGATTTACAGTGGTTTCCTTTTAATTATAGAGTAAAGTACTTTAAATCTATTTGGATATATAAATTATTTTAATAAATGGTAATACAATTCATCAATCATCCCCTAACTACAGCTTCCTATATATATTCACACAATCTGGGTCTATTTCGTACTGTAATCTTCATTTGCCTAAATTCAAAATGGCTCCAAACAAAACATCTTTGAGATCATTCTTCAGCAGCATTGTGGGATATCATTCCCGCTGTCATTAAGTAAACATCAACACTATTCTTTTAAAAGCACGCTTCAATAATCTTATATCTAATTATGCCGTATTCATACAATTAGAGATACATAACTTGGACACCCACCCACCCTCTTTCTATCTCCAAAACCTACATGTATATCTTATGTATGCTTTAATCTAATGTGTGTATGTATTCGTGTACATATATTATGTAATTACATGTGAATGAGTTTTCTTGTACATATACGTAGCGTGTAGAGTTTTAATATTTTATTATTAAGGAACATGTAAAATTTAATGTTTCAGAACGAAATATATTATCCTCAGGAAAATTATTATTATTATTATTATTATTATTATTATTATTATTATTATTATTATTATAAATTAATTGATGGGGGCTCTTATAGAAAAGAAAAACTTTTCATGATAATGACGTATGTCGACTCATACGTTGAAAAGCGTTCATGATTTAGATGAAGTCGTTCCTTTGTATATATTTTAATTTAAATGTGTGAATTTCACTAATGTAGTCTTTTGAAAACAATATTAAATTTTGTTTAAGACAAAACGTTGTTATCTTATTTTCTCTTTTAGATATTCTCATACTCTCTACTTGGCATAGGATTTGTGATTTGCCTCATAGGTAAGCAACACAACGTCCAAAAATCAGATCTCATTAAATAAATTAACAGTGTTGCAAAGAGGGTCACACAATATTTGCCTAACATAAGGGACCTTGCGAAAAGCTAATTCAACATTCACTCTTGAATGCTCTTGAGAAATAAGCGGACGGCTGGGAATTTGAGCATTAATTTTCTAGCATTCTCTTAGTCCATGTAGGTCGCAACTGCCAAATACGTTGTTCTTTGTCGATAAATTCAAGCTTGTAAGCACACATAGACTTTAATTTGAGATTAAACAAATTTTAAAGCCATTAAGGTTTTACTGAATTATTAGTGGTGTAAAACTTCCACTGCTTTTGAGACAGGGTTATGTTTTCAAGGAATTGTTTCGGTACGAATTTACAGGAACCATATGCATCACACACATCTTTCTACCACTGGAAATTTGATTTCTTTTGTAAGAAAGTGTGTTAATTTTATGTAATAGGAACAGTAACTTGTCAGAGGAGACCGTCGAGATAAACTAGAATTATGTCCCTTTATAATGACAACTGCACTCAGAGCACACATTTGTTCGGTCTAAATCCAAATACCGCTCTGCAGTTATTATGTACATCTGAGAGAGGGACCGGTATTCTGTCAACTTGTTTGCATTGACAACATGCACAATGACGAGAATGTTGGCACACCTCTGTGCTACTATCGTGTACCGTAACTGAAATTTGGGACCAACGAAGGAGTTTTAAGCCTATTCATAACGTAGTTTTGATTTTGCTGAACTCTTCTTACCTTTATCTTGCTACGTACGAGACATAAATAATTCTAAAGCTGAAATCAATTATCCAAGCACTTTTTGTAAATAAAGTGAAGGTACTACGATCATATTCGTCCGGGCGTACGTATGCGCATTTGAAACATTTTTCAATGCCTACTATGTTATTTAAAACAGAGACTCCAGACTTTGGGATATAATAGGTTGTGGTCTTTGTGCAACAATCTTAAACTGTATTTCGGTCCATCCAAATGAGTGTGGAGTTTGCAGGTCGGGTCTTATTGGATATGGGTGGACGCGGCGTGGAGGGGACAGGGGAGGGTGAGGCATTCATCATGTATGTATAAGGTTGAAAGGGGGATGTGAGACGAATAAGAGATGAAAGTATCAAGATAATCAGGCTTTGCTTTAGCTTTGTAGTCTAATATCATGGAATGTCTTAGCCTTATAGTTTAATGATTTAACCTTATAGTTTAATATTATGGTGTGCTTTAGCCTTATAGTTTAGTGTTATGGAGTGCTTTAGCTTTATAGTTTCATATCATGAAATGATTTAACCGTATAGTTTAATATTATGGTGTGCTTTAGACTTATAGTTTAATATTATGGAATGTTTTAGTCTTATAGTTTAATATCGTGTAATGATTTAGCCAAATAGTTTAATGTTATTTAATGATTTAGCCAAATAGTTTAATGTTATTTAATGATTTAGCCAAATAGTTTAATGTTTTTTAATGATTTAGCCAAACAGTTTAATATTACGGAATGCTTTAGTCTTATAGTTTAATATCGTGAAATACCTTTGCCTTATTATGGAATGATTTAGGCTTATTGTTTAATATTATATAACGTTTTAGCCTCATAGTTTACTCGTATGGAACGCTTTAGCCTCATAGTTTACTCGTATGGAACGCTTTAGCCTTATAGTTTAGTATTGTGGAATCATGGTTGTTCAATACTAAAAGCTTCTACACGTTCCAATAATAACAGAACGCGATAACCATAGGAAAGACAAACAGTCAGAGAGAGAGAGAGAGAGAGAGAGAGAGAGAGAGAGAGAGAGAAAGAGAGAGAGAGAATGACTATATACAATTTTTAATAGAAAATGAAAAGTACAAGAGCGCTGTATTTTATGAATAGCGAATATTAATATCACTGTCAATGAACTCTTTACACTGAACGTACAGTAATGTCGGAGTGCACATTACGTCATCTAAAAGAAATACAGTCACTATCATTCGATGAAATGTGAAATGTTCAAATTTTGAAAATCTTGTCCTGATTCTAATTATTAATGGTTATTTTTATTGGCATAGAGCAGAAACTCAAACTTATGTATAAAATTTGTATCATCCACATCCAGTCACGAAGTTCGCACATACATTTATACAGACATTATGCATATGCTACTTTAAAATGGGTGTACATTTTGATAAATCGTTTTACTTTCTGCTTCACGTGACCTCTGTCGGGTCTTATTATTTCTTGGCCGAACGTATCTAAATTAATGAGGACAATATCTGTGTAGTATATTATATTTGATATGCATTAAATAAGACTGATTTTAAAATAATGAAATTTGTAGGTTTGCTTGGATGCATTGGAGGACTGGCCAGCAGTGTATGCTGTTTGAAAGCAGTAAGTAATACTATTTAGGCTCAACCAAAGAAAGACAATTTTCTTATACGAAGACGTGTTTATACACATTGGAAACAAGTGAGACACAGCAAGTACAAGTGCTTTGTCTCTTAGAGATCTTGGTATTCGATCATAGGCACGGGTTACTAAGTCGTTCTAAGGGGTCACTAAATCGTTCAAACGGATCGCTAATTCATTTTAACGGATTACTAAATAGTTATAACGAATTTGAAAAATCGTAATAACAAATTAACAGTTGTTGTAACGCACTGATATTCATTTAGTTTTTGGTTATAACGTATTGTCAAATCGTTGCAACGAAATAATAAATAGTTCTAACGAATTGCTAAATCATCCTACCAGAATATTAATTTGCTTCATCGGATCACTAAATGGTTGTAACGGATTGTTGTAGCTCAAACGAATTACTAGATTGTTCTAATAGATTAATAAATTGTTTAGTAAATCTTTACAATGGATTTGCTCTTCGTTTCAGCTGATTGCTAAATCGTTCGAGCAAATTGATAAGTCATTCTAATGGATTAGTGAGTCGTTATAAAAGATTATAAATCGCTTTAGGTGAATACTTTATCATTCAAAACGAATTACTAAATAGTTCATACAGATTAGTAAATCAATATAATGGAATGCTAAATAGTTTTAACGAATTACTAAATCGCTTGGACAAATTAGTGTAAGAGGGTCGTTCCTTGCAATTGAAAACCAGTATTTAAACACGACTGAGCGCGTTGGTACACCATTAATCAAAACTGGTAAAAACTTTCCAGGGCTTCATTAGACATTTGTCTCACGAAATATGCATTCGCTTAGTTGGGTTCTAAATTTTAAATGAACATTGATAATACATTTTTGTGAATTTATGCGTCGAAAGGCGTAAAGTGCATGGACTCTTTGCTTCTCACTATACTGCACATGTGTGTTCAGAATTACAGGGCAATGAGTTGTAAAACAAACTTCAGCACTAAATTGCATTACACATGTAAGCCCAACCATATAATTTTACGGCCCTAAATCTTAATATTCCGGAATAAAAAATAATATTACATTAGCCCATCAAGTAAAAGAGATGTATACAATATACCTTGTGTATTAGAACTTTGTACTTTACTTTAAGTTCATATTAATGGTTTCAAAATAATCATGAAACAAAAAAAGCAACTAATCAAACATTATAACATTTATCAATGAATAAATAATTAGTTCATATTAAGAAAGTTTCGTTTAATATGTTTGTATCAGGAATTCGTAAATAATCTCGTCTTTAATGGAGTCCACTGTAGTTCTTTCTCCAAAAACATCTTTCGAAAGATTTTTTTATTATTTGGTTGTAACGATTGATATTATACAAAATTCCCTCATTTCTCCTCCATGCTTGTTCATTTAGTTAATGGATATATTACCCAACGAATATGAGGCATCATAAAGGACATTTTTTTCTTCCAGAGAAAAACAAAAATTTATTTTCATTGAAAGTGTAGTCTTCGTTTTGTGCTCGAACAGACAAACGCCGGAACAGATCTAGAACCCTTCTTAAACGAGAAATAAGGCTTTTTTGGACGGAAGAAAGTACCTTACATAGATTTCTCTTAGTAATCTGTGAGAATGATTATCTATTTGTTACAATGATTTAGTGATTCGTTTCGACTATTTACTCATCCGTTATAACGAATTATTTATCCGTTTAAACAATTTATTTATCCGTCATAGCGATTTAATATTCCGTTGCAAATAATTAGAACTCGATTATAATATTTTTTATGTTCGAACGAATGAGTAATCCTTTCGAACGAATTGGTAATGATTAGAACGATTGAGTAACTCGATATAAGGATTTAATAATCTTTTCCGATAATTTATAACAAATTACTGTCCGTCCAACGGTCCAACGATTTGGCCATCCATCATAATGGTTTACAAATACGTAGTACAATTTATTAATTAGCTATAATGGTTTAATTTAATAATCTGTTAGTAGGAATTAGTAATCCGTTTAAGTGGTTTTGTTATCCGTTTGAACAATTTAATATCGGTTAAAACGATTATTTTCAGTAGCACTTTATTGGCGGCCTATTTAGGACTTTTAAAGAGTACATTCCGTCTGATAGATTTTGTTCAAAATTACGTATTGAGTTTTAAAGAGTACATTCTCTCCGATAGATTTTGTCTCAATATTGTTTCAATAATACGTATTCAAAGATTGGGAAATGTCTACATGTTTTTAAACCAGGACAGTTGGTGACTGACAGGATTAAGTTTAATGTACAATGATGAACATAAAGTATTGTTTAATTTTTGTTTACTCGTTACATTCCTATAAAGAATTAAGTCAAAAATATCTTTAAAACATTTCTTTTTAATTTTGCAGAAAAAATGTTTCTTAAAGGTTGGTGTTTTTATCACTCAAAAGCTTAACAGGAAATGATTTATATTACAGTTCATTGCCATGATGACCATATTATTGTTCGTAGACATCGGGGTTGCCATAGCAGGATACACAGAGCAGCGGCAGGTGGGTATTCAGCCCAACTTCACCAAGGCAATGTGCAATCGGAAGATTATTTATTTTATATTTATATTTGCTTCATTGTGGTTTTTTCTTTCTCTCTCATCATTATTTGAAATCTACCATATTCTTACGCGATGGAAGTATATTTCTGCCCTCCTTAACATTTGTTTCCTTCTGTTACGGTCTTTCATGCATTCCAGCGGAAAAAGGTGTTAATATATATCGCAAAGTATATATGACTAAACATGTACGTCCTCCTGATGGACAGTGTGTTGTCTGTTGGGATGCTTGTATGTCTGTATGTATGTGTACGCATGTATGTAATATGCATGCATGTAAATATGTATGTGTGTGTGTATGTATGTATGTATGTATGTATGTATGTATGTATGTATGTATGTATGTACGTAAGCATATATTAGTTGTTAGGTTGCTGAAAGGCATATTGCAAGGTGATTAGGTTGATAGGTATGTAGACAGTTGGATCTGGATGTGGGGCTTGGCATGGTTTAAACTATTGTTTCCCTTCTAGGTTTTCGACGTAACAAAAGATCTCTGGAACGAAATTAATTATGATTTGAAAAACAAAATACAAGCTGATGTAAGTATTTAGCATAAACCTGATGTAAGTATTTAGCAAAACGTGATGTAAGTATTTAATGTTATAGTGATGTAAGTATTGAGTGTTAAAGTGATGTAAATATTTCGTGTTAAATTGATGTAAGTATTTAGTGTTGAATTGATGTAAGTATTTAGTGTTAAAGTGATGTAAGTATTTAGTGTCAAAGTGATGTAATTATTGAGTGTTAAAGTGATGTAAGTATTTAGTGTTAAAGTGATGTAAGTATTTAGTGTCAAAGTGATATAAATATTTCGTGTTAAAGTGATGTAAATATTTCGTGTTAAAGTGATGTAAGTATTTAGTGTTAAATTGATGCAAGTATTTAGTGTCAAAGTGATGCAAGTATTTAGTGTCAAAGTGATGTAAGTATTTAGTGTCAAAGTGATGCAAGTATTTAGTGTCAAAGTGATGTAAGTATTTAGTGTCAAAGTGATGTAAATATTTCGTGTTAAAGTGATGTAAGTATTTAGTGTCAAAGTAATGTAAGTATTTAGTGTCAAAGTGATGTAAATATTTTGTGTTAAAGTGATGTAAGTATTTAGTGTTAAATTGATGCAAGTATTTAGTGTCAAAGTGATGCAAGTATTTAGTGTCAAAGTGATGTAAGTATTTAGTGTCAAAGTGATGTAAATATTTCGTGTTAAAGTGATGCAAGTATTTAGTGTCAAAGTGATGTAAGTATTTCGTGTTAAATTGATGTAAGTATTTAGTGTTAAAGGGATGTAAGTGTTTAGTGTCAAAGTAATGCATATATTTAGTGTCAAAGAGATCAATAAACAAGTGCATGAGTACCGACACATATTCGTGGGCAATGATTTGCGGAATTAGCATACTTTGTCGGCCATTTTCAATAAACAGTTGAATGTCGACCATTTTTTTATTTCGCCACGTGTATCAAACAGCTAGACAAAGTTACCCATTTTCAGGAAGCGTCGGCAGGAAGGCGCCAAGCTATGTACATTTTTTTCTTCTTCAAATTTTTTAAACATTTTTTAAAGCCTAGAAAACATATAACAACTTGGTATGTGACACTTAGTGTTTGCCAGTCCCTTTATACAGAAATATATTTCTTAAAAGGAAAACCTCATTGGTAAATAAAGGTATTTGTTGTTCAGCAAATAAAAAAAGAAGAATAAAATAGAAAAGTTATTATTTTAATCAACAAACAAACCAAAGACGATAGGAAACGTTAGATAAAGGGATAGAAGTCCATCAGTAAGTAATTAAAGACAACAGGAAACATTAGATAATGTGCTAGAAGTCCAGTATTAAATGATTAAAGACGATAGGAAAAGTTAGATAATGGGATAGAAATCCAGTTGTAAGCGACAAAAGATGATAAGAAAAGTTTTATAATGTGCTAGAAGTCTCGTGGTAAGTGATTCACTTCTAATATGATATAAGTGACGTCATTCATACAGCAACTTCAAGAGATTTACTCCATGTGGTTGATGTCATACATTCTGTTCAAGATAACTGCATGCATATTGATATTCGAAATAAGGAAAGCATGTTGGAAAGTAATTCCAACAGACGCTAGACGTCTATATTATTAATATACCTCCCCGTTTGTTGTAACCCCGTACCGATTTAAAAAAACAAAACGAAAAGCATAAATGAGATTGTAAAAACGCACATAACTTAGTTCATTCATTGATTTATCATTTCAAACCTGACTGTGACCGGGTGGGTGGATCGGTGGGTTCATAATAAACGATGTTTCAGTGTAAAACAGCGAAGGACATCCCCCGGTCTGCGGGCTGGATCCGGCCCTCGAACGTGTTCTGTCAGGTCCTCGGGGCAAATTAAAACAACACAGAAATCTGGCCCGTGAACAGTAATTATATTAAAGAAATTAGTGTTTGCGGCCTTCGAGTGATCTTGGAAAATGCAATCTGGTCCTTGGCCAAAAAGGTTGTACACCCCTGGTGTATAAGACGACCCTGCTTCTGGACAAGTCCATTTTCAGCGAATGGATGGATGCACAAGTACACATGCATGTATATAAGAAGGTAAATACTATGTCTGCTTCCGATATTTACACTGTCGAATCAAGCAAAGGAAAAGAATGATATCAACAAATTTGCCTTTAACAAGCGGTGTAATTCCTACGTACATATGTGCAAAGGGATATAACTCTCAAACTTACGGTAATTTACGGAATGAGAGACATCGGCCGGTTGTCTTCCCAATCGATATTTTTAGATGGTGCTGCAGGCAAGTTAATTTTATCTCATCGCGGTCTAATTTAAGTAACACAAAGTATTAATTAATCAAAAGACGTGTCGTACCAGACTGAAGGGTGGGCATATCCAGGGCCGGATTAAGGACTTTGGGGGCCTTGGGCACAGTCAACATAGGGGCCCATAGCTATCCTGCCTTGTCCATAGATATGGTTACAGTACTATTAACAAAACTCCACGTGAAATCAGATGATAATATACTGGGCCTCTTGAGCCTCGGGGAACCTGTCTGTGAAATCAGACGATAATATACGGGGCCTCTCGAGCCTAGGGGGCCCTGAACACGTTGCCCACTTTGCCCTATGGATAATCCGGCCATGGGCATATCTTTCCTAAAAATAAAGAACGTCGGAATGGCGGAGCAAGATTTCCAAAAATGTCGCCCCCAAGCAAATATCTACGTTTACATGCAACACTTTGCCGATGCAAATGCGAAAATAACTTGTCATGGTAGGTTTATTTTTTTCTGTTTTATTGATAATTTGTTTTGTCGTCGTATTTGCATTCTAGCAGCAAATATCATGAACACGAAGTAGTGAAAATAATAATATTATTATTACCATCATAACACTGGAAGGAAAATAGATGCACCGGAATAATAATAATAATAATAACAATAAATTGCACTTAGTGTAAATTTCAGTATCAGTGTGATGCCGGGTGATTGGTACAAATGATACAAAACAAAAAGAATGCAATTACAGATCACCCATGTTAGTATATATAATTTTAAAGCGATTTGTGGTTTGTATAATGCGTATATACATTAAACGTTCTACAGACAGGAACATAAGTCGATATTTCTGTTAGTTACAACACTTTGCACACAAAAGAGCATTGAAATTCCAAGATACAAAATACACAAACCAAGAAAGTTTTATTTCATGATCGTAGTCTAGAAAATATAGAACACTAGTTATTTTAAGACTTTTAAACACCACAACCACACGATGACTGATCAATTTGACCATCCTTTTTAATGGAAATATCTATAATATAACTGGCTTTTTCATTCAGGCACGACAAGTACTTTTCAGACAGTCACGAGTATCGGTTTGACATGGACGAAGTAAAACGGAAATGCAAGGGGCCTACATCACTCAAGCACCGCCATCAACATAAGGTGGTTTTAACTGACCGACGTTCTAATTATCTGTCAGTTACCAAATAGGCTTAACACATTAACCCCTGGAGGTTTTTGTCATTTTCGCATGAAAATCGAGTAGGAAACACATTTTGAAAGCTATTTCTGAATAGATTCGAAAACACCAAATCCCCGGTGATCTTTCAGCCTAGTTGTGTTAGAGCAGAAGGGTAAAAGTTGGATTTCTTTTTTTTGTGCTAAACGGAGCCATTATTTTTGTATCGAGACCACCCTTTATTCCAAATGCCCATCTTATCCTACTTCTTGCAAAGGCTCATCTGTCTGTTTGCAGTTCATACCGGTTTGCCTTAGATCTGAGACCAAAAGGTCTAAAATCCGGACACAAAATCGGATTCCGACCACGGGCGAATTTTGGGTAGAGAAAAGTCGGGTCCAAAAAATGAGTTTTTTAAAATCTGTATTTTGTAGTGCAACTAGATATTCCAAATTATTTGGTATCATTGTAGAGCTACATCTGTCTACCTTTCTATAATATCACCCACTTTAGTGTATCATGCACGACCATGACGCTACAGAGCTCGGCTGTAGGCTACTACCTCATGCCCCGTTAAGTCGTCGCTAGGGGTTAATGTGGTTAACTATGTCGCTCTAGTGTCTGAGGAAAGTAGACTCGCCCATAGTGCACGCAATTCGGCGTCATGTCAGCAGGAAAACTGTTAAGAATGAAGCACGCAGACGATGAAAAAGGTACAGTCGCTATGGTCACAGTCAGTTATAAATTATAGATTAATGAATGAAATGACTACGTTCTGTGCATTTTTTTAATCACATTAATTGTGTTCATCGTTAAAATCGGTGGGGTTTACAAACAAACAGGGATTTATGCGATAACCTGAACTGCATCATGCATGCAGTAGATATCTCGGAGAAGGTTAAATTTAAACCCAATACTTCTGATAAGAAGCTTTGTAAAGTCAATAAATCATTTTCACGAGTTGGACATATTTACATAACATTTAAAAAGCCCCAACACACTTGTTCTTTGGACGTATCACAGGCTAACAACTCTGAGTGCAACGGGAACAATGGTGTCTAGCTGTGTCGGCTGGGTCGTATTGTTTTATATTCCCTTTAATTTTAAGCGCATAAATTGTCAGCATAAATTTGTAATTCCCTGATCAAGAAGGAGCGTTTGAGCATAGAGAATTGTTTCGATTCCCTGTTGGGTCAATTCAGTTTTAATTCATGTTGACAAGAATCAAAACACCCTGTCATACTGTAACAAAAGTACATAGTGCTTTGTTTCGAGTCAGCGAAAGTATTTATTTTATATGGCGTCGAGATATGTCGAGGCGCCATATCAAACGAGTTCTTTCCCCTTGACTCAAAACAAAATACGTTTTCCAAAGGTTTCAGGCAAAAGAGAGAATGAAATTAAAAAATAATTGGAATTAATAGAAGATAATGTGCTTCTACGATATCGTACTCAAAAACAACAAAGGTAAAAAATGGTAAAATCCTTACAATACAAAGACAAAATTGCTTTATAAAATTATCACTCTTTCAAGAGGTTGAAGACTTTCTCAGCTGACATTTGACCTCCTTTAGTCAATTCTTACGACATAAGGAGGTGGTATGAAGTCTATTCTGGATAACCGAGTTCGGATGGAAATGTACACACCAACCCACCCGCATATATACAACACTAAAGCAATCAACAATCAGGAACGGCGTTTGTGTTGGAATATGCCGAGAAAACATAACTATAGTGGAATTTGTAATCTTACTTCGATAAAAATGTAGATGATAAAATACTACAATGCTGGAACTGAAAATCACACAGACCTAATATATATAAGCAAACGAAAGCGCTCTGTACTCATACCTTCGGTTCGATCTCTAGGGCAGTTGCTTTGCTTTAGGTGCAGAGAGCAAATCAAATCTTGTCCTTCCTGCTTGTAATACAGGCATGAAACTGTCTCATAGCCCACGAGTAAATCATCTTCACAGTGTGAGTAACTAAACCGCTTTACACTGGCATATTGCGCAGAATCTATTTTAAAAAATCCAGTTTGATTTTGACAACGGCGAAAATATTGCTTTGATAATGTGGACCAAACAGTGATGCAATATTACAAGTTAAACCATAGCACTGTATCAGTTTGCTTTCTTTCTCACATTACACAGAAATAGTCATGTAACTGTTACGATTCTTCTAAGTCTTGCACTATGTAGAAGAAAGAATGTGAAACCAACAATTGAAGTAAACGTAAACAAATTATGTATTTCCCTAAAATACAAAGTAAAATTCAAGCGACATTTACAGTATTGTGAGTTAAAAGATCCTACATATTCTGTCACAATTATAAAGTAGATTGTTATGTATATTTGATTTAATTTATATTTGATTTAATTATATAAAAAATTGTTTGTATATTTTTTTAAATTCCATTGCATACTATTGTAATGAAACTTTATTTACTGGATTTGACATTGTCCATAAATTCAGTTCAGTTTATGTTTGACCTGACTGTTCTTTTGTAAACAATTAATAATATAAACTTTGTATTTAATGCTGACCTAGTTATTGACCTTGATTCAAAACCAGTAAGAGTTGAAGTTAGCAGCTTTAAAAAAAATTCTTTCTCAGAGTAAGATTCATAAAGGGGCATCGAGGACATACTTGGAGTACATGACAAATAACATGTATCAGTTAGGTTTTTCTAGAGGATTGACCCACATTAGGGCATCTGTTTTGCGTCGTAGCTAGATTTATTATTGATATTTTGAAAAAGAATAGTCATTACTTGCCTTAACACTGGAGATGTCCAGATGTTTTATGTTGTGACCAGATTTGGGGCTAGTTTTTTAAAAATATTTTTCTTCAAACTATTTGGATTCCAAGAGATTATTTTTCCGTGAAAATATTTGTGCTCTAAATTAACTCTTAGACAAAGACAGTTATCAAAATTTGCATTGAATTCAAACACTGGAATATTATTTTCTCTGATTCAACAAAGAACTGTTGACAGTTCCGTACTACGCTGACCACACCATACGTCATCGTCTTCCATTTTGGATTTCATCGGGACTCGAACTCAGATTCATTTAGGACTTCAATTTATTTAATTCTTGAATCAATTTTGGATTTGATTCGTAAGACCGTAAGTTCTTTTTGTTATTTTTACCTTGTTTTTCTGGGGAAATAAATTATTTGTTAAATTTTACAAAGCTTGTTGTCTTCACTTTTGACTTGTCACGTTTTGTAAGGGCCTAGACACGTAACAATAGAATGTTTGAAATAAATTGCAATAATCTTGAATGCCCTGATTTACCAAGAGACTTGAAAGTCTTGTTGTGCCACTAGTCTTGAATTTAATGATGTACCAATGATTCAATCCAGAATATATTTGAATGAGTTGTCAAGGAAACTTCTATCAAACTCGTAAACAAGGACAAGCCTTGAACTTAAGTGTTAGTACAGGTATTATGTACTTGCTTGAATTGTGCAAATATCAGGAGTGAACAATCCTCAATCATGACGATAGTCAGGTTCATATTATAAAGTAAATATACTTAACATAATACGTAAGTTAAAATAGTGATTTATTTGTTTACACAAATAGGACGTACTTGTACACATAAAACTGTGATATAAAACATGCAAACTAGGTACATATACATTGAACTATTTTCAGATAAATATA
Source organism: Sinohyriopsis cumingii (assembly GCA_028554795.2). Classification (NCBI taxonomy): domain Eukaryota; kingdom Metazoa; phylum Mollusca; class Bivalvia; order Unionida; family Unionidae; genus Sinohyriopsis; species Sinohyriopsis cumingii. Next base: position 68,390,408 of record CM068824.1, read on the forward strand.
TGAATATTAGTATTTCATTACTTGAAAATCCTAATAACTAAAAACGCGAGAAAGAAAATATTACAGCCCCCTTGATAACCTTTCAAAACTAGAGAATAGTATGGAAAACGAGTAAAAAGAATCCTAACGAAAATAATTTGAGATTCATTAAAAAGAAATGTCAGTCAGTATATAGTTTATGGTGGTAACAAATAAGATTTTTTGCACCAATTGTTCAATATCCTTGAACAATATTTTGGCAAAAGCATCTTTCAAACATTTTCTACAAGTTTGGCATAGTTAAAGATCATTTTATACATCACAACCAAACTTATCAAACGACCCACTAAAAAATAAAAACTGGTTCAGTATATAAATATCCAGGAATGAACAATGTTTCTCAATATGTTCAATAAATTTCAAAATTGAAAAATTAATTAACGCTTTATTCGATTGAGAAAATTTACACCGGAATTATTAAAAGGTACAAAATACATCTTGGTAGGACTTTTTAATATTTCATATTGCTCATAGGTTGGTGGCAAGCAACCAATGGCAACACATACCTCTGGATGGAATATAAGCTTATAAATGTTTGGTTAATGTATATAATACCAATATTATTTTGTTTTCTCTGTTGTGGATTCAACTTTTGAATACTCCATCAAAAGATCAAGAGAAACAATCAAAATTCGATTTAAACAGATTCATACATAGGATAGGATATTACCAACAATACAACATATTTAATCATTTTGTGAATGTTTACGAAGTAGCTGAATCATTGAACCATCTGGTATCAAACCTATTCAAAGAAATTAAACAAAGAAAGACAACTTGACATGTTAATAGTATTTCAGTTTTGAGGTCCTAATGACTGTACAGATGGAAAGAACCAGTATTTTGGAATAAAAATTGTTCAGTATTACTATCATCTCAGATAAACAGGCGTGACATGCATATCTACACCAAATGGATTAAGTTTATTTTACAAATGCCTGATATTTATATTAGAACATAAAATAATACGATATAGAATATCGAATCTTCATCGTGCATTATCGATAATACATCTATAATGCACGATGAAGGCTCGAGTCCAAAATTTAAAAAATATCCAGCATTAATTATTCCTTATGCTGTTTGTTGTGATTTTGAAAGTATGATATTGCAAGAGGCAACAAGTAATGTAGACACAGTTGTAACCCTGAAAAGTGAAATTAACATAATTATACATATTATCCAGGACAATAAACACTATCAAACGCATTTTGTTTCAGGGTTTTTGTATTTACCCCAGCTGAACCAACAAAATATAGATATAGATAAATTCACAAACTATTATATAAAGAGTCGCCATGTTCAGTCCTAGTTGTTATAATCAAACCAGGTAACTACACAACAATATCTTTTTTTACAATTACCAGGTTGTGTTCATTCAACTGGAGAAGACACTCTTTACTAAGGATACAGTTTTGACAAGCATTCTAACTAAATCAATTTTACTGCAATATTAGAATCTCCATAACATTCATATAAATCGATACCAGCAAATATCCTGGTACCATCAATATATTTTGTGATATTTATCACTTGTTCATGTTTGATGCTGTGTTTATGACTCTATGTCTTAGTATATGTAACAAAAAAAGAAGTAAAACAAGCAACTTAAATAAAATAAACAAACAATGTATTTCTCTGTCATAAAATGAAAATGTCAGAGGCACTTACAGTATTGTGGAAATAAATTAAAAAATAATCAAAAATATCCTATAACAAGTTCAAAATTAATGTTGCAGATTAATTCCAATAGCTTGACTTTACTGATGTACATCAGTGATGTAATCCAGAATGTCTCTGACCGGATTCACAAAAATTCAAAAACAGTGTCTTAATCCAAAGTCAGTGAGCACTTAGAAATTCCACTGAATAATTTAAATAGATAGTTTCTCTATAACTATATCTGAACACAACTGCAAACTCTGATATCGAATGGATTCCAGAGTCTGACGTAAGATAGGAATGAATTATTTGTTTATCGATTGCCTATTTATACACATTTTCACTTGATCTAGGCGCAAGTCATTTCAATGGCAAACACCAATTTAATTGTGAAACATGTCTGTGTCTAGAACGTTCTGAACTTAAAAGCTATGTCAAGATGTTAATTACAACTTACAATCACGGACAAAAGTCAGCCATGTAAACACCCTGTTTATGACAACCATGATCTATAAGAACAACCTACAGCCACGGAAAAATCTAAACACACAATATAGATGTACATGGCAGTTGTACGGAGTGAATATGATACAGTGCTGTGTTGGATTGAAACTTTTAACCCTTTGTTGTATGAGCAGTTTTGTATTTATCGTATGACGCCATTTGGATATATATACATCGAAATTGTTATTTCCTTGTTTGGACGCTGTAAGCAAAATACACAAAATACTCATAACAATTGCAATGATTGCACACGTTTATAGCCTGTGCATTAGAAGGCTGATAGGAATCACTGATTTTTTCCTGTCGTGTTTTATTTTGATCGATCAGTTTAGTATCATCACGTTAAGTAAGTGCATATAGATCAAAGTCATGTCTAGTATCAACACTTTGGATAGATGCATATATATCAAAGTCATATATAGTATCATCACTTTGGATAGATGCATATAGATCAAAGTCATATATAGTATCATCACTTTGGATAGATGCATATATATCAAAGTCATATATAGTATCATCACTTTGGATAGATGCATATAGATCAAAGTCATATATAGTATCATCACTTTGGATAGATGCATATATATCAAAGTCATATATAGTATCATCACTTTGGATAGATGCATATATATCAAAGTCATATATAGTATCATCACTTTGGATAGATGCATATATATCAAAGTCATGTCTAGTATCAACACTTTGGATAGATGCATATAGATCAAAGTCATGTCTAGTATCATCACTTTGGGTAGATGCATATATATCAAAGTCATGTCTAGTATCAACACTTTGGATAGATGCATATAGATCAAAGTCATGTCTAGTATCATCACTTTGGGTAGATGCATATTGATCAAAGTCATGTCTAGTATCATCACTTTGGGTAGATGCACATAGATTAACATCACGTCTAGTGTCAAAACTTTGGGTAGATGCAGATAGATTAACATCACGTCTAGTGCCAAAACTTTGGGTAGATGGACATAGATTAACAGCACGTCTAGTGTCAAAACTTTGGGTAGATGCAGATATATTAACATCTCGTCTAGTGTCAAAACTTTGGGTTGATGCTTATAGATCAAATTCATGATCCAGGTTGTCCAAGCAACGATTCACCAAATCTTGTCTTCTCAGTTCTCCATTCAAGTAGTCATGTGCCTTGGTTCGGTTTTCATTTAATTCAAAGAATTCTTCTCTTTAATTATTCTATGAATTTATAATGTCTCATTCTTTCCTGATCATATATATTATGATCCATTAATATAAGCAGATAATTTGCTTTCCGGAAATGCTAGACCGTTATCTATTGACCCTTAGATAATATACCCCGCTGTCATTTCTTTTTCATTTTAAATTCTGGCAGAACGTCTCCTGTTTTGCCTGTTTATTAAATTATAGATAATACTACGTATTTCTTTTAAGCTGTAAAGTAAAGATGATAAGATTCTAATGTCCAAACAGCAAGTTGTTTTTTTTACATTTATCGAATAAAAATAAAAATATAAAATGAAAAAAAAAGAAGCGAAAACATAAGTGCTACAAATAATAATAAGACTGTGTTTAATCGAAGGACATATTGCGCTTAAGCATATGTTACTGGATATAACCTTTATTCATGAAAGCGGAATCGTGCATCTATCTAACTTGTCTTCATTAAAACGCGATGTAGCTTCTATTAATGCATATAACATGCATTTTGCAAAGCAGGATGGAGATTTGCTGAAGCCACAACTGCAACCTATGTCTGGAATTTTTTGTTAGTTTCAGACTAAAACATTTCAAAGCACAACTTCATTACATTTTCTTATCTTTAGCGTCCCACATCTAAGTTTCTTATTGCTTTGCTATGTAATTCAACTATTCTAACATCCAATGCAGAATCTCTTGCCCATTTCCCTCGTCGATTTAGTTTGAATGTCTCTACTTACGTTTATTTTGGTATAATTGTCTCGATTCTTCTATTTATGTAAGGATCTTACTTGCACAAATTACCGTAAAAGGTAAAAAGACATCGTTAGCCATATAATCAATAGAGTAAACAAGAATTCAACCCAACTGACTTTTGAACACTTCTGCAATAAAGTACGAATTCAAATATAAACTAAATAGACTTAGAGCCACTGGATAAACGACAAACATATCTTTCCGTTAGAACCAATATGAATCAAAGATAACAGATTTAAGCACGGAGGAAAAATAGAGATGGAAACAGCAGATAGTAATAAGACATTCGATCAGCAGGTAAATAGAGCGGAACTTTTGATAGATGGTTATCCCGTTAAGTTTCAAAGTTGAGAGTTTCCACTGGCATTTAAAACATTATTCATTACACAAGGGTAAAAGAATTAAGGGAGTATGCAAATGCAGGTCTCCAAGACGAAAACAGTGTCTATGACATCCGATTTTGAAATGTATGAAAACCAATATGCAAAGTGATGAGGTGAGGAGAGAATCAGACTAATAAGCTGTAAAACAAGAATAATTTATATGTGTCGAGAATGTAAAACCATCACAATTAATTGGACAGCTATCACGGTTGGAGAGAGGTTTCATTTAACATTTTGAGAAAAATCAATTCCAAAGTTTACCGTTAGGTAATATGCTGAAACAACTTTCTAAAGGAACGGATGGAACAATAGCTGCTATGTCCACAGCTGCTGGGATGGCTATATCGATTATTGCTCTGTCTATGGCCACTACTGTCGGGATTGTGATATCAATTATCGCTATGTCTGTATCCACTGCTGTTGGCATGGCAATTCTTATTGCTCTTTCCATAGCCACTGCTTTTAGAATGGCGGTATCAGTTACTGCACTGACTATAGCCACTGCCGTTGGGATGGCAATATCAATTATTGTTCTGTCTATAGCCATTACTGTTGGGAAAGCAATGTCAATCATTGCTCTGTCTATAGTCACTGCTGTTAGAATAATAATATTAATTGTTACTCTGTCTATAACCACTGATGTCATAATGGCAATATCAATTATTGCTCTGTCTATAGCCACAACTGTTGGATTGACAATATCAATTATTGCTCTCTATTTTGTAAACGATTAGTGGGATATAGTGGAGAAAGATGCACTGATGAATCGTGCATTGACAAAATTGAAAAGGACCTAATATATATTGTCCATTATTTATTCGAGTTTGTTAAAGTGCAACAGCAGCATAGAATGAAATCTTTGATAGTGTAATAAACTGGCTATTTCGGAGTACTGGTAAGATTTTTCTCTCTATTTGTTGAACGTGCTATTTGATTTATTTTAGCATTTATTGGTTTAGATTTATTTTTCGATTTTGATTGAAGGTGTAAACAAAGCATCTAGCATGATAAAAAGTCAGCACACAATTTGAAAACATTAAAGATAGCCATGCAACCATTAATATCAGTTTAAATGTTCATTTATTTCATGGTCAATGCTGTTTCCATCATGATTATTATTTGTTATCTGAACGTCTGGTTACATTTGTACTCACACTTCTTTCTCCTCTACAATTTCCTCTCATACTATTGCAAATAATTTTTCAGCCTTAGACAGATGCCATATAATACCATAGTTCAATTTTATAGTTTGAAGATTTTTATATACTCTTGATACAGTAATGTTTTTATTTTAGTCGTAACTTTGTTCATCAAGTATTTACCTTTTAATTAATTTCTTCAAATTGTCATTTACTGTGATGCGGTGTTAGATGTGTAATAGATGTTTTGTTTATACATATACCCCTAAAATAAAGATTTCTTAAGAACTTGTACATAAATTGAATCTAATTTTTCCATCACTATTTATTCTGAAGTTGGTCTTTAGATTCATCTACATCAACTTTCTCAATAAAAAAGTGTGATACAATTGCTTTGTGATTGAAATTCATTATCATGTACCAAATCCACAATTTTCTTTGTTCCCGATTAAAAATTATTTTCAGTCAGATAAATCTTTTAATGTCTCTCATTTGTACTTGTTAGATTTGTTCACTTAATTCACTTTAAATCAAGGCTATGAGGAATATTGAAAGTGTAGTAGATCAAGCGAAAATGTTTTAGATTTATGCTCTTGGTGGTCTGAATCAATTTAACCTCGCTATATGGAAAATTAACGTGCACCTGAACGGTAATTTCTTATTCTGGAAGTAACCATGACAACTATAGAACACTTTTCAATTAATTCCACAACGAGACATTTCCATCCAGACTGCTCATTTTAGTTCGATCTGCCACAAATTCATATCATGTTCTGAAGCTTAGGGATTCTTCACTATCAGATTTTAGTGTTTAGTTATACAAGTTTCGTTAAGTTATTTTTGTATCTCGTTGACCGTATTTGATGTATTAACATGCTTAGTCGAGTTTTAAGCAAAGTTACGGATAATGGTTAAGTGTATACTTGTTGTTTTAGCTCTAGAGGTCATAGAACAAAAGACCTTACGTGAGATTATGTCATCCGTCTTTGGATGTTATGGCGTCCTTCTGTCAGTAGACGGTTCTTATAGCTACTTCTCCTAAACTAGTTAGACGATTGTCATGAAAATTCAAACACACATTCATCCCATGGTCTAGTTGGACCTAGATGAAAGTTGCGCTTCTGGACATCCAATATGACGGACATCTTGAAAATCTTGTTGTCGCCACTTCTCCTGAATGGACGTCATGTCATTGTTTGGTTTTAACTAAAAGATTTATTGTGATGTTTAGATGGTCCTAAATGATATGGTGCTGAATGGCAGTTATTGTTCTGTCTGTTCCATATGGTCACAACAGCAGTCATCTTGAAAATCTTGTTATTGCAACTCCAAGTAAACGGAAAGACATAATAACATGGGATTTTCACCAATATATTTCTTAATATATCATGTTGGTCTAAAATGAAAATAGTGCTGATCTGACATTTAGTATGACCATCATACACCAAGGATCTTGAAAATCTTGTTATCACTAGTCACTCTGAATAGACGTTCGTAACAATATGAGATCTTCACAAAAAGTCTTCATAAAGTGTATAAGTGGTCTTAAATGGAAATGGTGCTGAGCTGGCTTCCAACTTGCCTGCAACAGCGACCATCTTGAAAATCTTGTTATCGCTACTCCTCCTGAACGAAAGGTCACGTTGACATGGCAATATTACCAAATAGCTTGATATGATGTCTAGTTGGACTAGATTTAGTGGTGCCTATTATATAACCAGTATGTTCGCCACATCAGCTATCTTGAAAATATTGTTAACATTACTCCTCCTAAATGTAAAGTAATATTGGCATAAAGTTTTCACCAAAACCTTCCTATGCTGTCTTGTTAGTTTTGAATGAAAATGGTGCCGATCCGGTATATAACATGATGCAATGGGTGTTGGGGTTGATGAGCTATATGTTCCCTCACTCCTTAAGGTCTTTGATTATCATGATCTAGGAGATGATCAAAAACGGTGTTATTGCCCGAATCGAGTAATTGATATCATACAATATGAAATTAATGGATGGAATAACAGAGAAGTGAGTAGAGATATAGAATAGAATGACATGAAGCCCCGTATGTAAAGTTCAACAATTTAATCAATTACATAAACGTAATGACGCGAAAGGTTAGATTTCTCTCAGAGAGTTGCAAAAGTATGCGAAATTCATCCATCCTTTACGTTACTGAGTGTACAAATTTCATCATATCAATGAGTGACAGATCGAACTCAGATTGCCTGGCATGACAGCTTCACCTAGCGCTTCTGGTCTTCCCGAAACACCGCGGGCGACTAGGCGACGTATTTCGTATCTCTCTCTCTCTCTCTCTCTCTCTTCTACTACTGCTAGCCTCCTCGGGTCATATACCTTTTAGTTGGAGGCTGTGCTTTCTTTCCCACTGTGCAGTCACGTGAAGAACTATTTCCTTTTTTTATTCAAATAAAACTATTTTATCCAACCTAATTACATGTTATAACTTTTCTCTGGAATCAACAAATACTCTCACTCTCTCATTGCGTCAGATATCGTATATCGAAAATGAAAAGAACTAGCTAGGTTATTCGCATAAATACACAAAAAATCTATTATTAATACACAACCATATTGATAGTGAATTCTAAACGAAAATGGTGCCAATCTGATCATCAATTTGTCCACCTTCAGAAGATAATTCGAAAATCTTGCTTTTGCAGAAGAATATCATACATTGTTTTAACACTCGACAGTGAAAAGGAAGAAATGGTTTCTTGTGTTGATTTCTTGTAAATTAGTTTCGTTCTCCTGTAGAACGTTATTCATTTCGATGGATTCTTTTTTATATATAAATCTGACCATAATCGTGTTCTGCACATTAGAAGTAAAGCTAGATCATGTTGTTTTAATACCAGAATAGTCAAATGACGTCACTGAGCTCTGCACGTGAGATTTCAGGTATGGCAATGCACCCAGTCTCCACCATCTCTCAAAGTTCCGCAAGATCAGTATTGTTAGTGGAAGTAACTGTTTATTTGTGTCTGGGTCTAAGTTATTGGAATTCCCCTACAATTTACCTCGTGTACCTGAAATTGTCTAGGTTATATATTATAATTTTAGTAACAGACGTTCTAATAATAGCTAACATTTTATTTTGTAAACATTAAGAGCTTTCTAGAAGTCTATTTTCATAAGGCTATATTTTATTGTTAGAAAATGGTAATTATGACCTAAGTTGAATGGAAGACTATATGAGCTTATTACTTAAAAGATTATTCATTAGTGCTTAAGATCTAGCAGAATTAATTTCCATTATTGTTGTGTTCAGTATTCACTTGGGCTGGAATTTATTTCTTCAAATTGTTGAATTCAAGTCAGTTTTTCTGGAAATACAGAATGCTCATAAAAGTAATATTCTTGGACAGAGACATTCACTGGAATGTATAGTGAATTTAAAACCTGGAATTATATTACTGTATTTTCAACAAATGACTGTTGGCGCATAAGCATTATACAGGTCATCACAGACACATCAACACTTCAGCGTTGGACTAAGTTTATTCTGAACTTTAAATTATTAGAACTTGTGTCTGTAATTCTAAAATTATTTTGGGATTTAATTCGCAATACCGTAAGTTCTTTTGTTTTTATTTTCACTTTGAATTTTTGGGAAATAACTTATTAAGTTTTACAAACTTTGTTGCTTTTCACTCTTTTCTATTACTTAATTTAGGAACATAGACTCGTAACAAATGTCAATATTATTATTTTTATCAGCAGGCTCACTGAAGTCAGTATGTTTTCGAGGTGCAGCTATAGTGTAAACTTGATCATCACGATTTTGTTAACAGTTTTTAGAAGATAACTTATAAGCAGTTAACGGAGACATGGCAATTTCGTCTAACACAAGGTACTGCCCAGTTAATGTTCGGCGGGGGTGGAGTGGCGCTGCGGTTTTCTTTCAAGTTTGGATATTTTCTTTTCTCCAAAGATAATTCTTTTGTTTTTTAAATGATGTAATGGATATGAAATAGTTTATTTTGCTATAAAGCAGATCATCATTTCTTTCAGCTCTATGTGAGTTGGAAATTGAAATAATATCGCAGGGCTCCTGATCCACAAGATTAAATTGTTGGTCCCGAACATAATATACGGTATACCGTGTACGTATCGCTGTATATTCAGAATTACAGTGTACAAACGTTTTCGTGGTACCAAGCTCTAGTAAAAGGCGAGTTGGATTTTACTTATGCTGTTAAAACCCTTCTCACAGCAGCTGATTTTAGCTAATTTTGTGCTAATTGTTTGCAATAGAAGATTTTACAGATGTGTTAAAAGTGTACACGGCAAATAATGCATAGTTGATGGTGTAATTAGAGTAATTTGTATCACTTCATCGAGAGTACATAAATATCTCAATGATTACAGCAACATGAATGTGATTTTCATAACCTTTCACATTGTTCAAAATTTCATAGATAAACTTAGAGTCTTTCACACTCGATTTGTTTTGTTGTTTTATAGATAGAGTTGGAATCAGTTACAACTTTTTGAATATCTGTTTTAATTTCTTCCATATTGTTATTTATTATATACTTCATAGTGAAATACTGAACTTTGTCTTCTATAAAGTTAAAATCTGTTTAGTTGAACCATTGTATCGAACTTCGTCTTCTATGAAGTTCAAATCTGTTTTGTTGAATTATTGTATCGAACTTCGTCTTCTATCAAGTTCAAATCTGTTTTGTTGAATTATTGTATCGAACTTCGTCTTCTATGAAGTTCAAATCTGCTTTGTTGAATTGCTGTATCGAACTTTGTCTTATGCAAAGTTCAAGTCTGTTTTGTTGAATCATTGTATCGAACTTCGTCTTCCATGAAGTTTAAATCCGTTTTGTTGAATCAGTATATCGAACTTATTCTTCTATAAAATTTAAATCTGATTTTTGTAAATCTAACTTTGTCTTCTTTAAAGTATCAATCATGTTTAAAATCATTTCTTGCAATTTAAACTTCTATACAATTTCAATCTAATTTGTTGTAAAACAAACTTTCTTTCTATGAATTTTCATTTTAGTGTTCTCATAACGAATGGGACAGTCTGAAAAATTAGCATTGATTCAGAACTGTCAGATTGTATCTACTTTTAGCGACTCTTCTCCCCCTCTCGCCACGTGTATGTTTAACAGTAGTTAACTGGAATGCAGTACAGTGAGTGGTAATTGGAATGTAGAACAGTTAGAGGTAATTGGAATGTATAACAATGAGAGGTAGCTGGAATGTAGAACACTGAGATGTAATTGGAATGTAGAACACTGAGAGATCATTGGAATGTAGAACAGTGAGAGGTAGCTGGAATGTAGAACACTGAGAGGTAATTAGAATGTAGAACAGTGAGAGGTAACTGGAATGTAGAACACTGAGAGGAACTGGAATGTAGAGCACTGAGAGGTAATTGGACTGTAGAATTCTGAGAGGAACTGGAATGTAGAATAGTGAGAGTAATTAATGCACTGTCATCAATTATATTTTTGTTTTCAGCTGCAGTGTTGTGCTTTCAGCAACATAACTGCAGAGTTTATTGGCACGCCACCTTCCAGCTGCTACAAGGACGACAAGAACGCGTCCACGATGTATAGGGTAAGTGCATTTCTTCTCGCGCTTAATTATTAGTTTGCACGTGTTTTACACGAAAAAAACATAATCTCAATTACTATTCTTAGTGACGAATTCTCAATTCCTTAAATGACAAGACTGTAAATTACAAATTATTCAGTTGTCGACGTAATTGGACATAATTGCTAATTTAACGTCTTAATTTAATTATTTAATGTCTCAAAAAGTTTACCATCATGAACAAGGGGAATATATAAAACATTTCGGAGCATGGCAGGCTAGCGATATGATGAAAAATAATCAAAAAACGTACATTTAAGAACTATCAGGTCATACCGTTGCTAATGCTAACTTAATGCAAAGCGCTCCATGTGTGCTCTATGTAGACTCGGGATGTACATTAGTTTCCATGGGCCTTCCGGTATATCTTAAAGCAGTGCTGTCCAACCCGCGGCCCGCGGGTTGATTTTAAATGGCGCGCCAGAGCTCGAGCAGCTATAAGGGGGCAGGGTCCATTTTTTTTTTGTACAAATTTAATGCCGCAATCAGCGACCTAGTATAAAAAATCATAATAAAATCAAATACACAAGTGAGGACAAAAAGGTCCATATTTTTAGATACCTATATGAAAACAAAGCATAAGAATAGTATTCACTTGACCAGAGAAGTCAATGGCAGTTCACAGCAGAAGAGGTTTATGCACCCCAACCCCTATTTTATACCTGCCTTTTTCACATCCAAATGCCATTTTTGACAGCACGTGGTGCTCACAGTTCAAACGCAAGCCCTTTCCCTGCATGAAAATTTTGAAAAACATTGTCTACTAAATAGTTTGATGCAATTCAGAATAGTTGTCATCCAAGCCGTTTTTGAGATACTCTAGTTGCCTTGAACACGCGTGTCTACTGCTATGGGAGGCTAGCTCTTCTTCCTAGCCAACTATTGGTATTTCACTATCAACATACTGCAGAGCAACTATGGAAGGTGTACATGCCTGACATCAATTTCAAGAACAATACAAGCCCAAAACACCTAGTTCACAAATATATCCATATCTATAAATACTAAACAATAATAGCTGAAAAAGTCACACCATAGCGTTAAGTTAAGAAATTTGCCAGGGTCCAATTTACGAAACTGGACCCTGCCACCTAAAGTCGTTGCTTTTCAGTTTCCTGCTGCGGCCCCCGACTTCAAGAAAAACATTTTTCAGTGACCCATGGCGTCAAGAAGGTTGGACAGAACTGTCTTAAAGCGTGACTAAAGGAGTCAGGAACCGAGGTAACGCAGTGGTTAGCGTCCTGGATTCGCGAATGAAATGGTACGAATCAGATTAATACCATTTGATAAGACGGGGTCTGCTACCGTCCTGTGCCGTAGAACGCCAATCCAATCCAAACGAAACATGTAATACAAAGCAGGGACGTGATTAAAGTGCAAGTTTTGTACGTTTTGCAGATAAACATATTCGCATTATTATTATTATTATTATTATTATTATACAGCGTATGTCAAAAGAAATATCACATAATTCAGTGGTCACTCAAATTTCATTACATGTCCAGCACTAGATCTTTTTCTCTCATACGGAAGCAAAAAAAAAAATGGATCACATATATTATGCCAACATCATACGATGGTTTTAATCAGATCTGTGTCATTTAAATTCAGGGGTATGAACTTCAACAATTATCAAGTATGTGCGTTACGTGCAATCATTTATTCTTATAAAGTTCAGGTGTATGGTGCTAGATGAATACATAAACAAACTTCAAACATAGTCAATCACTTGCCATTTAGTTACTCTTTTTCTTTTTTTTTGGGGGGGGGGCACCAGACAGATCCCCCACCCCCCCAAATAGCCAAAGAATAAAAGTGATTTTATGTTTCACTGAGTCTCCCAGATATGTTGCTTTGTTTTTTAATTTAAACAGAATTTCGATCAAAAATTTTAAATGAATTTTTGACGGGGTATTTATTTCCTAGTGTATTCTATAGGATTGTTCTTCCGAGTCGGTTTCGATCACCTGACTCGGAGTCCCTCTTCTAGTATCTTTGTTACCTTGGCTAAAGGTTGCCTACGTCCCGTGTTTGCTATGTGTGAATGTGCTATATGTTTGTTCGTGCTATAGTTGTGTTCGTGTTGGGACAGCCGTCTATATCGAATTCTTCCCCAGTTGTCCTGCGATCCTTATAACATGGATCTTCTAGATTTTGTACATATTTATATTTCCAAGTTTTTAGAATAAGAATTTTGAATTTTGGGCGAAGTAACGGTGTAATAATATTTTTAGGGAGGAAAAAAAAAACAACTATTGTTTTAGTGTGTGTTATGTGTGTGTCGTTCTTCGCAAATCTATATTCTGCTGAGGTCAGCTGTGTTCGAGAGAGCTCCATATTTACTTTACTTTTTTACTTCACTCTCTCGAACTTGGCTACCTTTATTTATTTATTATGTTTCCGAAAAGGGTTGCCAAATTTTTTATTTCCTATACAGTTGAGTGACAGTATAGGTGTTAGTATAGATTGGTTTCTATTGTGTTGTATGTCTACTTTTCCGGTCCATGTCGCATGTCTGTTCCTTCCTTCCTAGCTCCATGTGAGTGTAGGTCTCTGTCCGTGTTTCATTCCTATAATTCTCTAGGATAAAAGAAAGGTAGTAGTATTCAATATACACTTGCTTAAGTATAAATGGAGAGGTATACGTTCTGCTATTATTTATCAAAAGTAGGCAGGAGTAATGTCCCATTAGGGTAACTACCGTTGGTAGTTATCATTACATATGCCTCTCACTCTAGTTTATTTTCCTATGACTATTATTTGGCCACAGGCCATCATTGTTGTAACGATATAGTCAGTAATTTTATATAGCGTAGTTTTAGTAAAATTCTCATCAAGATATAAAATGCTTTGTTGTTTATATTTATCTCCTTTGTTTATTTCAGATATTACCTTTTCCCTATTAATTTTTGTTTTTTCACATTGTATTATCACATGGAATTTAGAAAACGTGGAGTACGTTAGAAATTAAAAAGTCCCGGCATTCCTCTTATGCAAGGTTTTAATGATATAACCTCTTGGGGCTAAAACCATTACGATTTGCATTGTAGCTTTAGACGGGTTGATTAATACACGTCAGCAGATGGCAGACACTGACACATTCAAACATATAATTCAACACTACAAGTTTATCTAGAGATCTTGGCGTCTGTATTAAATATGTAAACATACAGAGTTGCTAATTAGTGTCTTAGGAATAATTTATCTCAACCTCGCATATAATATCAGTGAATATTTACAGACGTAAAAACTCAATGCCAAAGCTGTTTTTGCAATCATAGACAATATCACACCATGATCTCTGTATCATTTTAGTACTATACACATCTCAATTTGACCGCTTTTCATGAAGGTTTTTGTTAACGGTTAGAATATGTCCAATTAATAATATGCATACAAATAGAAGGTACTTTGATAACAAATAAAATTAATTGCGATAAAAACATTGCCGAGAAAGCAAATAATAAAAGAAAATGAAAATAAAACTAGTTAAACATTTTAAAAACAATCATATATTCTATTAAAAACCCCAAAACATCAAGATACAAGAGAAGACAGATTATCTTTCTTTCTTTTCTTTCTTGACTAGACACACTATGAAAGTAAATAGAGATTAAAAGGATGAATTTCCTTTGTTAATTAGCCTAGTATGATACATTAAATATGACCAATACCAAATTTTGGAAAAGCAGTCTGTTTGCGACGTTTTCTATTGGTCTTAAAGGCTCCTTCTAAAGCCAATAGTAGACGGAGCCTCATAGGCCTTTATAAAGCCACTAATAATTACACGCTTGTTAAGAGTAGCCGTTTTCCAATAAATTGCGCAAGTCATGCAATGTTTAAATTACTGCGTAGCTGTAATAAAATGAATGATGTATGTTTTGTAAGGTTGCATAAAGTTCGGATAAAATTTTTAATTAAATGTCCTTTTATTAAAATTCGTTCCCCATGCTAAGACTCTTTTTATATGCAAATTTATTTTGCTCATAAATGGGAGTTTAATTCACATAGAAATGTTGATGTCCACATCATTAAACACACGCACACACGAACACATGCATACATAATCCGAAAAATCAGCCCGTGAAATCTGTGTTGATACTGATGGACGAAATATGTGTCTGATGTCACCTGTTTATTAAACTGCAATTTTGTTGCATGAACATCTTTCCGGAACACACCTGTGCACAAATTAAACATGTACCATTATTTGGTAAAAACTACATCTAGCGCCAAATTCAAAATGGCCACATGACAGAGAGTGGTGTTATTCCACGTGGATGTACAAGTCACCAAACATAGGATATGATCCTGAAATAGTATGTACAAATATCCAAATGAACCCTTCAGTCGATGGTAAATCAACAGCCGCAAAAAAGATAATAAATAAATAAATAAATACCGGCAAGTGTATATAATCTACACAGATACGTGCAGACAAAAGTGGCAACAGATTTTTGCAGGTTTTAATGAACAGATGATATCAACCTCTAAACTGCCAGTCAATATTATTATAGGCGTGGGGTTGGTTTATCGACCTAATGCATACACACAAAAGCAAACATGTTTACTGTACAACTAAAACTTTGCTCCGTTTATTTTCCGAATTGTTCCTAAAATATCGAAGTCAATAGTTACATAATATAGATTCATGCTATCGACAAAGTATACGGAGTTCATGGTATTGATAAAGTATTCGGAGTTCATCGTCTCAACAAAGTATATACAGTTCATGTATCGACACTGTATACGGAGTTCATGGTATTGATAAAGTATTCGGAGTTGATCGTCTCAACAAAGTATATACAGTCCATGTATCGACGCTGTATACGGAGTTCATGGTAGCAACATAGTATGGAAAACGAATTTACATTAATAAAGATAACATGATATTGGTGTTTTCGCATTTGCTTTGTCAAATCATAGTGGTTAATGTACCATTAAATAGGCCCTCAGCGCTGCCCCATTTCAATACAAGCAGGATAGCCAATCAGACTAACTTTGGAATTCTAATAAAGTACCTATTTAATAACATGACTTTACCATTTGTGTCATCCTTTCGTACAAATTATATCGAAAACTGTAAACTATCAGTGTGATATTCTTTATCTGTTTTATAATTTGATACTAAGGTGTAATCTAAAACAAGTAATGAACTGAAAGTAAACAGGTTGCAAGATGGATAACAGAAATTTCAACGCTGCATACAAATCAAGGAAATATTGCACTGATCTGCATGTACAATCTACCAGTAAAATTGTTAAAACTTGTAAATGGTGATATTAATCAAGCAAACTGCTACTTTCACTTTAAAAGTATCAAACTCCTTGACATAAATTTTATATGAGATAATATAATGTAAAAAAAGTTCTAACACTTTTATAACGCGTGCAAAAAGCGATCATACACAGTTTAAGCCAATATTGAAAATGCGATCAGAATGCGATCATACACGATCTAAGGCATTTTTTAATGGGATGATAAAATCATTATTATATAACTCAGGACGTCGTGTTTGGATATGATTGTATAACATGTTGACTCTAATTTTAAAAACTTATTTTATAAATTTCTCCCTTCAGAATGTTATAATAAAATAATAATTAACCCATACAATTACACCTTCTTACTTAATAAAAATGTATACCTTCCTAACCGAAGCATCTGGTGTAGCATTTGACTTCCAGACAAAGTCCTGCTGTGCCTGTTAATGTAATTCTACATATTATCAGTCGTAAAACATATCTAAAATTTTTATTGATAAACAACTGCCAGGTCAGATTCTGTAGCAAAAAGTCGTTTTATCTGCAATCTGACATTAAAATCATCGCTCCTAAGTTTTTATACAGTCTAGAAATCCATAAAATACGAAGTGTCAGTTTCTAGGCCACTGTGAAGTACAAAAGCCACAGTTTCTATGCCACTGTAACGTAAAAAAGTCCCAGTTTATATGCCATTGTAAAGTACAAAAGTCACAGTTTCTATGCCACTATAACGTACCAAAAGCCCCAGTTTCTATGACACTGTCAAGTACAAAAGTCCCAGTTTATATGCCATTGTAAAGTACAAAAGTCACAGTTTCTATGAAACTGTCAAATACAAAAGTCCCAGTTTCTGTGCCACTGTAAAGTACACAAGTCACAGTTTTCTGTCTCTGTGAAGTACCAAAGCCTTAGTTTCCATGCCAGTGTAAAGTATAAAACCATAGTTTTTATGCTACTGTCAAGTATAAAAGTCTCAGTTAATATGACATTGCAAAGTGCAAAAGTCGCAGTATCTATGTCACTAAGGCAATTTTTTTATTTTCTGGAGTTTTTAGGGACAGAACGTAATGTGTAATTTAAGAAATCCTCTAGTATATACCCATATCAATCATTATGCAAATCAAGATTAACCCTAATTAGCAAACATTTCTTTAATTTGATCAAAATACTCATGTTTTGATTTTAAATTCCTTACTTGTATTTTTCACACATTTATTTATGTACATATTTACGCATGCACTCATGCATAAAGATAGGTAGGCATGTGTAAATGTAAATAAGTTGGTGGCTAGGTAAATAACTTAGATAAATAAATAGGTCGGGATACAGAAATTATATTTCTTCAACTAGAACTATTGATATCGATTGACCTTTTTATAAACCTCTTACAGATGATGTGCATGCCTTCAGATCTTACGTTTTCGCTAATTTACGCTGACTTTAAACAGTGTAATGAAGTGATCATTGCCTTGATTTGATCTGACTCAATTATCAAAGATTCTATGCCACGTGTTATGATGCATCACGTGTTAAATTCAGCAATAAATTCTTAAACTGTGATGGTCATATTCGACTGTCATCCGATGATGACCTGTCTGTAACGTCAGAAGGCAATTAATCTAATAGTTTTTTTTTTTTTACGTCGTAATTGAACTTAATTGACATGTTTAGTGCATTGCAATGGTTTTCTTGACAATGATCAGAACGAGATGAGAACAGATTTCTCCATTTCGAAAGATATATCATATCTACGTTTATTTCATGTTGGATTTAATAATGGCATGGTCCAAATGTATGTGATATACCATGCCAGTAGACAGATACAGCTATGATAAGTAACGCCTGGACACTTAACAGCCAATAGGGGTCTTTTCAATGATTCGAGATTAGATTATTGCAACATGGTCTACATGCTGAGTTTAACTTGAAAAAGTGCTAATGTTCTTGTTTTATGCCATAAAACTCGCTGGGATTTCCTAAAGGTCAATGTCTTTCATATTTTTTGTTATATGGTCTATATTTTGTTTCACAGTATTTGCTGAGGAAGCAGTTCTTGCCTGACCATGAAACCAAATATTGTGGGAACCGAGAATATAGACATGTTTCGGTTTCATTCAGATTTGCATCTCCTACCAGTCGGTGTCAGTCATATTTGATTTAATGTTAATTGGCGACTGAGTCAACATGACATTAGTAGTAATTGATTACTTTTTTGAGAATGTGGCCACAGACATAACATTTATGATTGATGTGATTTAGCAACTAATAATAATAATAAAATAATAATAATAATAATAATAATAATAATAATAATAATAAAATAATAATAATAATAATAATAATAATAATAATAATAGGCTTTAAGGCACACAGGCTTTTGGAAATATTTTTTTTTAATCAATTTAATTTCATGTTCGTTATAAAACAATTACTCAGAAACCATTGTTGTTGTTCCTGTTGGTTCAACGCCATGTCTTAGCACAAGAAAACTATAAAAAAGAAAGGCCAGTACAACTGGTGGAGCAGAAACAAGGAAAACCCCGGTAAGAACAACCGACCCGAAGTAAGGTACTGGCAGATGTCTCACACAATCACATTGGCAGACTCAGAGGCTCGAACCCACGCTGCCATAGGTGAGATAGCATCGATCGGAAAATGCTAGCGCTTTAGACCGGTGATCGGTAAATGCCGCTTGTAATGGCACCTATCGTTTAAGTCTAGTTGGTCAAGCGCAGTTTAACACTCAGCCACACACACACACACACACACACACACACAGAGAGAGAGAGAGAGAGAGAGAGAGAGAGAGAGAGAGAGAGAGAGAGAGAGAGAGATTCATTCCAAGTTAGAGTGACATGGTAAATGCTAAATGTTAAATTCCATTGCCTAAATTCAACGGACTATATTTTGCAGTGTATCCTGAAACCAGCGTAGTCCAATACTCGTCTACGGACGCTGTGAACTGGGAGTACATCGCAAACCGCTGTTTGTTTGCGCACTGATATATCCATTCAAATGTCATTTAAATTTTACCCTGGATTTCGTGTCTGGTAACACATTATGTTTACACTTGTTCTTATGGGCATGAGATTTGTGTAAACAAAGTTTGTATTGCTTAAAAGATACAGCTGCACCGTTACCGCGCCATTTTTACTGCGACCCTCATTATTCATACCAGTTTGAGAGGAATAATCATTAATTGTGCACTGGTGTTCGATAAGAAAATGCCATTCTCTATGTCATAATCAATTTACCTAGAGCATAAGCTAAACATTTCAGATTTTTTACAGCCTTATTCTCTGTCAATACTTATCATATAGGCCTCTACAACTTATAGCTTAAGGTAGGGGTGCACAGCCTTTTTCGGCCAAGGGCCAGATTGCATTTTCCATGACCACTCGAGGGCCGCAAACACTAATTTCTTTAATATAATTACTGTTCACGGGCCAGATTTCTGTGTCGTTTTAATTTGCCCTGACGGCCGGACAGAGCACGTTCGCGGACCGGGGGTTGTGCACCCCTGGCTTAAGGCCTCGCCATGTCTAAACCCGGCCCTGTTCTATCCTACGCAAATGCACAAGAAACATATATGTAATCCACACCAATCTATGAAGACTGATCCTATTATTCTTTCATTCCATGAATGCGCAATCTAGTTTTCCATTTGAGGAAGCCTCGGGATTATCATGTCTTATACCAGCTCATTTGGATGTCGCCCACTATTCGGAAATCGCATCAATTAATTTTAACTTTATTATTTTTTTTGTTACATTTTATTTCCTTATTAGGATTGGTATACCTATTGTTAAGTGTAATTTTATTTGATATTTCCTTTGATCGTTTACAGAGCTTATGCAAAGACAAAATGGAGGAATGGGTGAAAGGAAATATACCTATCTGGGTTTCAATTATTGCGGCTGCAGCTTTCATTCAGGTATTTATCTGTCCACAGATCCACACAGCTTGATGAAGAATCCTAAACAAGGACTTCACCAACGTTTGCATAGAGAACTATTCTGCCTTCAAAATAAATTTAAAAAGAACAAAACACAAAGTCTATTAAAGTTACCGACCATTGTTTTTCTTCCATAGGTTGAAATAAAATATCAAGCGTATATTTCCTCGATATAATTCTGGGTGTTCTATTTTTATTATTTATATAAGCTTACTCATTATTCATTTGGAGTCCCTCTAAAAATATTAATCTTGAAATCAAGATATTTACAGACATCAGATTCAACCAAATGAAAGCATCAAACAAGATATATTGAATGGAAAACTACTAATTCATGTGATGAAGATTGTTAGGTTTTTTTTTAAATGTAGAAATGCCGCAATAATCAGTAGATGAAAATCAAGAAACATATTCTGGAAACTCCTTTGTCCAAAGAAATTCCTTTTCTCCAAAAAGGATGAGATTTATCTTGCATAACATTCGGAAAACGGAATATTGGCCAAAGCAATATTAGTTGTTGCATATAAGCCGGATTCTCATGTACTTGGTTAAAACTTGCTCCTGTTATCTCGTACAGATAGAGGGTGAGATGAATATAGTATAATCCTATAAATGTTGCATGTGGTCTAAAGGACATCGTTAAACATTGCTTATTGGTCCACAGACAGTTTATTTGTTTATTTAGCATTTAATGGCTCTAATTAGTTTTACTTTATCGTGAATTGATGTACCAATTTTTGTTCTCGAAGAACAAGTGTTAGAAATAGGCAAATTTAAAATGAGTAGAATATTTAAGACACATTCTAAATTGTTTCAGTGATCCGATCAGCTGTTGTATCATTATAAGATTTTTCCAGCCATTACTCAATAGTTTTTGTTCTCTAAAATTAGCACATTGAAGAACAATCGGAAAAATACGTCTTAAAAGGTATTATAGTAAAGTTAATGAGTGTAAATTTTAAATTAACTTTTATTTCAGATTCTGAGTACAACACTCTCCTGCATACTCCTGACTAAGATACAGTCATCCATGAGAGTCAGCCAAGCTCCGACGACTTCCGGTCCACCTAAGTCACATCCACGGAAATCTTGGTCAGCATCGAAGCCAAAGAGCTTGAATTTTTAGCCGAAAACCTGTTTGTTAGAGTCAAAGCTAATTTTTTTATTATATATCTTGTGTGTTTTTGTGTATTTGTTTATTTGGAAATGTCTTACATCACATTTACTTCACTTCCCCATTCTGCATGTTTGGAACTATCACGGAATGATAGTAATATTTTTGCCAAGCCCATCTTGGCAGAAGCTTGATGTAACGAAAAATATGGCGTCGTTGTGTACGTCGGTACCGTCCGTCCACACCGTAGATTAAGGTCAACGTAAAACGTCTTTAGATTAAGTGTAATATTGCATTGCAATTTTCTATTTTCTTACTAGATTGAAAGGCTAGCAGGACGAAAATAGGCCTCTTGTTATTGTCACTTCTCTCAGTAATTGTGGGTTCGGTGCATTTCAATTAACATTTTTGTCTAGGTAAATCGAACGTTTGCTTAATACAATATTCTAGAGGCCACCGTCATTTAAAGCTACACAAACCACACGGCATACAAAATATATTTTGTCTCATACTAATAGCTAATTTTTTAACCCAATCATGTCTATTCACATAGCAAGTGAGAGTGTCATGTCGTCCAAGGAAGCCGAGACTTAATTTCTTAATCATTGTTTTGACAATGCTTGGTCCACATACAGGATCATTAACATATCTTGCCTAGTGATGTTTCTACATTCATATCTTCGTGAAATATTAGATAGAGAGTCCGAGAAAAGGAGTAAAGTCAGGAGCAATGCCCAAGTTATGCATTTTGCAAGTATAATTGAAACTGCAGTAGAAAATCTGAATGTCCCAACGACAGCTTTACAAACCATTTCAGTATTGCATGTAATTGAAGTGATTTCATTGAAATTTTTAATTTCTGTTTTTCGCATTAAGGCAGAAAGTGTGATGGCATGAGAAATATATTTATTCAAGTTTAATTCTCTTTAGTGCTATGTAGGCACGTGTCGCCAAGGCTATGTTAAATCTGCATGGCGTAAATGTTTGTATTTGAAAGTAATGAAGGTCGTTTGTGCTTATATTTGATAAGCGCTTATTAACAGAGAGTGCATCACAATATAACTGTTCATAAAATTTCCATATTTAAGCTTATCAGCCATATTCCACAGCACACTACATCATGACAACTGATCAAATAAAGAAGATATTTAAAAATAACAACTATTGTGAAAAGGAATAGTCGCGCCCTAATCACGTACTTAGGAGAGACTAGATGACAGAACGGCGAATTGTGTGTAGACGCTGATTTTCTTTACACACTAATATGCCCTAAATTGTGCTACAAAATACTGGAAAGCTAGTGTTTATTGTCGAGAGTTTGTTGCAATTTGGAAGGATGATATCCTAGCAACACTTGCTACTTTGACCATGTCATGCATCATACTAAGTTGGAAGGTTGATACCCTAGCAACACTTGCATCTTTGACCATGTCATGCCTCATACATAGTAAGTTGGAAGGTTGATACCCTAGCAACACTTGCGTCTTTGACCATGTCATGCCTCATACTAAGTTGGAAGGTTGATACCCTAGCAACACTTGCGTCTTTGACCATGTCATGCCTCATACATAGTAAGTTGGAAGGTTGATACCCTAGCAACACTTGCGTCTTTGACCATGTCATGCCTCATACTAAGTTGCAATTATGAATAATCTTGCATCGACTACATGCCGATACAGTTTGTCAGAATAAGATTGGTAAAATGTAAATTCAATAAAGAATGTGCTTAACAAACTAAAATGAATTTTAGTTTACTCCGCTTTGTGAAGGGACCTAAATATGCTTTGATTTGCCATTTGGGTTAAAACTTGTATATGTCCACACCTAATAACTGTTAAACTGTAATTTAAGGCGCATATTGTGATGGACATTTGGCACATACTAAAATTAATCACTGTTACCTACTTCCAGGATTCATTAAAATTGTTACAGAGTACGGCCCGAGGCCTAACTACAATAAACTGTGAAATATTGCCTCAAAACTGACAGCGAGAATGCGTCTTGCGATGTCTCAGACAACAAATGGGTCACTGGAATACACTTTGCATATTGAACGTACTTAATTAAAACACTTTTTCACCTCTCGACCCCCGACCTCCACTGGGACGAAGTATGTCGTGTACCATAAATATGTCCTATAATATACCTTGTAGGGTTTACTTACTATATCACACACACACACACACACACACACACACACACACTATTGCTTAAATGATTCTGATTCAAAAGTTGATATCTATTAGTTCCTGTTTTCTAACAACCGTACAGTTCTTTCTCTCACACAGTTGAAGATTTGTTTCAGGCTGTTAATAGCTTTTATTATAAATTGTGAACTTGTATTTAGGTAAAGAATAAAATGAAAACGAATTTT
This sequence comes from Sinohyriopsis cumingii, assembly GCA_028554795.2. Taxonomy (NCBI): domain Eukaryota; kingdom Metazoa; phylum Mollusca; class Bivalvia; order Unionida; family Unionidae; genus Sinohyriopsis; species Sinohyriopsis cumingii. The sequence continues at coordinate 68,414,426 of CM068824.1, forward strand.
TTAACCAATCATGTAATGTATTTCCTCATTTTGTACTGTCTTTAACTTGTTTGCTTGATGTTATTTTCAAAGCTTGTCAATATTTTTTATTAATCGAAACAATTAATTTCTTATGCTGAATCCGTCCCATAAATTAAATTGTTTTTATGCTTCAGCATGTTGTCCTGTATCCTTTTTAAAGCTATTTTTCACATAAGCTTCATACATTCCCATGTCAATATCAATCCGTTACACAGAACATCATGCCAGATTCCTGTAGCTGGAGAAAGACAATCTCCAACATGATAGAATCTCAGAAAGGATAATACAAAATATTTATGTTGTTATGGCATTTAGATGCCAGATAATTTAACTATACGTTAATACGTGTATTCAATTGTTGTTTCACCTGGTCAGACATAATCAAATACAAAACATCGTCAGGGTTTATATTTCAGCAAGGACGCGTCAATCTACGAAATGAAGGAATGGAAAATTTTGCACACGATAATTTATGCAGGAGAAAGCTTCCAACTTACATATGTACCTTTGCAACCCCTTTCTTTCCAATACTGCTTTCATCTTTAAGTTATACATCTGAAAACAAAACAAAGGCCGTGCTAGATTAAACAAATCTTTCCTTAACTAAATGATAGATCACTCCAGATCAAAATTTAATTGCTTTGAAAATAATAAATTTGTATTAAACTAAAATCGTACAGACTCAAACCTAAGAACCAATGATCGCAACATCTTAGCACGCTTTGACTTCTCTTCCATATTGGAAGAGCTTATAAAGAGAAAGTACCAATCAGTGCTATATATTAAAAAGTACCAGTCAGTGCTTCATACTATAAAGTATCAATCAGTACTCTATATTATAATGTACCAATTAGTGCTATATTGTATAAAGTACCAATTAGTGCTATATATTATAAGCGTTTCATTGTCCTTTTTCCAATTTTGGAATACATCCTGTTTATGTGTCGATATACTGATTCCGACTTTGTGATCCGCATTCCCTTCCATCCACAAGGTGTTTTTAAATGGACAATAAATTGATATATGAGTGGAATGACTCGAATAATATTCAAGGTTGATAAGTCAGATCCTAACACAAGTGTTCAAATGAGGATTTGTGGTACGTTGACATTATTAACTGATTTCTACATTTTGCTTTGATTTAATTCTCCTCACACTATATCTGTGAATATTTCATTTACTGCGTTAAGCCAATAAGTCAACATTAATGGTTTTTGTATATTGCATTAAATTACATCAACTGTTTCCAAGGCTCCAAACATTTACAAATAAGAATGAAGGGATTTAATTTCGACTTGTATCGCAAAGGATTTTGATAGTTCTCCAACACAAATACACAAAACATAATAACATATCATGTAACGTGCAAATATGCACTACCTTCTGTGTTGCACAAACATCGTACTATTTTAATTTTTGCGTACTCTGCTCAAAAATAGATCGGTAAATAGATCAGTGTAAATACTGGACACAACCTGTGTCCAAAAGATAAATGTATAATGCAATAATTATACATCATGGAAATTAATGAAAATTCAAGGAGACGGACAGCTTTTTCATGGGAAAGTTAAATCGCGATTATCTATCTAATATACTGTGTTTGATTGATACAACTAATTAGCTTAGACAAGAGATCGTACAGTCTAAATGGGATGACACATATTAAATCTCTTATCACTAAATACACCATCACCCTTGGGTTAATAGTCAGAATGGTATCTGTATAACAAGCCTGGAATATGTGGAAACGAGCAATACATTAATTGAATTTGGCAGTATACCTGCTATTTATTTTTATGATCATTGACGGATCAGTGCTAGATTATAATCAATACTAGACGCAAGTTTACAAATAATGCAAGACGCAAGTTTACAGAATTCATTAAGCTATTACCGTCCATTCAAATGGACACGGATCTGTGTACCGCAAAAACACACACACAAAAAAAAACCTCAGAGAATTTTTCAAGTTAGTGAATAATGCTGTGTTGGAAAGACGATGAAGAACCTTCGGAGACGTACTCGCGTTGACCATGTCTGTGCTGGTAAACAAGACAAAATTTGAAAGCTTATAGATGATCCTGCGTTCGAGTCCCGAAAGAGCTTCGATAGCGGGCGGACTCATTACCACACATTGAAATAGATCGAAACTGAAGACGGCAAAGCATATCTACGTTGGCGCATCAGTGCTGGGCTTATCCAAAATACTCATGTACAAGTTTTATTATGATAGGATCAAACCATGATACGATGACAACATCAAGATGCTGAACACGGACGGATTAGTTGTTGCTGGATATTACTACCAATGATGTGTATGCGAACATGAGTTAGGTGTCATTGACATCAGCGAGTTATCAGAAAGATAATCAGATTTTTTTAAGGAAGCATTGCATTGGTGTATATCGTTGCACTAAAGTAAGCATATCTCTGGTTGACACCAAGTAGTGATTATGTTCAGCTGTCATCACTGTTTTCGTGCATATTTTGACAGTATTCCGTGTCCGCAGGAACGACTTGTACTTTATCGCGTGAAATGGTAACGTGTTGGATGCCTAAGAGTATGAATGTGGACCGAGATTGTAAATACATCCATGGACTATACCGTGTCTGTAGCACGACGTTTCCCGCGTTTTAACTCATCTGGTGCATACAGATACCGAACGAAATTGTTTCCGAGTATGTCTAACGGGGGTGGTTGTGAAATCGTTTTGCGTGTAACACGGAGTCTTATGCTAAATCGTCTCAGCAGATTTATATCCATTTGTGAGTATGGTTTCATTATTTAGCACTTGTATGTGTAATTGAAGTAGTATTTACACACTCGTATAATCGAACACTCTGAAACCTCTTCAGTAATTTATATGCATACTGAGGTCCAAATGATAGCTCCGCAAGTGTACGTTTAAATCCACAACAACATGTTCGCGATGAGTGCGACACAAACTAGCACGTTATGTTTTATTAACAACGCAGCAACGGCTCGAAGAAATTATTTAGCTGTGGCCATGTTAGCGTCCTGCGTGCGTAGATATGTTCAAACACGTCTGCAACACTGGCTGAATCATTTAGATGTCGACAGCAAGGATTCTTTGTATTTGCTGGTAACATCTACGATAGTTAACGAATATTTGTATGTACTTCTGCGCACACACCATGTTGAAAATATAAAGAATATGGACAAATGAGCTTTGTTGGGCGTTCTCACATCAAACCATTCAAGGGAAATATTTCTTTTTACGGGTAACTAACTTTGCCACAACGCCTGTTTGGCTAACGACTCTCCAGCCATCCAGTGGGTGACCTTTTCTGCACTCTCCAACCTTTCAACGGCAGTTTCATGGTTTTAATAACCACAGGAGCTGTATTATATATTATCCATGTTTATTATATCAATGTGAGTTACCTCTAATGAGGATCTTAGTCTTCATACCTCCTCTGGAGTTTCATCTGGCGGTTCTTCCTCCGAGTGTAGCAAAAAATGTTACTCAAGTCATGGATAAGATTTATATCACCAAGATTACGTGCACGGACATCACTTGATGCTTGGTAGGCGAGATCATGTCGACAACATGCTGCATCGACATGATTTATAGGTGCTTTCTTTATATGGTTATTAGAATCAGGTCTTATATCCAGTTGTGTACCAGGCCCACAGTAATTGTATTTAGGTCCTAAAGGAGCCAGATTTTCTTTTCACCAGAGTGTTTCTCCACGATGTCCCCACTAGCTGCTCCACGTAGTAGCGACATCACTGCCGATTTCTTCAAGACCGGCTGTTGCATTTACCAGTGTTGGTTCTCACAAACTTGACGTATTTGACTCACGTCGAAGCTCAGTCATTACCTAGTCGAACCCACGTCTCAGCAAGTGTTTTTGCCTGGCTTTTTCAACGATTTGTACCATGAAATCAGACCAACGAGTTTACATAATATGTTTTTTTTCAACGGCTTGCGTTCTTAAGTCCCGACAACATGTCTACAGAGCAGGTCTTTTCAAAGACTTGCATTCTGTGTGTGTGTGTGTGTGTGTGTGTGATTTGGATTTTTTAACGTAGCTTTAAAAAAATTCAGTCTTATCGCTACGATGTCCGCAGTGTGGCAGTATATAGCGATGTCTAGCAATGGGGCATCATGCTGCAGACATGTAGCATGATGTCCCACCCAGTCAAATTACCCCGACACCAGGCCGACCAGCCCTAACACTAACCAATTAATGCTGAGCGCCAAGCGAGGTCGTTGTTAGTACCATTTTTGTAAGTCTTTGGTATGACTCAATCGGGGATCGAACCCACGGCCTTCTGCATCCGAGGCGGACGCTCTAACCACTAGAATACCGGAGCGGTTTCTTGCATTCTGAAATCATCCAAATATGCATATGGAACTCTTAGTATATCCCACTGATTAATTCATCGGTATTGATAAGCAATGTATGCTTGTGGAGAAAGCGCGGTAGATTAAGCACCTTGCATGAATGATCACATAAGTGGACGCAAGTATCAACTATGGTCCCATCAGTGAAAGTAATATAAAGCCACACCTATTTTATTCTCAGACAGCAAAGGAAATCGGCAGCAATAGTTGTATGCAAATTTTAAAACTATAAATAAGGAATATTCAGATGAAGAAAGACAACAACAAAGAAGAAAAAATACACACCAGAAGTGATCTTGTTTCTATCTTTAAGAAAGCGGAAAGACTCAACTTGAAACCATCAGGTTACAAAAGCAGTGATAGCTAAAAATATATCTTAACATGGGATTCGAGCTCGAAACCTCTGGCAATTTATCAATGTTCCAACTAAGCCAAAAGGATTACACGATAGTTTTGGTGACTTTTATGATCATAAGCATGGTAAGTATCAAAGTTGCAGATCTCTGAGATTTGTAAAATTGCATAAACTTGTTAGAAGGTCATTTAGACCCAAATATACAATGTACCAGTAGTGTTCAGGATGACGTGTGCATTCATTCTTTTTGGTTGCTGAGTTAACCACATAATCAATATACAAATATGCACGTTCAAAATTACCGGTATTCATTCACCTTCTTAATCTTTACAATACTACGTACTTCTGTTCATTCATCTATCGTACATTTAGTCCGACAAATAAAATGGGAACTGTAAAATATGACAGTTGCAACAGAGAGAAGAAAGCAAAAGGGATGGTACGTTCCGGAAATTTGTTAAGCATGCATTATACAGTTACTCTATTGTAGACGATAATATACCTATGAGCCAAAGGTAGATACGATACAGCCTCTATTTCGTAATAACAGAGATTCAATATATTGAACTGAGATTACTTTCCATCAATGTATGTTTATTAGTCTTTTATTTAGCATGTTCGCTAGGTTGCATTCGTTTCTATGGGATGAAGAAAGTAAGTATTTCTTTCTAGAAATGATGCAGGTTTTCAGAGAAAAACTATATTTAGCGACAGTTGAAATCCTATATTTAGTTTCTAACTGAGATGCTTAAATTGTCCGTGGAAATATTTAATAATTGTATGCCATTCTTGGATGAAAATCTAGCGATTTCATAATTTAGATCTGCCGTAAAACTCAGTCCGTGGCCCATTGGAAATCTCACATAGCATTTTTGAGGGCTGTCTTAAAACTGCGTAGGTGCCCAGTGGTAAAGTGTTTTAACTATACGTCTATATAGCCTCAACTTAAAACATAAGATCTTAAATTTTAATTACTGAGTACACCTGATTAACTCAGTACATCTGCTCGTGAGTCATGCATACTTCTCTGAGGGGTTAATTAGCTATGAAACACGGATGAATTACTTCTGGAGTAACAAGTCTGTGAAACCAGGAGCTCCAAACTAGGTTAAATTCAGCTATATAATTGAAGGAATTCAAGTGGCTGATTGAACGTAAGAATCCAATTACAGCGACATTCCATTCAATTCTGCAAAAGAAAGCAACTCGTTTCACAAGGGACAAAGAGATTCGCCTCTCCTCGAAAACATCTGTCCGCAGTAATTGACTGAAAAGAGAGAAATAGATAGGCTTTTCCACGGCCTCATACGGCGGGAATTTTGAAATGCATGTGTATAACGTAGATTCAATTAAACCAAATAGATACATGAAATGAATCTTTCATACAGGAAATGTCATCTTAAGATGATAATAAAAAATCCCACATATAATCTATTAAAAATGGTACATAAACATGCATAATATTACATCATCTGTTAAATTCAAGGCCAATAAATGATTTGGAGAAATTTATTTTTCGCCAGCAAAAGAATTTAGAGGAAATAGATACCCTGAATTTAATATGAATATAACTGTCCTCTTGGTAAATTCAGTTTCTGCTAATTTTCGTTTTTTCGAGATGGTAAAAAGAGAGCTGACAATGGTAAAAGGTCCCTTAGCCGCTATATGAAAGCGGCTGAAAATGTTTATATAACATTATCTGTATCAAATGTTAGGTTAATACATTGTTCCTACTTTAAGTTTCTATAGTTTTGCTTGACCCACTAGAAATAATAAAAGAGCTACTAGTCTGAATGTTATGATCATTGAAAGTTATGTGAGATATGTGATTATAAAGCTGGAATGAGGTAAATTGTTTCTATTCTCTTTTTAATCAACTATGTAAGAGCACCCTTTTTGCCCTACAAAGTAGGAAATAGGTTAAAGTGACCTTCAGACATCCACTTCGTTGTTTGAATTTTTTTTAAACTCTAGTGAAAACTTTGTCTTGCTACAGTTTGTAACAGCATCTATACCATGGTATGAGGTTCCTTCCTTTTGTGCAGGAGTATCGAGGCATCAGACTTCTTGTAGTGTTCGACGACGTGCTGTAGAAATTTATTCAACGTTAATTTGTTTCTTGATTTATAATCATTCTTGAAGATGGAGGCTTTAAAAAACGTGCCAAAGACTTAGCATAGATAGTACGTAACAACATCTAAAACAAGAGATGTATACTTTATTCATAATAGGTTTTGGTATTCAGGACACGAACATTTACGTTTATACGCCCATATAGTTAATAAACAAAGCTGTCCCACTGTAACAACGGTAACAACGGCACAAAGTAAGGTAGCGATTGAAAAAGCAGTCATGTAAAGTGTAAGATCACAATATTCAGGTAAATCTGGTTTCTCCAACTGAACTTTGCCGTACATGCCGTATACAAATATGCACCCTGAAAAAAAGCAGATTATTCTCATTAAAATGAGGCACGAAAATAATGCTCCACCAATAACAGATTTGTACATAGTTAAAAGAAACAATTAACATATAAACATATATCATTCACGCTGTCTTATGTTATGTTTGTCTGTCTGTCTATATATCAATCTATCAGATTTTATTTACAGTCGCCCGTGCATCATCAGTTAAAAGAGCACGAGTACGATATTACCGTTTTACCATAGACCAAAACACACTGCAAACTTCTCATGTAAAAAGAATCTCAAAATGATCGCATGGAAAGCTTGAAAAAGCTGTGTTGATGCCCAACACGTGAAAAAATACGCAATGAAAAATGAGCGATTAATTTGTATGACTAAAACAAAGTAGATTAATTATGCACATTGCTGAAATCTAGCTCAACCCATGGGTAACTATCGAGATATTCCGATTGGTACCTAAATGAGTAGTACACCTATCCGGTTTCAAAGACGTGAATCGCATACATAAAAATGGAGACAATAAAAAAGTCCTGGCTCAGATTTCATTGGAAGTTCTAACTTCTAACTCATTCTCAACTCATTCAGAACCAATTATTTAGAACGTGCAATCACTGCACCATGATGTTATACAGACTTGTAACTGCATGTAGAAAGATAAAATTATAATTTGTAGAAAAAATAATTGTAAGTCTAATTGTATTACATATCATGGAGGAACATCTTTTGTTATTTGTTTTCTAGTCAGACCGCTAGTGGGCAGCTACTAATGGAAGTGAGATAAAATGGCTTTTAAATAAAACAAAATTGAAAAACAAGACTAGTATTTTGCACAAGAGGTGATCTTTAAGGTTGGCTTAATGTAAGAGGTGATCTTTAAGGTATGCTTAATGTATGAGGTGATCTTTAAGGTAGGCTTAATGTAATCTTGTAATTTAATGTAAACTTAAACAAAACTATGGGAAATAACATTTTGTTTCTGGAGACACCTGTTGTTAATGTAGCAAAATGACACTCACATACGATTTCTAAATTCCTGTATTTACCTGTTATAGACCAAAGTACAAGAAATAGCGTTATTAGTCCGTGCAAGGAATTCTGGAAATAGTTAGAGGATGACGAGTCAATATTCTTATGGTTCTTTTGATCTGAACCAAAACAGTAATACAAAATCCGTATAATTATTTTCACAAAGATGACCACTCCCTCGATGATCAAGAAAAATGGCAGTTCAGGCTCCACGGGACAGTCATAAAACTTTATAAATCCTATAACAGAATATAACACAAAATAAAAGTTATAATACAGACATATTATACGACGCAAGACGTGTAATAGCGCTAAACGACCAAGCAAAACAAAACTCACCTGTGTGAGGCTGGTTTGAGGTCGATGACTCCTATTTAAAAGAATCTCAAAACAACTGTATTTGTCAACTGAATGACTCTTAAATGTGCTAATACCTTAAATAATTTCTTCCACTCAATTAACAAAGACACATTCAAGAGGTCTAATTTTACAATGGCATATTGTTTTCTTGCTTAACATCTGTATGACTTATCAGTTTGCTTTTCTAAGCAAAACATCATCACATTGTTCAACGTACAAGGACACATTATCCAAACGCCTAATATACAGAATCATTCCTAGATCACATGATCAAAGATTTATAAGATAGAATATTTCTAGAATCTCTTGTGGAAAGAAATTATAAAGGGTCCATTTTACTAAACTAATACATGCTGTCATAAAGTCTCGTGAGTACAATATGACATATACTAGCAACTGGCTAATTACTCGGTTTGACAAATATGTTCCCAATACCAGGTACTCATAATCAAACAAATACTCACAAAAATCTTACAAAGCTGTAAATGGAGGTCTAATCTCAATACAAATGATGTCTGCAGTGTGACAGTTTATAGTGATGTCTAGCACTGGGTCATCATGCCGCAGACATGCACCATGTCCCACACAGTCACATTATTCTAACACCAGGCCGACCATTCCTAACACTAACCTCGTAATGCCGAGCGCCATTTTGCTTAATAGAAGTAATGTTGTCAATAATCACAGTGATGAATATACAAACAATAAAAGATTTACAATTGCAGCTTAACACGCCCTAAAGCTTTATATAGCGATGCTTGTCCCTGTATCCGTTTCATTCCGACAAACCGCCTCTATCCTTCGAAAATGTTACAACATATCTTTTACCTGCTCAGGGCCGGATTACGGTTATGAAGCCCTAAGGCTAATAGGAGGGAAGGTCGCTCAGCTCTTTTGTCAGTATAAAATGGGGAAGGGTCTGGGGGAGGGGTTTACAAACTATGAAGGCCTAAGGCTACATTAATATTAGCCTACAGGTTAATCGGACCCTGTAGTTGCTACTAGACAGACCCTAGTTTTGTAGGTCTACGCATAACACTGTTGGGCAAGTTGGTAAATATCATACATTAAAGGACTGGGAGCTAGGGAAATATCACGAAATGAGGCACCGAGGACAAGGGCTATATTATGCATTCAGACACTGAGGACCATGGCTATATTATGCATTCAGACACTGAAGACAATGGCAATATCATGCAATAAGGCACTGAGGACCAGGGCTATATTATGCAATCAGGCACTGAGGACCAGGGCAATATCATGCAATCAGGCACTGAGGACCAGGGCAATATCATGGATTCAGACACTGAGGGTCAGGATCACACAATCGTTGTTTCCCCTCACGAATAAGGGAGACGACATATCGCGTGGCGAGAGTTGATATTAATAAAAAAAGATACTATTATTGTATGTCTCTATTTTGTAAATATTTGACTTATTTCATTGAATTGGCTATGCATGGATACAACATCACACATGGATCCAAGAAGTAACAAAAAATACCGATTTCCCTACTTTTATATAGAACGCCTGATTCATGTAGAATCTGTTTGTTCTCTTTCTCTAATCAAACTCTGTCAAACATATCTTTTCAATTGCAGAGATAGTAATAACGATGATGATAACTAAAAAGATTTCCTTCACGATGGTAAAAAAAGCTCCTAAATCTGCGGTGTTTTATGCTTCGTATCGCATAACATTGACGTTGAAGAAACGAAGCTTCATGATAGTTAATGCACGGCTTAAATCAATTTTCTTTGCTTCATATCACACAATAATGGCAATAAAGAAAACGAAGAGAGAGAGCTCATGATGGATAATTCTCAATTTACATCAATTTTCTTTTGCTTCGTATCAAACTACAAGAATAATGAACACGATAATGAACAGCTGAATTAATTTATTTCCGAGGATCCAACAAGGACGATATCCGGGTAATTACCCAGGAGAATAAAAACGTCCTTTAGATGATCGTTGTTTGAGGTTTACATTGGAGCAAAGGCGAAATCTCATCTGCCGATTACATGCCCATGTTTTAATGAGTTAGACAAGGGATTTAATTGAACAGAAAGTACAACAAAAGATCTGTAGTCTGTTTTCGTTTACATCGATAAATTTAATAGTCATATCACGTGGGATTTTCGTGCGTCACTTCGTAGCAAGACAAAAGACAATATCGTACTTTGAACTTCGCTCAGGTAATGGGAGGCTCCGACTGGCAAAGATTCCGAAACGGGTAACTTCAAAGCCCTGGCGTTTGAATGTTAAATCATTTTCTGGAATCAAGGTGAAAGTCACGTCGCTAACTGATCGGTTCATCACATTAAATGCACTCTGTAAAAACATGGCTGTCCAAATAAGAGCCATAAAAAACTGGCGTTTCATATGGCTTAATAGTGATGAAAAAAGCAAGGCGATCATGCAGATTTCTAGATTTTAGGCTCACATTGCGGTGTTTCAGACGATTTTGTGGTCCTTGAACAGAAATACATGTTTTGCTGCTTCCTCATGAAATACGATCATAATTGATTAAATCGTAATTTGCTGGATCGTGAAATTTATTTGGTGCCTTAACGTTGTGTCATATATGTTTAATCACTTAACAAACTTTCTTTCATGTTAGACTGGTTCAGGATTAAAACGAAATTGCAAGCTGCTGCCATTTTTTTACATCCATATATTATTTCATCGCTGAAAATGATTGTCTGCATTGTTTTATCACTGATTAAACCTCTCTTTGGTATTGACAGGATACAAAACCAAAAGGTTAGTTTTCACTGGCAATCTCTTCATGGAAAAAGTATTGGTCGTTGGTTACTTTTGAATGCGAATAGGTCATCCACGACCACCTATGGCTTGGCAATTCTTCGAGTGACAAATACAATCATGAATCTAGCTCAACTTAAGAAGGAGCTTTTCTTATATATATATATATATATATATATATATATATATATATATATATATATATATATATATATATATATATATACAAATGCAAATAATACAGGTTAGAATTTTTTTGATTCCTACTCTACGGAGATTCGAACCCAGGTCCGCGGGTAAACGGCACCCATCGCCTTGCCGCACACACGAGCCCATATTCATACACGACTAAGCACACATCACCATAAATGATGTTACTCAATCGGTGTTATATGAACTCGTGTGTAGCAGACACACTCGCATGACGACCTAGTAATTAATTCTCGTGTATCCACACAGTAATTCTGGATTCCGGTGAAAGAAATCAAGGTATATAGAATTAATTACAGAGAATTATAAATATACACCAGACAGAACGTAAAGTGCTATCCCTGGATTCTATTGAAGAATGCTTGATAATAGCAGGCAGAATTAATATTTTAATACAAATAATACTATCATACAGGTTTTAAAAAAATGGTGATGTGTGCTTAGTCGTGAGGGAATATGGGCTCGTGCGTGCAGGCAATGCGATGGGTTCCGTTTACCTGCGGACCTGGGTTCTCTAACCTTATGATATTATTATTTGTATCAAAATATTAATTCTGCCTACTATTAACAAGCATTCTTCTATAGGAATCCAGGGATAGTACTTTCCGTTCTGTCTAGTGTATATTTATAATATTCTCTCTCTCTCTCTCTCTCTCTCTCTCTCTCTCTCTCTCTATATATATATATATATATATACATATATATATTCTGTGTGTGTGTCGGTTTTCTTGTACACCTTTAAATTTGTACATGAACAGTCTTGATTCCTTGCAACATGTACTTACCTATAACAAACAATAATATTCCGACAGCGAGGAAAACCGGATAAATGGCCTTTATAAGTACTGTAAATAATGATAAACATAAAATATGAAACTATTTTAATAAAGTCAAGTGATATTTATTACTTTCATAGAGTTAAAATATAATAAATAATTAAATAAATAAATCAATACATAGCAAATTAATTGTCGCGATCGTACCATACAATAAAGATTTGCAACGTCATAGTTTGTGATGTGTAATGGAACATTCATCAACAAGGATTATCTTTTTTAGTTTTACGAGAATATCACTCAACATAAGAAAGGTATATACAAATAGTAGACCATTTAAGTCTTTTTACAACTATATGGTCATAAACAAAGCAACAGAAATAAATAAAACTAAGACGTTTCGTAAAACTTAATAAATAATTTAATTATCAGAGTTATAAATGAAACTGTGAGAGGAATTTACAATATTATCAAGTGAATCCAGAATAATCCTGATAAAGTTCTAAGAAAGCCCAAACGAATGAAATGCTCTGTAAAACTTTTCAAAATCGGAAATATTCTGGTCCGCCAAGAACCGTAACATTGTCACTATGGCATTGTCCAGAACTCCTTTGAATAATTCAAGATAGTTCCAGAATAATATTACAGTCCGAATTATGAGCACTTTCTAATTCCATTGAACAATCCAAACAAATGATTTTACTCTCGAATAAAGCCTAAGTATAACATAAAACACGTCTACAGACTAGCAAGAGGAACGCAAGAAGTAAGAATGGCTCCAAAATAGGAATGAATCTGATTTCCCAGTTCTCTATGTATCTACACCTTCTATTACGACTACATATATCACAACATATCCCCACGTGACAGATCATGCTACTCATGTTTTTTTAAATTGCCTATTTCGTATGACCTAGCCCATCTAATGGGAAATTACCTAACATTTCTAGAAGAGTCCAAACCATATGAGCCAATGAGAAAGTCGTCAGCATGTCTAATTATTAAAATTATTATTAATAATCGTCAACACATACGTAAGCATCTATTTATAGATCCGATGTAATTTCACGCCCTTAATATTTCTAAAACAGACTCTAGCCACGTAGGCCGAATCAAACTAAAGATATCTGTAGAATTTACAGCCATGAATAAAAATGGCAAAAATTATTTAAAATCATGCACTATGAATTGAAATTTTATATATATATATATATATATATATATATATATATATATATATATATATATATATATATATATATATATATATATATATATATATATATATATATATATATATATACTACTCTTTAATCGTTGTATAACATTCTAATACAGTCTGGCCTAGTCTTTTAATGCTTTGTATAAAATTCTAATACATTCTAGCGTACTCTTTACATCAGTTGTAAATTCTGGTGAAAAGAATTATTAACATACTGTGACTTTATTCATTTTCATAGACATTTATGTTTCAGGTATAGGTAAAAGCAGGGAACAATATATCCTCAAACTTGACTCTGAGATAGATGAGGATACATCTAGACAATATTACCCTTTGGCCTCAGCGAGAATTGGACATTATTCCATAGGTTAAACATTAGTACGACGCTCCGGGATCAAGGGGAAATGTCATCTTACAATACGCACAGTATTAACAATATGGGCCGTCTGCTCTCTATAGCAGTTGTAAAGTTAAACTAATGCCCATAGATTAATAGATTGGAACGATCAAGGGAAAGTACAGTTGAAAAGCGTTCATAGGATTAACATTATGGGAAGATCACGGATCAAGGGCACTTTAACATGACTTTGATTACTTACCAGTACTTGTATCCACTCATTATAAGCTGTCTTACCAAATTGCACTCACGTTTACTCACTAATACCCATACCGATTGACCAACAACTACAGTTGCTAACAGACAGAGGTGGGTAGGATGTATCGTAAGAGCTTAAATGGCAACCAACCCCATATAATCAAATGTAAACCAGACAGCCCTATAACCTAAAGCCCATTACATCCCCTACAAACAAAACCAATATAAGATTACATGGTCCACAACCCTTAAAACCCTAAGGCCCAAAGTGGAGATTAAGAGGAGAAATGACAGGAATAGTATATTTATATGCTATCACCATGCAAAATGCAGAAAATGCGGAGGGGGATTAAATTTTTTTACGGATAATGATGAAATAAAGAGAAGACGAGGACAAACATAAAACATTAAACAGTGTTTGTTTCGACAATGATTGAGTAGTGTAACGTCGCCCTCTTAGGGCGGTTAATTGGATTTGGCTGGCGTTATCTAGAGGATGACCTTCCTCGATATTACAGTCCGGTGGGAGTGGAAAGATAGAATTTCAACAGAGAATGGAGCAAGAACATTGGGAAGAAATAATACAATACGAGCTCCTTAGACAAGAAAAATAACAAATTTAATCAAAACAAATTATTAGCGGCAATTTCAATTCAATCTAAATTATGTTAACAGAATTTAATGGCAGCGTCTAATTTGGATTTATTTCATCATAATAACGATTGGAGAAAAGAGCGCAATGTCCACGATTGGTTGCATCACCTTCCTCCCTTGACTGTATCAACGTCTTCCTATTTCCTCGAGCCTTCCTATTCTCTACGCTGCACCCCTTCCTGGATTTCCTTGTCCTTTATTCTGAACTCGTCACTCCTTTGTTCGGACTTCCGTCTTCGGACTGTCCCGTCTCTATCCAGAAAGCTGTTCCTTAAAGAAAGAAATTAATTTACTCTGGCCAATCGCAAGCAGCGATTCCTAAATTTTTTTCCAAGGTTTCTATCAAGCGGTGATGGCTGGTAGCTCCAATCTTTACTTTCTTAGGTCAGCATAGCAATGCCTTGTTCTGTCTCAATGAGTCATAAATTCTAGCCTTTCAAGCTTTAACACTAACATGGGGGAGAAAAGAAGAAAGGTCTAAGTGATCCTTCACAAAGACTTTTCTGGCTTAAATGTGATAAAAGTTTAATGCTCAAAGCGTTCATCTTTAAAGTTCAAAACAATTCAAAAATCGACACTTTACAAGTAGTCTATCCGTTTCTGAGCGATCTGGATGGCCCTGAAAAAAGGGTCTTTGGTTTGTTAACGAAATAATTATCAACGCTTGAGACACTGCTCCACCATTCTTCATCACATGCTTCTCAGCAATGATGGTCTATACATCAACACTCTCCTCAAACATCATTACCTTTCCATGTATACTCTTCTTTTCCGTAAGTTAGTAGTCTGTGATGCCTCTGATCTACTAAGCTAACTTGACATACACCAGGTAGTCTGGATTAAACAACACGCCAGTAGTGGATAATGTTACACTCACATTCACCTCTTGCTGATTGTTTTGAGAATAGACGACACAGTAGGTCCTGATTACAACATGAACTGGAGTCTCCACCAATCAGACGCGTGCCACATAATTGATGGAACGATTGCTTCTATCCACAAATCGGAAGACCTGATTCACAGGTGCTGTACAGATCAAGTACAGTACCAGTGGCTCAGTTGAAAAAGAACACATTGTGACGAGGTGCGCGTGCAGTACTACTACTACTACAACTGTAATTAATATTTGTCAAACGATGGAATATTTTAATGCAGATAATGTCTTGGATTTGGCTACCTGCAATTTCTTATCATCGCAGGAATGTTTTACCTCCTTGTCTTCTTCGTCTCCTTCTGCATTACGAACATCACTAATATAAATAGTCAGTTTTAAAAATAACGTAACGAATCCGTATGAGACCGTGTGTGCACTCCATGAAATAAGCAAAATTCAAGAAGTGTAATCTTTCTGATGCTCGTCAAAGTTTCCATTACTCCATTTTCCAGAAGGAAAGTGCTTTCACGTTTGTCAACACCAAAATTATCCCGATGTCCTTACCAGTATCAAATGATTTCTCACATACGATTACTGCTGTGACAAACGTGACCAAGGATTTAACAATCGGAAGCAACATATTCGGTGTGTAGAGAGATGTCGTGGTTGTTTTGCACGGATACATGTGTGTTTCTGAAGGAAATAAAATGATTCGATGCTCTGCCTGTGGACGAACATTGGCCATTCATGCGTATCACGACCGACATCATATGAAACAATTCTAACAACAGAAATTGCTTTTAGATTACTGAAAGCAAGAAGAACCTGTTGAAAGAATGTTGGCACCGATTCCAAAGATTCACATATTTGTCCAGGAAAAAAAGATGTCGAGCAGGCTTGATCTTTTTTGACTTCGATTGTTCTCAAATTACTGAAATTGATATTTCTAACTTTATCTTTATTTAAAGATATTTAATGGCCCACATAGTCATCCTTATTTCCATGAACATGTATTTGACCGTACTGATGACAACTGGGATGGAACTGGATGAATCGTTACGGCAACTGCAGTCAATAACACTGCATTCAATGCTCCCAATTTCTCAGTTTCTTTTGCTGCAAAGAACCGAATTTCCATAACTCAACATGAATGGAGCCAAAATTATTCACATGAAAGTAGGATACATACAGCATGATTTTTTTGGCGGTACTTTTGAGTAAAATTCCGCAAACGTTTGAAATAAGGGAAATAGCCCAATAACATTATTTTCGCATTTTAATAGTGAAACAAGTCAGCACGTTGTACTCCAGCATTTTCATGAAGCCCACTACAACGATCGGTATGCGAACACAAACGTGAGACGCTTTCTACGTCTAATACCAAGCCCACTTTTGGACCGTTTTGATTTTCAAGAAGAGATGCTAAATTATTATTAGCAAAATCTCATCATTGTGCGACGATTTGTGAAAACGTTTATTTCTCGAGAACAGGGGTATTGATCCATTACCAAAACATGTGGATTAGTGTATATTGAAAACATTCATGCTTGAGAACAATCTAATAATTGTACGAGCTTGAACGTGCCAATATATCGGCCATCGATTTTAGTCCTAGCTATCGAATTACTTGTGCGAAAACTCAAGAAAAGTGGATATAACATGCCAGACAATGTTGATAAAAGAAGACTGAATCTTATTCCGTCTATAGTTAGGATTTGGAAAACCTTCGGATAGTGTTCGAAATTCATGGATTTTTATGAGATAATGTCATACGTGTTCTCCTAAGCTAGAACTTATACGTCGCTTTACAAAATCGACCAGGAAAGATCTGTGTGATAGAACTCACCAACGACGTCAAAATGGGAAATTCAAGGATAATGCATTATGAAAATGTGGAAACACGACTAAGGTTGACGTCTAAGAATAGATCCAGAATTTCGACGCATCGTCGAAGAATACGATGTGGTAGACACAGAAACCTATGAATCCTAACGATAATTTGTTTGTAGGTCGGACCAACGACACACGCTTGTAGTATGAAGCAGAAGAATCACAAGACGAACAGTTTAAATATCGATATGTGTTTATTGTATCCTTAGGTGTCTATATATGCTCGATCCCTTCCAGTTACCCTTGAATTTTGACAGAAGGCGTTGACATAAAATACATGCAAAGGTCTGATCAAATGAAGAATTTCTCCCGCCAGCGAAATTGAAACATCTCGTGTTGCTTCAACATTACCATGGACAACTGATGTTTCCCTATATATGTCGCACGTGTATTCAGACATGTACTCAAACCAAATTTGTCGTCACAATGGCAAAGGACGCTCCTCGACAGGAACGTGTGTGTGTACAATTGTTTTCATACCAGATGTTTAAAGTTTATGGCATTTTACACTTTTCTACCAGAGATCGATATTATGAGGACTAAAACAAGAGTCGAGGAATGTGTTCATGCTACGTCAGAGAGTTTTCTGACAACGAAACAAGACTCCAGCGGCATTTCCTCCTAATGTCACAGTACAGAAGAAAAAGACAAATTCAAGCAATGGTGCAGATCCTTCGAAGGGATTCACTTAGACTTCTGATGCAACGACTTGAACATATAGTACTTTGGTAAAAGGCCGGATTCTGCAAGAGGAAATCAATGGAACATTTCAGAACTGTGAAGATTACAAAGTGCTTTTTTTAAAAACAGTATTTACCAAGACGATACTCCTTTACGAGGTGCCTGTGTTAGTTAATGATTAAATTTCTGGAATATGGTTTACAGCCGGACTCCTTTATTTACACATATCTCCACTCATTGAATAGACAGAAATGTGAAATAAGATAAACACATTCAGGATTTACTTTCGGAACTGCGAGAACAGTTACCACCATTTTGTATAGACTCAAGTGAAACGCAAACTAAAAAGGACTGATTCTCAGGAACAATCACGACAGACACAAAACTCAACGTGGATATAACGATCGCGATACCAAACTTTCTGCAATGCGTTTGCGTGAAATTCCATGACAGGAAGTAATTAAAACGAGTCAAGACTTTGACGATACCCAAGTTCTTTTTGAACTTTTTCCACTAGTCGATACGACTCCATTGAATTGGGGAAGACATGTCGAGTGCTTGTTATTAACTGAATTTCGTGGATTTCGTCATCGCAGATTCCCTTTCTGGCATATATCACAATGTCCCGAAAAGACATGACGACAAAATCGTTGCTTGTCCACGAAGAATTTATGGCATTATGACTGAATTGTTGAAGAAGACATCTTGTTCAGAGCTACTGAAGTGAAGCAATGAATACTTCTCTCCTCCTCCGTGAAGATTAATATGCGTAGCTCTTTATTTACCATTCAAACTGACCAATACGTGTGTGTGTGTTTAGTGATATTGTTACGCCTCTATGGTCTTAAACTAAGTAGCAGAGAAGAGGGAAAACCAAAACGTTTTGTAAAATTCAACAAATAATTTATTTCCCTATAATACAAAGTGAATATAAAAACATAACTTGTATTGTGAATTTAATCACAGACAGTCTTAAAAGTTATATCAAAATGTATGAAGTTCCAATTGAATTTCAGAGGTATACCAATTAAATTCCAATATTGAATGTGCTGATGTGCATGTAGTCTCTAATGTGATAATGTGCCAGTGACCTGGATTTTGATAATGTGCTAAAGTCTTTTGATGTATCACAATAGTATATACAGGTGCCCTTGCCTAAATCCACGTTAATTCCAAATTAATGTTCCGGTCTAAGAATAATATTTATGAGCTCTTTGTATTTCTAGTAAATAGAACTTTGAATAAATAAATCCACGGAAATGAAAACTGAACGCAACAATAAGAGTGATCCTGCATCAAGATGTTAAGGCAAGAACGAGTAATTTTTCAAGTAAACAACATTATATATAACACTAAGTCGCAATAATAGTGCCAGATTGTACTTCTGTCTCCTTTATAAAACATTAAAAATTGTCAACAAGTTTAGAAATTGGAAATTTGATGTACTAGACAGTTAATTAAGCGTGTTTACCTCCAGTGATAATGACCTGAATATTTAATCCACACCACTAACAGAAATATTAGCTATGCTTTATAAAGTTTACAAAAAAATGCCTCTGGTCAGACAGACCATAAACTTGATTTTGGACAAGGTCAGATACAAAATACAGATAAACACATCATACAATCATTAAGAAAGCCAGTAAACAATGCAACTTAAATATACATAAAAATATACACAAACAGACTTACCACTGGAAGGATGTACGTGGCTGTTGTCTCCGATTCGATGCTTGGAAACAAAGGGTCGCAGACTATGTCAACCATGTGTGTGACTGGCACAAAGAAAGAAACAAATGCAGCCACCACCACCCCTAACAACAACATAAAAACAAAACAAAAGAAACCCTCCAGAAAATTCATCAGAAAGACAACGAAGAGAGTATCAGAGACTTCACACCACACAACCTCTTTTCCTCTCCGAATTAATTAACCCAAATAAAGAAAAACACTGGAGCTGTCCTAAGTAGTACAGGTGCTGCCGAAAAAATTCGCACACACTCACGGAAATCTTGGCTTGTATGCAACACAGTGACATTTGCTACCAGCTCTTCCCCCCTCCAATTCTTTCCTAATGTCACGGAATTGTACAAATCCTTTTATTTATTAAATACACGTACTCGGGTTTCGTTTTTTTTTTGTGTACAACTATACCTGAAGGTGATTTATGTATATTGTACAATATTTCGAAATAGTGAGTTCGGTTCATCCTATGCCGCACGTGCGAAGTGCTTTCAATGGGAAAAACCGAATGCTTCCAGCGCACAGACAATGTATTACGACTTCATCTGTGTATAAATGCCACACCGTAAGATTAGATCTTCACATTGCGGAACGTCTTGTAATTGAGCCGTCTACTTTGAAGACTTGCACATCTTCAGCTGTAGAGGTATGTAAATAATTAATTTCTTGTGCATAAGTTATAACTATTGTACTACCACGTTTATTTTTGTATGTTTGCTATATAGCTTCGGTTTAAGTAGTAGAATGCAAATATTTTCTATTCTTGTTTGTGACTTATATTAGCAATATCAAGCTGCATTTTTAAGAAACCTTTAGTACCGTAGGATTCTTGTCGTGCACGGTTAGGTTTACTTCTGAACCTGTTGTTTTGTAATTGTGCCAATAATGTAATCTGTATGACTTACCGTATATAACGTCATTACGTTTAATGGGATATGCCCGCGTCGTGCATAGTACACGGTGTTAGATGTATTTTCAGCTGACCAGAGTGACCCGAGTGATCATAGAATTATCGGAGTCTACATGGTGCCAGCTGCGGAGCTAACCATAGAAGTCGACCATAGCAGCTGTGAAGCTGAACCATATCAGCCGTACAACCGAATAAACGGTGTTGCTGGTCAAGTAGCAGGTGACTGGGCGTTGCTGACCGAGACTGGTGGGCGCTGATTGCTTGATTGACCAACCTGGAATACTGACTGCTTGACTGGACAGTGTGACTGGTAGCCGAGTGTGCTGGTGATGGAGTGTGTAACTCCACACATGTAATCTTTTAGCCGTGGGTTAATTTGGGGTTTGTAAAACCCAGTGTGGTTTTGGGACTGTAAAGTTAATTTGTATATATGCCCCTTTGTTTACATAAATAATTTCACTATTTGAGTGATTACATTTTACTATGAGTAAAAGACTACAGTTTGTTTTACTATCTGAATAAAACACATCATAATTTTCGTTGTGAAATCACTGTGAATCATTCACCCATTGTACTGTGTAAAGTCATTTATTTGTATTTTCATTATTGATCCAATATTTTGATCATATCCAAACACATATTAATCATAGTTAATTGCTCATTCAAGTCGTTCGTTATTAAACATTGTATTTGTATTACCATCAAGTGTGTTATTGTGTAAATCCGAAATCCCACCCGGTTATCTGGTTTACACCTATCTGTAATAGGGTCTTTTCCTCCTTTGTCCTTGTCTTCTTCTGCTTAGGCTGTTGCGGCAATAAAGGCCTCACCCCCTGCGAAAAAAGTGCAAACCAGAACAGGCATATTCTGAAGTTTTCTGGATTTCCAAACAAGAACTTGCGCTTTTCATTCCATTAAAAAAACAAGTCGTCAAGTGGTGTCCAAGTCATACTGAGTCGATATAAAATCAATATAGACATTTTCCACTATTAAAAAAAAAGCGTTGGACAAAGTCACTTCAGTAGCTCTGAACAAGATGTCATCTTCAAAGAAATTCATTCCTATTACCAACAACGACATCTAAAGATTCATTCTTTAGCTTAATCATGAGATGCATTATTGGTGCTCACTAAATCCAGGGATCCGATGAGGAAACAGAGCCTTTAAAGCTCGAAAGAAATAACAGATATGGCCTGTTAATATTCTTTGAACCTTTTTGAATGAACGGTTCTTTATACAAAGACACAGAAATAGCGATCATGGCGACATTGTAATTTTCTTCAAATGCTTATAAATAATATTCCAATCAGGCAAAACATAAAGTGCTTGATCAACGATGAGGATTTCTTTCCATGCTGTACATCTGTTGTTAACACTTTATGCTCCCTTGTTTATGTCTACTGTACTTGAGTCTGAAAATCACTTGACACGTCCTCCACTGTTCTGATCTGAAAATTGTCATACAACCTCCTGTGTCCTGATAAGATACAAAATCGCACCGATCCAACAGCAACCAAACAACCCCTCGTTCCATAAACAGGAGATGGAGGCTGATGGAGATAAATTTAGACCGTCTCCGTCGCGGATGCACAAGCTATAAACAGATGTGATAGGAATGGCATTTTTGGCACCAACATTTTACGTAAGATATTTCATTTCGTTGACGGTAAGTACCATAAATCCACTAAAATTGATATCCCACTCTTAAAAATGAATTCATAGTACATCTTACCTGGAGGAAACGGAAAATAACCCGTCAAGCATGTACAGTTGCCAATAGCCTCATCATGACGCAAGTGGAGCTCCAAACTGACGTTATCGTAGAGCTTTCTGCTTTCTGTAATAGTTAATTGTATACTTGGACGAGAAGATATATTATACAACGTTCTACTTTGTTCAAATAGTAAGACAATGACGACGATAACCGTAGACGTTGCGGATACAATGACGCATGGAGTAAGCTCAAGTTACCACCTTTTAGCGCAATGAGGTATGTTTAAATATATATATAGAATTAAATAGCACATCAGCACAATCTTGGCTGTATAGTGCAGAGTAAAAGATTTTACAAACTGTTTATAAAATAATGACAAAGGCAATCTAGGTTAAAAACAATTCATATACACGAAGAATGTTCCAAACAAATGGCTAAATGGCCGTCGAAAGTAAGGTAGAAGAGTTGTAGCCACTTGAAAATTACAATACGGAAGTATCACAAGGACATCGACAAAAACCAATATTATTTCGAGGCCACGATATGTTATGTCGTGACAACAAAATAGTACAAGCGCATTAATCTTCGACAAAGAAATTAGTTATGATAAACACTCTCTGGGTTTTGCAATTATTTCGACACAACGTGCCAGGGGTATGCAAGGATCTTACACGAATTCTTGATACTAACATTTGTTTCTCTTAATATCCAATGATAACTGACTTTTACAACTATTTTAAGGAAGATCGGGCATGTCGACAGTTTTGGTGCTGCTCAAGATGATGTGGTAAAAAAGAAATTCTAATTATTCAGGATAATGCGTTCCGTTTATTATGCAAGAAATGATTACAGGAAAATAGAGTTATTTTTAAATTTCAGATTTAAATTTTTTTTTATAAATAATATTTATTAAATATACTTGACTGATATAGAAATGTTAAATGTACCTGGGATAATTTTTTATGTCTGTGTTTGAAGATTGTAATTTGTATCCCAATCTACTCTGCGTCCTCCGATATCGCTCGTTCTTTAAACAAAATATTTGAAAAATAAAATAATTCGGCTCTTATAAAAAAATCTTTTCTCGAATATGCTTGAATTTTTAAAGTTATTTTTATGGGGTTACTATTATTGTAATAATAATAATAATAATAATAATAATAATAATAATAATAATCTATTATTATTATTATTGTTATTTTTATTATTATAATTATTATTATTATACTTACTTGGATTATTATTTGGGAGGGTTGGGGGCGGAACTTTTAATACATTATTGGCCACATCATACCGAAGGAATGGGAGGTAAGTGCCTATAGGACACACGGTACTAATGGTATGGAAAAATGGGAACCAGCCTGGAAATGGGTGAACCTAAAATAGAGTATATATGGGTTTGGCTGACCAGGATTGGTTAATAATGTAAATTATGTTGTAGGAAAAAGAACCTTTTGAGAGCTTATCCTGGTTGTAAGTGAATTGTTTTTAGAGACATTGGTTGATTGATAGAATTTTAGTCCTTTAACAGTCTTGAGTTTGGAAGACTCATTACTAAATTTAGAACCTGACTCTTTGGTGCGGAATCGAAAGCACATGTTTCAAACACATGCAGGTCCAGAAAATGCCGCGGCTCATACCCTTTCCTCTACATAGAAGCTGACATCCAGGTTTCATCTATACTGATAAATATAGGTTTGATCATGAGCACTCAAAAATTTTAAGTTATTGAATTTTTAATATCATGGTGTTTGCATAGGTTTACTATGGGAACTGAATTAGTACCGTGAGTCCTTTATAAAGATACACAGCGGCTTGTCTTAGCAGATCTACAATACGATCTAAATACTAATTTAAATTCCTATCGACGGCTCAGACAGCTTGGATTTGCTAGTCTTTAAGGCTGAGGATATCGGAAAAGCAGCATCCTTCAATTCATGAGCATGCAGCATCCCATTCTGAAATTAGGAATAAAACTCCAAGACCACATAGGTACAACAACGCCCATTCCACTATGCTGTACTACTACTACTACTACCAATTATATTATTATTATTATTATTATTATTATTATTATTATTATTATTATTATTATTATTATTATTAATTTGTATTGCCATTTTTTTAAATATTACAATGCAACATATGCATAATGTCTCTTTCTAAAACTATTTACCATTCTCAATTTCTGAATGCCAATTTCGGACCGTAGTGAATTAAATAACCTGTTTCCTTATATACATTATTGCAAATATTCTGAGGTCCACTCACACAAATTTGAACTTTTCGTGAGATATTTCGCAGCATGTTTTCAATTGTTTGCTCTATTTGTCTTAAGTCGACGAAGCAATTAGAGCATCAGTAGTAAATGGGGGCACCCTAGCGACAATGAGAATTAGCATTACAAGACCCCTTGGGCAACTCTAGCGACAATGGAAAATTAACATGGAGAAAAATCGTGGGACAATCTGGCGACAAGGGAAATTAACATGGAGAAAAATCGTGGGTCACTCTAGCGACAAGGGGAATTTAACATGGAACTATAGTGTGGGTCTGTCTAGCGACAAGGGGAAATTAACATGGGAATAGAGTTTGGGTTTGTCTAGGGACAAGGGGAATTGAATATGGGATTTTTTTTTTTAATTTAAATTTAAATTTAAATTTATAAAAAGGGGTAGGCAATGGAAAGGCTATCTCTTTTCGAGAAATATGGCTGGCCCTGAAAAGGGACTTTGGGTTTATGTTAATATTAATATTAACATAGATGGCATCTGTCACATCTTCTTCTTCTTCTTCTTAAACTCCTTCTAACTGCCGGTCCATACACAAGTACCCTCTTGAGACATCCTTGTCTTTCTATGTAAACTCTCCTCATCCATTGACTAGTATCTGTCCTATCAACAACAGTCCACTTGGACCTGACATACATGAGCATGTCCGTCCTTAACATCATGGAAGACACAAGGGTGGATGACTCAACTGTGGTCCACATCTTGAAGCGACGAGAATAGGTGAATCAATGCAGTGAACTGCGCTTATTTATAGGTACAGGAAGGATTGAAACGGATTGAATTCATTCACCAATCCGAACACGCGTTACAAAATTCAGTCAGCTCGCATCCAATCCGAAGAGAGCAGTCTGTGACGTCACCTGGTCTATATAGATTCGTTAGCGCTTGTGTACAGTCAATCTATACGACAGTGATTCAACATGACGGAAACTCAGAAAACGATCCATTGGGGTGCACCAGCAGGGGAGACTGCCCAGGGGAACCCGGACTTACTTTCAGATGAGGTACATTGGGATTCTGTGGATTTTCTTACCTCGCAAGAATTTGTTCCGGAACCTTCGTTACCTTCTTCATTACCGCAAGTGGAGAATTTTAGACAGAGACAGAAAGAAGAATTGGAGAAATGTATGCAACGACAAAAGGAAGCGGAACAAGCTTTTCTCCTACAGCAACAGCAACAGCAACAAGAAGAGGTAAGAAAAAAACAACAGCAACAACAGCAAGAAGAAGTAGCAGCAAAGAAACAAGAGGGTGAAAATCAAACGGTTACGGTACTGTTGGACATTTTAGCGGAGTTAAGAAGTCTGAAACAAATGTATCAGACTTCTTTATCACGACCGAAGAGAATACGACCTTCCCGAGCTAAACACGCCAACCCTGTGACTAAGCCTGTCGTACCACCCTTAGTGATTTCAACCCAATCATCAGAAGTAGGCCCTGGCCGTGGCAAAGGCTTAAGGCAGTTAAAGTTGATTGGTAAAACTCACCCCTACACCAAAATAAAAAGGCCCTTTTCAGGGCCACCCACATTTCTCGAAAAAAAATACAATTTCAATTTGCCAATAACTCAAAAATAAACCCCACCCATTTTACCCTTATAGTACGTGTCTGTGTATGAGTGCTTGAGTGTAGCTTCTTATTTTAAAATCAAAACTCAAAGACACTTACCTTATATCATTCATGCATTCTTTTATCCATTTTTTACAATCCAATTCACAGCACAACACTTTAATTAAAAGTTCATTGACTTCTTCTTTCTCCTTGTTTAGCCTCTCTGTTTTTTGAATTTCTTCACCGTTTTTTCCTCATTTTCTTCCCTTCTTCTTTTCTTCTCCTGTTTCTTTGCTTCTTTTAAATAGAATTGTCTTCTTTCTTCCTCTGAAGAATCCCTCTCTTCTTTCGAAGAATCCCTCTCTTCTTCCGAAGAATCCCTCTCTTCTTCTGAAGAATCCTTCTTTTCTTCTGACTCCTCTTGTTTCTTTTTTGGGCAATCTGGAGACCAATGTCCTTTCTCTTTACAATAATAACAGGTATCTTAACTTTTGTCTTTTTTAGTCCCTGTTTTTTTTCTTTTTTGACGGTCTGGACACTCTGAAGACCAATGCCCTTTCTTCTGACAGATATAGCAAGTATCCTGACTCTTATCTCGAAAGGAAGGAGAGTAGTCTGTCGGCTGGTCTGAAGAGAATTTTCTAATGACCCCTCGCAAAGCTCTGACGAAACGTTCGATTTGGCTAGTCTCTTCCATCGTTCTCCTCGGTTTGAGAGTGAAATGAATAGTGAAAGGACAAGACACACCCTTTTTATATACGCTGGTTTGCCATGACTATAAATTAGTCTATGGTGTTTGAACTTGAGTCATTTGACGTTTTGCACTCAAGATGAAGCGATCCTATTCATTCGAGAAGAAAGAAGAAGAAGAAAGTAAGAGGCAGAAACGTGATCTATCGCCTCGTACCAGGGATGAAATCTTGGCACAAATTCATGCCAGTGATTTTGAAGAGGACATGAGTGAACCAGAATCCGAACCCTCTAAACCAAGTTCACCACCCTTAGTCAACCCTGAAAAGTACTATTCCATTCGAGAGACGGAAAAGCGCTCCTCTAGAAAATTTAGAACCACGGCTTACACCTACACGGTGAAGTTTAAAGATTTCAAGGCCGACGTACCCTTGGAGAAAGCAGAAGGGTTTATCACCGAGATGTGGGATTCTTTGCTCACCGCACTCAAGCGACAATGTCAAGCCAAAGAAGACGATCGCTTGACACTATCCATAGATCACGACGGTTTGAAATCCCCTGTTTGGATCGAGTTTAGCAGACCCGCAGAACTAACCCCTTCCAAAATCATGGACAAGATTCAACACGTACAACAATCTAATGACCAGTTTGACATCACCGATGGTAAAGCCACACTGAAAATGGCCCACGTCTCTCTTCCTCAAGGGACAGGACGCAAAAAGATGTTATTGGTGGACAACCTTCGCAACACGAAAACAAGTCTCGTCCGAATTCACAACCCTCAAGACCAGATGTGTTTAGCCCGTGCCATCGTGGTGGGACGAACCTATGCCAACAAGAACGACACGGTAGAATGGAAAAGAACCTGGAAAACTATTCAACGATCCGATCGAGCCAAACAACGAAACGAAGCAGAACTCCTGTTACAACAAGCCGGACTGTCCAAAGACACACCCTGTGGCATTCCTGAGATGCAAAAATTGCAAGATGCCCTAGCTCCACGCTACACCTTGAAAGTGCACCCTCAAGAAATGCGTGGAACTCTGTTGTTTCGAGGCCAAGATTTTAAGGACGGAAAATACATTCATGTCTATTATCACGATGAACATTTCGATACCATTACCAGTATCACTGGATTCCTGGGATACAGTTATTATTGTGAGAAATGTGATTATGGTTATAACAATCGAGAGCAACACAAGTCTTGTGGATGGAAATGCCCAGGATGTTTGGCCTCTCCACCCTGTCTGAGCGAAGAACCAGTGCCTTGTTCAACTTGTCTGCGCACGTTTGTCAGCCCTACCTGTTACCAGCAACATTTGAAAACACAAGGTTCACAGAAGAAATGTGCTTGTCAACTCCTGAGATTGTGCCCTACGTGTGGACAAGGCATACGTACGAATAGTACCAAGGCACACGTATGTCGAGGAAAGAAAAAATGTCACATTGGTCACCACATCGTGGACTTGGAACACGAATGTTACGTGCAAAAATACCAACCCCCACCAGAGGAAGAGGACGGTCACAAGAAGAAAGGCAATTTCATCTTTTTCGATTTCGAATGCATGCAAGAGACCGGCATTCACATTCCTAATTTCTGCGTGGCTCATCGAGCGTGCGAGAAGTGCATTCAAGAACCTATCTTCAGTCATTGCCCTCACTGCAGCAAGATTCCTGGAGGACGTGAAAAAATCTTTCGAGGACCAAACACGTTAGCCGATTTTGCCCAATGGGTCTTAGACCCCATCGACAAGACATGGAGCAAAGAGGACATCGAACGTTACGGAGATTGTCATCGTCATGCCACGGTGATGGCTCACAATTTCTCCGGATACGATGGACAGTTTCTTCTCAGATACTATACGGAACAAGGCACCGAACGTCCTAAAGTCACTTTGAACGGAGCCAAAATCATTTTCATGCAAGTGGGACAAGTACAGTTTAAAGATTCGATGAGTTACTTGGCCATGCCTTTGAGTCGAATGCCTAAAACGTTTGGAATGACAGAAATGGCTAAAGGGTACTTTCCACACTTTTTCAATACGGAAGCCAATCAACATGCCGTTCTACCCCATTTACCTGAGGCTCACTATTACGACCCCGACAACATGCGTACCGAACAACGAGAAGCTTTCTACGCTTGGTACCAGGCTCATGCCTCTGACCCCTTCGACTTTCAGGAAGAAATGTTAAAGTATTGTCGTTCCGACGTGGACATTTTACGACGTTGCTGTGGAAAATTTCGAGAACTGTTCATGGAACACGGAGGGGTCGATCCTTTGAAAGAAGCTTGCACCATTGCCAAAGCGTGTTCCTTAGTGTACCGCCAACGATTCATGCCTGAAAACACCGTGGCTGTCATCAGTCCTCAAACGACCCACTATGTCAAGCGTCAATACTCGGTCAAAGCCCTACGTTGGTTACATTACTTGTGCGACAAGGAAGACAAATGGAATCAGCATGCCCGCAACGGAGGAGGCGAAAAGACCATCGGAACGTATTCGGTAGATGGCTGGGACTTAGAAAACCCCAAGATCGTGTACGAGTTTAACGGTTGCTTATTTCACGGATGTCCCATCTGTTACCCTGACCGTGACACTAAAAATCAGTTTTTGCAACGAACCATGGAAGACCTTTACCATGACACTTGTCAGCGACGCCTAAAGTTAGAACAGCAAGGATACCAAGTGGTGGAAATGTGGGAACACGAGTACGATCACCGTTTGAAAACCGATCCCGAGTTTAAACGCCTCGTGGAAAGTTACCAGTTCACGGACCCGCTGAACCCGAGGGATAGTTTGTACGGAGGAAGGACCAATGCCACCTGTTTGCTGTACCAAGCCGACGAAGAGAAAGGAGAAGAAATCAAATACTTGGACGTGTGTTTGCTGTATCCCTACGTGTGCAAATATTGTCGCTTTCCTGTAGGGCACCCGCAATTGTTCACGGAACACATCGACCTGAAAAACATTCGACAATACGAAGGCTTGATCAAGTGTAAAGTTTTGCCTCCCACGAACCTATACCATCCCGTCTTACCTCACCATTGTCAAGGCAAACTGATGTTTCCCTTGTGCCGTACTTGTGCCGAAACGTGCAACCAGGACCAACCTTGCCATCACAGCCAGGAAGAACGTGCCTTGACGGGAACCTGGGTCAGCGTGGAATTGTTCAAAGCTCTGGACATGGGATACCAACTGTTAGAAGTGTACGAAATTTGCCACTTTCCCAAGACACAAAAGTACCACAAGGGTGACCCTACTCAGAAAGGCATTTTCGCCGACTACGTGGATGCCTTTTTGAAACTGAAACAAGAAGCCAGCGGCTATCCTTCCTGGTGTCACACTCCCGAAGACCAAATACAATTCAAAGAGAAATACTACGCACAAGAAGGCATCACTTTAGACCACATCGAAAAAAACGAAGGCAGGCGATCGTTTGCCAAAGTGATGTTAAAATGCTTGTGGGGTAAAATGGCACAACGACCGTGTTTACCCAAGACGGAATATTTGACAGAACCTTCCCGCTACTTCCAGATGATTCACGACAAAACCAAATACATGAAACGCGTGGACGTCGTTCGAGAGGATTTGATCTTGGTCAATTACGAAGAAGATCTGGACTTTGTACAAGACGACCCTTTGGAAATGTCATCATTGCGGCTTACGTGACAGCTCATGCTCGCTTAAAATTGTACGAAGCTTTAGAACTGTTAGAAGAACGCGTCCTGTACTTTGACATGGACAGTTGCATTTACATCCATCACCCGATTCAACAGCACCCTGACATCGAAGGAGACCGTTTAGGAGCCTGGACAGACGAGCATCCCGACGACAAGATTCTAAGTTTCGTCAGTGGTGGTCCCAAAAATTACGGCTACGAGTACCGGGACAAACAAGGAGAAGTGCACACGACGTGCAAAGTGAAAGGACTGACTCTGAATCATCGTACCAGTCGAGTGGTCAACTTTGGGGTATTGAAAGAAGCCTTGCAATCGGGAGAGGATGGAAACTTTAAAGTGACCACTTATCAACCGAACAAGATTGTACGTTTACCCACTCACCACATCGTCAGTCGGCCCCTGGAAAAAATCTATCAAATCGTGTACCAGAAGCGAGTGAGACTTCCCAATCACTTTACGTTGCCGTACGGTCACATCGATATTGGTCAGCATATAAAAAGGGACAACGTCCAAGACCAATAGTTCATTGTTCATTGAAGTAACTTACCATGTCGTTGACGAAGAAGAAACCAGATTGGTTAGGAGTCAAGTGTTGGACATCACCGAGACCAGGGTTTTGAGGCTTGGACACAAGAGGTGGCCCAGTATGCACGAGAGTTATTCAAGGAAAAAAGTTACTTTTCAACCTGTGTTAGTGACGGTGCCAGAAGAACCCGTCACCCAGGACAGGACTGTCGTGGACAGGCCTGAAAGACCCTTTCGGGAGGACACTTGTGTGACCTTACCGCCTACTATAGAACTGGTTAGAACTTTACCCAAAACATGTGGTTGTTGTACAGACACTTGTTTTTTATTCCACGTTCATGTGCCTTTTATTCTTGTACTTAAGCCTTTGGGTTTTATGTATTTTTGTCTTTCGTATTCATGTTTGAAAAAAAACATTCAATAAACGTGTTCTGAAAAAGTATATAAACTCTTGTCTTGTTTGTTTTTTCGTGTCACAAGTGACATTCCTCACACCATGGCTACCTCTACTGTCTCTGCTCCCTCTTCCTCTACTGTCAAAGTCATCGACGAACACTTAGATCGTGCCAGTTGGGAGGCTTTGTATCTTCGCCATCCCTTTAACATGCTCATTGCTGGACCTAGCGGTTCAGGCAAAACCGAATTCGTCAAACGTTTGATCGAACATAAACATCATTTGATCGATCGGCCCCCTCAACGGATCGTGTGGTGTTACAAAGAGTGGCAATCGGCGTACAGCCTCTTGCGAGAAAGTCAAGGCGATTCCATCGTGTTTGTGGAAGGCATTCCTAAAGAAGACGACGGCATCGTCTCTGACTCCCGTCAAACCCATTTGGTCATTTTCGACGACATGTTAGGAGAAGACGAAGAAGAAATTAAACTGTGGTTCACGCGCAAAGGGCATCACCGTAATGCCAGTGTCGTTTACATCACCCAAAATTTGTTTCAACAAAGTAAAGCCCATCGCACCATCAGTCTCAATGCGCATTACGTGGTCTTGTTTAAAAGCCCTCGAGATAAATCGCAAGTGCAAGTCTTAGCCAAACAGTTAGGAACGCCTTGGCTGACTCAGGCGTACGACGATGCCACTCAAACGCCACACGCCTATTTACTCGTCGATTTGAAACCTACGAATCCCGAGGATTTGCGATTTCGTACCCACTTGTTTCACCACTGGTGCCAAGACGGAGGGCCTGTCCTGTACACGTCTCCGTCCTCGACTTCATTTCACTCCCCATCAAAAAATCTATAAAAACCTCAGACCCATTTTCGTCTGTCTCACACAGTGCGAACATGACGTCCCTTCAGTCGCATCTTCCCGTCAAATTGATTCGTGCCTTGTATGGCATCAGTCGAGAAAAAAATCCACAAACACGAGCTCGTGTCTTAGAAGCTAGTCTCAACGAAGTCTTACGATGGTTCACGGTGATGGCACGTCAATTACTCCAAGGAATCATTCAGATTCCTCATCAAACCAAACGCTTTTTTGATCGAAACAAAGTCGCTTTGGTCCAACTGGCCGATCCCCGCATCGACACTCAAACCAAAAAACAAATCATTTTGAAACCTGGAGGGAGCGGTACTCTAGGAGGGGTCATCATTCGCTCACTCTTAAGATGGGATCCTAATGCCCCCAAAGTTATACCCAAGACAAAAGTCCAACGAAGCCCCAAGAAGAAAAAGACCAGGTCCCCAAGGAGAACTTCTCCAGTGGCAGGACCCTCCTCTGACCAGACACCACCACGATCCCGGAAAAAGAAAAGAAGCCCCCAGAAAAAGAAAAGTCCACAGAAAACTAGTCGCAAGAGAGGCACTTCGGCCAGGACGCAACCTTACACTCGCAAACCACGACCTGCCACGGCGGTGACTGCGTCTCCGGCAGCTTCACGTTTGTCCACTTCTCCGTTAATGACACCCAGAACTGAAGAGTACTTGGAGACGTTGATCACACCAAGAACTTCTCCGTTGATGACCCCCAAAAGAACTTCCCCAGTGGCAGGACCTTCCAATTTAGTGGCAGTGGCTGCTGCTCACAAAGTACCTTCTCCCAAAATCAAAGTTCAAGAAAGATCGGGCATGTTACAAAGTTTACTGGATTTGTCCAAGCAAGAACTGGCTCGATTTAGTCCGTTACGTACCCCTGCACGACGTGTCATGCCTGTCCTCAAACTAATACGACGTAAAGACAATCAGTGGCGACGCGTTCCAGTATAAAAAAGGCCTGTGACCAAGTCGGGTATCAGTGTTTTTTTGGTGCTTCTGAAGACTCAAAGATGTCACCCTCCAGAAAACCCCAAGGAAAGAAAAGGAAAGGACTGCAACCACGTTTAGCCAAACATGGGGACATGTTATCTGTCCTGTCCAAAGCTTCTCCACCCCTACGAAAAAAACTCATTCAAACAGCCTCCAAAGAGGTCATCGATACCGTGTGCGAATGTTGTTTGAACGTTTTGAAAGGCACGATCCCTTTGTCCAAACACCAGAAACAATGCTTAGGCAAACATCGTCACGTTCTTCGCCAAATGGTTCAAAAGAAAATTCCCATTCGTCAAAAAAAGAAGATGTTAGTGCAACGTGGAGGTATTTTACCTCTCTTGTTAGGCCCCATACTGAAAGGAGTCTTGGGAACCATGTTGGGAGGACTGGTGGGAGCAAGATAAAAAGGCCCTTGGAAGTCCCAAGATCTCAGAATCGACCCCTGACAACCCCATGGAAGGACGAAAACTAGCTTTAGTGCCTTACAAACGATGGATGGAATACCATCGGTGGCAAGAACAACACACCCCGCATTTATCTCCCAATCCCCATTTGAGCGAGATGTCCCAGTTACAACACGAATTGCAGTCCTTGATGGATCGCCAAGATTTGTCCGAAACAGAAAAATCGCAAAAGTACGGTCAACTCTTGCAACGACTGCAACTCTTTCACCAGAAAGCTTTAGACGAAACAGCTCTACCCACTCTGAAAGATTTTAAGACCTTGATGAAAAGTCCAGCACCATCACCAGTACCAGTACCACCAGTACCCGTGACCAAGACAGAAAAAGGAGAAGAAGAGGAAGGGTTTCAAACTCCACCAGAAAAAGTACGCAAGTTAACAACACCACCTACCTCCAGAATTGGATGGATTAAAAAGATCATGGCCACCCCTTCTTCCTCACAAGAGATAAAGAAAGTGAAGACAGAAGTGAAACAAGAACCGATATCCCCCGCTCAGACATCCTTCTCCTCTTCGACACCTATTGCTGGCCGCAAACGCAAAGCATTGCAATCCAAGAAAATACCCCAAGAGAAAAAGAGTAGCATCCTCCAAGAGTGGGTGTCTTATTAACACACCAACCAACACAAAAAAAATGCAAAAAGTCTTAGCCAGCATTTACTACGATCCCTCCCATCCTGCAGGTTACGCAGGAGTTCAAAAATTGTATCGTGCTGCCAAAACGCGACTGAAAAGTCTCCGTTTACCTCAAGTGCAACGATGGTTACAAGAACAAGCTACCTACACTTTACACAAACCCATTCGACGCAAGTTTGTCAGAAGTCGCACCCGAGTGGAAGGAATCGATCATCAATGGCAAGCCGATTTAGCCGATGTCTCTTATTTGGCCAGCTACAATCGTGGCTACAAATATTTGCTTTGTGTCATCGACGTCTTTTCCAAATTTGCCTGGGTCGTGCCCTTGACTTCCAAATCGAGCAGCGAGTTAGTGCGAGCCCTGCAACGGGTGTTGAAACAAAGCGGTCGTCACCCTCTTCGATGGCAAACGGACAAAGGCACCGAATTTCTGAACCAAGCTTTCCAAAAAGAATTAAAGAAACGTGACATTCATTTTTTTACCACCGAGAATCCCGAAACCAAAGCCAGCATCGTGGAACGTTTTCAACGCACTTTGAAAGAACGCATGTGGAAATATTTTACGCATCACCACACTCTGAAGTACATCGACATCTTACCGCACCTGGTGCAAGCGTACAACCAATCTTACCATCGAAGCATCGGACGTGCCCCGCAAGACGTGACTCCCGACAACGAAGTGTTGGTGTTTGAGCGCCTGTTTGGTACGTCCCCGACGAGGGCTGTCCCCAAGAAAAGTGGAGAGTTGGCCGTAGGAGATTGGGTGCGCATTGGCAAAACCAAACGCACTTTCGACAAAGGTTACTTACCTAACTGGACGACCGAATTGTTTCGCGTCACTGGACGAGTGCATGGCCGTCATCCTTCCGTCTACAAATTGGAAGACATGAACGGAGGAGTGCTCAAAGGAACGTTTTATTTGCCCCAGTTACAACGTGTCACCAAAAAAGAAGACGACGTGTACGACATCGAAAGCATTCTCGAACACAGAACCCGTAAAGTGGGCAAACGACGTGTCAAAGAAGTCAAAGTACGTTGGAAAGGATATCCACCCAGTTTTGATTCTTGGATCGACGCTTCGCAAGTCATCGACTATAAAAAGAAGTGACCATCATGCCCTTTCACACAGCAGACGCAGCTACGTCGACCACTCCTCCTTCACATAGTTCTTCTGTGCAAGATTTACAAAAACAACCCTTGTGGGTGTGGTGTGGAGAACGTGTGCCTAAAACGCAAATCGTCTTTTTCTGCCAAATCTTCGTGGTGTATTGTGTCATCGGGCAGCCATCGCCAATTTGAGTTTGCAACAAGGAGACAAACAATTGTGGACCATTTTATTGAGCAGTTGCATCGGTTACCTGCTTCCTAATCCCTCCCTGAAATTCACCTCGAACGGGAACCCCGGGAACCTTGTGTCCAGTGCCAGTGCCAGTCACCACTTCAATCACAACCAGAACCCCATTTGAGACGGAGACACGCCTCTGACGTCCAGTAACCCCTCGGACAGCCACAGAACTCTGGAATTATGAATCACCAAAACCAATTTTACTTAACTTTACCCAGTGACAGTTCCATGGAGGTGTTTCCCAAGAACACGTTGTGCTGTTACACGGCCAAATTACCTCAGGCCATCCAGTTAGATCAGGAAGCCCATTGGGAAGTGGCTTTAGTAGAAATGATTCACCCGACCCAAGTCCTCAATGTCCTTCCCAATCAAAATTTTTTTGATGTGGAAGTTCATGACGAGCAAATGCAACAGTGGATGGATAGCAATGTCAAATATGACAAGAAAACCCGTACACAAAAGTACACCACCTATCACTTGTTCATTCCCCCAGGCTATTATTTTAGTGGTCAACATTTGGTCAGCATCATAACCTCCAGGTTTAATGTCGTGTTTCTGAAAGCTTTGGAGCATGTCAACAAAAATGTCACCATGGAGTACCACAAAGCAGCTTGTCGCTTCTTGATGAACGGAGTAAAATCCTGTCCATTTTATTTTGTCCTGAATTGTATGACATGTTGGGCGGAGACATGGACATGAGAAAGACCATGATCAAGAAAAACGAATTACCCATCGTTTACGACAACGAGTCTTTTAGCAAGTTATTTCGTGCCCCGGTAGAACTGAACCAAGGACTGAATTTGATGTTCGTGTATTCCGATGTGGTGGAGTACAACGTGGTGGGACTCACCTCCGTCCGTTACTGCGTGTCATTCCTTTCAAAGTGGATTCTGCCACGAACACTGACGAGGAAGGTGGAAACACTTACCACGTCCACCGCGAATTTGTCCATCCTCACTATTTGCCTGTCAGTAAGTCGTATTTGGACACGGTCAACATTGCTATAAAAGGAGATCTGGGACAAAATATTCCATTCACCAAAGGAAAAGTCACGGTGAAACTCCATTTTCGAAAACGGTTCTCTCACGACTCTTAAGTCATGTATCCAGTATACCGAGGGGTTGCTCAACAGCGAGGACACGGCTTAGGAGATATGTTAAAATCGGCCTTTCGTTCGGTGGCCCCGGTGTTGAAACCGATGGTGACACGCGGATTGCACGCCTTGAAAGATGCGGCACTGACGCAAGGCAAAGAATTTCTCCAAAATGTCATCATCGACAAACAAAACCCTAAAGAAGCCTTCATGAGGGCAGGCAAAAATGTCTTGCTGCAAACGGGCAAAGACATTTTAGGCCAACGAGAAACACCTATAAATGCCCTGCACGCTACCAAGTCAGGCATTCAGCAAGGACATGGCAGAAAGAGACGACGAAGAAAACACGCTTTCACCAGACTTCAAGCGAGAAAGGCCAAGAAAAGAAGAACCGTTCGAGACTTAGACGTTTTCGATTATTGAGAAAAGAGACAAAAAAATGATGCACCGAGAATCTTGCGCTTGTTCCAAGACGGAACTGGATCTGTTTGCCATGCCCCCCACGATGATGACGATGCAAGAATCCCAGTGGGTGGAATTTCACCCCGTCTCCTCACTGACCGATTCCGCTCCCATCGAGTTTGAAATCAAAGGACAGCCCGAAGATTACATCGATCTGAATAGCAGTTACTTGTACCTGAAAGTCAAAATTCTAGATAAGACTGGAGGTGCTATAGACGATGAAGTAGTAGCTCCCGTCAACAATTTCATGCATTCCTTGTTCAGTGGAGTGGACTTGTACTTGAATAACAAACTGGTCAGTAGCAGCATGGATACTTACCCTTATCGTGCCTACCTGGAAAATCTCTTGACGTACGGAATAGATGCCAAGAACACTCATCTCAATGCCTGTGTGGTATGGGAAGCTGACGAACCTACCAAGTTTGAAATATTGGAAACTGATGAAAAGAAAGACAACAATGATGGATTTGTAGAACGAAGAAAGAGAATCACGGGAGCCGACACAAGTTTAGAACTGATGGATCGTTTGCATTTGGACATGTGGTTGCAAGAAAAGTATTTGCTGAACGGGGTGGATGTCCGCCTGAGACTGAATCGTAGCAGTGCCGCTTTCCATTTGATGGCTGATAGTGACGGTTACAAAACCAAAATCCTAGAAGCCAGACTCTACGTACGCCGTGTGGAAGTGTTACCTAAAGTGGGAAACGACATCAGTCAGACGTTGAGCAGAACGACCGCCAAGTATCCCATACGACGCGTGGAAGTGAAAACCTTCACCATTCCCAAGGGACAGCGATCCATGATCGAAGATCATCTGTTCCAAGGACAGTTACCCAAACGTTTGATCGTTGGTATCGTCGAGAATACAGCCTTCAACGGAGCTGCCGAAAAAAATCCTTTCTACTTTCAACACTTTGGCGTGTCCAAAATCGAAGTCAGTCGCGATGGCAAGACCTTGTGTACCCGACCTTTCGAACCTGACTTTAAAAAGAAGAATTACTTGAGATCGTACTTGTCCTTGTACGAAGCCACCGGACAGTTAGGAACCAATACCAGTCACGGTATTACGTACGAGGATTATGCAGGAGGCTACGCTTTGTGGGCTTTCGATTTCACTCCAGACCAAGGCAGCGACGAGGGACATTTCCACCCTATAAAATCCGGCCAGATTCGTGTGGAAATTCAGTTTAAAGACCGAGACCCTGATGAAACGGTGAACGTCATCCTGTATGCAGAATTCGATAATACCATAGAAATCAACAGTTTGAGAGAAGTCATCCTAGATTACTAGAAACCATGGAAGACTGTTATCCCTCTTTACCTAGTGGAGAAACTTTTAGTGTTGCATTGTTGTTAAAAAATGTTAGAGTTGTTGTTGTTTAGTGTTAAGTGATTTTTGAATAAAAAATGTTGTGTTTTGAAAAAATTGTTTGATGTTATATTGTTGGATTATTGTTAAAAATGTTAGAGTTGTTGTTTAGTGTTAAGTGATTTTTGAATAAAAAATGTTGTGTTTTGAAAAAAATGCCTTTGTCTTTTGTTTAGCTATAAGAATGTTGGATTGATGCTCTTTCATTTCTTACTATCCCTCTCATGACACTCACTGAACGTTGCGACTCAAAAACCGTGTGGGGGATGTTTTCCTTCACGTCCGCGCTTTGACTTTAAGAACCGGGTTGTTTTCAGTCTAACCATCCATTGTCGACTCATCCTCCTAAGAAGATGTGCTCCAAACTAGCTAAACTCAACGAAGCCTACGTGAATTTGCATAGGGTCAGACACAGTCTGATACCGAAGCCAGAAGAAATAGAGAATGTGAGAATGTTAAAAATCACTGAAGACCTGATAGAAGAGCTCTTCAGAGAAGAAATGAACAGGGAAAAAGAAGAATGGACAGAGAAGTACAGACTTCAGAGACAGCAGCAACAACAACAACAAGAGCAGCAGCAGCAACCTGAAGCTGACAGAGGCTTTGTCGATTGTCGTATCGACACCAAAGAGTTCTTCTTCTCTTTCCGAAGAAGCAGACCTATCGCCAGAAAGTCTATCCTCAGAGGACATCGCATTCTTAGAAACTAAAAAGAATGCCATAGCAAACAAAAAAAACAGCCCTTTTCAGGGCTACCCAATACTCTAGAAAAGAAATAACAATCGATTTGCCAATGTGTGTAGGTAGAGTAGTGTGAAAATAAACACTAACTCTTTTTTAAAAAAAATGTGAGGGTATGTGTTTGTGTGTTTGTGTTTGTAAGTGGTTAAGTAAGTTGGTATGGATAGTATATTAAAATGATGTCTTTTTTTTGGTGTTTGAGGTGTAAATTTGGGGTTAGATTGGATTGCTTTGCGTATGTGGATAGTCTATTGAAGTGATTTATAAAAAATTTTAAAATAGTGATGGGTAGCATAAAAAGTGAGTGAGTGTTTCTTTTAGGTCCGCGCGTTGTTGTTTTTTGGTCATGATGTAGGTAAGATCAATTTTATGTTTTTAGGGGATGTTTTCCTTCACGTCCGCGCTTTCACTATAAATTGAAACTCGTTCGGCAGTCCAGCTACCCTTGTTGATTGATCAACACCAAAAATGAACACGAGACTGGAGAAACTGTTGGAACTTCATGTGCATCTGGAATATGCCAGGCGCATATTAAATGAACTGGCCGCGGAAGCCATTGTGGAGGAGGGAAGGATAAGAGAGGAGGAGGAAAGAAGAAACAAAGAAGAGGAGGAGAGAAGATATAAAGAAGAAGAGGAAAGAAGATACAAAGAGGTGGAGAGAAGATACAAAGAAGAGGAGGAGGAGGAAAAGGAGAGAAGAAGAAGAAATTTCAGAATCCCAGAGAGCGAAAATTGGGATTCTGAAGCGACATATCCTGCCTCTGCTCTCTCCCCCAAAAAGGTAAAAAGTAACTGGGGGACAAGATGTGTATGTGGCGCTAGGCCTGGAAGGTGCCACCATTAACCAGGTGTCCATGAAGTTCCAAAAAAAAAACAGCCCTTTTCAGGGCTACCCAATACTCTAGAAAAGAAATAACGATCGATTTGCCAATGTGTGTAGGTATAGTAGTGTGATTATAAACATTAACTCTTTTTTAAGATAGTGTGAGGGTATGTGTTTGTGTGTTGGTGCTTGTAAGAGCTCAGGTATGTTTGTGGGAATAGTAGATTATGGGTTTCTTTATTGTTTCTTAGCGTAGGTGAAGAGTATAGTTAGGGTTCTGTAAGCTCTCACGTACGATTGTGTGGATAGTAGATTATGGATTAGTTTATTGTTCTTAGCGTATGTGTTTGTGTGTTTGTGTTTGTGTGTTTGTGTTTGTGTTTGTACCCGCTCACGTACGATTGTGTGAATAGTAGATTATGGATTTGTTTATTGTTCTTAGCGTATGTGAAGAGTATAGTTTGGGTTTTGTAAGCGCTCACGTAAGATTGTGTGGATAGTAGATTATGGATTTTGTTTATTGTTTCTTAGCGTATGTGGAGAGTATAGTTTGGGTTTTTATTATATGAAATGAGAAAGTATAGTTTGGGTTTTATTATATGAAATGAAAAAGTAGGGGGATGTTTTCCTTCACGTTCGCGCGTTGTTTGGTCATGATCTAGGTAAGATCAATTTTACGTTTTAGGGGGATGTTTTCCTTCACGTACGCGCTTTAAGTATAAGAACCCATAGTATTCGTCGTTCAAACCATTCTGCAAAGAATAAAAAAAGAAGATGGCTTCTAACCAAATGGACAAAATACAAACATTACAAGACGTTTTAGACAACTTAGGAATGATGGAGCAGATGTTAATAAGACTGGTTGAAGACCATTATTCCTATTGTCACCATCGTGTAAAGATGGAAATTAATAACTTAAAAAAGGTAAAGGACAAGATTAGTGGTGTCATGAAAGAGATAAGGAGGAGAAGGAGGATGAAGAGGAAAGAATAAGAATAAGCAAATGGAACGAAAAGATTGAAAAAGAAGAAGAAAATGAGAAGAGGAAGAAAGAAGAGGAGGAAGAGAAGAAGAAGAAAGAAGAGCAGGAGAAAAAGAAAGAGAAGAAGAGAAAGAGTGTTGGAGATAAAATAAGAACTTGGTGGAGAAAAAGAAGAAATTAGAAGCAGAAGAAGAAGAAAACCCAAAGGCCCTTCTCAGGGCCAGTCATATTTCTCGAAAAGAGATAGCCTTTCCATTGCCTACCCCTTTATTAAATTTAAATTTAAATTTAAATTTTAAAAAAAATCCCATATTCAATTCCCTTGTCCCTAGACAAACCCAAACTCTATTCCCATGTTAATTTCCCCTTGTCGCTAGACAGACCCACACTATAGTTCCATGTTAAATTCCCCTTGTCGCTAGAGTGACCCACGATTTTTCTCCATGTTAATTTCCCTTGTCGCCAGATTGTCCCACGATTTTTCTCCATGTTAATTTTCCATTGTCGCTAGAGTTGCCCAAGGGGTCTTGTAATGCTAATTCCCATTGTCGCTAGGGTGCCCCCATTTACTACTAGCATCTGGAAGTGGACAAAAGGGGAAGTAGTATCATTATTACAGCGCAAAATGTAATCCCCCACGTACCCCACCAATGAAAGTCCTTCTCTTATAAAACACATCGAACCAATGAAAGTCCTTCTCTTATAAAACAAATCGAACCAATGAAAGTCCTTCTCTTATAAAACACATCAAAACCTGGTCCAGTTAAGTCTTCTTAGTGATAATTTGTTACCATAATTCTGTATCATCCAATCGTGAACAGCGACAAAACTTTCAGGAAACTACGGAAATATTCTTTACAAATCTGATTTACCTATCAAGAGTTGTGAACCTCAGTTACTAATACATATCAAAAAAGAGATTTCATGAATCAAATAATTTCGTTATATTTATTGTGCTACGTTGTACTTAAATTTTTTATGTGATTGAGGGTTGTGGAATTAACACCTACCCGAGTTTTATTATGATTCCAGGAAGTAAACAAGATGCTTACTTGAATGTGAGTTCAAGACCTGACCTTGTTTACGAGTAAGTGGACTTTTCGTAGGAAATCTATTACGTCGCAGGATAAGTGATTTCTTGGGAATCTTTGATCAGAGTTTATAGTACCGTTCAGCTATAATTTGAGAGGAATTATTTATTCAAATTATTCATATAAAACACAAAGTGTTTATTTGACTTTCTTGGACGAACACACTACTTTTGGATACTGAGAACTCATTCAAAGACATTCTGGACTATGTCGTAGTGGTAAAACCGGGATATTAAAGATTCTTGGTACATCAGGACAGTCAATACTCTTAGAACATCAGTACATTTAAGATTATTGAAATTCTTTGGAACATTCTATACTTTTGGGCTTGAGACAGGAAATTTAGCATTATATAATAGAGCTAAATTTAGTTATTTAAGGAGCTATGGTATTTATATAAGATTTAGAAGAAAAGACATATTTGTATATACATTTTCTAAATTCTCTTCATAAATTTAATACTAGTAGGTAACTCTACAGTCACTGTTACATTTAGAGGCAGATATTTGGGGTCAATACAATGCTATTCAAATACTATGGAGTCAAGCTACAGTGCTGGAAAATTGAAACAAAGGAATCAGTAGGACAGTTGGATGATGTCTTCGAAAAGCTAATTAAAATCAATTATAGCCAGTTTGTCTTAATACTTAAACATTAAAATTAGTGACCAATTGAAGGGAAATTTGAATCTCTTTTAGTAGGTAGTTATAGTTTAATTTTGAATTAATTTGCTCATAATGATAAATTTTACAAGTAATTTCCTACTTAATATAATATTTTTGCGAATTCTAACATACAGTTTCAGTAGGAAAAGAGTGTGTGGAGAACAGATATATGACTTTATTTTGGATTACATAATTTAGATTCTGTGCATTTTGATATGTAGATTAGAGTTAGATAAAGGGACTGCACCTAACACTATCAGACCAGAAGTTTAGTTCTAGAAAAGGTCTTCAGGGAATGCTCTCTCTGAAGTCCGCTAGGATTGTTAAAAAGCCAGGTCAAACATAGTGGTCAACCCTCCCCCAGGAGAAATTAAATAGCCAGCTGTGCTGGCCTAAATCGTCGTACATGCCCTGGCGGGCGAACACGATGTTAATTTAACATAGATAGATAGTGGTCAACACATTCGATTCCAGTCGACAGCTAACAGAACAACAAGCAGCACGTATCAGTAGTAATGACGCTAGCGATGGAAATCATACCCGCTCAAGCTATGAATGCATTGAAAGGCCTAGGACTTTCTGTAGCATCAGGATG
This sequence comes from Sinohyriopsis cumingii, assembly GCA_028554795.2. Taxonomy (NCBI): domain Eukaryota; kingdom Metazoa; phylum Mollusca; class Bivalvia; order Unionida; family Unionidae; genus Sinohyriopsis; species Sinohyriopsis cumingii. Next base: position 68,458,283 of record CM068824.1, read on the forward strand.
GAGCTTTAGAGCTTAGGACAACCTTACTCCTGATATGGGAAAAACCTAGAAGATATAATGGCGAAAACAACATAGGAAATAGTAGAACGACTGTGCCGCAACCCATAGAGCAGACAGCAAAACATCCTACGAGCAAACCGTCTACTGTCGCCAAAACAAACACAAGAGCCGTACATCAGTTGGAAATATATGTTACACTACCACCACCATCAAAAACGAAACAAAAGATACAACCCAATCAACTGCAAGAAGGGGCCACGGCTGTGCATGATAAACGGACTGCAACACCTAAACAACTAGAAGCGGTGACTAGGAGAATGGAGACTTTACCACCATCACCGACACCACTACCACCACCTTCACTACCACTACTGCCAACCTTATCCCCGTCATATCAACTGGAACCTGCAGTAACTTCACCACCTAAGCCGACAGGACCGAGGGCGTATAAACATGACTTGTATCAGGCAAACAGACATGTCGCCTGGGGATATTCGGAGGACTACTGTTTGGAAAACATGTGGCACAATGTAGCAGAGGCTCAAACCTTTATGGACGAATTGAACACCCTTATACTCAACAAATGGGAAGAATCTCTGAAGGACATAACCAGACTCATTAAATCCAAAATAAAAAAGCAGTGGCCAAATTCAGAAAGAGAAAGGAAATATTACAGGAATGTCCAGTAAACCTGTTTGCCATGATTGCAACTTTATTGAGAATACATCATAGAGTGGAAGAGCCTTCAATTAGCTTCCCACTTCTAACGCAAGACTGGATATTGATGGATCTGACAGAAACTGGCCCGCTGAAAGATCGTCCCCGGAGATACTACTCACCTCTCAGAGTATATGGCAGTGGGTGGAATTCAACTAGAATGGTCCTTTTATGGGCTACCAAATTGCCTGTTATCATGAGGTTTTCATTCTGGAGTTAAGAAAACCTCTTTAGATAATAACTCTGTCCTAAACCTAATTTGATTATTTCGATACCACCATCAAAATTTTACACACTGTACATTTTGGTTTTATTCCTTTGCGTGATACCAAATTTACTGAATCATTTTGACTTACAACGATTGGTATTATTTAAATTTAGAGGAAAAGTATACTTTGTACATAAAATTCTAACTCTTACTATTTATAAGAAAATTATTTTAACTCAACTGATTCGGCTAATTGCATAGGTGGACTATATATTATTGGGATTCTTTATCGTCCATTAGTTACAACTGCACTAGATTTGAAATAAGTACGGGCTGCCATTTTGGGGAGTACACCACATCTATGGCTGGCTTGCCGGGTTCCTTGTTTCCTTGCCTCACTTGGTCATCGTACACTGACGGAGATGTGGAACCATTTCCACCCGTCAAAAACCAGGTGTCCCGATGTGACGTCATCGCTGCGACCAATCGCAGCGGACGTCAAATACTGCTTGGGTCGACACCTGGTGCGTTCAATCGCAGACTGAAATCCAGCTTTTATCAAGAGGGCGTGTTGGGTTCATTCCCACTCACGACGGCCCTTCAACCAGATCGTTAAGGACATATTAGTCCTACAACCTGACGGCCTAATTAAATAGTGTTCCATGAACACATAAATGCCTGGGAGATGAGGCACAAATTCCTTCCCCCAGGAGTAATTAAATAGCCATACATGCTGGCATAAATCGTCGTACATGCCTTGGCAGGCGAACACGACGTTAATTCAGCATAGATAGATGGATAGTGGTCAACAATCTCCACGACAATATTACTAACAAACTAGTCGAGCTATTTCAATTTGCCGACGACATTCGAATCTGGAAAGCAGGCAACCCGAACAACCAAACCAACATTAACCAAATACAACAGAGCTTAGAGGAAATCGGCAAATGGGCAGACAACTGGGGATTTAAAATATCAGGCACCAATGCTGTAGGAATGCTTTTCTCCCCAACAACAAATAGACATATACTATACCCCTAACTCCAACTACAAAATACACTAATCAAATTTGTTAAAGAAACATATTTCTTCGGAATGTTGATTGACGAGACCCTCAACTGGAAATCACACAAAACATCCCTAACCAAAAGATGCCATGAGGATCTAAACCTTCTAAAAGTATTGAGGGAACAAAGTGGGGCGCGGACCAAAACACAATGCGCATACTCTACAGATCATTAATCAGGGCTAAACTTGATTATGGTTGCCAAGTGTATGCATCGGCCAACAACACTCTGCTCCAAAAAACTAAACATCATACAATATAAAGCGCTTAGACTTTGCACGGGAGCTCTACCTTATACCTCAATCGAGGAACTCCAAACATTAACAGGAGATTTACCACTACATCTGAGACGAGAAGAAAAAATATTGAGATATGCCAACCGAAACTCGATTCACAAAGGCTCGAACTCAACCAAATTGACGATTAAAAAGTGTAGCACTCCATTCATCAATAACCTTGTCCCACGCACCACCACCCCATTGCAGGCAAAAAAAAACCCTCTGCAAAGAAATGGAATTCCCAGGTATTCAAGCGAAACAGCACAAAATATGCGATCCTACTCCATGGAAAAATAACACCCCAAAATCAACCTTATTGTCCAGACATTTGGATCCAAACTACAAAACCCGATAGGAACATTAACAGAAGTACGCAAGACCATCGATGAAGTATACTCTGAACATCTTAAAATCTATACAGACAGATCCAAATCTCAAGAACTAAAAGGAACAGCAGCTGCAATAATAATACCCGAACACTGAGTTGTACTCGGAGCCAGACTTCCGGATGAGTGTTCCATCTATACAGCAGAAGTCTGGGCAATGAATGAAGCACTTAAATGGATTAAAACCCAAACGTACAATCAGTACGTTATTATAACAGACTCTCTAAGCGTACTCAAATCCTTGGAGACTGGTACCACAAAAGGCAGAGGAAATATGTTAGAAGAAACAATGATATCCATTAGAGAGATTGAAGGAAACCAACAAAGCACTGAATTCTTATGTGAGCCTTCGCATATTAATCTAACAGGAAATGAAAATGTTGACCAATAAGCAAAACTTAACCTCAGGAAAAATACACTATCACACCTTGACTACAGTGTACAAGAGATATATAGTCAAATAAGATTTAAAATAAACAAGAAATGCCAGCAACTCTGGGAAAATACCAACAAGAGCAGACATTTTATTCCAACTGCAAAAAGTGGCCAACAGAACCATCATGACACCTAAAGCCATAGAAACCACCGATCTCCGCATTATTAATAGGTTAAAAACTGGAAACACTTTACTAAGAAGCAGTTTTGGAAAACATCTCAAGAAAGAAATAAACCAAACCACAAACTGTCCTCATTGTCCAACAGCGGAAACACTAGACCATGTTTTCAACACCTGCACCAAATACCATAATCAAGGAACTAACTTCCAAGAACAACATAATAAATACGGAACCCCTACCACATACCCAGTATATTAAATAAGGTACATAATAAAAACATCGAACTTCATACAAGAATATAATATGGTACCTTAAACAAATTAATAAACATGATAAAATATAAACAAACATAATAAAATAAAAACATAACATCCAACATAACATCAATCACCAGATAGGACTAAAGCGGTAGGGTAAGACCGCTAGCCAAAGGGCAAATCCATATTGAAAATGGATATATATATATATATATATATATATATATATATATATATATATATATATATATATATATATATATATATATATATAATATTAAACTCCCTCCCACTACATGTATTCAGGCTACTAATACAATACTAACAATCTAACCATATAGGTCTAAGAAAAAATAAGACCAAAACATATAACGCTGTAACTCATCCATCCAAGAAACAAATAATGCATATAAGGCGGCCAACGCTGCCACCCTGCACTGTTGCACAAAGCGACAAAGATTGGTAGTGAATAAACAAACATCACAAAGTTTTAGTTCCCCAAAAGAATTAAGACTATAAGGTGACGTAAGCCCAGTCATCAGGCCCACCGCACAAAGCGGAAATAAAATAAATAACAGATACATAGACCCCAAATTATTAAACACACAACACTAAAATCCCAACAGTACCCCTCAGACCAATATATTTGTATTATTAAATAATACAACTAAGAGGCACAATGTACTGGCAAAATTCCAACAAGTAAACAAGAAATGACAGCACATGGACCAGTCGATAACATCATGGCCGGCCTACAACAATGAAAGTCGAGTTGGTACCAAAACAACTAACTCCAACATCAGACCAACAGAAACGAGAAAGAAGAGGAGAAAAGAAAACCAAGAAGAAAAGAAGACCGACATCGACTTTAAAATTGCCTTCTTACATGAGGTTCTTCCTTTGGCTTATGAAGTCCTCTTTTGATAAAAGCTCTATCCCCAAAATCGCGATCTGATCGTTTGACTACCGCCATCAAAATTCAAGACCAAAGAAAAATATAGCATGACAAAAAAGTACATAGGGTGCCTGACACCCAGCTGATTGGTACTATTTAGATAACTGAAAGTACACCATGTACACAAAATTCTATTTTAAAAAAAATCTTCAAAATAGTAAAGAAAATTATACAACTCAAAGAAATTGTAAAATTGCACAGGTGGCCCACACACTATTGGAAAAGTAATTGTCCGCTAGCAAAACTGGACTAAAATTTGATCAAATGCGCTTCGACGTTTTAGGGCGTACTGCTTTCCTGTGGCTTTTCGCGTCCCGGGGGTGCCTTTCCTCCTTGCCTTGTCTAAACTTGTCCAAAGGAAGGGATTATTACAATTATTTATAAAGTGAAAGGGGATAGGGATGACAGCAAGAATTGGAGACCGATATCACTTTAGAATACGGATTATAACTTTTAAGCAGGATACTAACAAATAGAGTAAAGGGTGGGTTAAGTAAAATAATTAATGTAAATCAAACCTGTGGGGGAAAAGGGAGAGACATTCAAAATAATATTTTAAATATTAAAACTATAATAGACTATATTAATGAAACAGGTACGAAGGGTGCTATGGTACTCTTCGACCAAGAAAAACCTTTAACCTATTAGAACACAACTACATACAGAAAGTATTAGAAAAAATTGGTTTCGGATCAGATTTCCGAAAGTGGTCTGAAATCCTAAAACAGGAATAACCTCATGTGTACAGGCAAATGGAAAATGCACGAAAGAATTTGACATACAACGATCCGTGGGACAAGGTTGCCCACTATCAATGTTATTATACGTAATAGCAATCGAAATTCTAAGTCACAAAATACGCAACAACCAAGAAATACAAGGTATCCAAATCCAAATATAAAAGAGGATTTTAAAATGCTCCAGCATGCTGATGATTGTACAAACATTATAAGAGATGCAGAATCCTATAAACATCTAAAGAGAGAATTTGAACATTTCGGGAAAGCATCAGGCTTAAAAATCAACCATGACAAGACCGAAATCTTGAAAATAGGCAACTGGAGAGAGAACCACCCTGGGTTGTCCTCCCCACCTACTGAGAGATACAGTGAAAGCTCTTGAGGTATATTTGTTGGGAAAAGACACTATAGAAAACTATAAAAATGTAATCAATAAAATACAAAATGCGAAAATCTGGGCCCTAACACCACTATGCATTATGGAGCGGGCTCATGTGGCAAAAAATAGTTTTTATTCAAATATTAATTATACAATTAGATCACTAGACATGGAAAATAAAATTCTGAATAAGTTAGATAAGGAACTAATAAACTACATATGGAATTACAAAATCCATTATACAATTAAAGAGACTCTGTATAGAGCACAAAGTAGATGGGGATTGTGACTGCTAAGTCCACTACTACTAAAAGTAACTAATATAATAAACAGATTGAAAAAAGTACAACCCGAACCTAAGACAGCGTGGGAGGCATTATATATCTACTGGTTCGGCCTCACCATAAGGGGCCGACCAAAGATACACAGAAATAATAAAATTACGAAAAAAACTCGAAGTGCCACGAAAATTCAGATATGTTAGGGAAATACTTTTAAAATATAGAGATCAAGTAGAATTTTGGACATTGGATACAGGAAAAACATATGACTGGATAAGAGAGGATGTAACGAAAAGAATGAGATGTAGAGTGGAACAAGACAACGGGGGGAATCCTCTCATTAACAATAAGTCTACTTTTCAAGGTTGTGTGTTTTGGCCAGGGAGATGGGAGATGCGAGAGGGGCTTCGGTATACCGCACAACTAGGGGCAAGTAGCGTCAAATACGGGCTGGAGCCCGGCCTTCATCTCTCACCTCACAATACCAATATACGAAACCAAACTATTGCAGAATATTTAGAGAAAACAATAAAATATAACCAACAACGCAATACTAAGTAACTGTTTGCACTAAATAATACTAATAAAGTATCGATACAGTATTCTGTCCTTTGCACTCTTTTCTAACTAAGGCATACAGGGAACCTCCATCATGGTAGGAGTATGACGCACAGACGCCGAAGGGCTATGTCACATGGCGCTACGCGAAGTGAAAAGGTCTTCGGAAGAGCGTCAGAAAACCCCACGTTTGGAAATGGACAAACAGAACAACTATACGGGGACAAACTATAAATTTAGTAAAATAACCAAGAGTTACCCTTAGTAACTTTTAGGGACTAACCCAAAAATAAAACCCTTTTGGAACTTTGTTTTATCTTTAATGATAAATGAAACGGTTAAAAACCCGCAGATAAGGGATGCATAAACGAATAAAGAAAATGCGGCTCCTCACTCGGGATTAGCCTTCTCAGCAATTAAGATACAAAGAGAAAACGACACACTATGATCACGCATGTGAAACATTAGGATCTTTTTCTTTTATAAACCTTGAAATACACCGTTTTCTCTACAAAATTCAAAAATTTAAATAAAAACAAACATGAATTATCCAAACTTTTGGACAGTTTATAAGTAAAACAAATTAAATGATAAGAAACTAGGATATAATTTGACTGAGACTGTCGTCCCTACATCTAAATCTAAAGCATACACACAATATAAAGCAAAACTCATATAGCACACACGGACTTAGGAGATCGTTGGCACAGATCACAAAAAAGGGGGAAAGAACGCCGACACTGGGGACAAAGCCCACAATCGCACGAACAAACCTTTCGATAACACTAGGGGAAAAAAATACCCCGACAAAAATTTAAGTAGTTAAGTAAATTTTTAATCGAAATTCTTTTGTTAAAATAAGACAAACATACATACCTTCGGGGGCAACTTACACACATAAAACACCTTTTATTTTCTGGGGAAAATTGGGGGAGGGGAGCTGTCTGGTGCCCCCACCCCACCCAAAAAAAAATAATTAAGAAGTGCGACATTTGCATATAAAAACGGGGCTGTGGTGGCACCATACCTGGGCTCGAATTAACACAAATGTCTTTGCAGCCAGAAAGACTAGTATATTGAGAAATTTACTAGTCCTGCCAAATCTTTACTAGTCCTGTTCACAAAACAATGTCACACAGCTTTCACGTACGTTTACCGATTCAATTTTAAAGTTCGAACAACCCCAACAAAACTGGATGTTTTCTGTGTGTTTGTTTTTGCGAAATGCATACACCAGTTACACCACATAACGTTCCTTTCCTCGTCATAATTCAGCCATTCCCTGTCTTTTGTCCATTTCTTCTGAAACTTTCCATTACGCTTTTCCCTATCGTAAGAATTATTCCTCATCATTCTCATTGAACTTTTGCTTTTTTCCGGTGGCTGAACACCTTCTATCAAATGTCACATTTTGCTTGTCTTATAAGGAGGGAATTGTGCCTTTTGTTGAAATGCAAGATGTTATAGTATAGCTGACGCGAATTATTTAAAGCAAGAAAAGGAATGGAACAGTGTCCTTTACATAAATCAGAGCAAGAAACACGTTTCAAAACACGTGTCTTTGCCCCCTCCCACAATTAAATGGACTCTCCCTAACAAAGACTTAACTTCAGCGGCTGTTCTGCATGATCAAAGCAGTGGCTATTGTAAACACTGTTATAAAATATTAGCATCAGAAGATAGTGTTAGTTTCAGCTTGGAAAAGGTGAGTTCCCATCAAAGGAAGCATTTGACACTGGGCGCGTTGTATTTAACAGCTCCAATTACGGTATCATAAGTCGTAAGTTTGGTAATTGTTCCTAATTAATCGAACCTCAATGTATTGTTGAAATTAATAATAAGGCGGAAAATTTTCAAATCTTAGATGCCCATGCGCAGAGATTTTAATTCCCAACAGATGTACAGCATTCTGCTTGGACATCTCCACGTGTATTCAGTTATTTGTTCATTCTTTTATGGGAAAAATATAAAAACTATTCTTATCACCATAGAAAAAGTAGCTGTATGGAAAGGATGTGTCAATAACGTAATCGTAATAAACTGATCTTATTCTTATAATTATTTCGATGGAAATGTAAAATATGTAGTTTCCTGTTTGTGACTGTTGGAGCGTTTAGGTAGCGAGCAATAAAAAAAAAAGAACCTTAAACAAACGTGCAAACTAATTTCTTTGAATAGTTTTTGCCGTGTTCTATTGTGTGGTATACCGCTTTTGTAGTTTGTTACTGTGGTCCAGTGAATCAAGTGTGATACCACGTCATTTTTTTTCATTTAATTCGTTATCAGATTAATTAGGATCAATTACCAAACTTCCGTTGTTAATGACGGAACCATAATTTGCGCTGTTAAGTGAAATGCACAAAATCTGATGGATTCTTGTTATAGAAACATACCTTTCCGAGGCAGAAATTGACTTCATCTTCTCATGCTAATATTGTATGACTGTGTTTACAATGGCCATTGCTTTGATTCTACAGAACATCTGCCAAGTCAAATCTTTATTAGGGTATGGCGTAAACAAACTCTATTATTGATAACCGAAACTTACTAGCCCATCGGACTTTTAACATTATGAAAGTTACTAGTCCAACGGGAAATCTGCTAGCCTCGGGCTAGCGGACTGCCGCTAATTTCGAGTCCTGCATACCCACAACCACAACCAATTAAGAATCCTGACCTCCAGGACTTAACCGGTCGCGAAAGCACAAGTTGCATAGGCGACCTAAATTTGTATCAGATCAGTAGTGCAGGAAGTCAGCATGTAGAACTAGATGTAACAGAATTCCATTAAATGTAGAAAAGAAAAACCATCTTGCTTGTGACTAATTCCCCATAACACAGTTACATCAAATAGGCGCTACTACAATGATCTGGGATTTCATTCACGATACTATTTGAGTCTCTAAATTTTCACTTTGTAACTTAAATCAATTATTAGCTGATTTTTCGAAACTTGTTGGTTTCTGTTCTTTCTGTTACATTATTTGACTCAGAGTCGTAACGCTTGCATACCACAGGCATATTGTGCTAATATAATTGCAAAATCAACAACGTATTTATAAAAAATAATTGACTTTGTAAGATCGAAATGAATGTAGTGTTTCATGGGCTAGAACATTTGTACACAGTATAAAACTTAATGGAGAATATATGCAAAACTTACCTTTCATCAAAATTTAGCCAAGCGTATATAACGTATTTCGTGCGCAATTTGAGCGTGATCGGCACGTAGTCATTTTCTAAAGATTATCTCTAGTGAAAAGTTAAATACAGTACACACAGGGCTACAATTTGCGTTATGTAAAAGTCGATCTCAGTAATTATTTATGATAACCTTTTCTTGGACTTTAAAATATTTTAATCTGATATCTATAACTTTTGAATTCTTTAAATTTCTCATGCGATCTGTCATTTTACACCACAGGAGAGAGAGAGAGAGAGAGAGAGAGAGAGAGAGAGAGATTTTATAGCATCATGATTTTCCGCTATGTAATGTAAATGTTACTAAAGATATTCCAAATCTGTACTTTTGACTGTACATGTGATTAATTTTACACGGAAGTTGCATTTACCTGTCCCCTTACCCTCAAGCTAGTATGTGTCAAGCAAAGAAAATTGTAAGAATGTGTGATATCTAAGTGCCTCCAGGTAAACCCATCTGAGAGCTAGCTACCTGCATGTATTATTGCAGGTAATTAATGTTTAGGTGTAAACATAACCAACATTATACATCATAGACGCATAAAAATGTAAAAACACATCTTTAACTTCCGCAAAAAAATTACTGGTTTCTATTTTGTATACAATTCCCTTCAGTATACAATGTTCTACCGACATCCTTAATGTTGCAGTATTTAATTTTTCATTTAGTATAAAGTTAGTTGAGTCAATAATCTCTCTCTCTCTCTCTCTCTATATATATATATATATATAAGGTATTAATTTCAGTTTTCATTTTTGTTAACTTTTGCCGACAAAGCAATGTTCACGCTCTATATCTTTCATTAGCAATATTGACGTTTGATTATACTTGCTTCGCTCAGTTTAGACTGAACATAACCTTAGGTGTATGTTTATATATGTTGTGTCGAACTGCACTCGCTGTTATTTTTTCCTGTATACGATGCCATCTCACCAAGGCACTTCAATAAAAAGATATCAACTATGGATACTTTTACAAGGTAATACTTCAAAGACGCCCACCAACAAAATATTTAGTTGTTCATATACATGTAAAGTGTGCTGCAGGTATTTTGTTTCTCTAACAAGCGCAAACTCAGAAAGAGATTCCACACATTAAATAGCTTGCTTGGCGAAGTCTAAGCCATACATTAAGTAGCTTGCCTGGCGAAGTCTAAGCCACACATTAAATGGCTTGCCTGGCGAAGTCTAAACCATACATTAAATGGCTTGCCTGGCGAAGTCTAAGCCATACATTAAATGGTGACATGACAGAACATAGTGTAAAGAAAAAGCGTTGTCAATACAGTATTTCCAATCATGTTACAGTGCATTGTGGGAAAGGCCCGCATATGCCCCTTGAAATTGTGTCACTAGTCGATCAAAATGTGATAATGGGGTTAAGTATCAGATGAAAGAGTTCAACGGCGAATCGAGAAATATCATTTGTTGTGGTGTGAGCAGGGCCGGCGCCAGACCCGGCCAGACATCTGGCGCCCTAGGCATGGTTTGATTCTAGCGCCCTCCCGCCCCAAAATATAAATTTCAAGATTTATAAACAATATGTTTTTTTTTTTTAAAAAATGCGCCGCCCTGAAATCAGCGCCCTAGGCGGCTGCCTAGTTTGCCTATATGGTAGCGCCGGCCCTGGGTGTGAGGTAAAGGTGTGTACATTGAGTCTGTGGGATGGAACCCCTAATGGGACCCAAGGGTGCAAAGCTCACGGAAGCTGATATATTTAAGTGTTTTCAAGGCATAATGGAAACCATCTAAGTATAAAGAAAACGTACTCAAGGAAACTCGCTCATTTTAAAGAGTGGATATGGGGGAAGTGGAGGGGGTACACTTCCCCCACTCTTAACTCTAGCCACTTATGTGTTTAGGCTTATATTTATGCATGACACGAACGATGAAGTACTTAACTATTCAATGTAATTAACTCATTCGTTTAAAAATCACTGTTCCTTGGGTCTGCCAAGCAGTAAACAGAATATCAACATGATTACTAATCTAATACTCAACATTCCAGATTTGCGAATGCTTAGCCGATAGTTTCAAACGGTGTAAAAATTGTATCATGTAGTAATGAACTGGGGAAAAAAGACATAAACGCAGTAAATACCTTATTAAACTCCTCACCTGATATTCCACTTAAAGTGTCCAATTCATTATCTTCTGCAGAAACTATCAGCAGGCGTGAACCAGCCGACATGTTTTGTGTACCTAAAGTTAGAATACCAGTCAGTCAGTTTAAATAGACTGTGCGACAGTTATAATACGCACTAAGGCGACTGATCCTCAGATTTAGCTATTGGGAATAATTTTGCATACCCATTAGGATATATCAATCAAGCATACTAAATATCGCCTAAATCGTTACCTATAACCAATGGAACGACAATTATCGCAGGACAGGTGCAACTGGACAATATGTGAGCATCCTCCCCACATGCATAACTTAAACATCTGAAATATGTATAGAGATTAAAGTTTAAGAACGAAAAGCATCAAGGATATAATAAAATACACAAAACTTAGCCATTTCATTCATTGATTTCTAACCCGATTTATAGTTTCTAACCCAACTGTTATCAAGCGGTCCGTAACATTGTCATCTACTTAAGAGAAATTGCTTTAGAAAATATGAAATTCCACATTGCCAGAATTTACCACGCTTTTTAATTTAGAATGGAAATTTAACGAAATCAGATATCGGAACGAAGATCTGTACATAAAGTGGATAATGCATAGAAAAACTACGGAGGAATAATGAGATGTTCCGAATGTAAATAAAAGCTTTTTAAAAGTATTAAACTATCTGCTTGAAACCAGATACGATTTAAATGATTATGAAATGCCACAGTGAAAATTTGATATTTTGTTTAATGATTCTGTGCAATATTTTATATCCATTACATCAAAAGTATACGAGACAATCTATTGTCGACCAATGTCCAGACAATTACAAATTAACCTGTTAAAATGTATAATTTGTTTTACTCAGTGAAGATCATGTAATCGTCTTACTTAATCTATGTTGCCAGATTAAATTTTCCGCCAAGATACAGTAATTCAGACAACAGAAATCTGTCACAGAAACCAATGTATGGCAAGTTTAATAAATTAAACACCCCACCCTCCAAGAAAGAAAGAGAAACCAATGAAAATAATATGACAAAATCCGAGTTTTAGAAGCCAGGAGTCTGTACCGCATATGAGGATGTCTGTTTGTTTTGTTTTATGGGCCAACATCGTTTATATATGTCAAGAACGAACATAATCCCAACTGATTTGAAGAAGCAGTGCTTTTCCTTTGAGAGATAACCTGATCATAATACAGGCCGTTCTCGTAGTCCTGATGGCTTACACAGCATGTAGCTTCGTGTGTGTAAACCATACATAATTTGGACGATAAACAAATCCAATTACTTGTTTTTTGCCACATGCACGTGTTTGTGCATGCTTACATGTCTAATATGAGAAAAATATTGTAAATGATCCAAGTGCATTACGTTCCCTTTTTATGAGGTGTCAATATGAAACATCTTAAATTCTTTGGAAGAGTCATCTGTTATGGGCTTGCATTACTTTACAAATAAACCCTTGAAATTAAAATGTGTCCGTTTTTGTTAAAACTAACCTTGATCCTGGCAGTGAAAATCGGGCGAAGTTTTACTGTATACGTCCTTTAGATTTTTGTTTCACTGACTAGCTAGATCCACTGCTGATGACGTTTTCGTAAAACTTAAGAATTAAATCAAATTTAATACAGACTACCCGGGCATAGAGCTATCAAAATAATGTACCTTAAATGTCAGGTATTACAAAATTAATTATTCAAAACGTTTAGGTGAGATACATTAACACACACACACACACACACACACACATGAAAACATAATATGGACCTATTAAAAATGACAGGTAGCCCCTGTAAAGTTCCAAGACTGGAGGTTCACCTTTATACAAGGCCACTATGCATGTATTTATATAATCCCTTTTCAATATTAAATTACACACAAGTGCATGTGGGATAATTTAATTTATTCATTTTTTTTCTTTCTTCAAAGTGTCTTATAGTGCTCAACTTATTAACTTCCTGAAAGTATATTACTATCGCAGTCCTCCAAGCATATTACCGATGGCGTCCCGCATCGCCTCTCACAGCGTGTGCTCTTCCTACATGCTTGATAATTGTACAAAGCATACTACTACTCTTTTAGCATGAAATCTTTGATAAGCAGTTTCATGATGTAGACCGTATAACCCAATCGACGATTTTGTAGAGACATACGGGTAAAGTCCCTTTTCAGAAGGTCAGCGGTAATTCGGGGACAAATGCATTGTACTTAAGTATGCGTCAGTAAAATTTCAAAGACATAACATATACAGGGATTGAGTCTTATTTCATTCTAGACAGAAACTGTCACACAACATCCCAAAAATTCAGCTATAATACAGCATAGACCGTTTTACCCCAACTAACATTGATCTCTTTGAAGCTCTTCAATGCGCAAGAGTAAGCTTGGTCGTAATGGCCGTCGAAGTTTCGCTTCGTGCATATTGTCTTATATAACACACTCTTTACTCTTGACTACGAGGTTAGAGTATGATCCGCTGGTGTGTACTGTTCAGGTAGAACGTGATCTACACTGTCCATTGAGCTTGTTTTGTTTTTTTTTTGTTCTTTTTTTAGGCGAACGACGAATATTCTGTTTTGTTGACTCATTATTCAACGCCATATCTTGGTCTATTCTTTGCATAGCTCGGTTTGAGTTATACACGGGTAATATGGTATCCAGGATATTGCATCATTTTTAAGGTAATTGCGGGAAAGATGAATGGTTCTAGACGTCGGATGTTAGGTGAACGAACTAACATTAACCTTGTGCGTTCGTGACATCTAATTGCGATAATAAACTTCGATGATATCTTTTACAGACAACATTCTAACCTAGCCTTTCGCTTTTTCCCCTTTGGAAAGGAAGGCACGAGGGATGAAAATTATACGAGGGCATCCCCCCGTGTACTCTTGTAGCAAGCGCAGAAAACCGACAGGTGCACGCGACCGTACTGCTCGTTTAGTGATTTCCTGAGTGTAGACACAAGAGGAATGCACTGTTTATCTTTTGCACTGGGGTCACGGGGATTGACTTATACCACATTATGGATGAAATTACAGTTTTGATGAAAGATACAGATCTCTTTACCTGATATTGAAACATTTCATCATGTACGTCTGGTATCAAGTGAAGATATATTGAAAACTAGAGTGAATAATTACAAAGACTTCACAACCGTGAACATGCATCAATAAGAAGTAATCAAAAAGAAAATATACTTTTTTTTATCAATTTCATAGAGATGATATTATAATGCGTTGTGACAAGATAGCTTGAGCTAAATCTTTTCTGGTACAAAAGTTAATTTTCGATATTTTTAGCTAATACAGTATTTGTGTATTATAAGATTGATTACGATAGTAGTTCCTCCATTTGGGTTCACTGCTTTACCTTCATATCTAGTTCAGTTTGTTTCCGTTGGTTTCTTTCCAAAATACTATTAGTGTGAAAACAATTTAATAAATACCCATTAGTCAGCATTTGTCAATAGTATGTATCAATATTTGAAATCAGCTATAAATCTAGAAGTATTTGCTTATCTTTATGTTCACTTGAACCATTCACGTTTCCTGGTTATTATTTTCCACTCCACCGTAATTAATATATCCAAAAGTGTACCCACCCCAAAGCTCCTCCCCTTTTGAATAGGTCAAGATTCTAAAGTATACCCACCCCAAAGTTCCTGCCCCAGGAAATGGGTCGAAATTATTAAGTGTACAGACCCCAAAGTTCCACCACTAGAGAATGGGTCGAAATTCTAAAATGGTTATGTACATCGACAGACCATCCCCCATCATATATCAAAGCTGAAAGCTTCCATATATATTGCACACTGGATAGCAGGACTTGCTCAACATTGCACACGGACGGACGGACAAGATCACATCTTTGACGCTTTTCTTCTAATCGAGCGTTGAGGTAATTATACTAAGATGGATTTGTTTTCTATACACATTCTCATTCTAGTTCGTGTATTACTTGGTTTATTTCGAATAATTCTTCTTTTTATACATTAAAGATAAAGAAACTTTTTAGAACAAACATAGATTTAAATCTTGACATATATTTAATGTTTAAAAGTGAATTTAAAAAAATTCAGTTAAAATTGCATTCACGAGTGAATTTTTTTTATTAAGCATTCATCTGTTTCGATATTTGCATATTAGCATTGATGCTAGTGGTGACCATTTGTTAAATTGACTTTTTCATCCAGGTCATGGAATGCCGTGCAATAGCTTCCGTGTTTGTATATTTAGCATACATACGTGTCAGTTTCCAGAGGAGTCTGCAGGCTTATTTTAGGGGTGGTGGTGGTGGTCATACATGTAGTGGTCAGCTTTTAAGCCTTATGGGCGTAGGCAAAAAGATGTGTAGAGGTGAAATGGGATGGGGGGGGGGGCAAGTGCCCCCAAATCCTCCCGGCCCCTATGTGCTTGCACGCATACCAGTTTCTAATAGATTCCGTGTTTACTTGCTTAGCACATATATTTGTCAGTCTATAATAGCTTCCGTGTTCTCTTACTTAGCATAAACACTTGTCATCTATAATAGCTTCGATGTTCACTAACTTAGCACACACACTTGTCAGTCTCTAATAGCTACCGTTTTCACTTACTTAGCATACATATATGCCAGTCTATGAGAAATTTTGCGTTAACTTACTTAGCAGATACATGTGTCAGTCTATAATATATTTCGTGTTCACTTACTTTTCATACCCATGTGTCAGTCTATAATATATTTCGTGTTCACTTACTTATCATACCCATGTGTCAGTCTATAATATATTTCGTGTTCACTTACTTAGCATAAACATGTATCAGTCTATAATAGATTTCGTGTTCACTTATTAAGCATACACACTTTAAAGTTTCGAAAATCTACCGCGTTCACTTACTTAACATAATTTTTTAGTATCATTAGTTTGGTTTAAATTATAAGAAATCAGTAAATATTAGGGTTAAAATCAAATGAAGTTTTGCCACCCCACCCCCCGCAGACGACAAATTTACTACGAAAAAACATTCATTTATTTCTCTCGAAAGCAGACCGCACGTGAATCATTATGAGGAAAGTTTTTTGTTCATTTCATAATGAGAATGCCATTTGCCGAAATATGTACATGCTATTTATTGCAATGTTCTGAACTGCAGTGTATAAATTATCACATTTCAAGTAAGATCATACTGTAAATATATTTATTATATGCTCATTTTTCCCCCGTTAACTTTACATTGTCAGAATCGTGCAATATTACCGATACTGAACTCGCGCGCCAAAACACATATACCATTCACGTGCACAGAGGAACTACTTTCTATTGTAAAAAAACAGGCGTTGTGTAAGAGGCGTTGTGGTTGTTTAAATTTGTTCTAAATGGACTAAAACAGATGTTCGTCGGAATGCCACATACCAGCTGTTTTGGCACATTCCGCGTTGATACAATGTTAGGCTAGCTACATACAGTATACAACAGACGCAAGAAAGGTTCCTTAGAAATAACAAACAAGTGACATGTCATATACTGTCTTCTTTAGCTGGTGATAAGAACGGCAGAAAAAATACACTTACAGTTATACATCCTGAATTTCCTTAAAATGTACTTTCTTAGTTCTGCAAATCCGAATTACATGAGCCATGTCATAGGTTCTCAATCTTGATTACACATTTCGAAATTGTACTGTAATTTCGATGATACGTGCAATTACATTCTCCTTACTGCACTCAAAATGAAATAAGCATTAAATTCCACCGCGTCTTTTTGATAATTGCAATTGAAAGACTTCATATTTTTCCCACATTACGATTTAAAACATTCAGTGACAGAAACAGAAACACATTTGCAGATGTCAACACGCTTCTCCCTCGCTTCTTCAATCCCATGCATTTCATGTGGAATTGTCACATAGAAATCCAGTCCATAATCACGAAATTTCGTAGAATCGACGAAATTTCGTAGAATCGAAAAAAATACCCAAATCTATTCATTCCAGATCAAATGGAAAAGTGGTTGCAATGCGCATTCATTCACAATATGACTCCAAATTTCAATTTTAACTAGACACGCCATTTTCTTTCGAAAGTTATGTCGAGCGAGCGACTAAGTTCAAATTTATCTGGGCGGAGTTATGTGCGCAGTAATGTTTTTGTTGTGTAATGATGAATATGCGCTTGTGTATTTAGTTTGGAGTGCGGCATACAAGTAGTTACGTTCTTTCGTGTAGTGTATTTTGTTAATATAATTAAGCATTAGGTAGAATTAAAAAAATAGCATATAAAAAAGGTTGCTGCATTTGTACGGGAAAATATGAACTCGTTTTGTTGGATGGATATACTTCACTCCCAAGGTCGTGCAGTATTTCCATTCTAAAAACTCGTTCATTTTTTCCCATACAAATGCAGTAAGCTATAAATATACGAATACTTTCAGGCTTTAAATTTAAATATTTATTGAATGAATATGGCATATGATAAAAACAACTGTACGTAAAGTAATGTAAAACGTACACTGCATGTCTGTGTTTTTAAAAGTTATTAATTAATTTTGAAACACCTATTATTATATGCTCATTTTTAACCCCGTTAACTTTACATTTTCAGAATCGTTCAGTATTACCCGATACTGAACTCGCGCGACAATACACATATTGCATTCACGTGCATAAAGGAACTACTTTCTATTGTAAACAAACAATGGACGCAGACGTCAGCACTTTTGATTTGTACACAAATCATGTACACTCTTTACGTTGTGGTTGTTTAAATTTGTTTCTGAATGAACTAAAACAGATGTTTCGTGGACTGCCACATCCCAGCTGTTTTGGCATATTCCGCGTTGATACAATGTTACGGATTTAGGCTAACTACAGTATACAGCAGACGCAAGATAATGTCCTTACAAATAACATACAAGTGACAAGTCATATACTCTCTTCTTTAGCTGGTGATAAGAATGGCAAAATAAAATATACTTACAGTTTTACAGCCTGAATTTCCTCAAAATGTATTTTCTTAATTCTGCAAATCCGAATTACATGAGCCATGTCATGAGTTCTCAAGCTTGATAGTCAAGTCGATTACACATTTCGAAATTGTACTGTAATTTCGACTATATTCCAAATGCAATTACATCGTCCTTACTGTACTCAAAATGAAATAAACATTACATTAAATAGGGTCTTTTTGATAATTGCAATTGAAACACTTCATATTTTCCCACATAATGATTTCAGATAGTCAATGACAGAACAAACACACTTGCAGATGTAAACACGCTTCTCCCGCGCCGCTTCAATCCGATGTATTTCATATACAATTTGCACAAATGAATCCAGTCCAAAATCACAAACTTTCATCGAATCGAAACAAAATACCAAAATCTATTCATTCCAGATCAAATGGAATTAATAATTTCAAATAGTCAATGACAGAACAAACACACTTGCAGATGTCAACACGCTTCTCCCGCGCCGCTGCAATCCGATATATTTCATATACAATTTGCACAGATGAATCCAGTCCAAAATCACAAACTTTCGTCGAATCAAAACAAAATACCAAAAATCTATTCATTCCAGATCAAATGGAAAAGTTGTTGCAATGCGCATTCATTCACAATATGACTCCAAATTTCAATTTTAACTAGACACGCCATTTTCTTTCGAAAGTTGTGTCGAGCGCGCGACTAAGTTCAAATTTATCTGGGCGGAGTTATGTGCGCATTAATAATAATGTTGTTGTGTAATGATAAATCTACGCTTGTGTATTTAGTTTGGAATGCGGCATATTTTAATTTACGTTGTTTCTTGTAGTGAATTTTGTTTATATAATTAAACCTTAGGTAGAATAAAAAAATGAGCATATAATAAAAAGGTTACTGCATTTGTATGGGAAAATATGAACGAGTTTTGGAATGGAATGCTGCACGACCTTGGGAGTGCAATATATCCTTCCGACAAAACGAGTGAATGAATATGGCATGTGATAAAAACAACTCTACGTAAAGTAATGTAAAAAGTACACTGCATGTCTGTGTTTTTAAAAATTATTCATTAATTTTGAAACACCCATTACAATAAAAATAGTACACGTCGATATTACATTAGTCATATTATCCTTTGTCATCAATCATAAACTGAGACAAATGAATCATATTTTCTCTTTTTTAAAAATGTCCGAACGCATCTTACAATTTGGATGGAAATAATTTCAAGTTCAAAGTATGCATTATTCATTTCAAGATATGGAAGAGGACTAGAAATTACCTTTATGCAGATGTTAACGTCGATAATAATAATGAAAGAATCTCAGTTCAAGATGAAAAAGCAAACTTATAAGTCAAACATGAGCCATAATTTGATTAAATTTTCAAAGTAAGTTGAAAATTGAAATTGACTGTCGTATGTTTTATGAGTATCGTACTAACATCATTTAATTGGTCACTTTTATTCGAACGTTTTTCGGTCATGTGTTTTAAAAATACTTAACGGCAAAGAAATGTTTTAGGTCAAACTTCTGGGGCACAAACGAAGTATACCTTAGACTTTTACAGAAACAAAGTTGAAAGTCACAAATGACCTCTGCCATCTTGATACATAGCCTCCTATCAGGCATGGTCTTAATCCATGAAGTCTTTTAAATTTTTGGGGCGGAAATGAAAGTCGTGACGTATGGAAATAGTAACACGTTGCCTTCGCATAAAAACGTCGTAAAAATGATGCTCATTTATAAGCTATGGAATGATCCATTGTGCGTCACTCCCTGGAAAATATGGAACAATCGTCATGAAGCTTTTATTACATTAATAGGAGAAACAGTCACTTCTAGCAGAGTTTTAATGAAGCGAGAGCAAGAGAGTGCAAGGACAAGAAGACTAGTATACCACATTTTTTATACAGAGTAATTGTTCTCATTATGTATGCATTGAAGAAATATTTTAAAAAATGATGTGTGATTTTCCATAAGTGAATTAAATTGATGATTAAATTGCCCAATGACGCTTATCAGTAATGCAAACCTTGAAGGATTTTTAAGTCGGGGTTGGGGTAATAATTATTTATAACTCGTAGATGTCAAATCTCAAAGATTTTTTCTCTATTTCTCAAACAAGGGACATGACCTATTATACTCTTTTCCACTTTTGTGTTTTACTAGGTTATATAATCATTAGCATAGTGAAGAAGATACCCCAATGTGCCATTTTACTTATAACAAGCAAAATGTACGAAAGTTTAGTGAATACATATAGTCCACAGGCTCTGAGCATTTCAGTTTATTCGTAATTCTTTTTTTTTTAAAATTTACGATTATTTGTCTTTATGACGGCATATGTACTCGTCTGACATAAAAATTGCGCGTGCTGACTCAGTAGATATTTTTCGCGCTTAAACCTGTCTTTTTGTTAATTTTGGTATATAATTTTTGCATCTTCCAGTCGTGTGTGCAAACGTTGTCTGGAACACTGGGGAAATACTTTGAGTAATAAAATGTGGAAACTCTTTCATCTTGCTCTTGAGATCTTTTGCGAGCAACCAGTTTTATATGATTCATACATTGCAATGTCTGCGTTATAGACATCAGAAGGGCAACGGATGTTGAATGATCTTTACATTGTCAGCGTTTGTAGGTATTAAGTGGACTGTACCATTCGTTGATAAATCCTCAGTGCAAGTAAATGCATTACGTCCCCTCAGGCCACGTCCCTTCAGGTCACGTATGTCACGAATATAGTTTTCATACAATAATTTTAGAAAAAAAAAGACTGCCTTAGAAAGACCCAGGAGAAATTCAGTTTATAGCATTTCTCAACAAAAGCCACATGAATTATTGTCCTCTTTGACGTGGAACCTGTTTCTTCATTGCATCATTTTGTTGTTGTTGTTGTTGGAGGTGTGTATAAGTGTAAAATAATGAATGTCTCAAAATTGTTGATTTTTAAATAACAGTTCTTAGCAACGGATGTAGAAATAACCATTGGTAATTAACGCAGTATTCTTTATTCCTCTTGCAAAACAAGAAATAATATATGTTATAGTAGTTTTCAAGTAGATCCACGTTGTTCCTATGAGTGGTACCTCATCGTGACATATAGCAACAATCCATTAATTTCCTAGCTACTTTTCTTCAAATATGGCATGTACTGGAAGATTAAGTTTTTGTGGAGTTCAGCATTTCACACTAAAGAGAAAACTAATATTCCGCACGGTTTTGGTCTTGGATGTGTTCAGTGGTAACCACTGATGATGATATTGTTATTGAATGTGCTCAGCTAGCCTTGCTATCAACCTAATGACCTAGGGCCATATAAATACATGAATACATCTGGTCTATATCTCAACAGATTTCCTCCGAACCTTTGGTTTTACTAATCCAGCTCTCATAATTAATGATTCAGAATATATAGAAAAGTCACTCTTTTATCCAAGAATGAAAAATACATATTACAAGCAAGAACTGAAGAAAATTAGTGTACAACTTATCTTCATCAGCAGAGTATTTCCTGCAAAGAGGCAATCATAATAGTAATTTATAATTTGCGAGTTAGAGAAATGCAATCAAACCAGCAGTTTACTTTGTGAAATGTTCTTCGTATCGATTGTTATCCGTAATCTTTCGATCAACACAACTTCGCTGTCAAACCTCTAGTTGGTTGACAAAACACTGAAATAAGCTCAAACAACCGCGTTCTATGATGCTGTTGCCACTGTTCTTCTCGCTTTATGAGTTTGCTAGCATACAGACAACAGTGCAATGGTCTGTGGCTGGCCGTTGATTTGGTATGCATAGTTTGGGTCGGCAGGTTCACTTTTTCACCAACCCTACTAGTAGGCAGCTATACTTGCAAAGAAATGAAGCAGTGTTGAATGCTTGCTGGTGTGGTAATAATGACTCTCAGGTGTGGCAAAGGAATTTAACTTCAAATCTCACATAGATTGTTGTCGTTGATGTCTGTGATATAGCCTGCTTCTATTTCTGCTGAACTTTTCAAGTAGGATTATTTACACGACGTAAGTATTACGTTTTATTTTGTTTTCGACGCCTTTTTAGAGCATGAAAGAACGTTTCGATCATGACTATCTTCAGATGATTTTAAATGTCAATTGACAATAATCCCGCTCATTTTCATCATCTGTTTTATTAGTTCTAAGTACATATATATGTTTATACATAGGCCATACTACTTTCAGAAAAATAGAAATAATCAAGCTTCATTTATAAAAATGTAAATATAATGTAATGCCAACACAATTAGAAAGATAAAAGCTAAGACAGGTACAGGTTAAAGGTGAGAAAAACGTTTACCAACCTCGTAAAAAAATTCAAGGATACGTATGCAACATTTGGACACTGTGTATTGTTTATCTTTCAGATAATTAACCAAAACATTGATAGAATGCAATTTAAATTTTATTCAGGTAGTTTAGGCGTTCTTTTGTAGGAAGGAAGATGATGAGTTTGTTAGATCGGTCTTTTATTGCAAGGGAGGTGATGAGTTTGCTAAATCGGTCTACTACCTTTCATTCAAGAAACAAGACGGATTGCAGACGATAAGACGAAATATGTGATTAGAATATCGCTCGTTGCAAGCTTGGCGTAATATACACTTTAGCATATATCTTGAAATTTATCTTCATTTTTTATCTTCAGAGCTTTTCTTTCCGTGTTCATTCACAGTGCTATACAGTACATTTTTCAAAAGGTTTTAAAAAAATGAGTAGCAAAACAAAAAAGGCATTAAAAAGCAAACATACCCCCTCCCCCAAAAAACCATGACTAGCTTGCCAGCTGGCGCATCGCATGTATCAAATATATATTTTGCAATTGCACCATTTCTGTAAGCAGAGGGTACCATTATTTACACCATTACCATTTATATAAGCAGATGGTACACTTATTACACCATTACTATATCTGTAAGCAGATGGGTAAGCTTATTACACCATTACCATATATGTCTGCTGATGGTACGCTTCTTTACACCATTACTATATCTGTAAGCAGCTGGTACGCTTATTACACAATTACCATATCTGTAAGCATCTGGTACGCTTATTACACCATTACCATTTCTATAAGCAGATGGTACGCTTATTACACCGTTAACATTTCTATAAGCAGATGGTGCGCTTATTACACCATTACCATATCTGTAAGCATCTGGTACGCTTATTACACCATTACCATTTCTATAAGCAGATGGTACGCTTATTACACCATTACTATATTTGTAAGCAGCTGGTACGCTTATTACACCATTACCATATCTGTAAGCATCTGGTACGCTTATTACACCATTACCATTTCTATAAGCAGCTGGTACGCTTATTACACTATTACCATATCTGTCTGCTGATGGTACGCTTCTTTACACCATTACTATATCTGTAAGCAGATGGTAGGCTTATTACACCATTACCATATATGTCTGCTGATGGTACGCTGCTATACCCATTTATAATTTTCTTTATGTAGGTTCCATATTGTGTTAAGACATACGAATCATTTTTAGCGATATCAATGTGCTTGAAAACAATTATTTCTTCTATTAGTAAAAACACCAGGATCTACGTTGGAGAAAGATCTAGGTTTCTGGGAACTCCATATTTTGGCCAGGTTTCTTTGAACTCGATATAGTATGATGGCTCATAACTGTCAGTTTTACAGCTATCTTTACCCTGATGTTATCACCATGTGCTAAACCTCTTGATAAAAGAGCTCAAAGAATATGGGATCTATTTTGGTCGCATATTTATCAATAACTTTGATATTCTACTTGGATCGCTCTGGTGGCCTAGTGATTAGAGTGTCCGGATGCGAGAGGTAGCGGGTTTGAACCCCGGCTGAGTCATACCATAGACTTATAAAAATGATAGCAGCTGCCTCGCTTGGCGGTCAGCATTAAGATGGTATTGTCAGGACTGGTTGGCATGGTGTCAGGATAATGTGACTGGGTGGGACATGATGATACATGTATGCGGCATGATGCTCCAGTACTAGACATCACTATAAACTGTCGCACTGCAGACATCGTAGCGATATGACTGAATATATTTGAAAGCTATGTCAAAAATCCAAAAAACACACACACACACACACACACACACACACAAACACACACACACACTACTTTGCACCTATCTTCATGATAGCTTGGGTGGCTTAGGAGTTAGAGCGTCCGCCTCGGATGCAGGAGGCCTTGGGTTCGAACCACGGCCGAGTCATACCAAAAACATAACAAAAAATGGTATTAACAGCTGCCTCGATAGGCGCTCAGCATTAAGAGGTTAGTGTTCGGACTGGTTGGATAATGCAACTGGGTGGGACATGATGATATGTGCCTGAGGCATGATGCTCCATTGCTAGACATTACTATCAACTGCCACACTGCAGACATCGTAGAAATATGATTGAACAATTGTTAAAGCTACTGTCCGTCTGTCTGTCTGTCTGTCTCTGTCTCTCTCTCTCTCACACACACACACACACGCACACACACACACACTTATCTTCATAAATATTTGCTGAAGAATTGTTTCAGCAGTTACTGGGTAGGGAATTACCATACACTTGTCGACTGAATGACCTGAAACTTTCATAATGTTTATGATGTCAACCGCAATATGTTTTGTAATAACTTTACATGAATTTTGTAGCTAATTGGATTTACGTTATCAATCTCAGTAAAGGTCATCTAGGGACGATAAACGAATGAATTAAACTCAACATTATCTCGCTCGCTTGCTTGACAGGTAACATGAAGATTATGTCGTCATATAACTTTTCATATTTTTGATGAAATATTTATCCTAGTTCTCAAAATTTAAAATTGTATTTTGTGCCTGACATGTATGTTGATATTTTGTGTCTGAGATGTATGTTGGTATTTTATGTCTGACATATATGTTGATATTTTATGTCTGACATGTATGTTGGTATTTTACGTCTGACATGTATGTTGATATTTTATGTCTGACATGTATGTTGGTATTTTGTGTCTGACATGTATGTTGGTATTTTATGTCTGACATGTATGTTGGTATTTTGTGTCTAACATGTATGTTGATATTTTGTGTCTGACATGCATGTTGATATTTTGTGTCTGACATGCATGTTGATATTTTGTGTCTGATATGTCTGTTGATATTTTGTGTCTGACGTGTATGTTGGTATTTTGTGACTGACATGTATGTTGATATTTTGTGCCTGATATGTATGTTGAACTGGAGAATAAATAAGTGACTGATTTGTCTGTAGATTACGCCATCCAGACTGAGGTGAGGTGACACGCCTAAGCGTTTGGCAATTAGAATGGAGAATTATTATTATAGAAGTTAGCTTAATCCCTTCTAAATTCATTATGTTATTTGAGCCACGTGCCTTTTGCAATTTTATTACTGTAATAAGAAAATGGCAGAATATCAAGAAAGGGGAAAAAAATTCATACACACGCGCACATTGTATATCTGTCTAGGTGGGTAGAGATGTAATTAAAAAATTCGTCAATTTTTTTCGATGCCATTGAATTTTTCCCCCAGATTATTCTTTGTTTACAAGAATGATACAAGAATGAATGATAGTCATACGTCCGCCATGATAGTATAATCATAATGACGGGAGTTCTAAAGCGATCCAGAAACAAATCTTTGACAATCCAGCATGACCAAAATTAAGTGATTCAATTTCCAGAGTAACGGTCGCGTTTCCGAGGACAAGACCATAGCATATTCGTTACGGTAAACGTCAGCGTAGTTGCAACCTGAATCAGCTCCCATTGCGGATTAAAGTGGGGGCGCTCTAGATATATTACGTACTTTTGAGAGAGTGACAGGTGTAAGGTGAAACTGTTTACAATTGCAACATGCATAATAGAGAAAATGCGGGCATAATTCGAAAATTATTTAAATTTACTGTACCTGAAATTTCTTCACATTTCGTACTTCTGAAAATTATACATGTTCTCAGTACACGACTAACTTTGCATGGTATCTGAAAAATAAAATCTATTATTCTGTGAACAAAATTATTGCTTCGCATTAAAAGCATTATATTGTCATAGAGATCTTGTCTTACACCCACCGTTTCAAGTCCTTATTTTTTCCCACACCGTTAGATATCAGCTGTGATTTGTGGTCTGGGATATGCTTGCATATTGGATGGGCATATCCAATTCATAACAATTTATACATGTGATCGCTCTAAGTTTCCTCTGGAATTTTCTTTATTAAAAATATCTCAAGCGTGTATTCTTCGATTTGATGCAGATTGCTAAGAGTATGGAGTACTGCAATGTTAGCGGTAAAAGAATGAAAGATCTGTCGTTGAATAGCTTCCGTCAAAATACAAGTTCTGTAGTGCTTTACTCGCTTGGGACAGAGATATAATTCATAATGGCTGTAATCAGATAACACTATCTTGCAAATCCTTCTGCCGTTGCAACAAGCGCATCATTCATTTCCTGAAGATAAGGTCGAGAGTGTCAGTGCTGCTATTTTCATTTTATTCACTCCATAATTAAAGCCCTCTGTAGCCTACAAAGAAGCAAATTCAAAGCGCAAAATGGTGTTTGTAAACCGCTGTTCCTAAAGAGCTGCATACATAGAAAAATCTAGAAAAAAATTACTATTCGGTTGTCGCTGAAATCCAATCGACGGTTAACTGGGAATACGTATACAAACTGAATTGAAACTTGAGAAATTATCATCCAATGAACATGAATATGGAAAGGATATGTTTTGTCTGGTTTCATGTTTTCCTGCAGAATAACAGATTTAGGTTGTAGAGTCACGTTGAAATCAAAGTAACGTGCCTTTGATATCGATACACCATGCTTGACAAATCAGGCTGATCCTTTGGTATGATTCGAACCTAAATTCTTGTCGCGAGTCCTGCAACACATGCTGATAGATCTGTACAGTCCTCCTGTTTCCAATTATTTAGAATATTTAAGAGTAATCAATAAAATTCCAATGAGTTACATTCATTTTATTTTGTTACATCCGTGTAAATTCTTTCAAACGCTGATCGTTGCATTAATTATGTAATATGTTCTACATCCATTTCTTTACCCTGACAAGTTTTTTTTTCTAAAGAAAAAAACAAAATCATTATTTAATGAAATACATATTCACATTCTACACATATGCCAATCCTTACTGTCTAGTTCTATTAAACTGTTCATCCAAAACGTGCGGTTCAAGTCATTCTTTGAAATTGTGTTTAATGCATACTATTCTTCATTGAGTATACACATTTTTTCCATATTGCAATTCAGTTTTATTCAACCAATGACATTGCCATAGTCAATTCTCATGCCTTGACAAAAGGTGTTTAATATGTCATGGCTACGCGTATGAAGCATCGTTCCTACAGTTTGAGAATTTTGCGTTTGAGCTCCATTACGGTATTGTGCATTTTTGTTTCTATGACACACTAGTTCATTAAAATTACTGCATTGTACATGCAGGTTATTTGAATTCATTCATTCAACATTGTCATTTTCACGTCCCTGATGGCAAATATACTAATGCAAAAGGAAACAATTTGCTCCTAGACTTTTTGGTTAAAAGTATGCGCGGATTTATCACACCATCCAAGACAAATGGAAAAGAAAGCTCAATGCAAATTTACAATGTGATTGCTAGTAGAAAATAATATTCATACGCATTGTTATCACTTAACTTTGTAAATCATCCTTTCGAGTCATCACAGCTTCTGTACGTCATCCTTTATATTCATCACTACTCTATTTTGGTCAAAGTTATGGAGTTTCCTAAGTGAATTATATATAATCCAGGTTATTGTTTTTTGTTTTAAATATAGAAAATGCTAATTGTGACCTGAGGTCAAGATGAGAACTATATAAATGTGAGGACGTCGTCATTCATACTTAAAGACAGTACTTTTAAGTTGTATATTATATGTTGTGACCAGTAGTTTTGGGCTGGAATCTTTTTAGGATTTGTTTCTGGAATTTTATTGAAGTTTATTCAGGACTTTAAATTAGTAGGACCCGTGTCTGTAATTATTGGATTTGTTTTTATCTTCTTCTCGTTGTCATTTTCTATTCTTGGGAAATAAAATTGTTCGTTAAATTTTACA
This sequence comes from Sinohyriopsis cumingii, assembly GCA_028554795.2. NCBI lineage: Eukaryota > Metazoa > Mollusca > Bivalvia > Unionida > Unionidae > Sinohyriopsis > Sinohyriopsis cumingii. Next base: position 68,487,065 of record CM068824.1, read on the forward strand.
AAGCTTGTTGTTTTGCACTCTTTTTTGTTACTTAGATTACGAACATCGATCCGAACAATTCTATAAACATAAACAACTTGCTGATTTTACTTATATTGTTGATATTTTTTAAATCTCATTTCAGAACTGGGGCATTTTTAAGTATGACCTTTAATTTGTCAAAAGATTCCTGACATTGTCAGACCAGTGTAGCTGGGATTTCTTACTCAAATCACTGTGTGGGATAGATGCAACTAAATTGATTGAATAATCAACTGTACTATCTCCATCCACATGCTCAGTTTACATATTTATATGAAAAAGTTGTTTCTGTTTCATCCTCCCATGACTGGTAATGTAATTTAAATCATTTACTTTCTTTTCAACTGTATAAGAGCCAAAACATTCAGCTAGAAAAAGGTTTTGAGGAGTGGGAAATCGTGCCTGAACTCTATCTCCAGGCTGAAAACGACATTCCTGTGCATTTCTGTCATACCTTAACTTACTTTTGACTGAGTAGAATAAAGATTAGTTCTTGCAACTTCACAAGCCTTTGACAACATTTGAACCCAGATACATAGTCAAGAAGATTAATCTTCAAATCTTCATTTAAAAGAAATTTCTCTTTAATAACTTCAATGGTCCACAGACAGAATGTCCAAAACCAGTTCAAAAAAGTAAAACGCAGTTACTTTTGAACTGATTTACTAACAGCAAACAACAGCAAATGAACAAATTAATCCCAATCCGTTCCTGTATCAAGACAGTATGAAGCAGCCTCGTTCTTTAAAGTTTGATCAAATTGTCCTAAAGCCCCTTGAAATTCAGGATGATAGGATACATTGTGGACGCTAACATTATGGTCAACGTGTATGACTGACTTGGTCTTACGTAAGGGACCGACACTATCTACTATTATTTTCCTGAACAGTTTGTCAAATGCAGGAATAATTTGCAGATGAGCCTTAGGTGTTTTATGACTGAGGTTTCCTACCATTTGACACGTGTGGCTGGTTCTACAGCATTTATATTCACTTTTAAGTTTCGGCCAATAAAGATGATTCTCGATCTTTTGATAAGTCTTATTGACTCCTAAAGGAGAAGCTACAGGAGTTTTATGAACTAGCCTAAGAATTTCATTCTAATATAGCTTCGGAAAATAAATTTGATAGATCACTGACCACTCCTCATCAGCGGGTGTGTCAGGCGGTCTCCATTTTCTCATAAGGACCCGACTTTTGTTTTACAAACATAACACACTGTAACTTGTGTGGCTTCAGTTTCACTAATCGCCCCCTGAAACATACAGCCGATCTAGGGTCTTGCTCCTATTCGACAATACGTGATTGTCTTTTTTTCTCGCAATCTCATTATAATAGAGGGAAAGACTAATAAAAAGAGGGCCACTTTGATCAATACCTATTGATGGATAAATACCAGTAGATAAAGTGACATCATCAAAAGATGGATCAATAAATGTGTTAGGCGAAGGAATACTTTCCTGATCAACATCATTCTCAAGATATATCTTTTTGATAACTCTGGTAACTGCACAACCATCATATGAACCAGGGATCTCACTCTCAATATGATTATAATTTTGATCCGAACAAGGCTTGTCAGTTACAAGTGAATTAACCAAGACCCAACTTCCAGCAAGAACATTATATACTAATTAAATGAATACAATCCACAGGTAAATAAATCACTGTTCCAACATTCATGGAGCAAAGTCTGATGCCAAATTGATACAATGGAGAGGAACATTAACACAGCAGAAATCTACTCCCTGTATAAGAACACTTTCACTAGCAGAAGACTTCTCATTCAAAGACAAAGTATTTGATAACAAAAGACTGAGAAATTCCAGTATCCCTTGATATTTCAATAGGTATAGACTTGGCAGAATCAATATTAAGTGATATAGAACCTTCTGATTGGTTCACACGTATCCAAAATGGAGTCAGACTAAGGTTTGTTTGACCAAACGAATATGTTGCTTTCAACTCCTGACCGTACCTTTCACCCTTCTGCAAAAAGAACATTCGAATAGCTCTGTCTTTATTCTTTTGCCTATTTTTCAATCTGTATCAACCAGAAATAACGTGCCTTTCATTTTTTATAGTAAGTGCAAGAACAAGAATATCAGGATTCCTGATTAATTTTGTCAGATGTCTAATTTGTAAAAATTGTGCCAGATTGAGACTTTGGAAGTATTCCAATGAGACTGAGAGAATCTCTTACGAAAACCTGCCGAGAGGAAGACTTACTGACAGATTTCACTTTGTGAGTCAAGGAATAATCAGTAGCTGTGTGAGCAGCATTTGCCAAAGTTTCCACTTTTCACTAATCAAGATAGGTCTTGATATCAATATGGATGTAGTTCTTAATCTCTTCAATTAATATGAGCCGTCTGAGATTTTAGTCACTTTTATCAACTTTCTTGACTGAGCACCGTCTATCAAATCGCTTTATCTATTACATATTCGACATGGTTTTATCTGGTGTCTTTTCTACAGTTCCTAAGCCTTTGTCGATATGCCTCAGGCACCAGATCATTATACTTGAAGATACATCCATTCACCACGTAATAATCAGCACTCTGTGGTTCTGACAGTAAAGCGTAGACGTCACGAACTTTGCCAATAAGTACAGTTTATAATAATAAAGTCCAGTGCTTTCTTGGTCATTTCAAATTTTAAGCAAAGTGCGGAAAGTATGTATCTCCTTTTTCCTGAAAAAGAAGTACAAACCTAATACTTCTGGTAAAATTATAACGTGAACTTGTGTATACAGTGGTGGTGCTCTGCCTGCCAGTTCGAATTCTCTTACTCTCTATTTCATTTCCATCATTATATGTCTGTCGGTCTCTGTGCCTCTCTCTATTCTTTCTCTCTCTTTGCATTTGCGTTTCTTTCTTTTCTCTCTGCATCTTCATTTGTATTCACCCCCTCCATCTCTCTTTCTCTGTAACTGTACATTTATCTCTCTATGCATTTGTATTTGCATCATTTCATTCTGAAGCTGAAACTCCAATTTCATCTGGACGTTTTAAGCCGTGATTCATTTAATTTCCTATAAAACCAGAGGCTAAATTACTAATCAAACACAAAGCACTATTATCCAAAAGTTCATTTTCAACGAAATACTGAACCAAAATACTCCGCATTTCTTGCTTTATTAAAGATCCTGTCGCTTCAGAAAGATCATAATATCAGGCAAACTCAAATAACTCTTCGATTTTAATAGACTCGAATTAATCCCTGGCAGGATCAGAAACAAAATTCTCAGCATAAGATGACACTGTGAATTCTTGTTCGTTGCACTTGAGATTTCTCAAATGTGTGAAATTAAAATATTTACCAGAGACAATTGAAATACAGTGCATAAATCAATTTAAATTTTCAAGAAAATTTTAATATCTCTGAACTATGTTAGATATATTCAGATCCCAGACGAGGTCATACTTTCTTTTACGAATATCTGTCTTAAGTAACAACAATTTAAGTAAAATCAACATTTTTGTTATGCAGTACAAAATAAAACTTAAAGAGACATGTACAGTATTGTTAATATAATTAATAATATCCTAAATTTGTCACACGACATTTCCAAAAATATAGAATGTTCCGAGTGAGTTACAATAGTATTAAATGTCCCGAGTTACAGCAGTGACGAAATCCAGACTGTCTTTGAAAGAGTTCACAATAATACCAAAACAATGAGCACTTAGTAATTCCAATGAATAAGTAAATTAAATTGTTTTTCTCAAACTCTCTCTGAGCAGAAATGTAAACTATGATAGGACCTGCATTCCAGAGACTGATCTAAGATAGGAATGAATGATTTGTTTATTAAATTCCTATTTCTAAATATTTTCACATGACCATTATGTGAGTCATTCCAATGGATAATTCCAATCAAATGGTAATCAAGTCTGCTTCTATAAGGTTCTCAACTTGAAAGATATGCATGTTTTTTGAAATTACATCAGTGGATAAAGTTAGTCATGAAAAACATCATCTTTACAAATGATCATTTTTAGAGTTCAATTTAGAATCATGGACAAAAGTTAAGTACACTGTTATATACGTCTATCTTGTGCGTAATTTTTTGAGGGTTATAGAAGCAATGCCTACCTGATTTCTCTCATGATTCTACAAGGTAAACATGATGTTTGCTTGAATTCGAGTTCGAGATTTGACCTTATTTACGACCTTGTTTACGAACCCAGAAGGTTCTGTGAGCGAACTTATTTACAATTTGATGGAATTACCCTTAACACAAAGCTCACATTTAGGAATTTATATTGTCTTAGGTCAAGTGAAATTATTATACATTGTAAACAATTATTCATTCCTATATGATAAATCTGGTTAATTACTTTTAATTGTGTTCAGATAGAATTTGAGAGGATTTAGTTATTTAAATTATTTATTTCAATTACAAATAGCTCATTAACTTTTTGGACCCAAATACTACTTAGTGATTATTGAAGTTTCACTATAAGACACTTTGTATTTTATCCTTCTGATATATGAATAAACTCTAAACTATTTGAATTCATTCCGAACAGTCTATACTTAATCACGTGAGAGCTCACTTAGGATCATTTGGGGCTTAATTCACAATATTGTAATTTCTACTTATATTTTCACTCAGTAATTTTGAGAAGCAAATTATTGCTGAGTTTACTAAACTTGTTAATTTCACTTCTTTCTTTTACTGATATTAATTTCTAGACTGTAAATGTAGGAAACAAAATAGTTCACATTACATCGTGGTGGTGGACGGGAAGGGGAGGGGCTGGGATTGTGTGTGTATTTGCTACAAGTGAATACAATTCTTTGGATGCAACACACACACACACACACACACACACACACACACACACACACACACACACACACATATATATATATATATATATATATATATATATATATATATATATATATATATATATATATATATATAATTTCCAATAGAACTGTTTACTTGATTTCGACTTAAATGTTTCAGCACTACAACCAAATTTATATCATAAAATTATAACACCTATTTGGTCTTATTGGTTCTGATCTTCAGTGTGCTTATGAAAGAAGGACAGGGATAAGGTGACGATATTTTCACTGGTAGCAGATACAAAGTAGAGAATGTTTTTTTATATACCTCTATACTGCTTTCATCTGTTGTGGCTGATTGTATTTATTACATTTGGTAATTATCTAAACTGTGTATTATTTGAAACAGACAGCTCACCAGAATAGCTTCTCCCATGTGGTCGAGAAATGAGCCTCAGCTGGTTCCAAGCACACTTACTTTAGCAGTTATTAAAACAGGAAGAACGAACAATACCAGGGTAGACAATATCAGCTTCTGACAGCGCAATAAATGAAGTATGCAATATATAAACAGTAAAAACAAATGTTATTGGTCCATTTTCCCCCCAATTTACAACTGAAGTCCAGGACGTGAAAATAACGTAGCGGAACTAGCAGTCTTTTCAGAGATGTACAACTGAAGTGAGGCAAACAATTGTACTCAACAACCCAAATTACACCCTTGAATTATACACCAAAATAAAGTTAATTAAAATTCATCTTAACAGTAGCTAAGGTATAGAATGTTTGTTTTAAATAATCAGGATTATCGGAATCATCTAAATTTTCTTTCTTTAAAAATCAAAATCATATGCTAACGTACGAAATTGTTGAGCAAAACCTGTATAATGAAAACATGTGTCCTTTATACAACTTTAATCATCTAATATAATGAAAATGTTAACAAAAAAATCAAAGAAAACTATACCATGCCTTTAGGGCTAATTAGTGGTCAATACATCCCGTATGTCGACTTCGTACTTTTGCTATTATTAACTGACGCCAGGAACAACGAAGATTTGTTTGTCTGCTTCTAATCGTTACAAAAGCATTTTCTATTTAGAAAAAATATTCTAGCTTTTGAAAGAAGATTGATAAGTATACTGTGAAAATTTCACATTATCTGAGAAACGTTGCATGAAAACGAAGACATGACGAAATTAAAACTTTATGCTGTTGAAGATATGTAAATCATTGTCATATGATGTGATTTCTTTTTTATTACAGATAGGAAGATTTTTTTCGAGTCAGCAACATAGACTGTTTTCAAAACTAAAATGTAAGATGGTTGCATTAAATCTAACAGTGTCAGACACTTCTCTTGATTTTTGCCGTTTACATTGGTTTACACTGAGTTCACGTCCGGCGAAGTTAAGTGAGATCAATGTCCAGAATTAAAAGAAAAATAGTGAATCTAAAAATATTGAGAAAATATACTTCAGAAATAAATATGTACTGGCTATGATCCTGTTGATGTATTTGTGTAGATAACAACATGTGTTACAGTTGTGGTTATTGCACGACTCCTTGTCTATTATGCAATCAATCTGACTGTTTGGAGAGACAGACTAGACAATACAGTTCAAACATGATGTCAGCCATCTTGAATTATTCTACGTTTATGTTGTGTTAGTGTTTCTCTTCCACAGAGTGTAATTTTATCTTTTATTCTTGTGTGTTCGCTCGCTATCATGTATCTAGTATTTGACCAAAGAATCTTATTTATGTGCTGTTCAGGATCGGACAGGTCAAATGATGGATATGAAACTAAATGTTTAATGAAAAAAAGAAGGTCATCGTCACTGATATCTTCAGGTTTAGTGTGGTTAGCCACCTTTATCAAAAGTCAATGGATATAAAATCTAATATTATGTAATTGTTACGAGTCTATGCACTTAAAATAAGTAACAGAAAAGGGTGAAAGGCAACACTCTTTGGAAAATTCAACAAATATTTTTTCCCTATAATACAACAAGTGAAAATGAGAACAAAGAACTTCCGGAATTGCGAATTAAATCCTAAAATCCAAGAATTATAGACACAAGTCCTAATAACTTAAAGTCCTGGATAAAATTTAGTAGAATTCCAGAATAAATCCAAACCGACGGCGATGATGTGCCTATAGTAGCTTATAAAGTGTTGATGTGGCAGCAATCTTTTGTTGAATCACAGTAATATAATTTCATGTTTGAAGTCACTATAAATTCAATTTAGTGTCTCTGTTCATTAATTTTATCAGATCACTTTTGTATTTCAAGAGAAAATAATCATTTGCTATCACTAATTTGAAAAATTAAAAGAGCCCAACTAGACACAACATAGAAAACAACTTCAAAGTGCAAAATCTTAAAGCACGACTGAAAAATCCTCTTAGCTACAAGATTATATAGTTCTCTACTTGACCTCATGTCACAATTAGCATTTTCTAAAGCAAACTTAATACCTAATCGAAAATAACCTTCAAGAATGATCAAGATGTTTACAGAATAGTCAAGTACACTAAGGAAATTCCAAAACATATACCTAAACCCAAATAAATATATTTGCTTCCGTCAATAATAATTCTAATTTTAAAGCCATACACACAGAGAATAATTTAGCTACGTTTTAGCTTACGTAGAATAAATTTAAAAAGTCAGTTCAGGTCAAGCAGAAATGAACTCAATTTTTTGGACAAGTTGAAGTGAAACATACAACGTTACATGACAATAGCATGTAATAAAATAAAATAAAACAATATAATAAATAAACACTGTAAATTAACTATGCATAACATTAATAGTAAATTGACATAACATTCTATTGCAGTCAGTTGATTGTGCATCAGTATGTAGTAGTTCATTGATAACACTTCTAACATTCTGTTGCAGTCAACTGATTGCGCATCTAGCATTTTGTAGCAATCTAATGATTGTACATCATATGTTTTCTAGCAATCAATTGATTATAATCTAACATTTTGTAGCAGTCAACTGATTGCGCATCTAACACTCTGTAGCAGTCAATTGATTATACATCTAACAGACCGTAGCAATCAATTGATAGCACGTCAACTTTCTGTAGCAGTCAAATGATTGTGAATCTAACATTCTGTAACAGTCAATTGATTCTACGTCAAACATTATGTAGCAGTCAATTGATTTCACATTTAACATTCTGTAGCAGTCAATTGAGTGCGCATCTACACCCTGTAGCAGTCAATTGATTGTGTATCTAACATTCTCTAGCAGTAAATTGATTTCACATCTAAGATTCTGAAGCAGGCAATTGATTGCACATCTAACATTCTGTAGCAGTCAATTGAGTGCGCATCTACATTTTGTAGCAGTCACTGGATTGTGTATATAACACTCTGTAGCAGTCAATGGATTGCACATCAACCATTTTGTAGCAGTCTAATGATTGTACATCATATGTTTTCTAGCAGTCAATTGATTAAACATCTAACATTCTGTAGCAGTCAATTGATTGCACATCTAACATTCTGAAGCAGTTACTTGATTGTGTATCTAACACTCTGTAGCAGCCAATTGATTGTGTATCAAAACTCTGCAGCAGTCAATGGATTGCACATCTAAAATGGATTGCACATCCAACATTTTGTAGCAGCCAATTGATTGTGTATCTAAGACTCTGTATCAGTCAATGGATTGCACATCTAATTGATTGTGCATCTAACAGTTCGTAGTAATCAATTGAGAGCACGTTAACCTTCTGTAGAATTCAAGTGATTGTGCATCTATCATTCTTTTGCCGTCAATTGATATCATGTCAACTTTCTATAGAAGTCAACTGACTGTACATCTAACATTCTGAAGCAGTCAAATGATTGTGCATCTAACATTCTGGTGCAGTCAGTTTACTGTAATCTAACATTTTACGTCCTCCGAACAGGTACTCATTGTATTCACATCTTGGAGATCAGTCCTACGGATCGTATCTCGAATGTATGACGAGGGCTGCCATTCGTAACACCTCGGTTGTTTCTACAAAACAAGGATTAACCGAGAAGCTGCATATGGTAGAAATTATATTTGGAGGTTTGAATATATTTCTGCAAAGAAAATTCTGTGGAATGAAATATATTATGTTTTCGAAAATTACTGAGCCAGCCTACATCCAATGCATATAATTGTCTGCCAGCCACAAGTAATAAAGATCATAGCGGATTGTCGCCCGTGGATTACGGCAATGTGACTCATGTGAGAGTCAAAAACTTAAACTGTAATTCATCTCAAAAACCATCTATTTGAGCCCAAAGTGTAAAGCTGTCTATTAATTCGTAGACCCTTAGCTAAGTAATATACCAATATTTTATTGGCGCTTTCTATTAATGTAACCGTAGTGGGGTTATAGCCAAAGTAGAGAAATTACACATTAATAACGTACGGAATAGTGTGTTATTATCTGATAACGACAAGACAAAACTGCAGTTTAGAAGACTGTAAATTCATCGTTCATCTATCCGAAATAACAGCCCTATGTGACTAGTCTCGATTAAATATTTTTATATATCTCAGTATAGAAAATGTCAAAAGAATTAGTTCATTCAATTTTAAATTTACGATGACGCCAAACGTGCATCTAATATTTTTGATTGATCTTTGTGCGTACGACGAATGTCGTGACAATGAGGCATTCACTTGAAGCTTGTGTCATTGTTCATTATGCTTCTTCTATTTACCAGCGTTTATGCGCGGAGTTCTTCTCTGAAATATTTTCAATACTGCCATTTCCATTTTACAGACTTAGATAACATCTTTTATGCTGCGAGCCCGACGACTGAGAATAGCTAATATAGGTTTTTAATTCGATGAGGACAGCGATAAATTTTGTCGATGTTTTTCTTGATTTTGTATGTTTTGTTGAAAGCCAGAATAAAACACTCTGACACCTATCTTACACACTCAAATGATACAGCATTTTTTGTTAGGTTTTTTATATTCATTATATGCTATGGATAATTATATTTTGGACCTGACCTTGTCGAAAATCAAGTTCTTTTTCTACCTAACCTGAATCATTTAGTTTGGTTTTATAAACAACATGTTTATCTCAGCTTGACTTAAAAACATTGGAAATTCCCCATGAAATACTTGTTGTTTGCCACATTTTACATTATAATTTTAGTAACAGACATTCCAATTACAGCTAAGATTTTATCTTGTAAACATCTGGAACCATGCAGAATGATATTTCCATTAGATAATAGTTATTATTTTCGAAAATGCTAATTGTTACATGAGGTGAAGTAGAGGATGATATAATCTTGTTTATTTAGAAATTATTCATTCGTGCTGTAAGAATTGATCAGAGTCATTTGTATTATTGCTGTGTCCATCATTCGTTTGGGCTGGAATTTATTTATTCAAATTGTTTAAATCAAGGCATTGTTCTCTGAAAATGTAAAGTGCACAAAATAAGGATCTTGGAAATACAGATTTGGATTATAATAAAATTCAAATAAGGATATATTCCTGGATTGTATTATTGTGATTCAACAATAGACTTGCTGCTTTTATATTACGTATTTTAGACCACATAGTACTAATAATCTAATCTAAAATATTGTTTTTGTTTCCGATAGTATTGTGCTGGATACAAATGTTAATCGATTTTAGTAGGAAGACTTACACAATGTTGGCCTTACATTATCAATTAAGTGTCCATAGCTAACGTACATATTGACGTCACTCACAAGGAAACTATCATCAAATCAAGTGCATTCATTAAAGAGGCATAACCGGCAGCTTTTATGTAGAGAAAGCGACTCATGATTATGCGCCGATCCTTTCACAGTTTAAATGACGAACTAGTAGAGAAATAATTTTAAATAATACATCCATTGGACTGTGGATGTTTATTCTTTATGATCGTAATTTTATGCCAAAATTGCATCATACTGCATTTTTATGAAAAGGCAAACTTGGCCAAGAATGTCACGTAGTACGAGTGACCTCATTTAACACTTAGGCAAAATAATATCAATATTAGCAACAGGAATTACTAATAGGTGGCGCTGTTGGACAGTCACAATTCTTATTAGGACTGTAGGTAGGTAGTTACACGCGTTAAATAAATGCGTACCATCTGTGCAGTCTAGCTCTAAATGAAGTTTTTTTTAAAAATAGTCTAAACGTTTTTATAGTTGTTATAAAAGTCGCAAATCGCGCATGACTTTTACATTAAAGAGAGGGTTTATAGACATAAATTAGCTTGGCTTACAAGAGTCACTATTTTGCAAACTTTAAAAAGAGACCGAAGGTTATTTAGCATCTTAAAGAACGAACGAAGCTTGATTGGAAATTTTCTACGCTGCCGGAATTTGCCGTTAAAAAAATACTTGATAAAGATTTTATTATTTCCGTTCACTGGATATAAGATAACAATTTAAAAATAATCGATATATTGATTATCAAGGAAGCGTAATTCTAGCAAACTTCCAAATACTATATTTCCACGAAAGTCGCGAAAAATTCACATGCTGCCTTGTATTTTTAATTAATTTCTTTATAATTCTTTAAGGACATGAATTTGGTATTTGATATAATTTTCTTCTAATCATAATAAAACAAAAACGGCTATATTAAAATAGGTTAAAAATGACTTGACCAAACTTAAACTCTAAATTAACTCCCTTTAATTTCAGTAGTGCCAAACACAGGGAAAAATATGAAACATTGTGAAGATATTAGTAAAATGCTTTGTTATGAAATAATTGTTCTTTATTGACTTTGTTGTACTTCCCCGCTTATTATCCTGTTGTTTATATTTCCAGGCGTTATCTTACAAAACTTCCACGAATTTACAACTATAACAAAAATAGTATATATATAAATATTGGAAACCATGAATTCTGTGATTGAAAAAGCTCTCATTTATGACATTCAAGTAATGAATTACAAACGTTCAGTAAATTGTATTCATTCTAGTTCTCGATTTTCACAGATCAGTACACTTGTTGGTCAGTGTACTTGTTTCACCCCGTCGGGTACAATTAGGGCTAGACAAATACACTTGCTGGTCGGTATACGTGTTTCACACCGTGGCGTACAGACAAGGTTGATGTGAATCATATGAATTTAATGAAGAAAAAAAAAGCAAATAGTAGAAAATTAGCCTAGACCAATCTAAAGCATTCAGCAAAATATTTCACGATCTTTTCTTCCATCGATCTCTGCAAATTATTCATATCAGTGGAGTTACTTGGACCGTAATATAGGCAACGCTTAGAATTGTCGTCATCTGTTTGTACGTATGTGTGTGAACACGACATATGGAGAGAAAATTGGAGAAGATTTTATGTTAGTAGTAAATGGGGGCACCCTAGCGTCAAGGGGAATTAGCATTACAAGACCCCTTGGGCAACTCTAGCGTCAAGGGAAAATTAACATGGAGAAAAATCGCGGGTCAGATTAGCGTCAAGGGAAATTAACATGGAGAAAAATCGTGGGTCACTCTAGCGACAAGGGGAATTTAACATGGAACTATAGTGTGGGTCTGTCTAGCGACAAGGGGAAATTAACATGGGAATAGAGTTTGGGTTTGTCTAGGGACAAGGGGAATTGAATATGGGATTTTTTTTTTTAAATTTAAATTTAAATTTAAATTTAAAAAAAGGGGTAGACAATGGAAAGGCTATCTCTTTTCGAGAAATATGGCTGGCCCTGAAAAGGGCCTTTGGGTTTTCTTCTTCTTTTGCTTCTAATTTCTTCTTTTTCTCCACCAAGTTCTTATTTTATCTCCAACACTCTTTCTCTTCTTCTCTTTCTTTTTCTCCTGCTCTTCTTTCTTCTTCTCTTCCTCCTCTTCTTTCTTCCTCTTCTCATTTTCTTCTTCTTTTTCAATCTTTTCGTTCCATTTGCTTATTCTTATTCTTTCCTCTTCATTCTCCTTCTCCTCCTTTATCTCTTTCATGACACCACTAATCTTGTCCTTTACCTTTTTTAAGTTATTAATTTCCATCTTTACACGATGGGGACTATAGGAATAATGGTCTTCAACCAGTCTTATTAACATCTGCTCCATCGTTCCTATGTTGTCTAAAACGTCTTGTAATGTTTGTATTTTGTCCATTTGGTTAGAAGCCATCTTCTTTTTTTATTCTTTGCAGAATGGTTTGAACGACGAATACTATGGGTTCTTATACTTAAAGCGCGTACGTGAAGGAAAACATCCCCCTAAAACGTAAAATTGATCTTACCTAGATCATGACCAAACAACGCGCGAACGTGAAGGAAAACATCCCCCTACTTTTTCATTTCATATAATAAAACCCAAACTATACTTTCTCATTTCATATAATAAAAACCCAAACTATACTCTCCACATACGCTAAGAAACAATAAACAAAATCCATAATCTACTATCCACACAATCTTACGTGAGCGCTTACAAAACCCAAACTATACTCTTCACATACGCTAAGAACAATAAACAAATCCATAATCTACTATTCACACAATCGTACGTGAGCGGGTACAAACACAAACACAAACACACAAACACAAACAGAAACACAAACACACAAACACATACGCTAAGAACAATAAACTAATCCATAATCTACTATCCACACAATCGTACGTGAGCGCTTACAGAACCCTAACTATACTCTTCACCTACGCTAAGAAACAATAAAGAAACCCATAATCTACTATTCCCACAAACATACCTGAGCTCTTACAAGCACCAACACACAAACACATACCCTCACACTATCTTAAAAAAGAGTTAGTGTTTATAATCACACTACTCTACCTACACACATTGGCAAATCGATCGTTATTTCTTTTCTAGAGTATTGGGTAGCCCTGAAAAGGGCTGTTTTTTTTTTTTTGTTTTTTTTTGGGAACTTCATGGACACCTGGTTAATGGTGGCACCTTCCAGGCCTAGCGCCACATACACATCTTGTCCCCCAGTTACTTTTTACCTTTTTGGGGGAGAGAGCAGAGGCAGGATATGTCGCTTCAGAATCCCAATTTTCGCTCTCTGGGATTCTGAAATTTCTTCTTCTCCTCTCCTTTTCCTCCTCCTCCTCTTCTTCGTATCTTCTCTCCTCCTCTTTGTATCTTCTTTCCTCTTCTTCTTTATATCTTCTCTCCTCCTCTTCTTTGTTTCTTCTTTCCTCCTCCTCTCTTATCCTTCCCTCCTCCACAATGGCTTCCGCGGCCAGTTCATTTAATATGCGCCTGGCATATTCCAGATGCACATGAAGTTCCAACAGTTTCTCCAGTCTCGTGTTCATTTTTGGTGTTGATCAATCAACAAGGGTAGCTGGACTGCCGAACGAGTTTCAATTTATAGTGAAAGCGCGGACGTGAACGAAAACATCCCCTAAAAACATAAAATTGATCTTACCTAGATCATGACCATAAAACAACGCGCCGACCTAAAAGAAACACTCACTCACTTTTTTATGCTACCCATCACTATTTTAAAATTTTTTATAAATCACTTCAATAGACTATCCACATACGCAAAGCAATCCAATCTAACCCCAAATTTACACCTCAAACACCAAAAAAAAAAAAGACATCATTTTAATCTACTATCCATACCAACTTACTTAACCACTTACAAACACAAACACACAAACAAATACCATCACATTTTTTTTAAAAAAAGAGTTAGTGTTTATTTTCACACTACTCGACCTACACACATTGGCAAATCGATTGTTATTTCTTTTCTAGAGTATTGGGTAGCTCTGAAAAGGGCTGTTTTTTTTTGTTATGGCATTCTTTTTTAGTTTCTAAGAATGCGATGTCCTCTGAGGATAGACTTTCTGGCGATAGGTCTGCTTCTTCGGAAAGAGAAGAAGAACTCTTTGGTGTCGATACGACAATCGACAAAGCCTCTGTCAGCTTCAGGCTGCTGCTGCTGCTCTTGTTGTTGTTGTTGCTGCTGTCTCTGAAGTCTGTACTTCTCTGTCCATTCTTCTTTTTCCCTGTTCATTTCTTCTCTGAAGAGCTCTTCTATCAGGTCTTCAGTGATTTTTAACATTCTCACATTCTTTATTTCTTCTGGCTTCGGTATCAGACTGTGTCTGACCCTATGCAAATTCACGTAGGCTTCGTTGAGTTTAGCTAGTTTGGAGCACATCTTCGTAGGAGGATGAGTCGAAAATGGATGGTTAGACTGGAAACAACCCGGTTCTTAAAGTCAAAGCGCGGACGTGAAGGAAAACATCCCCCACACGGTTTTTGAGTCGCAACGTTTAGTGAGTGTCATGAGAGGGATAGTAAGAAATGAAAGAGCATCAATCCAACATTCTTATAGCTAAACAAAAGACAAAGGCATTTTTTTCAAAACACAACATTTTTTTATTCAAAAATCACTTAACACTAAACAACAACTCTAACATTTTTAACAATAATCCAACAATATAACATCAAACAATTTTTTCAAAACAACATTTTTTATTCAAAAATCACTTAACACTAAACAACAACTCTAACATTTTTTAACAACAATGCAACACTAAAAGTTTCTCCACTAGGTAAAGAGGGATAACAGTCTTCCATGGTTTCTAGTAATCTAGGATGACTTCTCTCAAACTGTTAATTTCTATGGTATTATCGAATTCTGCATACAGGATGACGTTCACCGTTTCATCAGGGTCTCGGTCTTTAAACTGAATTTCCACACGAATCTGGCCGGATTTTATAGGGTGGAAATGTCCCTCGTCGCTGCCTTGGTCTGGAGTGAAATCGAAAGCCCACAAAGCGTAGCCTCCTGCATAATCCTCGTACGTAATACCGTGACTGGTATTGGTTCCTAACTGTCCGGTGGCTTCGTACAGGGACAAGTACGATCTCAAGTAATTCTTCTTGGTAAAGTCAGGTTCGAAAGGTCGGGTACACAAGGTCTTGCCATCGCGACTGACTTCGATTTTGGACACGCCAAAGTGTTGAAAGTAGAAAGGATTTTTTTCGGCAGCTCCGTTGAAGGCTGTATTCTCGACGATACCAACGATCAAACGTTTGGGTAACTGTCCTTGGAACAGATGATCTTCGATCATGGATCGCTGTCCCTTGGGAATGGTGAAGGTTTTCACTTCCACGCGTCGTATGGGATACTTGGCGGTCGTTCTGCTCAACGTCTGACTGATGTCGTTTCCCACTTTAGGTAACACTTCCACACGGCGTACGTAGAGTCTGGCTTCTAGGATTTTGGTTTTGTAACCGTCACTATCAGCCATCAAATGGAAAGCGGCACTGCTACGATTCAGTCTCAGGCGGACATCCACCCCGTTCAGCAAATACTTTTCTTGCAACCACATGTCCAAATGCAAACGATCCATCAGTTCTAAACTTGTGTCGGCTCCCGTGATTCTCTTTCTTCGTTCTACAAATCCATCATTGTTGTCTTTCTTTTCATCAGTTTCCAATATTTCAAACTTGGTAGGTTCGTCAGCTTCCCATACCACACAGGCATTGAGATGAGTGTTCTTGGCATCTATTCCGTACGTCAAGAGATTTTCCAGGTAGGCACGGTAAGGGTAAGTATCCATGCTGCTACTGACCAGTTTGTTATTCAAATACAAGCCCACTCCACTGAACAAGGAATGCATGAAATTGTTGACGGGAGCTACTGCTTCATCGTCTATAGCACCTCCAGTCTTATCTAGAATTTTGACTTTCAGGTACAAGTAACTGCTATTCAGATCGATGTAATCTTCGGGCTGTCCTTTGATTTCAAACTCGATGGGAGCGGAATCGGTCAGTGAGGAGACGGGGTGAAATTCCACCCACTGGGATTCTTGCATCGTCATCATCGTGGGGGGCATGGCAAACAGATCCAGTTCCGTCTTGGAACAAGCGCAAGATTCTCGGTGCATCATTGTTTTTGTCTCTTTTCTCAATAATCGAAAACGTCTAAGTCTCGAACGGTTCTTCTTTTCTTGGCCTTTCTCGCTTGAAGTCTGGTGAAAGGGTGTTTTCTTCGTCGTCTCTTTCTGCCTTGTCCTTGCTGAATGCCTGACTCGGTAGCGTGCAGGGCATTTATAGGTGTTTCTCGTTGGCCTAAA
The DNA here is from genome assembly GCA_028554795.2 of Sinohyriopsis cumingii. Classification (NCBI taxonomy): domain Eukaryota; kingdom Metazoa; phylum Mollusca; class Bivalvia; order Unionida; family Unionidae; genus Sinohyriopsis; species Sinohyriopsis cumingii. The sequence continues at coordinate 68,503,959 of CM068824.1, forward strand.
ATGTCTTTGCCCGTTTGCAGCAAGACATTTTTGCCTGCCCTCATGAAGGCTTCTTTAGGGTTTTGTTTGTCGATGATGACATTTTGGAGAAATTCTTTGCCTTGCGTCAGTGTCGCATCTTTCAAGGCGTGCAATCCGCGTGTCACCATCGGTTTCAACACCGGGGCCACCGAACGAAAGGCCGATTTTAACATATCTCCTAAGCCGTGTCCTCGCTGTTGAGCAACCCCTCGGTACACTGGATACATGACTTAAGAGTCGTGAGAGAACCGTTTTCGAAAATGGAGTTTCACCGTGACTTTTCCTTTGGTGAATGGAATATTTTGTCCCAGATCTCCTTTTATAGCAATGTTGACCGTGTCCAAATAGGACTTACTGACAGGCAAATAGTGAGGATGGACAAATTCGCGGTGGACGTGGTAAGTGTTTCCACCTTCCTCGTCAGTGTTCGTGGCAGAATCCACTTTGAAAGGAATGACACGCAGTAACGGTACGGAGGTGTGTCCCACCACGTTGTACTCCACCACATCGGAATACACAAACATCAAATTCAGTCCTTGGTTCAGTTCTACCGGGGCACGAAATAACTTGCTAAAAGACTCGTTGTCGTAAACGATGGGTAATTCGTTTTTCTTGATCATGGTCTTTCTCATGTCCATGTCTCCGCCCAACATGTCATACAATTCAGGACAAAATAAAATGGACAGGATTTTACTCCGTTCAAATTTCATCAAGAAGCGACGAGCTGCTTTGTGGTACTCCATGGTGACATTTTTGTTGACATGCTCCAAAGCTTTCAGAAACACGACATTAAACCTGGAGGTTATGGTGCTGACCAAATGTTGACCACTAAAATAATAGCCTGGGGGAATGAACAAGTGATAGGTGGTGTACTTTTGTGTACGGGTTTTCTTGTCATATTTGACATTGCTATCCATCCACTGTTGCATTTGCTCGTCATGAACTTCCACATCAAAAAAAGTTTGATTGGGAAGGACATTGAGGACTTGCGTCGGGTGAATCATTTCTACTAAAGCCACTTCCCAATGGGCTTCGTGATCTAACTGGATGGCCTGAGGTAATTTGGCCGTGTAACAGCACAACGTGTTCTTGGGAAACACCTCCATGGAACTGTCACTGGGTAAAGTTAAGTAAAATTGGTTTTGGTGACTCATAATTCCAGAGTTCTGTGGCTGTCCGAGGGGTTACTGGACGTCAGAGGCGTGTCTCCGTCTAAAATGGGGTTCTGGTTGTGATTGAAGTGGTGACTGGCACTGGCACTGGACACAAGGTTCCCGGGGTTCCCGTTCGAGGTGAATTTCAGGGAGGGATTAGGAAGCAGGTAACCGATGCAACTGCTCAATAAAATGGTCCACAATTGTTTGTCTCCTTGTTGCAAACTCAAATTGGCGATGGCTGCCCGATGACACAATACACCACGAAGATTTGGCAGAAAAAGACGATTTGCGTTTTAGGCACACGTTCTCCACACCACACCCACAAGGGTTGTTTTTGTAAATCTTGCACAGAAGAACTAGGTGAAGGAGGAGTGGTCGACGTAGCTGCGTCTGCTGTGTGAAAGGGCATGATGGTCACTTCTTTTTATAGTCGATGACTTGCGAAGCGTCGATCCAAGAATCAAAACTGGGTGGATATCCTTTCCAACGTACTTTGACTTCTTTGACACGTCGTTTGCCCACTTTACGGGTTCTGTGTTCGAGAATGCTTTCGATGTCGTACACGTCGTCTTCTTTTTTGGTGACACGTTGTAACTCGGGCAAATAAAACGTTCCTTTGAGCACTTCTCCGTTCATGTCTTCCAATTTATAGACGGCAGGATGACGGCCATGCACTCGTCCAGTGACGCGAAACAATTCGGTCGTCCAGTTAGGTAAGTAACCTTTGTCGAAAGTGCGTTTGGTTTTGCCAATGCGCACCCAATCTCCTACGGCCAACTCTCCACTTTTCTTGGGGACAGCCCTCGTCGGGGACGTACCAAACAGGCGCTCAAACACCAACACTTCGTTGTCGGGAGTCACGTCTTGCGGGGCACGTCCGATGCTTCGATGGTAAGATTGGTTGTACGCTTGCACCAGGTGCGGTAAGATGTCGATGTACTTCAGAGTGTGGTGATGCGTAAAATATTTCCACATGCGTTCTTTCAAAGTGCGTTGAAAACGTTCCACGATGCTGGCTTTGGTTTCGGGATTCTCGGTGGTAAAAAAATGAATGTCACGTTTCTTTAATTCTTTTTGGAAAGCTTGGTTCAGAAATTCGGTGCCTTTGTCCGTTTGCCATCGAAGAGGGTGACGACCGCTTTGTTTCAACACCCGTTGCAGGGCTCGCACTAACTCGCTGCTCGATTTGGAAGTCAAGGGTACGACCCAAGCAAATTTGGAAAAGACGTCGATGACACAAAACAAATATTTGTAGCCACGATTGTAGCTGGCCAAATGAGAGACATCGGCTAAATCGGCTTGCCATTGATGATCGATGCCTTCCACTCGGGTGCAACTTCTGACAAACTTGCGTCGAATGGGTTTGTGTAAAGTGTAGGTAGCTTGTTCTTGTAACCATCGTTGTATTGAGGTAAACGGAGACTTTTCAGTCGCGTTTTGGCAGCACGATACAATTTTTGAACTCCTGCGTAACCTGCAGGATGGGAGGGATCGTAGTAAATGCTGGCTAAGACTTTTTCCATTTTTTTGTGTTGGTTGGTGTGTTAATAAGACACCCACTCTTGGAGGATGCTACTCTTTTTCTCTTGGGGTACTTTCTTGGATTGCAATGCTTTGCGTGTGCGGCTAGCAATAGGTGTCGAAGAGGAGAAGGATGTCTGAGCGGGGGATATCGGTTCTTGTTTCACTTCTGTCTTCACTTTCTTTTTCTCTTGTGAGGAAGAAGGGGTGGCCATCATCTTTGTAATCCATCCAATTCTGGAGGTAGGTGGTGTTGTTAACTTGCGTACTTTTTCTGGTGGAGTTTGAAACCCTTCCTCTTCTTCTCCTTTTTCTGTCTTGGTCACGGGTACTGGTGGTACTGGTACTGGTGATGGTGCTGGACTTTTCATCAAGGTCTTAAAATCTTTCAGAGTGGGTAGAGCTGTTTCGTCTAAAGCTTTCTGGTGAAAGAGTTGCAGTCGTTGCAAGAGTTGACCGTACTTTTGCGATTTTTCTGTTTCGGACAAATCTTGGCGATCCATCAAGGACTGCAATTCGTGTTGTAACTGGGACAGCTCGCTCAAATGGGGATTGGGAGGTAAATGCGGGGTGTGTTGTTCTTGCCACCGATGGTATTCCATCCATCGTTTGTAAGGCACTAAAGCTAGTTTTCGTCTTTCCATGGGGTTGTCAGGGGTCGATTCTGAGATCTTGGGACTTCCAAGGGCCTTTTTATCTTGCTCCCACCAGTCCTCCCAACATGGTTCCCAAGACTCCTTTCAGTATGAGGCCTAACAAGAGAGGTAAAATACCTCCACGTTGCACTAACATCTTCTTTTTTTGACGAATGGGAATTTTCTTTCGAACCATTTGGCGAAGAACGTGACGATGCTTGCTTAAGCATTGTTTCTGGTGTTTGGACAAAGGGATCGTGCGTTTCAAAACGTTCAAACAACATTCGCACACGGTATCGATGACCTCTTTGGAGGCTGTTTGAATGAGTTTTTTTCGTAGGGGTGGAGAAGCTTTGGACAGGACAGATAACATGTCCCCATGTTTGGCTAAACGTGGTGGCAGTCCTTTCCTTTTCTTTCCTTGGGGTTTTCTGGAGGGTGACATCTTTGAGTCTTCAGGAGCACCAAAAATCACTGATACCCGACTTGGTCACAGGCCTTTTTTATACTGGAACGCGTCGCCACTGATTGTCTTTACGTCGTATTAGTTTGAGGACAGGCATGACACGTCGTGCAGGGGTACGTAACGGACTAAATCGAGCCAGTTCTTGCTTGGACAAATCCAGTAAACTTTGTAACATGCCCGATCTTTCTTGAACTTTGATTTTGGGAGAAGGTACTTTGTGAGCAGCAGCCACTGCCACTAAATTGGAAGGTCCTGCCACTGGGGAAGTTCTTTTGGGGGTCATCAACGGAGAAGTTCTTGGTGTGATCAACGTCTCCAAGTACTCTTCAGTTCTGGGTGTCATTAACGGAGAAGTGGACAAACGTGAAGCTGTCGGAGACGCAGTCACCGCCGTGGCAGGTCGTGGTTTGCGAGTGTAAGGTTGCATCCTGGCCGAAGTGCCTCTCTTGCGACTAGTTTTCTGTGGACTTTTCTTTTTCTGGGGGCTTCTTTTCTTTTTCCGGGGTGGTGGTGGTGTCTGGTCAGAGGAGGGTCCCGCCACTGGAGAAGTTCTCCTTGGGGACCTGGTCTTTTTCTTCTTGGGGCTTCGTTGGACTTTTGTCTTGGGTATAACTTTGGGGGCATTAGGATCCCATCTTAAGAGTGAGCGAATGATGACCCCTCCTAGAGTACCGCTCCCTCCAGGTTTCAAAATGATTTGTTTTTTGGTTTGAGTGTCGATGCGGGATCGGCCAGTTGGACCAAAGCGACTTTGTTTCGATCAAAAAAGCGTTTGGTTTGATGAGGAATCTGAATGATTCCTTGGAGTAATTGACGTGCCGTCACCGTGAACCATCGTAAGACTTCTTTGAGACTAGCTTCTAAGACACGAGCTCGTGTTTGTGGATTTTTTTCTCGACTGATGCCATACAAGGCACGAATCAATTTGACGGGAAGATGCGACTGAAGGGACGTCATGTTCGCACTGTGTGAGACAGACGAAAAAGGGTCTGAGGTTTTTATAGATTTTTTTTGGGGGAGTGAAATGAAGTCGAGGACGGAGACGTGTACAGGACAGGCCCTCCGTCTTGGCACCAGTGGTGAAACAAGTGGGTACGAAATCGCAAATCCTCGGGAGTCGTAGGTTTCAAATCGACGAGTAAATAGGCGTGTGGAGTTTGAGTGGCATCGTCGTACGCCTGAGTCAACCAAGGCGTTCCTAACTGTTTGGCTAAGACTTGCACTTGCGATTTATCTCGAGGGCTTTTAAACAAGACCACGTAATGCGCATTGAGACTGATGGTGCGATGGGCTTTACTTTGTTGAAACAAATTTTGGGTGATGTGAACGACACTGGCATTACGGTGATGCCCTTTGCGCGTGAACCACAGTTTAATTTCTTCTTCGTCTTCTCCTAACATGTCGTCGAAAATGACCAAATGGGTTAGACGGGAGTCAGAGACGATGCCATCGTCTTCTTTAGGAATGCCTTCCACAAACACGATGGAATCGCCTTGACTTTCTCGCAAGAGGCTGTACGCCGATTGCCACTCTTTGTAACACCACACGATTCGTTGAGGGGGTCGATCGATCAAATGATGTTTATGTTCGATCAAACGTTTGACGAATTCGGTTTTGCCTGAACCGCTAGGTCCAGCAATGAGCATGTTAAAGGGATGGCGAAGATACAAAGCCTCCCAACTGGCACGATCTAAGTGTTCGTCGATGACTTTGACAGTAGAGGAAGAGGGAGTAGAGACAGCAGAGGTAGCCATTGTGTGAGAAATGTCACTTGTGACACGAAAAACAAACAAGACAACAGTTTATATACTTTTTCAGAACACGTTTATTGAATGTTTTTTTCAAACATGAATAAGAAAGACAAAAATACATAAAAGCCAAAGGCTTAAGTACAAGAATAAAAGGCACATGATAACCATGAACGTGGAATAAACACAAGTGTCTGTACAACATGTTTTGGGTAAAGTTCTAACCAGTTCTATAGTAGGGGGTAAGGTCACACAAGTGTCCTCCCGAAAGGGTCTTTCAGGCCTGTCCACGACAGTCCTGTCCTGGGTGACGGGTTCTTCTGGCACCGTCACTAACACAGGTTGAAAAGTAACTTTTTTCCTTGAATAACTCTCGTGCATACTGGGCCACCTCTTGTGTCCAAGCCTCAAAACCCTGGTCTCGGTGATGTCCAACATTTGACTCCTAACCAATCTGGTTTCTTCTTCGTCAACGACATGGTAAGTTACTTCAATGAACAATGAACTATTGGTCTTGGACGTTGTCCCTTTTTATATGCTGACCAATATCGATGTGACCGTACGGCAACGTAAAGTGATTGGGAAGTCTCACTCGCTTCTGGTACACGATTTGATAGATTTTTTCCAGGGGCCGACTGACGATGTGGTGAGTGGGTAAACGTACAATCTTGTTCGGTTGATAAGTGGTCACTTTAAAGTTTCCATCCTCTCCCGATTGCAAGGCTTCTTTCAATACCCCAAAGTTGACCACTCGACTGGTACGATGATTCAGAGTCAGTCCTTTCACTTTGCACGTCGTGTGCACTTCTCCTTGTTTGTCCCGGTACTCGTAGCCGTAATTTTTGGGACCACCACTGACGAAACTTAGAATCTTGTCGTCGGGATGCTCGTCTGTCCAGGCTCCTAAACGGTCTCCTTCGATGTCAGGGTGATGTTGATGCCTTCTTGTGCGTAGTATTTCTCTTTGAATTGTATTTGGTCTTCGGGAGTGTGACACCAGGAAGGATAGCCGCTGGCTTCTTGTTTCAGTTTCAAAAAGGCATCCACGTAGTCGGCGAAAATGCCTTTCTGAGTAGGGTCACCCTTGTGGTACTGTTGTGTCTTGGGAAAGTGGCAAATTTCGTACACTTCTAACAGTTGGTATCCCATGTCCAGAGCTTTGAACAATTCCACGCTGACCCAGGTTCCCGTCAAGGCACGTTCTTCCTGGCTGTGATGGCAAGGTTGGTCCTGGTTGCACGTTTCGGCACAAGTACGGCACAAGGGAAACATCAGTTTGCCTTGACAATGGTGAGGTAAGACGGGATGGTATAGGTTCGTGGGAGGCAAAACTTTACACTTGATCAAGCCTTCGTATTGTCGAATGTTTTTCAGGTCGATGTGTTCCGTGAACAATTGCGGGTGCCCTACAGGAAAGCGACAATATTTGCACACGTAGGGATACAGCGAACACACGTCCAAGTATTTGATTTCTTCTCCTTTCTCTTCGTCGGCTTGGTACAGCAAACAGGTGGCATTGGTCCTTCCTCCGTACAAACTATCCCTCGGGTTCAGCGGGTCCATGAACTGGTAACTTTCCACGAGGCGTTTAAACTCGGGATCGGTTTTCAAACGGTGATCGTACTCGTGTTCCCACATTTCCACCACTTGGTATCCTTGCTGTTCTAACTTTAGGCGTCGCTGACAAGTGTCCTGGTACATGTCTTCCATGGTTCGTTGCAAAAACTGAAATTTAGTGTCACGGTCAGGGTAACAGATGGGACATCCGTGAAATAAGCAACCGTTAAACTCGTACACGATCTTGGGGTTTTCTAAGTCCCAGCCATCTACCGAATACGTTCCGATGGTCTTTTCGCCTCATCCGTTGCGGGCATGCTGAATCCATTTGTCTTCCTTGTCGCACAAGTAATGTAACCAACGTAGGGCTTTGACCGAGTATTGACGCTTGACATAGTGGGTTGTTTGAGGACTGATGACAGCCACGGTGTTTTCAGGCATGAATCGTTGGCGGTACACTAAGGAACACGCTTTGGCAATGGTGCAAGCTTCTTTCAAAGGATCGACCCCTCCGTGTTCCATGAACAGTTCTCGAAATTTTCCACAGCAACGTCGTAAAATGTCCACGTCGGAACGACAATACTTTAACATTTCTTCCTGAAAGTCGAAGGGGTCAGAGGCATGAGCCTGGTACCAAGCGTAGAAAGCTTCTCGTTGTTCGGTACGCATGTTGTCGGGGTCGTAATAGTGAGCCTCAGGTAAATGGGGTAGAACGGCATGTTGATTGGCTTCCGTATTGAAAAAGTGTGGAAAGTACCCTTTAGCCATTTCTGTCATTCCAAACGTTTTAGGCATTCGACTCAAAGGCATGGCCAAGTAACTCATCGAATCTTTAAACTGTACTTGTCCCACTTGCATGAAAATGATTTTGGCTCCGTTCAAAGTGACTTTAGGACGTTCGGTGCCTTGTTCCGTATAGTATCTGAGAAGAAACTGTCCATCGTATCCGGAGAAATTGTGAGCCATCACCGTGGCATGACGATGACAATCTCCGTAACGTTCGATGTCCTCTTTGCTCCATGTCTTGTCGATGGGGTCTAAGACCCATTGGGCAAAATCGGCTAACGTGTTTGGTCCTCGAAAGATTTTTTCACGTCCTCCAGGAATCTTGCTGCAGTGAGGGCAATGACTGAAGATAGGTTCTTGAATGCACTTCTCGCACGCTCGATGAGCCACGCAGAAATTAGGAATGTGAATGCCGGTCTCTTGCATGCATTCGAAATCGAAAAAGATGAAATTGCCTTTCTTCTTGTGACCGTCCTCTTCCTCTGGTGGGGGTTGGTATTTTTGCACGTAACATTCGTGTTCCAAGTCCACGATGTGGTGACAAATGTGACATTTTTTCTTTCCTCGACATACGTGTGCCTTGGTACTATTCGTACGTATGCCTTGTCCACACGTAGGGCACAATCTCAGGAGTTGACAAGCACATTTCTTCTGTGAACCTTGTGTTTTCAAATGTTGCTGGTAACAGGTAGGGCTGACAAACGTGCGAAGACAAGTTGAACAAGGCACTGGTTCTTCGCTCAGACAGGGTGGAGAGGCCAAACATCCTGGGCATTTCCATCCACAAGACTTGTGTTGCTCTCGATTGTTATAACCATAATCACATTTCTCACAATAATAACTGTATCCCAGGAATCCGGTGATACTGGTAATGGTATCGAAATGGTCATCGTGATGATAGACATGAATGTATTTTCCGTCCTTAAAATCCTGGCCTCGAAACAACAGAGACCCGCGCATTTCTTGAGGGTGCACTTTCAAGGTGTAGCGTGGAGATAGGGCATCTTGCAATTTTTGCATCTCAGGAATGCCACAGGGTGTGTCTTTGGACAGGCCAGCTTGTTGCAACAGGAGTTCTGCTTCGTTTCGTTGTTTGGCTCGATCGGATCGTTGAATAGTGTTCCAGGTTCTTTTCCATTCTGTCGTGTCGTTCTTGTTGGCATAGGTTCGTCCCACCACGATGGCACGGGCTAAACACATCTGGTCATGAGGATTGTGAATTTGGACAAGACTACGCTTAATGCTGCGAAGCTCGTTCACCAATAACATCTTTTTGCGTCCTGTCCCTTGAGGAAGAGAGACGTGGGCCATTTTCAGTGTGGCTTTACCATCGGTGATGTCAAACTGGTCATTAGATTGTTGTACGTGTTGAATCTTGTCCATGATTTTGGAAGGGGTTAGTTCTGCGGGTCTGCTAAACTCGATCCAAACAGGGGATTTCAAACCGTCGTGATCTATGGATAGTGTCAAGCGATCGTCTTCTTTGGCTTGACATTGTCGCTTGAGTGCGGTGAGCAAAGAATCCCACATCTCGGTGATAAACCCTTCTGCTTTCTCCAAGGGTACGTCGGCCTTGAAATCTTTAAACTTCACCGTGTAGGTGTAAGCCGTGGTTCTAAATTTTCTAGAGGAGCGCTTTTCCGTCTCTCGAATGGAATAGTACTTTTCAGGGTTGAATAAGGGTGGTGAACTTGGTTTAGAGGGTTCGGATTCTGGTTCACTCATGTCCTCTTCAAAATCACTGGCATGAATTTGTGCCAAGATTTCATCCCTGGTACGAGGCGATAGATCACGTTTCTGCCTCTTACTTTCTTCTTCTTCTTTCTTCTCGAATGAATGGGATCGTTTCATCTTGAGTGCAAAACGTCAAATGACTCAAGTTCAAACACCATAGACTAATTTATAGTCTTGGCAAACCAGCGTATATAAAAACGGTGTGTCTTGTCCTTTCACTATTCATTTCACTCTCAAACCGAGGAGAACGATGGAAGAGACTACCCAGATGGAACGTTTCGTCAGAGCTTTGCGAGGGGTCATTAGAAAATTCTCTTCAGACCAGCCTACGGACTACTCTCCTTCCTTTCGAGATAAGAGTCAGGATACTTGCTATATCTGTCAGAAGAAAGGGCATTGGTCTTCAGAGTGTCCAGACCGTCAAAAAAGAAAAAAAACAGGGGCTAAAAAAGACAAAAGTCAAGATACCTGTTATTATTGTAAAGAAAAAGGACATTGGTCTCCAGATTGCCCAAAAAAGAAACAAGAGGAGTCAGAAGAAAAGAAGGATTCTTCAGAAGAAGAGAGGGATTCTTCGAAAGAAGAGAGGGATTCTTCAGAGGAAGAAAGAAGACAATTCTATTTAAAAGAAGCAAAGAAACAGGAGAAGAAAAGAAGGGAAGAAAATGAGGAAAAAACGGTGAAGAAATTCAAAAAACAGAGAGACTAAACAAGGAGAAAGAAGAAGTCAATGAACTTTTAATTAAAGTGTTCTGTGGTGAATTGTGAATTGGATTGTAAAAAATGGAGAAAAGAATACATGAATGATATAAGGTAAGTGTCTTTGAGTCTTGATTTTAAAATAAGAAGCTACACTCACGCACTCATACACAGACACGTACTATAAGGGTAAAATGGGTGGGGTTTATTTTTGAGTTATTGGCAAATTGAAATTGTATTTCTTTTCGAGAAATGTGGGTGGCCCTGAAAAGGGCCTTTTTATTTTGGTGTAGGGGTGAGTTTAACCAATCAACTTTAACTGCCTTAAGCCTTTGCCACGGCCAAGGCCTACTTCTGATGATTGGGTTGAAATCACTAAGGGTGGTACGATAAGCTTAGTCACAGGGTTGGCGTGTTTAGCTCGAGAAGGTCGTATTCTCTTCGGTCGTGATAAAGAAGTCTGATACATTTGTTTCAGACTTCTTAACTCCGCTAAAATGTCCAGCAGTACCGTAGCCGTTTGATTTTCACCCTCTTGTTTCTTTGCTGCTACTTCTTCTTGCTGTTGTTGCTGTTGTTTTTTTCTTACCTCTTCTTGTTGCTGTTGCTGTTGCTGTAGGAGAAAAGCTTGTTCCGCTTCCTCTTGTCGTTGCATAAATTTCTCCAATTCTTCTTTCTGTCTCTGTCTAAAATTCTCCACTTGCGGTAATGAAGAAGGTAACGAAGGTTCCGGAACAAATTCTTGCGAGGTAAGAAAATCCACAAAATCCCAATGTACCTCTTCTGAAAGTAAGTCCAGGTTCCCTTGGGCAGTCTCCCCTGCTGGTGCACCCCAATGGATCGTTTTCTGAGTTTCCGTCATGTTGAATCACTGTCGCATAGATTGACTGCACACAAGCGCTAACGAATCTATATAGACCAGGTGACGTCACAGACTGCTCTCTTCGGATTGGATGCGAGCTGACTGAATTTTGTAACGCGTGTTCGGATTGGTGAATGAATTCAATCCGTTTCAATCCTTCCTGTACCTATAAATAAGCGCAGTTCACTGCATTGATTCACCTATTCTCGTCGCTTCAAGATGTGGACCACAGTTGAGTCATCCACCCTTGTGTCTTCCATGATGTTTAGGACGGACATGCTCATGTATGTCAGGTCCAAGTGGACTGTTGTTGATAGGACAGATACTAGTCAATGGATGAGGAGAGTTTACATAGAAAGACAAGGATGTCTCAAGAGGGTACTTGTGTATGGACCGGCAGTTAGAAGGAGTTTAAGAAGAAGAAGAAGAAGATGTGACAGATGCCATCTATGTTAATATTAATATTAACATAAACCCAAAGGCCCTTTTCAGGGCCAGCCATATTTCTCGAAAAGAGATAACCTTTCCATTACCTACCCCTTTTTTTAAATTTAAATTTAAATTTAAATTTAAAAAAAAAAAAATCCCATATTCAATTCCCCTTGTCCCTAGACAAACCCAAACTCTATTCCCATGTTAATTTCCCCTTGTCGCTAGACAGACCCACACTATAGTTCCATGCTAAATTCCCCTTGTCGCTAGAGTGACCCACAATTTTTCTCCATGTTAATTTCCCTTGACGCTAATCTGACCCACGATTTTTCTCCATGTTAATTTTCCCTTGACGCTAGAGTTGCCCAAGGGGTCTTGTAATGCTAATTCCCCTTGACGCTAGGGTGCCCCCATTTACTACTTATGTTCCATACATGAAAGTGATGGTAGGTATCTTCAACTGTTAAAAAGACATTCAGCGGAATGGTTTCAATAAATAAAATGTGAAGTCCTAGTTATTTTTAAACAATTTATCTGTAGAATTACAAACGTTTCGCTATAATTCCTTGTAATGAAAATTTGAGTGTGTAACCGACTACAGTGTATAAATTAGTTCTGAATTCCATACCGTTATATTCGTAACATTTTGGAAACTCTTACTAAGAGCAAAAGAGAAATATAAATACCGACTATTGTTATGTATATTTAATTTACTTGTATCTGATTTAATATATATTTATTTCAATTTATTTGTTTGTCAGTTTAATGTTTGTTTTTTAATTTTTCACTACATGATATTGTAATGTAAATTTATTCACTAGAGATGATACTTTTTCAGAAAATAGTTTGACCGTGACTGTTAGTTTATAAACACCAGGTGTTGATCTAAATCCTGGCCTTGTTTCAAAATTTGTAGCAATCATCGTAAACAAGTTCTATTTTATTTTAAAATGATTGGTTGTTTTCGAGGTCATGATAGGACTTTGTCTTTAAGATATAAACGTTTGTTTAAGTGTTTATTTCTTACAGTAAAATGATTGGCTTTCGTCAGGGCCACACTGGGTAAACATGATCTGTAATAAGTACTTGCTTCTATACCATTCAAGAAGATGATCACGTGACCCCTTGTTTACGTTTTAGAAAGACCATATAACCATTGTTTTGGAGAATTAATCGCAATAGAAGCTGGGCTGTTAAACTGTTAGTTGTATGTTGTGCTGTTTGGAGTTATTTCAAATTACTTGGATGCAAAAGGATTAATTCTGTTATTTTTCTGGAAAATACGTGTGCTCATGTAATATTGTGGAACGAAAACAGTTTTTAAGAAAAATTATTCAGCTATCAGAAGCCAGATTGATAATTCCTTGTTTCTACAAGGAACTGTAGACTTCAGCACTACAAAATGCAGCATACGTCATCGTCTTCCATCTCGGATTCTTCGTCGGGATTTGAACTTGAAATCAGTTGAACATTTTGTTATTAGGACTACTAAAATTTTATTGTTGGATAATTCTCGGATTATTTTGGATTTGATTCTATAAAACCGTAAAGCCATATTTTTAACATTTTGACAGAATTTTTCAGGGAACTAAATTATTGTACTTTTTCAAAGCCTTTTGGTTTTACTCTTTCTTGTGTTACTGTTTATTCGAGCCTAAACACGCAACATAAGACTATTTTTAAAAATTTATATTTATCACTTGAAAAATGATTATTTAGAGGATATTTTCTTTTTCTACGTGAATACCGGTATATTTCATCGTGTGGTACCGGAAACATGATATTTTAACGAGTGGTGAAGTTTTTGAAAATTTTCTTTTAATTGTATACCAAGCATGCTGCAAAATTGAAGCTTAGTAGATTCAGCTCATTATTCGTCATGACATGGCTCCCCCACTCCTTTTTCGCAAATTCACTTTTCTTTCTTAGTCTGTTCATGTAGAATATACTTTAAAAAACGGTACGATGGGTTGACCTAATTTGTAGCAGTAAATTATATTTTTGTCATTTTGTAAACTATTTGACCCTCACCGAAAACAATGTAAGCCCGATTTAACAATGCATCAGAGCGGCTTTGTAGGTTTTGCCAAGGAAGTAAAGGAAATGACCAGCGACACGCGGTCGGCGATTGGTCAAATTTCATTATAAAAGATTAATGTTGATGTCTGAAATGTAGAACAGCTGGTATTGATTATTTCTAGCTGACAAAGTACTCGTGTTTGTTATTGCAAGCACAACTTTGTAGGCACGCACAATCAAGCGCCGCATAGCATGATGGAAATTTTTATATTTTCACATATGAAAATACAAGGATGAATTTTAATACACACACTGTAAAGAGAGAATAAAATCTGTTTCACTTCTTTGCAATAAAAACAAAAACAACAATTACAACTACAACTACCACCACGACTACATCATTTATAAAAAAACAAATTTTGAAGTATTTTAATAATTGTAATAAAATATAAGGAAAATAATAATAACAACATGGGGGGAAATTGAGGAGCGGGTGACACAGGAGAGGAGACTAATCATTCATGCTAAATTGAACTGTGCAGTAAAGAGACCAATTTAGTCTAAATATTATTTTTTTTAAACATGACTCTTATCCTGGTTGTATATATTTTCTATAATTGTTAGAAATTTTTTAAAAATAACTTATTCACAGCAATGTTGCTGAAATACATTTTAATGGCTCGAATAAAATGAAAATCACAAAGATCACACAAACTCTGTTTTGATATCGATCTTTTGGCATTTTCCTGAGACTGATTATATCTTTAAAATGATATTGTAAGCTTTCTGTTAATGCAGTTTCCGGTTGTTTCGACTTGACTTTTTTTTATACATACAATTCACTGTAAACTGGATTAACGACATATATCTCAAGTCAGACAGAGCGAACTTTAAGTATAAATTCATTGGCATCAAAGTTACCATCATATGTGATCCAGAGACGCGAAAAGCTCTTTCATTAGCAGTAATTATATCAATACACTTGGTAAACACTTTATACGAATAATTTGTTTTGAAGCCCAATAATTTTCTTTATTGTTTTTAATTGTTGATATGTTTTGCCTCCATGCACATGAATATTATTAGATCAGTCCATGTGCTTGTTATTTATGTATTGGTGTTTTTTAGAGACGCAAAAAGATATTTTTGATTTGGTTGGACAAAGCTCGCTTTCAGTTATTTTGCCTTGAATCACTACTCTGCTCCAGTAAGCATCGCGTGCTTCTTACCAAATACATCATTCAATGAGTTAAGTGAGAGTCGTCTAGTACACAACTAGTACACAAGCGGAATTCATGCTGAAGATCACATAATCTGTGGATTAAAGTGGATTTAATAAACTACAAACTAACATATATGAAATATATATATATATATATATATATATATATATATATATATATATATATATATATATATATATATATATATATATATATCTATATATCTATATATATATCTATATATATATATATCTATATATATATATATCTATATATATATCTATATATATATACATATATATACATATATATGTATATATATACATATATATGTATATATATATATGTATATATATGTATATATATGTATATATATATATATATATATATATATATATATATATATATATATATATATATATATACATATATATATATATATATATATATATATATATATATATATATATATATATATATATATATATATATATATATATATATATATATATATATATATATAGTATGATACAGTTTTGTTTGAAGCTCATCAAAATAAGAGTTTTACGCTTATACAAATATACAAATAGCTGAGTCATATGACATAGAACGAAAACAAAAATTGCTTGATAATGCTATGCATATTTAATCCGCATTGTTTGCTAGTTATTTTTTTTTTTTTAAATTTTCATTTCATTATATGCTATTGATAATGTAACATTGTATGTTGGACTTGACCTTGTTCAAGATCAAGTTCAATTTCTACCTGACCTGAATAATCGAAGTTGGTTTCGTAAACAAAAATCTCAATCTGAGTCTAGAACTGGAATTTCCCTGTGAATTTCCATGTCTACCTGTTGTTTACTACATTTTATATTATAAATTTAGTAACAAACTTCTAGCGATCATTAAGATATTTTTTGTAAACAATATGAACGTTCCAGAAAGAAACTTCCTATTAGGTAATATTTTGTTTTAGAGAATTCTAATTGTGGCATGAGATCAGGTTGAGAGATATATTATCTTGTTTTCCTAGAAAATAATTATTCGTGCTGTAAGATCTTAGCAGAATCAGTTGTATTATTGCTGTGTCGAGCAATTGATTGGGCTTGAATTTATTTATTCAAATTATATGATTCAAGTTATTGTTCTCCGGAATTACATAGACTTGTGTCTGTAGGTCTGAATCTCTTGCCTTTAATTCGCAATACCGTAAGTTCTTTTTTTTAATGTTGACTTTGTATTCTAGGGAAATAAATTATTTGTTGAATTTTACACAAGGCTTGTTGCTTCGCACTCTTTTATATTACTTATTTTAAGATCATAGAGTTGTAATAATAAAGAGATATACAAAAATACGCGCAAATATCATATGAAAAAGAAGGGAAAGATAAAAAATTTTGTAAAGAGATGTTCAAAAATACGTGGCAAATACCTGTGTCATATGAAATATAAGGGAAAGAATAAAATAGAAAACTTCATGTAACATGTCATTCGGAAATGCCTTTGATATGCGACAATCCCCAAACTGATATGATATTGTTTCAGCATGCAAGAAACACAGAGAACAAGATGATTTTTGACCAATTTTTGATTGCTTTAAGTCAATTATTCATAGCAAAGTTCCTATTTAAAATCTTCAGTTGTATCTGATTACGGTTTGAGTACTGTTACGACCATATCGTCATAGACTAAGTACAAGATATAAGACAAACCAACAAATTTAGTACAAGTAACAAATAATTAATTTCTCTAAGTTGCAAGGTGAAAATGTAAGAGGAACTTAGAGTATTGTAAATGAAATTCCAAACAATAATATCAAAAGTCCAAAGTTTAGAATATTCCGATTGAATTCAAAAATTGAATGTGCACCAACAGTCATGAATATGCCGATGTACCACCAGTCTTGATGTATGACAATGATATAATCCAGAATATCTTGGAATTAATTCACAATAATCACAAAGTTGTATTTTAGCCCAAAGCGTTCATTAGCACTTTTTCATTTCAAAGAATAATTTAAATAAATGATTTCTCTCAAATTATATCTGAAAACAACATTAAATGATTCCATACACTGAACGTAAAATAGGAATGAATAATTGTTTATCTCATCCTATTTAAACTAAACTCACTTGAGTTAAGACACAATAAAAACTGTGGGTCATTTTAAAATGGGAAAATTCCATCAAATTGTAAACAGACTCGCTTCTAGAACATCCTAAGTTGGTAAACCAGGTTAGTTCTTGAACTCAAATCTTAGTAAACATCATTTAAAATGACGAAAATCAAGTAAACCAGAGTTCTACCCTCAATTACTAGCAGAGACCATGCACACAATATAAATTAAATATACGCAACAGTACTTTGTGGTTTTATATGGAAGTGTAATATTCTGGACTCAGTCTTTTTTCTGTATAATACATGAACGATCAGCTTCATTATATAAGATGATTCTTGTTATTTAAAATTATTTATATAAATATAACATGAACAAATGAACCAAATGCTTTTTTGAAATCAGTTAAAGGTTCGGTCAACACTTGTATGCCATCTAGTGTAAAACATCATATATATATATATATATATATATATATATATATATATATATATATATATATATATATATATATATATATATATATATATATATATATATATATATATATATATATATATATATAAATTTCTAGTATTTTCACCAATGAATCTTCTTTCTGAGGAACAGTTTTTTTTTTTCGTGTACAATTGTATCGAGTGCAGTTGTGATCCTATTTGGTAAACGAGAATTATGAAATTTGAGTTGTCGTTAAAATGTTCAGGGACAGTCTGTTTTGCCGAAAATGTATTATCACGAGCGATATTAAGTAATTTTATATTGCATTTTAGGCAAGATAGATCACGACATTGAGATCGTATTATAGCTGCATTGTAATTACTTTGCTGTATTGAGTACAATGCATACGGCCATCATCACGATGCCATGTAATCGGGGATGCCATATTGGTCTTCCTCCAGTCTAATCGGTCCCATGACTGACATACATTTTGAACCTGTAACCCGATGACTATCAATCTCTGAGTATTGAAAGTACCGTTGTTGTCGGTACAGTTAATAGCGAAGAACATTCCGAAACATTCCTGAAATACATACTAATCTTATTTGCTTATTTACATTGTACTTCTTTTCGTCTCATCTTTGACCGCACGTGGTTCTGTAAATATGAATCCGTCCAAGTTTATATCTTCAAGTATCATCACTCTTGCTTTTAATAATCATCTACAATTAAAAAAAAGTACTTGGCATGAATTACTCATCTTAAATAACCCATATATCATGCATAAAGAGTATGATAGGATGCAATTGCATTTTCTTGGACACTTGCTAATTCAGCTTAGACTAAATCTATTCTCTTGAATCCTTTTTTCTTCAATATTCTTGGTGAGAGAGCAGAGCTTTTTGTAACGATTTCCAACTGCTTTTGGTCTGAATGAATTGAGTGATCCGGGTTTTCAAACTATTTATCACCGCGCCAGTGGCCTAGTGGTTAGAGCGTCAGGCCTCAAATGCGGGAGGTCGCGGGTTCGAACCCCGGCAGAGTCGTACCAAAGACTTACAAAAATGGTACTAACAGCTGCCTTGCTTGGCGCTCAGCATTAAGAGGTTAGTGTTAGGACTGATCGACCTGGTGTCAGGATAATGTGACTGGGTGGGACATTGTGCTACATGTCTGCGGCATGATGCCCCAGTGCTAGACATCACTATAAACTATCACACTGCAGACATCGTAGCGATATGACTGAACAATTGTTAAAGCTACGTTAAAAGAATCCACGAACTTGGACAGGAGTCAGATGTTCTTGCAACTGATCCTTGGCGTCTTCTACGCCAACAAAAGAACATACATACATCTTGTAGGCTAACGGTACACTTTATCCACTCATTTAAGTGAAGTTCATTGTCCTGCATTCAATAAATATGCAGCATGGGGAAGACGAACATGATTATTAGTCATTTTAATTTTACAGTCATTTGTTGGCTCTTTGTAATTGTGAACACGTATGGCATTTCAGCAATGGGCCTTTGGCAAAGCGCACGTTATAAGTGTGCTACGAGGTTCAACATTTCTCTCTGGATAATAAGAAATATTACTTACGATGATATGCAGAGTACTGCCACAGTTCCTGTACATATTATTTTGTATGGTTCAGAAATTGATTTTAAAATTCAGAGTTATTGTTGTTATTGCTATCTCCCATGTTGGCAGGTCAGTTGTCGAAGCATTTCAGAATCCACTTAGATTGCATATTTTCTGAATGACGTTGAGTATTTAATTATGTTTCATTCTTTTTAACGATGACTGATTTTATCATTGTCGTACTCTACGTATATTTTTTTCTGTAATGCACAAACGTTTATTTCTTTCTTTCGGGTGTTAAAACGTCCACTATTGTTAACACTTTTGAAAACAGCCTGGTCTGAATGGGTGAAATGTGTGTTTATTGTATATTTTATTCATTATCGTACGTAATTTCATAGTCAGCTATACAATTGCTCTAATAGCTGTACATATTTTAATGATCGGAATCTTCGACTGCAATTGTATCGGTTTTGTTTCTGACTTCTAACGATTCTTTATTTATTAATATTGGAGTACAGCTTTTTGCTTTCAAATGTGTTTTCCGATTTCATGGACATTGACTTGTAAATGTATTTTCTAATTTGACTGACATCTGCTTGTAAATGTATTTTCTGATTCGATTGACATATATCTTGTTTATCATTAGTATTGTTATGTGACCATGTTTCGACAGCACACAGAATTGATGACAATGACCACAACTGTTGCTTTTACTATTAGTAAAATAATGGATGAAAAAAGATTATTTTTTACTTTACATTCAAATTTTTGTTTATATTTCATCTGCATTTTTCCCCTCGCATTTAAACAGGCATACAATATTTCCTAACCCACCCCACTCCCAATATAATGGCTCTCATCCCAAGAAAGAAAAAACATAAAACAAATATTTTTAGACTCTCAGTTTATATACAAAATTGACAAAGTTATTTCAGAAACCACCATTATTTATAAACTTATTAAAGTATACAATTCCTGAATCGATTTATTTAAAGATAATAGTTTCCTATTCTTTTGATACTTTGGGGAAATAATTAATTAGTTTATGTGTATTTAGGTTAGTCATAAATATTCATTTTCTTTATTTTACTGTTAGAAAAAAAATGTGCCCAGAAATATATTTAGTGTTTGACGGATCTTGTAAGAGACTGCACTTCTGAACATTCACTTTCGGTATTCAGCAAAATTATTATAACTCTTTTTTCGCCCAAAGTTAGAGGAGATATAAACTTTCTTTCACTGACAAGTGGACTGCGTGCGCATCTCAAAGTATCACTATTAAAGTCAATACATATCAGAAAGTCATTACGAGACCGACAAATATTGTCCTTTGGTTTGCATTGATTTGAGCCCAACGTTTATTCGGGCCATGCTTGTATATCACGATTCCGGAAAACAAATACTGTAGACAGGCAATAGAATTCAAGAGACCGGTAAATGGGGTCAAGAAAAATGTGAATGCCAATGCCCGTGCTCCGGCAGATCACTTCTTTTTTAATTTAAGGACAGATCATTATATATCTACCAGAAAATTATTTTGTCGTATTTCGCATTTTACAAAGCGGGAGATTGCGTGTTCGAACTCCAGCCGGTTCACACGAAAGATATAAAAATGTTATTACCAGCTGCCTCGCACGGCGCTCAGCATTAAGAGGTTAGTGTTAGGACTGATCAGCCTGTTGTCAGGATAACGTGACTGGGTGGGACATATTGCTATACGTGTGCGGCATGTTGCCCTAACGCTAGACATCACTATAAACTGCTACACTGCAGACATTGTAGGGATGTGAATAAAAGAAGATTTAAAACTACGTTAAAAATGAAAATCACAAAGAAATTAGCAGCATCGTTTTTTGCTGCTGTACGTTGGTACGTATCATATGCGTATCTGTACTTCGGTCGTATACAGTATAATCATTGGAGATTGTACATTGTTTGCTTAGATTGCTTTTGGAAGAGGTTTGCAAAGTTAGCATTTTTTTTCTCATCACACATTTGATGTTTTTCATACTTAACAATTTTGTTTTGAAACTACTCGAAATTCTATATTTCATGAGTGTTATTCGGTATAACTAATGTGATTAAAAACTGTTGTGTGTCATTTAGGAGAGAGAGAGAGAGAGAGAGAGAGAGAGAGAGAGAGAGAGAACGTTTATGAATATATTTCTTCGTACTTCCCATAGGGTATGAAAGACAAATATAATTCAGGAAAGGGTACACCGCGTATTCGTTTGATATTTGATAACATTGACTTTAACACATATTTTTGTGCCATGGTAGACATAGATCTCGAGGCAGATATACGCTGACCGTTCTACTGGTCCTCACAAACTATATAGTGTTACGCATTTCGCATTTCGGACTCGTGATATAAGCAGTAAATATTGTTAATCCCAGAATAACACATCGGTGTAGAATCGAAACTACTTACTTGCATAATCCTCACAAAATTAAATAAAGAATAGAACATATCTGATTGTTTTCTTAAACTCTCTGAGGAATATACAAGTAACTAGAGTTTCCATTGTATATCTGATCTATAGATACATTTTGTAGCAAAAGTCCTAAATATGTTTCCGAACTTTCAAGTTCATACAAAAGCACACTGATCAGATCTAGGTGGACGTGTCATTTAAATTCGATGCACTTTGTGTGTGTGTGTGTGTGTGTGTGTGTGTGTGTGTGTGTGATTTAGATTTTTAACGTAGCTTTAACAATTTTTCAGTCATATCGCTACGATGTCTGCAGTGTGACAGTTTATAGTGATGTCTAGCACTGGGACATCATGCCGCAGACATGTAGCATGATGTCCCACTCAGTCACATTATCCTGACTCCAGGCTGACCATTCCTAACACTAACCTCTATATGCTGAACGTCAAGCGAGGCAGCTGTTAGTACCATTTTTGTAAGTCTTTGGTATGACTCTGCCGGGATTCAAACCCGCGACCTCCCGCATTCGAGGCAAATGTTCTAACCACTAGGCCACCGGAACGGTCCGATGCAATTATCAAAGTACTAAAAGTACTGTACATATTATGACGTCCGTATGCGACAGGACACAGTTGATTGCATTTTACTCCTGATTATGCTTGCTATGTTATATTTACTGTTTGAAATACTTTTGAGGAATTAATTAATCCATGGTGTTAAAAACAAGTGAATCACCTTAGTCTGTGGTACAGAGTACATGTAAAACTTCGTCTTCTTTTTTTTCTGGATGTACTTATAAAAATAAAAATGCAACAAAAGAGATTAAAGAAATAATTATGGTTATAATAAAATGTCTGGCCTATATGTGGTGTTAAAATTGTATTTGATTACTCTCCAAGAATCAATTACAAACCCAATTCGTGATTCCCAAACATGATTAGAGAGTGGTAAAACAGCGAAATGTCTACACAAATAAAGTGATCCGACTACTCACCTGTCATTACCATTTAACAAAGGAAAGAAGAAAGCTAGCTTGCCGTTTAAAAATAAATTAGAATCGAAATGACAGCAACCAGAAACAGCATAAGATTTACACATCATGACACTGCATTGACTGATCTCTCAAGGCTACAGACCTTCGTGTATTAATAACAAGTAGCAAGTTCATGTTAGCGTAACAATGTCATCTGAAACAAATTCCTTTATTGTTTTAAAAACAAAAAAGCATTAACCACATCAGATTAACTCCGATTTCTTAATAAATGATTGACAGTTTGCCTACACAAAATGGAGCGAAATGGCAACTTCATCCAGCTGCTATAACTCCTATATATCAAATATCTACCATTCAACAAACAGGCCACCAGCAACTGCTCAAACACGCAGGCATCTCCTGCTAACACGACGAAGAAATTGCAGGTAAAACAATATCGATGTCCAATAGTTTTCCACATAAATCGTCGCACAATGTCAATTATCTACTGTGGACGAGCCAACGTTAATGAATAGTGTATGACTGTTACGATTTGCCCCAAAACGGCGCCAAAATAACTGACACATCTACACTCAACAGCGCCCAATAAATTTCATAGGCTTGAGACAATGTCATGTTACTCTGCTGTTCATAGCTATAGTATTATGCTACCACGACAGTTAAGAAGCTTCTTCATGGCGTTTACTTCTTTTCACCAGCTAAGACGTTTCCTCGTGACCTTTACTTCTTCCCACCAGCTAACAAGCTTCCTCATGACATTTACTTATTCCCACCAGCTAAGAAGCTTCCTTATAACTTTTTCTTATTCCCACCAGCTAAGAAGCTTCCTTATGACATTTACTTCTTCCCGACAGCACCAGCACGGTCAACAGTCATGATACACAATGTCATTTCTGAATGTGTTTGCTAAAGAGAGCCTAGCACGCTCGTGTCTATCCAAGAGCAACCACTGTGACATTTGCCAGTCCGTGGTCGAACCAAGAAGCCTTACGCTAGGGAACAATGTCAAACAGATGTCTTCAAATAACCATGGATATGCAGCACCACATCTTCCAGTGCACAAACAAACAAGTTCTAAATATGACATTGCAATGGCACATTTATAATTCCAGTTAATAATTTTTCATGTACTAAGGGCAATCTGTCAGCAATTTCCCAATGAACACTGATTTTCATAGGCTGATTTTGCAATCGACATATAATGAAAACGCATAAAGGAATATCATCGATGCTACTCAGGCACCCAGCATCTTTCAAAACAGACTGTATCAAGAACTTATGAACGAGAAGGAATCTAACAGTTTAGAAATGCACGCTTGTCCAATAGCCATGATGCAATATATCACCCCTGAAGGTGTATCAAAACGAACCTCGTATGCCAGTGGCTATCTATGACCAACCACCGGTATATTCGAATAGTTCGCGGCCGAACCAAGAAGTCTTACATTAGGGAGCACAGCCCGAACAATACCAAACAGGGGGCATTCTACAGATATTATAAACTTCTGAGAAAGTGGTGGGTGTAAGTTAAAATTGTTTACATTTCCAACATGCACAATGGAGAGAATGCTGATATACCTTTATGTTACTTTCATGTACTGTAACTGAAATTACTTTGGATATTGTACTTGTGGAAATAGTAAATGATCAAAGTACACTAAAATGACTGCTCCCTTGTGCTAAAACATCAACATAAATTAGTCTAAAGTACACTATCTTTAACAGTTATTAAAATGGGTAAAATGAATTTTGCCAGACTAGTCAATAACAGTTTCTGAAAGTGCAATGAATGAAAAAATGTATAAAAATGGTTATCGGCTCTTTTTTAACAATTTATCTCTGACGTCCAGGAAGTGGAATTGACCAACCAGAGCTAGCAGATTTTTGGGAGGTGCACATTTGAAGTACGGCCAAGCTGTATACTCTATAACCCATATTACACCCATCAATCATACACCAAAATAAAGGGAATTATTGGTTCTTTGAATTATACCTAAGATATACAAGGTCCTTTTTAAATAGCCAGTATAACCAGTAAGGACACCCAGGATATTCTTTTTCTTTAACATTGTATGTAAAATACGAAACTGGTGAGTTCCGCCTACAAATAACCAATGACATGGTGCACCACAAGTTCCAGAAAAAAACCTCAAGCAGAGAAATCACGTTCCCAGTAGCATGACGTACCTCTACCAAAATCATAAACCTCTCAGGACACCGGTGCTTCACACTAAACTGCCCCAAAAACATCATCGATATCGGACCATAGCTATACAAGATGTCACTGAATTTTCAACTCTGCATCACTACTTATACGCAGGTGCCAACAAAAATAGGAAACTGATTATCAGTATTTGAACAATCGCAATCTAAAATGTCACATTTCAGCCATAAAGGGGAAACATCTCATAGGGCATGTCACAACTCATCCTTACAGGTATCCCCGAAGGCAAAATCTCGCACCAAAGCCTGTCACATTCCATCCTTACAAATAGTTCCACAGGCAAAATCTCACGCCGAACAAAGTCCTATTCCATCCTTACAGCAAGCTCCACAGGCAAAATCTGACACCAAACCATATCACATTGAATCCTAACAGCAAGTTCCACAGGCAAAATCTCACGCTAACACATGCCACTCTCACGCCAAAGCCTGTTACATTTCGACCTTACAACTAACTTCAAAGGCAACTATCACGCCAAACATGTCACTTTCAAGCAAAGCATGTCACATTTCATCCTTACAGCCAGGTCCACAGCAAAATCTCACGCTGAACCATGCTACATTTCATTCTTACAGCTAGCCCCACAGGCAAACTCTCACGCCAAGCCATGTCACATTTCATCCTTAGAGACAGCTCCACCGGCGAAATCTCACGCCAAACCATGCCACATTTCATCCTTGCAGTTAGATCTACAAACTCTAACGCTAAAGGATGCCACTATCACACCAAAGCCTGCATCATTTCATCCTTACATCTACCTCCAAAGGCAAACTCTCACGCCAACATGATACTCTCACGCAAATCATGTCATATTTCATCCTTACAGCCAGCTCCACAGGCAAAGTCATAAGCTAAAGCATGTCACATTTAATCCTTAATGCTAGCTCCACATGAAGCATCTCATGCCAAAAGGACGACACATTTCATCCTTACAGGTAACTCCACAGGCATAACCTCACGCCAAAGTGTCACATTTCATCCTTACAGCTAGCTCCACAGGCAAAGTCTTAAGCCAAATCATGTCACATTTCATCCTTACAGCTAGCTCCACAGGAAAAGTCTTAAGCCAAATCATGTCACATTTCATCCTTACAGCTAGCTCCACAGGAAAAGTCTTAAGCCAAATCATGTCACATTTCATCCTTACAGCTAGCTCCACAGGCAAAGTCTTAAGCCAAATCATGTCACATTTCATCCTTACAGCTAGCTCCACAGGCAAAGTCTTAAGCCAAATCATGTCACATTTCATCCTTACAGCTAGCTCCACAGGCAAAGTCTTAAGCCAAATCAGGTCACATTTCATCCTTACAGCTAGATCTACAGGCAAAGCATACTAGGCAAATGATACTTATAAATTCTGTAAAAATTCCTGGCGTCATTTATGACAGCTTTTCTGAAACCACACATACCAATACTAATTTTCAAAATTCTTGCTCAAAGTAGCAAACCATTTGTGACAAATTCTTATTGAAGTTAATACTGCACATGATTATTAATCTGAAGCAACTACTCCCTCCCCTCCCTTAACCTTCATATAAAAATTTCAGGATGAAATAAAAAAAAATTACAAACTGTATTCAAGCGTAGGTCACAATGGTATGTTTTTTAACAGTACCGCTTTGTCGATTCAACCTGTTTGACAGTACATGTAATGGACCTTCCTTAACCCATCCATTAACCAACCACAGTGATTCAGCAGTCGTCCACCATTAAATGAATTGTTCTGATGCAAAATATGACTTCTGTTAGTATCCAGTTAATTTTGCCTGCTGATGCTTACCTTTCAAAAGCATGTCAGCACATGTAGGAAGTTTGTCCAAACTTTAGAGTTTGGAAAATTACATAAGAAATTAATGAAGTATTAGCTTAGAAACAATTAATGGGTGGTATGTGGAGGGAGAGGGAGGGGCTATTGAGCATCAAAATCTGTCTTATTATTCTTCTTCTGTCGGTCAAAACACACTAAGCTATAATTTGTGAATCCTGATTGGGAAGGAACTTTCAAGGATATCAAAACTCAAGACAACAGTCGTTATCAGCTGAAGGCGCTGATATCACAGACAATTTACCTCTAATAAACTAACTAGCACACATTCACTCTTTCATAAAGTTTCTTACTTCATATTCGTATGCTTTATCAGTACGCTTTTCTAAGCCGGTATTGCATGCAACTAAGTACGAAAATGACCCAAAATAACTAAACAGAATTATTACAATGGCAAATTACTAAACACTTATACTTGACAATTCCTTGTATTCAAATTGTTTTGAGGGGCCATTTTACCAGACTAATCCATGACACCAAAAAGTGTGCATTATCTTTCTGCTGAAAATAATTGGCTAGTTAATCGGCTTGAAAAATATCTTCCAAAAACCAACTCTCCATAATGAAACAAATAATCACTAAAATCTGTCAAAGCTCGCAACGGAGACGTAAATACATGTACAAATAGCAGATACCCTATTTTTATGACATTTGTCCCTCCTCGTAAATCAACCATGCCTTCTTGTCCTGCATCGACGAGTATAATCACAAAAAAAACCAATTTAATTTACTTTCTCACGTTATGATTTATTACTAGGTGGGAATGTTGCTGTCTCCTCACCTCGATACTCATAAACAGGGTCAAAAGTCCTAAATTATTCAGGGCATGAATTGTTGGCTGCTGTGTTACCAAGAATGCTCATAAATAGGGCCAAAATTCCGAAATTATTCAGGGCATGAATTCTGTGCTGTTCATAAACAGGGTAAAAAGTCCGAAATTATTCAGGGCATGAATTCTGGGCTGTTCATAAACAGGGTCAAAAGTCCGAAATTATCCAGGGCATGAATTCTGGGCTGCTGGGTTACCAAGAAAGTTTTCTCAAAGCCACTCATGTTTTACAAAAGAGATTCCATGAATGACGTTGACAAAGTTTCACCCGCATTCTAAATATTGGTCGAAAGAATGACATGCATTTGGAAAGTTTAATGTTTCCTAAATTAGATAAGGAACTTTGAGTACTTCACTATTATTTAACAGCATAAGCCGATCGCCACAACAAACTTTCATCAATTTCAAAGCAGGAATACTTCACAAGGTGCATGCATCTAAACAACAACAAACGTAAATACAAGAATACATAAGCATCCCTCCCCGAAAACACTGAAGAAAAACATCAAGCGCTGATCATATAGCTAGTTTCTTATCATTCATTAGTTGAATTTTAAGTTTGGTGAAACAACTGTCATCCTTGTTAATTTCCAATCAACCAAGGAACATAAAAATTAAGGTTTTCTCATTGGTCTAAAAAGATAAGATGACTATCTGTAGATTAAAGTGTGTATAAGCCATCACCTTTGTTATAGTCTCAAATTAAAATGGACACAAACGCCATTGAGAGCCCTAGTTCTAAATTAGTATTTGCGTTGTAATCATGCTAAATCAAAATATATATCATTGAAAACTAAGCATTTCAAAAGTCTTTCTCCTTTTTTTCCATTCAGATAAGCAGTTGAATCTTTGTACAAATCAAAGAAGTTATCAATGACTGTTTTCCAAACAATCTTTTTTGCTATAAAAAGTGCAGGTTCCGCTAAGTTAAAATAATATACACAGTCCAAAGTTTGCAGACCGATAAGTCCACATATAGATAATCTGTTTCATCGAAGTCTTGAATAACATTTTTCTTTTGGTTATCTGTAGGTAGTTATGAAGACCTAAGCTTAAAGCTTCGATTTGTTTTGCAGTTATCATGTTTACGATGGTAGAGTCTAAATATTTGGTGGTTAAGTCACGGTAGTCTTCTTCAGGACAGAAGATAGATAGTCTCCAAAGCTTTGATTCTCTCCCTTGATGTAATCTCCAATTGTAAAAGTCATCTTGTCTTCATTTTTCATTCATCGCTGTGTGATATGAATGGAACAGTGACATAAATTTAGTTGAGATAGTGCGATATTTAACTGCATTCCAAAGTATAGGACTTATCATTCACATCATTTGGCATATGCATTACCATGACACAAAAAGATAAATAAATAAAGTAATAGTTCTAATAGAAAATAAGGGAACGTTATTATATCTCTATTTTAGCAAAATGCATTGCTCTTTTCCATGACTTTGTATTTTGCTGCTGGCCATTAGAATCTTTTATATCACATATTTACCATGAGCGTTCGACAAATCTGAATGCTGGTTATCGACCACGTAATTGGTTCAAAAGAGGCGAAGGAGCGTTACCCGGAGTAGGTATCGCATCAGTCTCAGTGACTGAAAGTTTCTGTGATAAAAAGAGTTGCACTGAAAACAATGTTGTATTCTTGAATACTTTGTACAATGGTATATTGAAGAAGACATACAAATAGTCATACCTTTTTTTAATATTAAATGTAATTTATGGAGAATAAATTCTTTTCTTCAGTCTTCACAAAATTGTGTCCCTCAGGACAACACGTCTTATCAGCTCAAGAATAGATTCACGATCTTACATGAAGGCTCGTTTCAGACTGAGTGTGTACAAATTGATGAACAATTTCCTATATTGAAGGATTGTGATTATTTGACGAAAAATAATGACTTTGTTTGATCAATTGGCAGAAAAATCGTGGTGGAATGCCTTTTTAATGCATTCAGATGCCTGAATCATTGCGTTTTGATGTCATTTGCAACGTAATGCTGTGTTCTTACGAATTGCTACACATCTGAGAAGTATGATATAGTATGTTTGCTTGAAATGACAAAAATGAAGGATATATTTCTTAGAGTGGATGAAAAGCTCGTGAGTTTTTAATCCACAATATGAAATATATCCGTTATTCACGTTAAGCAAGCAAATGTTCTTTTTTTAATGTGCAAGCGTATTGTCTGGCAAATATGTATAACACCTTTAGTAGCAGATTTCATCCTGTACCCCACGTAATAATATCAGCGGTTAACTGTTTACGTTCTGAGGTTTTCTTAATGTATATTCTGTGAGAAAATATAAGTAGCAGCACAATTTTCCTCTAAATTCAATGTTAAAAAGCACATATTTTTTTTTAATGAAAAAGAAACAAGGAACATGCACATTATTGCATTTAAACATGGTTCGTCTGCGGGTTAGATAGCCATACTTGCCACCAGACCACATAAACGCCTGCATGCTAGATGGCTATACTTAGCACCGAACCACTCAAACGTGTGTGTGTGTGTGTGGGGGGGGGGGGGAAATCAGATTTTTGTTGCTGAGAAAAGTGAAAACTATGTCTGGTATTTCACTGGAATGTTGGAAAGTTACGTCCATATCAAATAGTCTATTGATTGGAAGGAGAGTTGCTTTTTTATTTGTAATTTCTAATATATAATTTCACCGCCTAGCCAAAAAAGAACTAGAGATAAACAGATGAAATTCTCGAGCAGAATAATACATTTTAACATAAAAAAGAAAATTTTCTTGTTACGAGATAATAAGAGATATGTTTTATCTAGTGGACGAAAAGCTTTTGTGTCGTTTACGTTAGGATTAAGAGAATATTTGGCAGAATACATAGCATTCCAGTTGCTGGGTATTTATCTGAAGTGATGAATACTGAATGTAGAAATAATATTAAATCTAAAGGTGTTATGTCGGTACTGGTTTCCATTGATATAGCTCTATAATGATTTTCCGATTTAATATTTTTGTGACCGATGCTTTGATTGGATAATATTTGTGAGATGAGAGACCAGCATTAATATACATTCTATGCATAATAGAGGTGAGTTTATTTAATCCTATAGATTGACATTTTCTTGTTCTTGCACAATTTCAATTTCACTAGGAGAATGTCCATCAGGTTTACTCATTTATTTTTAAGTCTGCCATTCTAAGAAGTCTGTATAGAGCAAATGAGTCATATTCTGACATACGTAGCCACTACCATGCGTTTCTTGCGATAGTCCATTGCGGCCGACTATTAACTGAACGGAGTTGTTGTACTGTCAATCTCAATTGTTTAAAAATAAGTGGCTCCATAAGGCGGAGCAGGAAAATTGACAACTCGCAGCCAATCAGTAATGAGAACAGTAGCGTCACTAGAGGTGTGCGGGGGTGCGGACCGCACTGGGTGACACCACCAGAGGAGGTGACACCAAAAATGACTATAAAATGTTTGAATTTTCGTGCAGTAAGGAGTTCCATGGGGTGACACCATGAGTTACCACGCATGACTGTCTATAAAATTTTAGAATATTTGTGCAGGAAGGGGGTCCTTAAAAGTGACACCATAGGTTACCGCACATGACTGTGTATAAAATGTTTTAATTTTTGTGCAGGAAGGAGGTCCATGGGGATGACACTGCTACGTAGCTATTTATAGCACTTGAGATTGTCCTGCTTGATCGTAATAAGGTCATCATAATACCAGTCCTTCAACCAACGGAAGCCAAATTTATTCAATTATTTTTTTAAATAAATTGTTAGAATGTTCTTTTCCTTTAATGCTTACTTCGTGTCTGTCTTCACTGGCAGTGTTTATCTTACGCTGTACACGTGACTCTATTTATAGAAGTGGGTATTCTTAGAAAAGTAATTCTCCTTACAGTTCATACAGATTTAAACACAAGTCGTTTTGATCACGTGGTAACATTCTGACCAATGGTAATGTTACTTTCCTTTACCAGCTACTGGCATTGCAATTATATGTGTATATACGCAAGAGATCTCACGGTGGTCAAAACAAAAGGTACACAGACACCCTCAAGGCCTCGCTGAAGAACTTAGGCATTGATCCTGACAGCTGGGAGATTGTTATGGAGGGGGATTACCGCCTTAAATATATGCGTGTATTTCCTAATCTTCCGTTATGCATTATTGTAAATGGCTGCTTGCAAGTGCTACTTTCATAACTCTATCAATGTATATTGTATTTTCATTGATGCAAATTGTACGTGGCAGTCTTTCCTTCTGCATTACTGTAAATGACTGCTTGCAAGCGCTACAGTCATAATTCTAGCCATTAATTTTCTATTTTTCATTGATTCAAGCTGTAAATGGTTGCTTGCAAGTTTTTCGATCTTCTTTCCTTCTGCGTCATTGTATCTTGCGATTTGCCAACTACTGAATTGATTCTGTAGTTTGTCGTATGACAAACGCTATGTCAGTTATTACAAGTTTTGTATATTCCGTTTATAAACTTTACAATAACATCATTCCAACTGCTGTTTTCATACAGATTTGGCCTTGCAACAATGTAAGTAATAAGTTTTATCAGTATCGTCTTTGTTGTACAACTCGTGTCGCCATCTGTTGTCATAATGGCATACTATAGACTAGCATGGCATTATGACAACAGACGGCGCTCTAAATTTCTAAAGTTTTTCCGTTTTCAAAAATAATGAATGCGCCCCACGGAGCTTACGGCATTCATTTTCTGTCGATAACTCTTTTAGTGCCTTTTCTAAGGTGTACGTTAGTAACAAAGTTTTAATCGTCTCTAAAACTGTGCTTTCTCGAAGATCTAAGTGATTTATAGCACCTTACGAAAACAAAAACGCATACACTACAACAGGGTGGTCCATCATTTTCAACCCCAGTTTTGACGCACTTAAGTATTTACCTTCACCGCTTAAGAAATCTATTCTTAGTGATATCTCTCATTACTTTGGAAATATTAGTTATTGTAGCAAAGTAAGGATCAGAAATGACAATGATATATTCACTCGAACTCTTCTTAACGAGCTTTTATCAGACCAACCCTGGTTGTAAGGACTGTATTGTACGTAACCCATTTTGACGCACCTCACAGACGTCTATCTTTTCCTGTGATATTAAAATGAAATTGGAGATATGACATATTTGTCACAGACAACTAGTGACAATACTTGCTGGCTATTGCCTAATAATCCATGCTATACAGATATAAGAATTCTGTATAATTTGACTTTTACCTTACTTCTTGTTATATATATATATATATATATATATATATATATATATATATATATATATATATATATATATATATATATATATAATTAAACTGCCACTCTAAACTGCTGATTAACAGTAAAAAATTTAATTATATAGGGTTGATAGAATAAACAGAATCCTCATCTATGTAATGTACTCTCTCTCTCTCGTGAATAAAGAAGTAATGAAAGCATGACCTCGAGGTACATTTATCTGCAATTTGCCCAAACCTTATGAGGTAAAAAGTACTGCTACAAAAAGCAGAATTTGCACTGCACTCTAAAATAATAAATATGCTCTAAACTGATAACATTGTAAATGAGAATATACAAACACATTAGGGCCTTAAATCTTGCTTGTAAGCGGCTACCCTATTCTGCCACCGTGCGACAGCGGTAAATTTAACAGACAAAATGTTCAAATAAAATGGGGTGGGAAAGGTCAGCGGAAATATAACACTGTGTAAATACATCTAATTGTATACAATTTGATACATTTAATTTGTATTGTGCTACTTGCAGGCCACCTTTCTTCCGAATGTTAATACTCTGAGACATCAGCTGCTAAATAAGACGCCCAAACATGAAGTAAAGTGGTATAACGTCTTGTTGCTAGGGTCAGGGGAGTAGTCGTATAGTAAGAAATTGACGTGTCACAGCGCTGTCATAATGAGGCATTATTTTATGCTAACCCTTGATTTTAACTTGCAACTTGCTTGATGCTACATTATAGTCATGCTTTTGGAAGGTGCAATTTGTGTAACTTGTGATATAGCAAGTTTATAAATAGAATGTTAAAACTTTTAATAACTGACAGAGTATTTGCCGTACGACAAATTACATAATCAATTCAGTAGTTGGCAAATTGCAAGATACAATGACGCAGAAGGAAAGTAGATCTAGGCACTTTCAAGCAGCCATTTACAGCTTGTATCAATGGAGAATAGAAAATTCATGATTACAGTTACGAATGTAGCACTTGCAAGCAGCCTTTGACAATAATGCAGAAGGAAAGTAGCACTTGCAACCTGCCAGGTACAATCTGCATCAATGAAAAATAAAACATACATTGATAGAATTATGAAAGTAGCACTTGCAAGCAGCCATTTACAATAATGCATCAAGGAAGATTAGAAAATACACGCATATAATTATGGCGGTAATCCCCCTCCATATATTGTTGCTGCGAATCAATCGTCTTCGCGCAGTCAAGTCATGACCGTGCGGCAGCCTTTGAGCAGAAAAGACTGGTGGACGCGGATGAGAAATGTGGTCTGCGCAAATCCAGGAACAGCAGTTCCGCAACTCCCAGTCAACAACCTGTACATCCATGTCCCCAATGCGACGGACTTTTCCGGGCCCGGATTGGACTGATCAGACATCTTCGGACCCACCGCTAGTGAATCGATGACATTGAATGGTCCTCATCGACACCGATGGATCAATAACATGTTGTTGTTGTTGTAGGGTTTAACGCCATTTTTCAGCACACGATATACTATACATGGCGGCCAGTATTAATGGTGGAGGAAGAATCCGGGAAAAACCCCGGTAAGAACCACCGACCCACGAGAAGCTATTGGCAAGCTTTCTCACATACCCACATTGGCCGAATCCAAGACTCGAACCTACGCAGACAGAGGTGAGACAGTAGTGATCCGTAACGGAGAGCGCTTTAGACCACTCGGCCACTTGGGGCCCCCAATAACATGTGTAATATTTGTTCAGTTTTGCGTTCACTATTATGTATCTCGCATTTTCAAATGTGTTTTAGGACATAATCACATTTTCGGCTGGCTGTGTGACGGTTTCGTAATCCATAGAGTTCGATGTCCACCCATGACAGCCCGGGTTAGCTGCATCAGTGTGTCCTTGGTAAAGACACTTAACTCCAACTTCTGCGGCATGACATTAATGTGTTTAAATTGTCGTTAAAAACTAACAGAAAGAACAACAACAATAACAACATTGACTACAGCAGAATAAAAACAAATATAAATAGTAGATATTTAGAATTTCTATAACTGCAATGGATGGTTTGTTTATATTTGAATATTTGACATCACTGCCTGGTGTAAATGATGCATTTGCTTTTCCATATTATAATTAGATAGACGTATTATAATTATATAGACGTATTATAAATCATACATACGTATTATAATTATATAGATTATATAGACGTATTATAATTATATAGACGTATTATAATCATACAGACGTATTATAATTATATAGTCGTATTATAATTATATAGACGTATTATAATCATATAGACGTATTATAATTATATAGACGTATTATAAATCATACATACGTATTATAATTATATAGACGTAATATAATCATACAGACGTATTATAATTAGATAGACGTATTATAATCATACAGACGTATTATAATTAGATAGACGTA
This sequence comes from Sinohyriopsis cumingii, assembly GCA_028554795.2. Classification (NCBI taxonomy): domain Eukaryota; kingdom Metazoa; phylum Mollusca; class Bivalvia; order Unionida; family Unionidae; genus Sinohyriopsis; species Sinohyriopsis cumingii. The sequence goes on from CM068824.1 coordinate 68,538,932, forward strand.
TTATAATTATATAGTCGTATTATAATTATATAGACGTATTATAATCATACAGACGTATTATAATTAGATAGACGTATTATAATTATATAGTCGTATTATAATTATATAGACGTATTATAATCATATAGACGTATTATAATTATATAGACGTATTATAAATCATACATACGTATTATAATTATATAGATTATATAGACGTATTATACTTATATAGACGTATTATAATCATATAGACGTAGTTTAATCATATAGACGTATTATAATTATATAGACGTATTATAATCATATAGACCTAGAACGTGCTTTGGTTGTTTTTTTTTAAACCTACGACACCGTACGATTGTGTAGTGTTTCAAATGCGGCTAAATACTTACAAACATTATTTCGAAGCCTGAATTTATTTTAAAATTGTCGAATATCATCTAGGAACCATCATTATTTCATTACGATTTTAAAAGCGGGTACAGTTTCTTATTTCAGACAGATTTGTAACTTTTTTTATTTAATGTACATGTATTTAGTTCACTGATGAATATATTTTGTTTATTTTGCTGTCAAAACAATTAAAACGAGTTTAAAATCGAAATTAATTTATAATTTATCTAAGTTTTCTCGATTTCAAATGAGTGGCAAAATTATATATATATATATATATATATATATATATATATATATATATATATATATATATATATATATAACAAAAACTGACATTTTTCTTTCCACTATTCGGAACCTATCATACATATATTTGAATTTGAGTCGTGTGCAATGTATTTAAAAGACACGCCACATCTTTGATTGCTTTAGGAAAAGGTCTGCAAAGTGCACATTTTGCAGTTAATAGTTTGATATTTTTAAAATTTGAAATTTGAGTTTCAAGTCTAAGATTCCAGAGGTAGGACCCATCCTGTAATGATAGATAGATTTCCGCAGCATTTACGGGAGTTTGGTGTGGTTTTGTGGGGTTTAACGCCATTGTTTTAGCACATGTCTATACACATCAGAAAACCTCGTGAAGAACCATTGACATACGGGGAGCTAATGCAAACTTTCTCAACTAACAACATTGATCGAACCGAAACTCGAACTCATGTGGACAGAGATGAGATCTGTGTGTGGTACGTAAAGGCAAGCGCCTTATGCTACTCACCACCCATATTTACGAGAGAAAGATACACGCAGAGATAGAGATACAGACAGACAGACAGAGAGTTTAGTAATGTAATTGTACAAATATATTATATTGAAAGATGAATATTATTCTGCTTGAAAGTCGTTTAAGTATTCTACCGATATTTATTCAAATGTGAAAATATTATGTTTAGCATAAGATTTACAACTCCATTAGACATTGTTACAATTGCTGTGTGAATTTTTGTTAACAGTAGTTTGTATTCTTTTGTCATCCAAATTACTCATTTTTAGACACGCATGCAGCTGCGATTAGATTAAATGAGGATAGTTGCTAGCACACAAATTATAGGCAAAACTGTCAGCGGAAATCCTGATTTGCCAAAATATACGTCAACAGATCCAGGTCTACGCTGATCCAACGTTTTTGATAGATTAACATTTTTGAATCGTCTTTACGAATGTAGAAGTGCTTCTAAGTATACTTTCTGCTGATCCGATGCTTTTCTCTGGCCATCTGTCAAAGTTTTAGCACCTATTGGCATATCGTTATTGTGAGCAATCTCGTGGAATCGGTCCTTGAAAATGGTATATGTTTCAGGTATATGCTTGTATTTATTTTTCTTTCCTTTTATATTTTCCGACTTTCAAATCCATATCCATGATTCGGGTATACGATTATGTTTAAAATTCTATTGCTTTGTAGCATAGCGTCACCGGGCCTTTTGATATATTGTACGTCAATGCTCTACTTTGACCTTTAAGATCACTCCAACCTGTCAGCCATGCTGTGTGCAGCCTTACAAATTTCATTATTTTGTACTTCTTTAGTATTTATTGTCAGATTTATATTAAAAAAATAACATAGACTACTGCGATTCTTGTATTTTTTGACATTTCACTTTATCTTCAAACAATGTTTAGACCTAATTATCAGTGCTTTTATTATTTTTATTTTTTATAATCTGGTAGAAATTCGCAGTATTTGTTTTAATTCCAATAGCAGTTTTAAATATCTTGTAAGTCTGCTCTCCTTCTAGCCTGACTAATGAGAGTACGTTGTTTTGTTTTTCTTCAGAACTTTTGAAACTGGTTTCATTGTGATGCCGCACCCTTTAAATTGTTGTTAATTGACAGCCCTGGCCTTCATCTGCCACCTGAACATTTGTGTAATATTTTCTCTCGAAAGTTCTTTGCAGTGAAACTGTATAACCGTCATTTGTCTATGCGTAACTCACGTCTAGGCGGACTAATGATACGTTGTTTTCAGAGCTGTCAATCCTCACTATTCCAAGGGTTTTATGCACCGTGTGAGAACACAGTACATGCAAATGGCTACAGTTAAGCAATAACAGATAAGTGATAGCATATTCACTTCAGTGTAATTCTTGCTTTAGTAATGAATTGCTTCTTTTAAGGTGGATAGTCGGTATTTGCTCGTTAAAACGCACTTCCAATTTAGAACGTCATAATCCTTACCAGGGACTATGTTGTTCGCATGAGTACATAAGCAGATTGAAAAAGGGAAACGCCAACTCATAATGCGACGGCAAATCTTGGTGTACTCTATACCCAGCTAGGCGTGCATTATAAACGCGCAAATACGGTATCATTTTGTCATTCTTTATGGCGTTAATCGGGCGTTACTATCGTACACTTCCTTTGACCAGGGAAATAAATGGCGAAGGATTCCCTCGATATCAAGGTTTTTTTTCCTACAATTTTGTTGGGTAAAACGCCTACATCTTTCGCATAAGATATCGACTAGTAAACAACTTTGTTGCATTCAGACTTCTAACCAGTCGCACGAGAGCGTTTACATTAGTATAACTGCGTCTTTGAAACATAAACGTTCAACCTCTTTTCCTTTTGTATTAACCAGCAATTTCCGTAAGCTGTGAGAAACGCAGTAGAGTAAATATTATCAAAATGGAGCTCATTAGCAAATAGAGGAGTTAAATGTTTCTCCGGCACATTCTTTTGGTCATTTTGATTTTTTCTGTTTATATTTTTTGTCTGTTCAATTGATTTGTTGGTTTATTCTAAATTCAACATGTTTGTTTTCTTTTTAATTACCCTTGTCATAGGTGGACATGTTGTCTCCTCTATTTTTTTTTTTTTTTGGGGGGGGGGCCAACACCAAGTTATTTTGTACAGCGTGGTGAAAGAAACACAGAACAGTAATAAGAACAGCGATAAGAACAGCGATACGAAAGCGCAGAATCCGTTCTTAAAAATTGAGATATCAATATCTGCATTGTATTGTTTTTGAAATTCTCTGACGAATTTGTGCAAAAATAACATTCAAGACTAACGATAATACGTGATGTTTCAATACAGTTAGTTGTAGTTTACGTTACTGCAGGAGGGACAGAGAGGAAGAGAGGTCAATAGTAAAACATATTGCCAGAGGAAAACAGGGATATTTATCGTACTACAAAAAGTCCATCAAGTGCCTTTTCTTCTATTCATTTCCATGTAATTTTTTAAAAATTTATTTTGATTTTAACATCTACCAGACTCAAAACAGTGAAGACATTAAGATTTTTCAAATCGTTCTTTGTCGATAAAGCCATGTACAACTTCAAATATGTCTGTTATTTTTTTCCCTTGAAGCAACGGAAGTATAGAAGTCAAACACCGACATCTAACCAGATTTAAAGACGAGAAAAAGTCACACTTTGAATTTTGTCTGCGACGTAATCAAATTTAAACCTTGCGCAAACCGAACGTGACCATATTTACAGATATTTCCGGCAATATATGTGGGTTTGAAAAAGACCTCAAAGGTCGCTTTTTAAATTTCAGTTATGATTCAGGCGGATGGGCATTTATAAACATCGAACTCTTTTTTTTTATAATGGAATATCGCCGCAGAGTCATCTTAACTTGAAGATAATTGGAGACTGATTTTTGTTTTCCTAATGTTAATGAGTTGGATGACTACCCCTGTAGCAAAGCAGGTGATATGGAAATTGTCTCATAATAAACTGATGTATCATGCATAAGCAACGTTATGCAATTTTATGGGAAGTATTTCCGTCATTCTTAATGGCATGCATTCTGGAAACATGAATATGATTGCAAAGTTTTTTGTTCAGAATCTTCCTCCAAGATCCTTCACTTATCTCTGCATATCAAAATAATCTCTGATTTCTGTTTGGAGCAACTTCCTGCGGTCCCTGATATAGAACCTAACAGACGGTTCCCTGGAGATTGCAATTTTAATTGCCATTAAAATCAAGTTACCTATGGTGTAACTGTATTGTTTGTTTCTGAGAAAACAGAGATAATACCTTTTTTTACCTACTGTAGAATAAAGACTGACTGAAAAGTATTATGTACAATTATCCGACATCACTATGTCATACGCGCTTATTAAAATAGATCTAAAGTACCTTTAAAAGTCTAAGTTTTAAAAAAGTATGCATGGTGTGACCATACTTCGTCACATTGAAAATAAGGAGCTTCAAAGCCTTTCTCCATCTTGTGTAGGCCCGGAGTGGTTCAATGGTCTAAAGCGCTCATGGGCGCCCGCAGGATTTTTCGCAGCGGGGTCAGGATCTTTAGCGGGGGGGAGGGGGGGGGGTCAGTCAGTCATGGCCGGGAGGGTTAGAATAATAAGCAGTCTGAAACGAAAGCTAATATTTACTAAGCGTTTTGAACAGAATCTTGTGATATATTTTCAGCTTCATTTGCATGATTAAACTTATCGACCTATGCTGCGGGTGCCCATGAAAGCGCTCACCGTTACGGATCATTGCCATCCCACCTCTGTCTGCGTGGGTTCGAGTCTCGGGTTCGGCCACTATGGGTATGTGAGAAAGCATGCTAGTAGTTTCTCGTGGGTCGGTTGTTCTTTCCAGGGTTTTCCAGGGTTCTTCCTCCACCGTTGATACTGGCCGCCATGTATATCCTATCTTGTGCTGAAAATGGCATTAAACCCTACAACAACAACAACAACAACAACCATCTTGTGCATTCATATAATAAGTTATGTTAAATCGCTGAACAATTCCAAGAAAATATTAATAAAAAGTTTTCCAAAGCATGATTTTAAGATCTCTTTTGCGATAAAGAGATGAGTCAGATCAGATTAAAGGAAAAAGCCCTTCCCCTAAAATCCAAAGAGTATAGACCTATAAATCTTTATATATATCGTCTGACTGATTAGAGCATGGACTAATCTTTTTCTACAGGTTATATGTGGCAGAGAGAGAAGACAAACGATGCATTTCTACATTTTATATATGGCAGAGTGTGCCGACAAACGCGACAGTACAGTTATGTTTGTTTAATTGACGAGACAAGATAGACTGTTTCCAACGGTTTTTATTTTGTTTTCTCAGTTGATGTAATTTCCAATTTTTAAGGTCATCTTGACTTCATTTGCTCTTTGATTGAATGGGATAGTACTAAATAATATAGTCCAGAAAGAGCAATATTTAATTAAGAATACATGAACATCGCACTGATCATTTAGCATATGTGAGAAATGCCCATACATCTTTAATTAAATAATCACATAATTATTGATAGATGATTACCATATTAATGTTTTGTTCTTACTTCAGTTGTGTGATTTTGGATTTTAAACTTAGCTTTAACAAGGTTCAAGTCATATCGCTACGATTTGACGTGTGGCAGTTTATAGTGATGCCTTGCACTGGGGCATCATGGCGTGGACATGTAGCTTCATGTCCCACCCAGTCACATTATCCTGACACCAGATCAACCAGTCCTAATATTAACCTCCTAATGATGAGCGCCAGCGAGGCCGCTGCTAGTACCATTTTTTATAATTCTTTGGCGACCTCCCGCATCCGAGGCGGACGCACTAATCACTTTGACCACCAGAGAGGTCTTGCATCAAATGATACCCCGGATGTTCAAAACTATCCACGTGCTTACTGCCAAACACAAGCACACGATGAAAAAAAAAATCCGAAAGCTCTTGTCTAGCGCAAAGATACATATTAGCTAAATTTTATGAAACAGAAAATATTCAAAAGGAAACAGTTATAGTTTTAAATGGATAATAGATGGTCATTCTGACGTACAAATACTAACTGTTAGGAAGAAGTTTTATTTATCTCAGATGCGATGCATGGAAATTGGAAAGACTTATTTCTTAACTTTACATTTCAGTCCTAGTTGTGGGGTGTATATTTCTAAGTCTGGTGAACCCAATACTAGATCATTACAATTGCAGACTAGACTTTCACTTCATAAACGTGTAATTACAGTATTAATGCATGCCGTATCATGAAATTAACTAGGAATAGAGAAGACATTTTAGAATACATTGTCCGAAAGGATCATAGTCTCTGTATTCACAGTTTCTGATTCTGCAACTGTTCCTTATAGTTAACAGGATACAGTAAGGTTTAATACAGGGTGGTCCATCATCTTCAACACAGTGGGTCACATGGACCAAACATTTAAAGTTCGTGGGTCATACATTATATATCTTATAGTAATTATAAAACTAACTGTTTGTATGAGCGCGGGCCAAAAGAAAATGACCCACGGGCCATATTTTGACCGTATGCCTGTACTTGGACCACTCTGTTCTAATGAATCTGCACACTCATGGATTCCTGGCTTACTATGCCAACGGAATTATGATCACTGGTATGTTTTTAACACTGTCTCGCATGCGTGTCCCCCCTAAGTATAGATACTAGCATTAAAAATAGCATTGTCAATATCTGATTTGATCTCCCACTGGCCTCTTCAACGTCTACTATGTCGGATGGATATGTGCATGGACTATACAATTTGTTTTAAAACATGTTTTACACGATTCGGTCGATCACCTCTACCCCAACATCTACGCATGCAGAGAATACGGAAATGGGCCACGATATTGTTAAAAAGATACAATTATCGGATTAACTTATAGTAGTGTTGCATGCATCCAGAGTAAACATTCTTCTATGATAGCTTTCTTTCTCAAGAGTCATCTAAAATAAGACAATCCTAAATTGTAGGGCACACTGTTCTATTTACACTGTGCATGCCGGATACAACAATCTCCGACTATATAACACTTTCTTGTATGTAGCTGAGAAAGACAGTCCAAAAAGGGAACACTATTATCCGTCCAGAAAAAAACTATCCCTTACATACCCATACATGCTATCTCAAATCAAATAAGAGGATACGCTCTAATGATCAAGGAAGGAAACCATTTTACCGAGTTTGGTCTTCTGCTACGTTCTTAAGAGACAAGACACAATATGTTCTTCTAATCTTTACATTTGCACGTTCTTTTATTAAATGCAGTGCAGTTTCCTCGAAAAATCTAATTCCAGCCTCTATCCCAAATATGCATATCAATGACATGTTTCTGCTAGCAAGTGAAAATCGACTATCAAGATTTGGCCTTCATAACATCGTCATTATAGTGCCCTTTTCACACTGTAATGTTTCGTCATACATCAAACTACAATCGTCAAATGAAAGACGGACTGTTACAATGTAAACCCCTCTTACCAGAATCATTGGTACACACAAAGGTGTCTGTTAATCTGGGCTGGATGTTTAAGAGAGGCAATGTTTATGTGATATGTGACTTTTGAGGAAGCCAGACACTAAGTGGATTTGAGAGGTGATTTCTGACAAGCGATAACGGTTATAAGAGGTTCCACTTTGGCTGAGTATGAATGTATAGAAGTGCATATATTTACATTCAAAGCCCCATCTCAAAATCGTAAACCCTTTTTATGCGCCCAGTTAATTTGCTGACCTGCGTTTGATGTATTAGTAGCACAGTAGGGAAGTGCGTACCTATGAGCGGTTCTTGCAGTCGGCTATTGGAGATGTGTGCTTGTTAACACACTGACCATGCAGCATAGCGCCTTCGGCAAACCTTATATCTCGAGTATCCGACAAGATCAAGGTTTACCTGCTGATGAGTAACGCTTATTGCTTAGCAGAAAAAATACGGAGCATTCTTAGCGGATTTCGTACTATGGTTCTGTACGTTGATTTTACGTTTCAAGTTCCGTTATTGTTACTTTTACAGATGTAGTTTGGTTCAATTCACGAGGACGTTTACAATAATCTTGGATTAGCTACAATAGAACTGTAAGTATTTCATCATTTTACTTCCTAATATCTTTTGATTTCTAGTTTTGGTCTATAGATATGATATTATTGAACTTTCGCTGAAACATACTCTTTGAATTAGCAACGATATGTATTAAATTTTACAATTCATGTATGTTTGTAAGCCAGTATATACTATTTATTCATATTTGCGTTCATATTTACAGGTCTGTCATTTGCAAATGTGTTAAGTACGTGAACAACAATTACAATTATCTTTTTCTAGAATAATTGAGGGGTGGGGGTGGTTGTTTTCATTTTTTTAATAGTATAACTGCTCAATGACATAACGTTTAAATAAAATCTCCAAGAGTAATATAATGATGTATGGAGGACAGTCCTAAATTACTGCGTTATATTGATCTATGGAGGATAGTCTTAAGTCGCTGCCTTATATTGATGTATGAGGACAGTCTTAAGTCACTGCCTTATATTGATGCATAAAAGACAGTCTTAAGTCACTGCCTTATATTGATGTATGGCGTACAGTCTTAAGCCACTGCCTTATATTGATGCATGAAAGACAGTCTTAAGTCACTGCCTTATATTGATGCACGAAGGACAGTCTTAAGTCACTGCCTTATATTGATGCATGAAAGACAGTCTTAAGTCACTGCCTTATATTGATGCACGAAGGACAGTCTTAAGTCACTGCCTTATATTGATGCATGAAAGACAGTCTTAAGTCACTGCCTAATATTGACGTATGAAGGATAGTCTTAAGTCACTGCCTTATATTGACGTATGGAGGACAGACCTAAGTCAGCACCTTATCTTGATGTATGGCTGACAGTCTTAAGTCACTGCCTTATATTGATGTATGGAGGACAGTCCTAAGTCAGCACCTTATCTTGATGTATGGCGGACAGTCTTAAGTCACTGCCTTATCTTGATGTATGGAGGACATTCTTAAGTCACTGCCTTATATTGATGTATAGAGGACAGTCTTAAATTACTGCTTTATAGTCCTAAGTCACTGACATATACTGATGTATGGAGGACATTCTTAAGTCACTGTCTTATACTGGTGCATGGAGGACAGTCTTAAGTCCCCGTCTTATACTGATGCATGGAGAACAGTCTTAAGTCACTGACTTATCTTGATGTATGGAGGATAGTCATAAGTCATTGCCTTATGTTGATGCATAGAGGACAGTCTTACGTCACTGCCTTATATTGATGTATGGAGGACAGTCCTAATTCACTGATTTATCTTAACGTTATGTGATGTAGGCAGGATAGTTATAAGTCTTTGCCTTATGTTGATGCATAGAGGATAGTATTAAGTCGCTGTCTTATTTGATTGTATCACCGTACAATCGATCTTTTTAAGTGTATGACAAGGTATCTGTAATGGTTGTTGCCACCTTATTTTCTTACATTTTCAAATGCAGTTTGAGTACTGTCATCAAGAAGAGTATATCTAAATATATATGTTTCTCAGTCTAATATTTGTAGAAGAGGTCATATTATCTTCTCTCCGTAATCTATAATGAGTAAAAATTACAATACTAAATTTGACTTAAATAGTACTAAACTTATCATCAACTTCTCATTCCGCTGCAGCATCAAAACCACCAACTGTATGACGTAACCGAAAAGTATGTATTTCGTTTATACTTGCTTGCTTTGTTTGCCGATAAAAGACAATAAAAGTCATATACGCATGTTTTGTATTTAGCTTTTTCATGCTATCTAAGTGACCTGAAAAGTTTCCTATTTCCCTCAGAAAAATAAACTCGCAAAAGGTCAAGAATAGCCAACAGACATCTGAGTATTCCACAAAACCAGAATATACCCCAAACACCCTTTACGTATATTTTCTTCCATCGGAAGCTGTTGATGAAACGAATAACATCATAATACAGGAAGAAACATTAGATCATTCAGAGACTGGATGGGGTGGGGTGAGGAGCATAGCAAAGGTGTAGAAGAAAACAAAATGAAGCTGAACAATACCTTGATTTAGTTGAGCAGTATTGTTTCAGCCAAAATAAAATGACATATTTCAGAGCCAAAACCAAACCGTGTACTTGAGAAAATTTATCTCAGTAAATTAGTAAATTTCAAGCTGTCATTGAGTACTCTATCGTAAATGTTGTCAGAGTCTCTATTAAGAATGATATAATATTGGATTCATCTAAGATATCATGGATTATTCAGTGGTAAATTGGGTCAAAATTATCAAAGCTATCATGGAGTACTCAATACTAATTGGGTCAGAATTAGTACATTTTAAAGCTATCATGGAGTACTCAATACTAATTGGATCAGAATTAGTACATTTTAAAGCTATCATGGAGTACTCAATACTAATTGGATCAGAATTAGTACATTTTAAAGCTATCATGGAGTACTCAATACTAATTGGATCAGAATTAGTACATTTTAAAGCTATCATGGAGTACTCAATACTAATTGGGTCAGAATTAGTACATTTTAAAGCTATCATGCAGTACTCAATGCTAATTGGGTCAGAATTAGTACATTTTAAAGCTATCATGCAGTACTCAATGCTAATTGGGTCAGAATTAGTACATTTTAAAGCTATCATGCAGTACTCAATGCTAATTGGGTCAGAATTAGTACATTTTAAAGCTATCATGCAGTACTCAATGCTAATTGGGTCAGAATTAGTACATTTTAAAGCTATCATGGAGTACTCAATACTAATTGGATCAGAATTAGTACATTTTAAAGCTATCATGCAGTACTCAATGCTAATTGGGTCAGAATTAGTACATTTTAAAGCTATCATGGAGTACTCAATACTAATTGGATCAGAATTAGTACATTTTAAAGCTATCATGGAGTACTCAATGCTAATTGGGTCAGAATTAGTACATTTTAAAGCTATCATGGAGTACTCAATACTAATTGGATCAGAATTAGTACATTTTAAAGCTATCATGGAGTACTCAATACTAATTGGATCAGAATTAGTACATTTTAAAGCTATCATGCAGTAGTCAGTGGTAAATGGGGCCAGTGTCACAAGACTCAGAGAACTGCTGATGCTTCGAAACTGTTCATCGGTGTAAACTTTAAATAACGGTAAAACACGTGTTAGCATTCAAAATGTAGTGGTTGAAACGGCTATGGTATTGTGTACTGCATATAGCTCGCGTATTGATGCAAACGTAAACAAACCCAAAAATGAACTGAAGTTTCATCCATAACATTAATGGAGACAGACAAAAAAAGGCCAAAAAATATTAAATGGTCGATTCAGTTTTGATTTTGAATTGATTTGCCCATCATAAATAACAAGAATATGAATTTAAAACTAACAATTACAACAACGGCTTTTTCAAATCGAAATATTCGATTAAAGAAGCCTTACATAGGTCGAACAGTGCAAAATGACATTGTCGTGGGCCACTTCAATCACTGCTCGTTTAAGTACCGAAAAGCGATGCAATTCATGTTTATCTTGATTACTGAGAAAGAATGTTCACATGATGGAAGAACAAGTTTTAACATTTTGTGTGTATTATGCTCGCTAAAAATCAAAATAGTTTATAGTCGGGATAAAGGTCACGTGTGACGTAAGATTACCAGAATCTGTGTTAGGGTTTGCATCTAGAAAAGGAAATCACAGTCAATGGGTTACATTATTTTTCTCTCCCACGAGGCTGTGCCAAACGAGTGGGGACAAAATAATGTAACCTCACGAATGGAGTTTTCTTGTCTTGGTACAGACACCAACATTGATTTATTTTTCTCATCCAACAGTTTCCATTCAAACTATAATACCCCGCATTTTTGGAATATAGTTAGTGGATTCAATACGTATAATATTAATTTGGTAATATTATTGCATCTTTCCTTTTTATACAGGTCATCAGTTCTTATACTGATTTATGGAAATTTGAATAATCATCTAAGTACAATCTAGCTATACATAGCACTCTTAGAAAAGAAAAGAAATTTTTGGAGTGATTGGTTGGGGTAATACAAGATCAGGTATATATTTTCTTTAGTATGGATGAAACTATTATACAGCGTAAAAATGACAAAAACTCCAATTAAAAGAAATATTCCAATAACTTGATCTTAATTACAATGTGTTTTTAATATTATTGTCAGTCATCCCTACTGACGAACGACGACCTACGTATGACACTGCACAGGAATAGTGTTTTTAGAGAATATAAATGTTGAAGTGATATATATATATATATATATATATATATATATATATATATATATATATATATATATATATATATATATATATATATATATATATATATCCTTTAATCTTGGAAATAATCCTGCATCTCACGTAGGATCAAACAATAAATTTCTTTATTTGATTTGTTTCCGTGGTAATAATATCCGGATATCAAAGTTTTCCCACATCTCTTAAAAGACTGTTTAGATGGTAACTTTAATCCCATAATTATAATATAGTTAATCGGTGTATGGTCTTGTCCACATTTAAGCTTTATGTTAAGGAAATTTCAAGAACAAAAGATCATTCCATTTATATTGTTTGACTCATATTGCAGTTGAGAGATGACGTTGTCTTCATGCTTGTCTGCTAACGGATCAAAAGCTGGATTCATTTCTTCGAAAGACATTAAGGTGATAACTGTAGCTGGAATTTTATAACTCCATTAAGACGCCTTTTATGGTTCACCATGTAAACCAATTTGCATGTCATGCGATGGATCATTCAGATAAAACCGTAAGGTCTATTTTGGAAAGAGGAAAGCAAAAATGATAACTGCATCTGACTAGGCCTTCTTTTGGAGTGTTCTTGGTGAAATGTGATCTCAAGAGACATATGTATTTGGAAATTTGTACCATAATGCCTGATTAGGACCCTTTGGGCCTTCAAATACTTTGGGCTCGAGGTTTGAAAATCAAATCAATATTAAATTATATGTTTCGCTAGATAAACAATCCCATCATTAACATATTAATCAATTCTAATAATTTTCATTGCAAAGTATTGACGCTGAACGCCATTCAGTTCATTGTTTTCCCCGATTTATCTAGTTTGAATAACACATCAATGCACAATATTCACAAGAAACACAAATAAGTCAAATGCACTCAAAATATGATAGGAAACATTCATGTTGGAAATAGACGTGTTCACTTTTTTCATTTCTCCCAGTTCTGATGCCATCTGAGATAACTTAATTGTTATAATTTCGGCGCCCTGAATACAAATGGTACTAGCGGCTCCCTCGCTTGGCGCTCAGTTTTAAAACAATAGCTCACCTTTCATCATCGAGGGCGAGTGGGCTTGTTTGCGACATTGCTGCTAATGAGTACTGTTCTATGGGAGAAAACATGAAAATTATTTAAAAAGACTATTCAGATGATTGAGACTTGAATGTTTGAGCTATACAACCAAAACCAAATCATATAATAATGACGCATATGTGGTCTTTATGTGTGTGTGTGTGTGTGTGCGCGCGCGCGCGCGCGAGCTCTACAGATATTAACTAATCATGTGAGAATGACAGGTTTAATTGGGAAGTTATTTGAATTTGCAACATGCACAATGGAGAAAATGTTGGCATGCCTCTATGCCATTTTCATTTACTTTGGCTGAAATTTCTTTACATATTGTATTTGTGGAAATTGTACATGATTGAAGCAGACAGCTAACCAAAATAGCTTCTGCCATGTGCTCAAGAAATCAGCCTGAATTAGCCTCAATCAAGTACATTATCCTTAGCAGTTATTACAACAGGGAAAACGAATTTTGCCAGAGTAGGCAATGCCAGTTTCTAAACGTGCAATGAATTAATTACAAAACATAAAACGTAAAAAAATATCACCTCGATTTTTTAAAATATAATTTGATTTGAACAAGCTGAGCTAGCATTTTTTTAAAGGTGCACATTTGAACAAATGCCAAGCTGTGTACTCTTTAATCCAAATTACACATATCAAGCGTACAAGAAAGTAAATAAAAGTAGACGTTCTTTTAACAATACCTAAGATATACAAGATCTATTTTTTTAAATAGCCAGGTTAAGCAATGAGAAAATCATAGGAAATTATTTTTCTTTAATAATCTAACCATATGCAAAATATGAAACTGTAGAGCGACACCATAGTTCAGTCAATGATTGTGCGTTTCTGGGCATTTAACTGGGGGCACTAGGCCACATTAAACATTCCATCTTTATGTCTTCCTTTATAAGATTAATAACAAAATATAGAAATGGTACAGGTACGAAAATGGCAAGGGTATGATCTGCAATTACATACATGAATCACGAACTCAGATATACAGAAACAAGATTAAACATTTTGTATGTTTGGTTGGTCTAGACATCCATACCATACCATACCATACCATACCAATTTATACCATACCAGTCCATACCATACCAGACCATACCATACCATACCAGCGTCATCCGATTAGGAATGGTATCGGTCATTTAGCAACCGCTGCAGTATACTCTTGTACGGAAAAATGATATATGGTCATCCTATACCGGTATTTGGTCTTCCTCAGTTTAAGAATTGAAATTTTCCATTTATACGCTAACAGGTGTTGTATCATCCAATTTTCATGGCGTTAGCTACAAATTAATTATTCATTCATTTATTCTCCGACTCAACATACAAATGAGTCACCAAATGCAATTTTGAATGTTGAGAACTAGGAAAACGTTTATCTAAGATTAAATGATTATAAAACGACCTAATCAATATCGTGATGTCATGATATCTGTGAGGCAGCCCAGTGGGATAACTTTGGGCAAATTCATTAGTTTGTGATTTTCCTTATAGATTGCCTTTCTGAAGTTTAAAGAAGAAAGCTCGGTTACATAAATAACACGCTTAGTCAAATTCTGATTAGTTGCAAAATTTATGACAGATTCCTGTAGAAAATGTTGCAACTGCCGTCATAACACTTCTGTAGACTTCGGGGTCATTCAGTCCAAAGGTGTACAGAAATCCTCGCCCCCCCCCCCCCGGTCAGTGCTGAACAAATTCTTTTTCAGATATGTATATATTGAAGATATGCACAAAACAGAATATCAGATTATTGATAATTTGCGGCCAAAAATAAATCGTGTTTTGAGCACGAGATAATCATATGCGCAATACCATTAGCGTAAGAAGAATCGCAATATTGACAGTCACAAAGTATCATACTGTATGGAGTGACCAGAAATCTGGCTAAAGGTTTCACCAGTTCATGCTATCGTCCACAGTCCTATCCACCCGTTATTTTCCCTTTCATGTGGTCTTTTCTCGTCGCAAAGGACTAATTCATTTTTGCAATAAAATATGGAGAATCGTTGAAAATTTTCTTGGCTCGAAATACTTGACCATTGTTGACTATTTTTTTGTAATCGTTGGAGCAGCACCTTTTAACACATTATTGGTTATATCATGGCGAATAAATGGTAACCAAGTACCTTTCTCAAGGACACACCGACACAACCGTTCAGAACCACGATACGTCCTGTGGCTTTTGATCATTATCAGAAATTTTGTAATCCGCAAAATTCTTTCAAGTGGTTACGCAGAATATTACAGTTGCCAACCATTTCACTAGTCATTTGTAACTCAACCAAACGATGTCGATTGATGATGCAGTACGGTTGCCAACCATTCGCTGTTCATTTGTAACCTAGCTAAATGATGATCAATTAAAAGTAGATTGTTAAGAAACTTTTGATACCTAAAATCTTAATCTGACATTGGATCGTGTAATTAACTCGAGGCACTAAGTAAACTGGAATGATTACATCTCTGATCCCATTCAGCCATGATCTTTAAATTCTGATCGTAATCAAGTACTATAATCAAGTACTAATCAAGTACTATAATGAAGTACTAATCAAGTACTATAATCAAGTACCATAATCAAGTACTAATCAAGTACTATAATCAAGTACTAATCAAGTAATATAATCAAGTACCATAATCAAGTACTAATCAAGTACTATAATCAAGTAATAATCAAGTACTATAATCAAGTACTAATCAAGTACTATAATCAAGTACTATAATCAAGTACTAATCAAGTACTAATCAAGTAATATAATCAAGTACTATAATCAAGTTCTAATAAAGTACTAATCAAGTACTATAATTAAGTACTATAATCAAGTACTAATAAAGTACGATAATCAATTACTATAGTACTATATTCAAGTAATATAATCAAGTACTAATCAAGTACTATAATAAAGTACCATAATCAAGTACTATAATCAAGTACTAATCAAGTAATATAATCAAGTACTATAATCAAGTACTAATTAAGTACTATAATCAAGTACTATAATAAAGTACTGACAATGAGATCTAGATTCCAAAGTCGAGAACAAAAGTTAAAAACTCTTTTACTGCATCAGCACCTACCTCTTGGAATTCCCCATCGCACATGATAAGTAAGTTAATTCCAAGGCTTCGTAGAAAACTTCATCATTATCACATTTATATACACCGTATGGCAAATAACAGCCCGTTCAAGTGCACTGGTTCGCTCGTGTTAGGGATTGACTAAATAAGTGCAATAAACTGACAACGAACAGTGCAAAAATAGTTTCTAACTTGCCTATGCGCTTTCGACTGTAAAAAAAGAGGCTTTTTAAAATGCAAATACAAAACAGAGGCAAGGCTAACAGAAGACATAAAAAGCGTTATGGTTCCAAAATTTTACGTGACTATTTCTACAGGAATACAAGTTTGAAAGGTTTAACGTCTCAACTAGTTGGCTTCAACTTGATAATGCTGGAAAACATTTTATATTGACCCAGAAACCGACGAGCCCTATCTTTTTAATGTAAATTTGCGTTAACTGCAAATTATATCCCGGATATTTCATTGTTTTAATACTAATTATAGGTTAGTGGGTGACTAATATGCAAATTCAAAGAATCTTTTAACTGAAAATTTGCCGGCTGCAAAAAGATAACGATTTTATTTGTGTGTGGCTGTCTTTATCTTTCGGGCAATATAAAATATTTTAAAAGGGATAATATAATCCATCTATTTACAACATTATAACGTAATGTTCTCTGTTTCACCATCTTATGCTGATTGTTTGACGCTTTTCGGTATTGCCTTAAACTGTTATCGTTTTCGTATGCATAACGTTATATCGACATTTCTGAATCGATGCGATAAGCATATAACTTATGTAAACTATAAATCGAGTCCCGGTATCAGATTAGGCATAGGAACCAAACCGTCCCCAATCGCAGTACCCCTACTCCCGCGGTAAATATTAGCGCTAGGAAACTGCAAGGTTTTCTAGAGTAACTTGTCTTTACATAAGGGTAATGAAATTGTAAAAATCTATGGTTGTCCCCTGGCAACCAAGGTTGAAACAACAGGCTCCCAAGAAGATTTTTCTGGTTGCTCAGTATATTACTGCGGATCCCCTAAAATTGCACTAATCTAATGTTTGAACAGCTAATATTGATAGTCACACGGTTAGACAGTTTTTCATTACGCGTGGTTGTCAACTGGAAACTGGACATTTAGATTGCAAAATCTGGTTGCCAGTAAAATCATATGAGTCCACATTAGATAGTCACGAGCGCAGTTCCACTGTTAATGAATAATCAGCAGTGAGTTCAATTTTACCGTGAAGATCTAGTCAAATTATGAACTTCATTTATCAATAAATAACAAAAATCTATTTTGATTTTAACATTTATGTCTAATCGATTTCCTAACATGCTCTTGGAGCACTGAGGAGCTCTGACATCCATGTAAAAGAACAAAAGTTTAAAGCTAAAAGATATAATTATTCCTGTTTATAATATATCATGTATAGGCAACGTTTTGTAAGTGTTATTGTCAAATCTTTCTCCGTATTATGCATCTTGTCAGTCCTATCTATAAATTTAGATTTACTATCAGTTTCAAATTTTCACAGGTTTTTGCCCTGATATGAATATTAAGCTTATGCCAAAATACTTTCTTTTGTCTTCGCAATAAATGTTGGGTCTTTTTTCATACATCATTTGATTTCATTTCATACTGTGGAGTGTCTTTTTTCATACATTATTTGATTTCATTTCATACTGTGGAGTGTCTTTTTTCATACATTATTTGATTTCGTTTCATACTGTAGAGAGTCTTTTTTCATACATTATTTGATTTCATTTCATACTGTGGAGTGTCTTTTCCTCTTGTACCTGCTTATGAATATAACTTGCAAGTTACCGGATGTATTTTTGCCTTTAATATTATAGAACAGTAATTCTTAAAAAAACACACACACACACACACACACACCAGAAAATGCAACAAAACGCGACAGCCATAATTAGCATGGTGTACGGATTTCTGCTTATAATGTACCCACAGAGAATAATGGAAGAGTATTTACCCTTCGAAGTCATCCATGTTTAAGGACCTTTAAGATAAAGGTGCTCTGCCTGAAGTGGGATATCTCATCATGTGATAATGCATTAGCTGGGACCCAAGAGAAAGTATCTGAGTAAACATTTTTTCTTAGTGTCTCCTCTATGTGTATTTTTGTTTGACGATACGCCAGTCGGTGCCAGAAAACAAACATGCTAGTTTCAGTGAGTTAAATATTTGTCATTAGCCAGTTCTGAAATACATGGTGATGTCAGGAGGTGAGATTATTCGCATGATTGACTCAGTAAGTCATTCGGAACTACTTCGTCTATTTCTATGAGACAAGATTATGCCTCGGATGTATGTCGGCGCAGTAATTTTACGGAAAATCATTTCTCAAAAAAAAATAAACCCTGTCTATTAGGATCGCCTTGGCTATTTCTACAACTGGATTGACTGGAGGATTTCCTGTGAGGTAACATCTTCGTTAGTCAAGGTTCCGATATGTTAACCCTATCTACACATTGGCGGATCGAATATATATTTCAGAGCTATTGGATTTCATGAGTTGCCTCCCTTAGTTTGTAATGCTAACTAACCAATAACGTTATACAGCCGTGCATTGCACATCGGTCGAAAATTTTGGAGGCATTGGACTTTAAAAAGGTACTTTGTAAGTTTAACATCGAAAGTATGACTACGTACCAGAAGGAAGCCATTATAGTGTATCTGAGTGAAATGTATTTGTACAAACACGAACTGGCAGTGGAAAATTGCTTATTTATCATTCCATTTTAGTTTTATGCTCGCCTTCTCTCGATCGTGTAGGAACAGTGTTTAAAGTTGAAGAATTTAATTTTGATTGAATGCGGTGGCTTGCCGCAGCAAACAATGAAATTCACAGACCCGAAGCACATACATATATGCTGGATACGCCAGATAGACAGGTTATCATATCGGAACCTTGGCTAGCAAAGATGGAGTGGTTATGAATGACACAAATAGCTTGATCATTCGGTACATTTCGGTCAATCCAGATTTCGTAAATAGCCAAAGTATCCGACTGGTAACTCTGGACACACTTTCTAAGTATGGTCCGTATGACTGCCCTCGAAGCTATGAATGTTAATCATGTATGTATCTAAACTAAGTAACAATAACCATTTATGATAATATTTTATTTTGACTCATCATAAGTCATAGCCGTCAAAATCAAGTTGCCGACCGGACTGTGACTGTGATACACTTGGTTGTCCGAAGCTTCTGGCTGCCGGGCAATGAATTAATCCTTGTCTTAGTTAGATGGTTAAAATAACGCCATGGAAACGCTTAAAATTTAAGAGCTATTTTGGCTTCGCCCCATGGGACCCTAACTGAGGTTAAGTCCTCCTTGTTTACGCGTTCCCTAAGCAATAATGATTGACACTACCTTTGCCATTCGTTTGCAGACAGGACTTGCGATTATGGTTCGAAGTTATTGTGGATCATAGGGTCTTATTATTTTGTTGTTGTATAATAAACAAAACTAGTGGAACCCGCTTTTTAACCAGTTTAATTTGTGATTTAAAATAACCTTCTGCAAAAAACTCCATTTTAGAACAGTACAGTTCATTTCCGAATTATATACAATTGTGTTACGATTTCCAATTGTATTAGGTTGAGGTGTGTAAGCAATTTGGAACTCACCTTGTGTTATTAGAAAATGCCTTTTTATGTGCATATAATACAAGTCAAGGTGCAGTTAAAGGATATTTAAAATGCGAGCATGTGGGACAAAGAAATAAATCTCAAAGGTGTCTATTTGGATAATATGCATTATGTTGAAAGATAAATCTAAACAAATTAACTCGATGCGCGAAACCTGTCTGATTTTGTTTGAATGAGAACAGCTATTGTACTTGTATTTCGTTTGATATGATAAACGTTTATCCGCTTTCTGGTCTTAAATGTGGCTCGTAACTAAACCTGGATGAATGCCAAACTCTCTTCCTTTTCTTTCTTCTAATAGTTTAAAGACTTTGCAGAGGGAATCTGCAGAGGAAATATTTCATTTTACTGTTCGGACACTTGCTAGTAGTGAATGGGGGCACTGTGCGGACAATGGGAATTAGCATTAAAAACCACCCTGGGCAAATCTACGGACAATGGAAATTTAACATGGTGAAAAATCGTGGGCAAATCTACGGACAAGGGGAATTAACATGGTAAAAAATCGTGGGGCACTCTACGGACAAGGGAAATTTAACATGGGAATAAATCGTGGGACAATCTACGGACAAGGGGAATTTAACATGGGATTTTTTTTTAAAAAAAAAATTTTTTAAAAAAGGGGTAGGCAATGGAAAGGCTATCTCTTTTCGAGAAATATGGCTGGCCCTGAAAAGGGCCTTTGGTTTATGTTAATATGCCCTTAACATAAAGGGCATTTGCGACATCTTCTTTTCCTCAAACTTCGTCTTACAGCAGGGCCATACATCAGAGTCCTCTTGAGGCAACCTTGTCTCTCTATATAGACTCTTCTTATCCACAGGCTGCTGTTGGTCCTGTGGACAACGGTCCACTTGGATCGGACATACATGAGCATGTCCGTCCTGAACATCATTGTTGACACAAGGGTTGAAGATTCAACGTCTGTCCACATGTTGAGGCTCCGAGAATAGGTGAATCAATGCAGTGAACGGCGCTTATTTATAGGGACAGGAAGGATTGAAACGGATTGAGTTCATTCACCAATCCTAACACGCGTTACAGAATTCAGTCAGCCCGCATCCAATCCGAAGAGAGCAGTCTGTGACGTCACGTAGTCTATATAGATTCGCTAGCGCTTGTGTGCAGTCAATCTATGCGACAGTGATTCAACATGACGGAAACTCAGAAAACGATCCATTGGGGTGCACCAGCAGGGGAGACTGCCCAAGGGAACTCGGACTTACTTTCAGAAGAGGTGAATTGGGATTTTGTGGATTTTCTCTCCTCGCAAGAATTTGTTCCGGAACCTTCGTTACCTTCTTCATTACCGCAAGTGGAAAATTTTAGACAGAGACAAAAAGAAGAATTGGAGAAATTTATACAACGACAAAAGGAAGCGGAACAGGCTTTTCTCCTACAGCAACAGCAACAAGAAGAAGAGGTAAGAAAAAAACAACAGCAGCAACAGCAAGAAGAAGTAGCAGCAAAGAAACAAGAGGGTGAAAATCAAACGGTCACGGTACTGTTGGACATTTTAGCGGAGTTAAGAAGTCTGAAACAAATGTATCAGACTTCTTTATCACGACCGAAGAGAATACGACCTTCCCGAGCTAAACACGTTAACCCTGTGACTAAGCCTACCGTACCACCCTTAGTGATTTCAACCCAATCATTATCAACATTACGCAGTCCAGAAGTAGGCCTTGTCCGTGGCAAAGGCATAAGGCAGTTAAAGTTGATTGCTTAAACTCACCCTTTCACCATGAAGAAAAAAGGCCCTTTTCAGGGCCACCCACATTTCTCGAAAAGAAATACAATTTCAATTTGCCAATAACTCAAAAAAAATAAACCCCACCCATTTTACCCTTATAGTACGTGTCTGTGTATGAGTGCGTGAGTTTACGTTCTTATTTTAAAATCACAACTCAAAGACACTTACCTTATATCATTCATATATTCTTTTCTCCATTTTTTACAATCCAATTCACAATTCACAACACAACACTTTAATTAAAAGTTCATTGACTTCTTCTTTCTCCTTGTTTACTCTCTCTGTTTTTTAAATTTCTTCACCGTCTTTTCCTCATTTTCTTCCCTTCTTCTTTTCTTCTTCTCCTCTTTCTTTGCCTCTTGTGAACAGAATTGTCTTTTTTCTTCCTCTTCTTTCTCTGAAGAATCCCTCTCTTCTTCTGAAGAATCCCTCTTTTCTTCTGACTCCTCTTGTTTCTTTTTTGGGCAATCTGGAGACCAATGTCCTTTTTCTTGACAATAATAACAGGTATCTTGACTTTTGTCTTTTTTACTCCCTGTTTTTGTTCGTTTTTGACGGTCTGGACACTCTGAAGACCAATGCCCTTTCTTCTGACAGATATAGCAAGTATCTTGACTTTTATCTCTAAAGGAAGGAGAGTAGTCCGTAGGCTGGTCTGAAGAGAATTTTCTAATGACCCCTCGCAAAGCTCTGACGAAACGTTCCATCTGGTTAGTCTCTTCCATCGTTGTGCTCGGCTTGAGAGTGAAATGAATAGTGAAAGGACAAGACACACACCCTTTTATATACGCTGGTCTGCCATGACTATAAAGTAGTTTATAGTGTTTGAACTTGAGTCATTTGACTTTTTGCTTTCAAGATGAAACGATCCCATTCATTCGAGAAGAAAGAAGAAGAAAGAAGTAAGAGGCAGAAACGTGATCTATCGCCTCGTACCAGGGCTGAAATCTTGGCACAAATTCATGCCAGTGATTTTGAAGAGGACATGAGTGAACCAGAATCCGAACCCTCTAAACCAAATCCACCACCCTTTGTCAACCCTGAAAAGTACTATTCCATTCGAGAGACGGAAAAGCGCTCCTCTAGAAAATTTAGAACCACGGCTTACAAATACACGGTGAAGTTTAAAGATTTCAAGGCTGAAGTACCGTTAGAGAAAGCAGAAGTGTTCATCACCGAGGTGTGGGATTCTTTGCTCACCACACTCAAGCGACAATGTCAACCCAAAGAAGACGATCGCTTGAGACTTTCCATACAACACGACGGTTTGAAATCCCCTGTTTGGATCGAGTTTAGCACCCCTGCAGAATTGACTGCTTCCAAAGTCATGGACAAGATTCAACACGTACAACAATCTAATGATCAGTTTGACATCACCGATGGTAAAGCCACACTGGACATGACCCACGTCTCTCCTCCTCAAGGGACAGGATGCAAAAAGATGTTATTGGTGGACGACCTTCGCAACACCAAAACGAGTCTCGTCCGAATTGACAACCCTCATGACCAGATGTGCTTAGCCCGTGCCATCGTGGTGGGACGAACCTATGCCAACAAGAACGACACGGTAGAATGGAAAAGAACCTGGGACACTATTCAACGTTCCGACCGAGCCAAACAACGAAATGAAGCAGAACTCCTGTTACAACAAGCCGGACTGCCCAAAGACACACCCTGTGGCATTCCTGAGATGCAAAAATTGCAAGATGTCCTAGCTCCACGATACACCTTGAAAGTGCACCCTCAAGAAGTGCGCGGACCTCTATTGTTTCGAGGGCAAGACTTTAAGGACGGAAAATACATTCATGTCTATTATCACGATGACCATTTCGATACGATTACCACTATCACTGGATTCCTGGGATACAGTTATTACTGTGAGAAATGTGACCATGGTTATAACAATCGAGAGCAACACAAGCATTGTGGATCGAAATGCACAGGATGTTTGGCCTCTTCACCCTGTCTGAGCGAAGAACCAGTGCCTTGTTCAACTTGTCTGCGCACGTTTGTCAGCCCTACCTGTTACCAACAACATTTGAAGACGCAAGGTTCACAGAAGAAATGCGCTTGTCAACTGCTGAGATTGTGCCCCGCGTGTGGACAAGGCATACGTACCAATAGTGTCAAGGCACGCGTATGTTCAGGAAAGAAAAAATGTCACATTTGTCACCACATCGTGGACTTGCAACACCAATGTTACGTGCAAAAATACCAACCCCCACCAGAGAAAGAGGACGGTCACAAGAAGAAAGGCAATTTCATCTTTTTCGATTTCGAATGCATGCAAGAGACCGGCATTCACATTCCTAATTTCTGCGTGGCTCATCGAGCGTGCGAGAAGTGCATTCAAGAACCTATCTTCAGTCATTGCCCTCACTGCAGCAAGATTCCTGGAGGGCGTGAAAAAATATTTCGGGGGCCGAACACGTTAGCCGATTTTGCCCAATGGGTCTTAGACCCCGTCGACAAGACGTGGAGCCAAGAGGACATCGAACGTTACGGAGATTGTCATCGTCATGCCACGGTGATGGCTCACAATTTCTCCGGATACGATGGACAGTTTCTTTTGAGGTACTATACGGAACAAGGCACCGAACGTCCTAAAGTGACTTTGAACGGAGCCAAAATCATTTTCATGCAAGTGGGACAAGTACAGTTTAAAGATTCGATGAGCTATTTGGCCATGCCTTTGAGTCGAATGCCTAAAACGTTTGGAATGACAGAAATGGCTAAAGGGTACTTTCCACACTTTTTCAATACGGAAGCCAATCAACACGCCGTTCTACCCCATTTACCAGAGGCTCACTATTACGACCCCGACAACATGCGTACCGAACAACGAGAAGCTTTCTACGCTTGGTACCAGATTCACGCCTCGGACCCTTTCGACTTTCAGGAAGAAATGCTAAAGTATTGTCGTTCCGACGTGGACATTTTACGGCGTTGCTGTGGAAAATTTCGAGAACTGTTCATGGAACACGGAGGGGTCGATCCTTTGAAAGAAGCTTGCACCATTGCCAAAGCGTGTTCCTTAGTGTATCGACAACGATTCATGCCTGAAAAGACCGTGGCTGTCATCAGTCCTCAAACGACCCACTTTGTCAAACGTCAATACTCGGTCAAAGCCCTACGTTGGTTACATTACTTGTGCGACAAGGAAGACAAGTGGATTCAGCATGCCCGCAACGGAGGGGGCGAAAAGACCATCGGAACGTATTCGGTCGATGGCTGGGACTTAGAAAACCCCAAGATCGTGTACGAGTTTAACGGTTGCTTATTTCACGGATGTCCCGTCTGTTACCCTGACCGTGGCACCAAGAATCAGTTTTTGCAACGAACCATGGAAGACCTGTACCAGGACACTTGTCAGCGACGCCTAAAGTTAGAACAGCAAGGATACCAAGTGGTGGAAATGTGGGAACACGAGTACGATCACCGTATGAAAACCGATCCCGAGTTTAAACGCCTCGTGGAAAGTTACCAGTTCATGGACCCGTTGAACCCGAGGGATAGTTTGTACGGAGGAAGGACCAATGCCACCTGTTTGCTGTACCAAGCCGACGAAGAGAAAGGAGAAGAAATCAAATACTTGGACGTGTGTTCGCTGTATCCCTACGTGTGCAAATATTGTCGCTTTCCTACAGGGCACCCACAATTGTTGACGGAACACATCGACCTGGTCAACATTCGACAATACGAAGGCTTGATCAAGTGCAAAGTTTTGCCTCCCACGAACCTATACCATCCCGTCTTACCTCACCATTGTCAAGGCAAACTGATGTTTCCCTTGTGCCGTACTTGTGCCGAAACGTGCAACCAAGACCAATCTTGTCAGCATACCCAGGAAGAACGTGCCTTGACGGGAACCTGGGTCAGCGTAGAATTGTTCAAAGCTCTGGACATGGGATACCAACTGTTAGAAGTGTACGAAATTTGCCACTTTCCCAAGACACAACAGTACCACAAGGGTGACCCTACTCAGAGAGGCATTTTCGCCGACTACGTGGATGCCTTTTTGAAACTGAAGCAAGAAGCCAGCGGCTATCCTTCCTGGTGTCACACTCCCGAAGACCAAATACAATTCAAAGAGAAATACTACGAACAAGAAGGCATCACTTTAGACCACATCGAGAAAAACGAAGGCAGGCGATCGTTTGCCAAAGTGATGTTAAATTGCTTGTGGGGTAAAATGGCACAACGACCGTGTTTACCCAAGACGGAATATTTGACAGAACCTTCCCGCTACTTCCAGATGATTCACGACAAAACCAAATACATGAAACACGTGGACGTCGTTCGAGAGAATTTGATCTTGGTCAATTACGAAGAAGATCTGGACTTTGTACAAGACGACCCTTTTGGAAATGTTATCATTGCGGCTTACGTGACAGCCCATGCTCGCTTAAAATTGTACGAAGCTTTAGAACTGTTAGGGGAACGCGTCCTGTACTTTGACACGGACAGCTGCATTTACATCCATCACCCGATTCAACATCACCCTAACATCGAAGGAGACCGTTTAGGAGCCTGGACAGACGAGCATCCCGACGACAAGATTCTAAGTTTCGTCAGTGGCGGTCCCAAAAATTACGGCTACGAATACCGGGACAAACAAGGAGAAGTGCACACGACGTGCAAAGTGAAAGGACTGACTCTGAATTATCGTACCAGTCGAGTGGTCAACTTTGGGGTATTGAAAGAAGCCTTGCAATCGGGAGAGGATGGAAACTTTAAAGTGACCACCTATCAACCGAACAAGATTGTACGTTTACCCACTCACCACATCGTCAGTCGACCCTTGGAAAAAGTCTATCAAATCGTGTACCAGAAGCGAGTTCGACTTCCCAATCATTTCACCTTACCGTACGGTCACGTCGGTATTGGTCTGTATATAAAAAAGGAACCCTAGGCAAGATCGATAGTTCATCGTGACTACCAAGACCGAGCGAACAAGATGAATACTTTGAAAGAGGCATCGTTCCAGTTTGGGGATTGTAAAAAAGTTGTATCTTCCTCTAGTGTGACTAATATTGGATGGATAAGACCCATGCATTGCGACGGAAAATGTCCGGAAGGAAACTGCGATTGTCCATGTGGTTACCATTGTAATTGCGTAACGGAGTTTGCAGACGAGTGCGATTGTGAGCCTTGCGATGGATACGATGCTGTACCTTGTGACCTGAGCGATGCCGTAAAGCATCATGGGAACTTTAGTGCCCCTACCCCTATCATGGAAAGTGATGCTGTGCGTGTCAAACCTGTGGTATGCGAAAGCGATGCTGCTCGTCCTCTTGGACATTTTACTGGGTTTCGTTTTAAAGGGGAATGTTCACCTTCACGTCTACCCCCCTACGGATGTCATCCAGCCCTGAGCAAACTCCTGTTCCTGTCACCCAACCCTCATCGAAACGAACCTGTGAAAGACGAATATTCGTTTCCTGTGCGTTTGTCGGAATACTGCGACTTTGAAAATCGTCTTCAATCGTTCAAAGGAAAATGGCCTAAGTATCTGGGAGGACCGACCCCCGAAGAATTAGCCAGAGCCGGATTTTTCTACTTGGGCGAAGGAGATAAAGTCAAGTGCTTCAGTTGCGGTGTGTCACTTCACCACTGGGAACCGCAAGATTCGGCCTACGTTGAACATGCTCGATGGTCACCGAATTGTCATTACTTACCCTTAGTGGGACCGAGACATTGAAGTAACTTCTTACCATAATAATCTGTTCATGGATACTTTACAAGAGAACATTTGTGCTTTGCCTGTGGAGTTGAGAGAACGCATTTATCGAGAACTGGTCAAAATACAAGTGAAACGTAAAGAACAATTGCATCCGTTACGTCACCGGTGTTTGAACCACTGGTACCTGAAAGCTATACAAGGACTGATTCAATTGAAAGTGTTCCATTGGACAGACATTGATCAACGATCCTCTAGTTTTAAAAAGGATTGGTTTGGTATGGACGATTCTATCTACTACATTGTAAACGTACTGCATCGAATTCCAGAGGAAGAGTTAACGAATTACCAACATCTTTCACGCAATGTCAACTTAGTGAAAGAGGAAACTTCTGAACGAATTGTAATGTGTAGATTAGTGACTCAACGATTTAAATTCGACACTGAAGTGAAACCATGTTTGTGCAAAGAGTACATTTCTTGTGTCAGACCAAAGAGGATTTAGTATGACCTATTCATGGATACTTTACAAGAGAACATTCGTGCTTTGCCTGTGGAGTTGAGAGAACGCATTTACCGAGAGCTGGTCAAAATACAAGTGAAACGTAAAGAACAATTGCATCCGTTACGTCACCAGATCTTTAACCACTGGTACCTGAAGGGTATAAGAGAACTGATTCGTCAGAAATTGTTTCAGTGGTCAGACCTTGTTCAATACTTCCAGGCCCCCGATGATTTACGTGTTGATCATTTTGGTTACTTCGAGATTCACCTAGAGCAACCCATTGAGGAAGACGAGGTAAAGGATTACCAACATATTTTACGTGGAATCTACTTAGCGGAAGAGGAAACTTCTAATCGAACTCTGACGTTTCGGTTACAGTATGCAAGATTTACATTCCCCACTGGAAAACGAACATCACTGGCTAGAAAGTACGTGTATTCTTTTCGAAACAAAGAGACTATAAAAACAGGCAGCTATGCCACGACTTATGTCGTATGTAATCCAACAGATTCCGTGGAAGGAACTCAATGACCTATTCATGGATACTTTACAAGAGAACATTCGTGCTTTGCCTGTGGAGTTGAGAGAACGCATTTACCGAGAGCTGGTCAAAATACAAGTCAAACGTAAAGAACAATTGCATCCGTTACGTCACCAGATCTTTAACCACTGGTACCTGAAGGGTATAAGAGAACTGATTCGTCAGAAATTCTTTCAATGGTCAGACATTGTTCAAAACTTTGAGGTCGCTAATGATCGACATGTTCATGATTATGGTTACTTCGAGATTCACCTAGTGCAACGCATTGAGGAAGACGAGTTAAAGGATTACAAACATATTTTACGTGGAATCTGCTTAGCGGAAGATGAAACACCTAAACGAACTCTGACGTTTCGGTTACAGTATGCAAGATTTAGATTCCCTACTGGAGAACGAAGATCTCTGGCTAGAAAGTACGTGTATTGCATCCAAAAAAAAGAGAATATAAAAACAGGCTGCCATGCCACGGTTTATGTCACATGTCATCCAACAGATTCCGTGGAAGGAGCTCAATGACCATATTCAAACCGTGGATCATTACCATCGATTATTACAAGAACTGTATCCATTCAATTTGGGACGACAAGTGGTGTGTGTCTTAGTGACTTGTTTTCTGGGATTTCGTTTACCAGCCGATTCTTTGTGGACTCTTTACGATCAGTACTTACCACCTCCATGGCCTTAAATGGTCACGAAAAACTCCTTTTGCTCAAAGCCTTGCGGTTTCATCTGGATACTTCTCGACCTCAACAGGAAAAAAAGATTCGTCAACTTTTAGCTACCCAAGACGTGTATGACGATGTGTGTGTAGCTTGTGACTTACACCCTCATTGGACAGATGTTCGTGACTGGAAAAAGGGGGGTTTTGAGGCTTGGACCCAAGAAGTGGCCCAGTATGCACAAGAGTTGTTCAAGGAAAAAAGTTCCTTTTCAACCTGTGTTAGTGACGGTGCCAGAAGAACCCGTCACCGAGAACAACCACTCGCTTCAGGACAGGACTGTCATGGACATTCCTGAAAGGTCATTCCGGGAGGACACTTGTGTGACAATACCTCATGTAGAGACTGTAAGAACATTACACACTGTCCCTAGGACATCTTGGTTACCCAAAACATGTTGTACAGACACTTGTTTATATTCCACTTTGATCGCTTTGCTGTGTTTTATATTCCTGTACATCACTATTTGGGTTGTATGTATTTTTGTCTTTCGTGTTCATATTTGAAACATTCAATAAACGTGTTCTGAAAAAGTATATAAATTCTTGTCTTGTTTGTTTTTCGTGTCACAAGTGACATTCCTCACACCATGGCTACCTCTGCTGTCTCTGCTCCCTCTTCCTCTACTGTCAAAGTCATCGACGAACACTTAGATCGTGCCAGTTGGGAGGCTTTGTATCTTCGCCATCCCTTTAACATGCTCATTGCTGGACCTAGCGGTTCTGGCAAAACCGAATTCGTCAAACGTTTGATCGAACATAAACATCATTTGATCGATTGGCCCCCTCAACGGATCGTGTGGTGTTACAAAGAGTGGCAATCGGCGTACAGCCTCTTGCGAGAAAGTCAAGGCGATTCCATCGTGTTTGTGGAAGGCATTCCTAAAGAAGACGACGGCATCGTCTCTGACTCCCGTCAAACCCATTTGGTCATTTTCGACGACATGTTAGGAGAAGACGAAGAAGAAATTAAATTGTGGTTCACGCGCAAAGGGCATCACCGTAATGCCAGTGTCATTTACATCACCCAAAATTTGTTTCAACAAAGTAAAGCCCATCGCACCATCAGTCTCAATGCGCATTACGTGGTCTTGTTTAAAAGCCCTCGAGATAAATCGCAAGTGCAAGTCTTAGCCAAACAGTTAGGAACGCCTTGGCTGACTCAGGCGTACGACGATGCCACTCAAACACCACACGCCTATTTACTCGTCGATTTGAAACCTACGACCCCCGAGGATTTGCGATTTCGTACCCACTTGTTTCACCACTGGTGCCAAGACGGAGGGCCTGTCCTGTACACGTCTCCGTCCTCGACTTCATTTCACTCCCCATGAAAAAAATCTATAAAAACCTCAGACCCTTTTTCGTCTGTCTCACACAGTGTGAACATGACGTCCCTTCAGTCGCATCTTCCCGTCAAATTGATTCGTGCCTTGTATGGCATCAGTCGAGAAAAAGATCCACAAACACGAGCCCGTGTCTTAGAAGCTAGTCTCAAAGAAGTCTTACGATGGTTCACGGTGACGGCACGTCAATTACTCCAAGGAATCATTCAGATTCCTCATCAAACCCAACGCTTTTTCGATCGAAACAAAGTCGCTTTGGTCCAACTGGCCGATCCCCGCATCGACACTCAAACCAAAAAACAAATCATTTTGAAACCTGGAGGGAGCGGTACTCTAGGAGGGGTCATCATTCGCTCACTCTTAAGATGGGATCCTAATGCCCCCAAAGTTATCCCTAAGACAAAAGTCCAACGAAGCCCCAAGAAGAAAAAGACCAAGTCCCCAAAGAGAAGAACTTCTCCAGTGGCAGGACCCTCCTCTTACCAGACACCACCCCGGAAAAAGAAAAGAAGCCCCCAGAAAAAGAAACAGAGAAAAAGTCCTCAGAAAAAGAAAAGTCCACAGAAGAAAACTAGTCGCAAGAGAGGCACTGCGGCCAGGACGCAGCCTTACACTCGCAAACCACGACCTGCCACAGCGTCTCCGACAGCCTCACGTTTGTCCACTTCTCCGTTGATGTCACCAGGAACTGAAGAGTACTTGGAGACGTTGATTACACCAAGAACTTCTCCGTTGATGACCCCCAAAAGAACTTCCCCAGTGGCAGGACCTTCCAATTTAGCGGCAGTGGCTGCTGCTCACAAAGTACCTTCTCCCAAAATCAAAGTCCATGAAAGATCGGGCATGTTACAAAGTTTACTGGATTTGTCCAAGCAAGAACCGGCTCGATTTAGTCCGTTACGTACCCCTGCACGACGTGTCATGCCTGTCCTCAAACTGATACGACGTAAAGACAATCAATGGCGACGCGTTCCAGTATAAAAAAGGCCTGTGACCGAGTAGGATATCAGTGTTTTTTGGTGCTCCTGAAGACTCAAAGATGTCACCCTCCAGAAAACCCGAAGGAAAGAAAAGGAAAGGACTGCCACCACGTTTAGCCAAACATGGGGACATGTTATCTGTCCTGTCCAAAGCTTCTCCACCCCTACGAAAAAAACTCATTCAAACGGCCTCCAAAGAGGTCATCGATACCGTGTGCGAATGTTGTTTGAACGTTTTGAAAGGCACGATCCCTTTGTCCAAACACCAGAAACAATGCTTAGGCAAACATCGTCACGTTCTTCGCCAAATGGTTCAAAAGAAAATTCCCATTCGTCAAAAAAAGAAGATGTTGGTCCAACGTGGAGGCATTTTACCTCTCTTGTTAGGCCCCATACTGAAAGGAGTCTTGGGAACCATGTTGGGAGGACTGATGGGAGCAAGATAAAAAGGCCTTCGAAAGTCCCAAGATCTCAGAATCGACCCCTGACAACCCCATGGAAGGACGAAAACTAGCTTTAGTGCCTTACAAACGATGGATGGAATACCATCGGTGGAAAGAACAACGCACCCCGCACTTACCTCCCAATCCCAATTTGAGCGAGATGTCCCAGTTACAACACGAATTGCAATCCTTGATGGATCGCCAAGATTTGTCCGAAACAGAAAAATCGCAAAAGTACGGTCAACTCTTGCAAAGACTGCAACTCTTTCACCAGAAAGCTTTAGACGAAACAGCTTTACCCACTCTAAAAGATTTTAAGACCTTGATGAAAAGTCCAGCACCATCATCGTTACCACCACCACCACTTCCATCCCCAAGGGTCACCAGAGATGCTACCCCACAAAGACCTGAGGAAGAAGAGATGCGCGAAGTGTTTCAAACACCGTCAGCAGCTCCCATTTCGAGTAAGATTGCAGCATCCTTGTTGACCCCGTCCCCCACACCCCAACGAGAAGAAATGAAAGCTTGGGTTAAAAAGATGATGTCCACGCCTCCTTCGACAGAAGTGAAAAAGAAAGAAGGGAAACCAGAAGCGAAAAAAGAAAAGAAAACCAAAGCCATTCCATTGCCACCTCCACCACCACCACCACTACCTTCGACTTCTACTCCCGTAGCCCATCGGACACGTAAATCCGTTTCCAAACCACCCTTTCGACCCACCCAAAGTAGCATCACCGAAGAGTGGGTGACTTATTAACACACCAACACAAAATAAAAAAATGGAAAAAGTCTTAGCCAGCATTTACTACGATCCCTCCCATCCTGCAGGTTACGCAGGAGTTCAAAAATTGTATCGTGCTGCCAAAACGCGACTGAAAAGTCTCCGTTTACCTCAAGTGCAACGATGGTTACAAGAACAAGCTACCTACACTTTACACAAACCCATTCGACGCAAGTTTGTCAGAAGTCGCACCCGAGTGGAAGGCATCGATCATCAATGGCAAGCCGATTTAGCCGATGTCTCTCATTTGGCCAGCTACAATCGCGGCTACAAATATTTGTTTTGTGTCATCGACGTCTTTTCCAAATTTGCCTGGGTCGTGCCTTTGACTTCCAAATCCAGCAGCGAGTTAGTGCGAGCCCTGCAACGGGTGTTGAAACAAAGCGGTCGTCGCCCTCTTCGATGGCAAACGGACAAAGGCACCGAATTTCTAAACCAAACTTTCCAAAAAGAATTAAAGAAACGTGACATTCATTTTTTTACCACCGAGAATCCCGAAACCAAAGCCAGCATCGTGGAACGTTTTCAACGCACTTTGAAAGAACGCATGTGGAAATATTTTACGCATCACCACACTCTGAAGTACATCGACATCTTACCACACCTGGTGCAAGCGTACAACCAATCTTACCATCGAAGCATCGGACGTGCCCCGCAAGACGTGACTCCCGACAACGAAGTGCTGGTGTTTGAGCGTCTGTTTGGTACGTCCCCGACGAGGGCTGTCCCCAAGAAAAGTGGAGAGTTGACCGTAGGAGATTGGGTGCGCATTGGCAAAACCAAACGCACTTTCGACAAAGGTTACTTACCTAACTGGACGACCGAATTGTTTCGCGTCACTGGACGAGTGCATGGCCGTCATCCTGCCGTCTATAAATTGGAAGACATGAACGGAGAAGTACTCAAAGGAACGTTTTATTTGCCCGAGTTACAACGTGTCACCAAAAAAGAAGACGACGTGTACGACATCGAAAGCATTCTCGAACGCAGAACCCGTAAAGTGGGCAAACGACGTGTCAAAGAAGTCAAAGTACGTTGGAAAGGATATCCACCCAGTTTCGATTCTTGGATCGACGCTTCGCAAGTCATCGACTATAAAAAGAAGAAGTGACCATCATGCCCTTTCACTCAGCAGACGCAGCTACGTCGACCACTCCTTCTTCCCCTAGTTCTTCTGTGCAAGATTTACAAAAACAACCCTTGTGGGTGTGGTGTGGAGAACGTGTGCCTAAAACGCAAATCGTCTTTTTCTGCCAAATCTTCGTGGTGTATTGTGTCATCGGGGCAGCCATCGCCAATTTGAGTTTGCAACAAGGAGACAAACAATTGTGGACCATTTTATTGAGCAGTTGCATCGGTTACCTGCTTCCCAATCCCTCCCTGAAATTCTCCTCGAACGGGAACCCCGGGAACCTTGTGTCCAGTGCCAGTGTCAGTCACAACCACAACCAGAACCCCATTTTGGGCGGAGACACGCCTCTGACGTCCAGTAATATCCCCTCGGACAGCCACAGAACTCTAGAATTATGAGTCACGAAAACCAATTTTACTTGACCTTACCCAGTGACAGTTCCATGGAGGTGTTTCCCAATAACACGTTGTGCTGTTACACGGCCAAATTACCTCAAGCCATCCCCTTAGATCACGAAGCCCATTGGGAAGTGGCTTTGGTAGAAATGATTCACCCGACCCAAGTCCTCAATGTCCTTCCCAATCAAAATAAATTTGATGTGGAAGTTCATGACGAACAAATGCAACAGTATTTGGATACCCATAGCAAATATGACAAGAAAACCCGTACACCAAATTCAAAGTGGACCACCTATCACTTGTTCATTCCCCCAGGCTATTATTTTAGTGGTCAACATTTGGTCAACACCATAGCCACCAGGTTTAATGGTGTGTTTTTGAAAGCTTTGGAAAGTGTCAAAAAAAGTGTCACCCTGGAGTACCACAAAACAGATCGTCGCTTCCTGATAAAATTTCCTGAGGGGTCCAAAATCATGTCTTTCTTATTTTGTCCTGAATTGTTTGACATGTTGGGCGGTGACATGGAGCTGAGGAAGAAAGTAGAACAACAAAAAGGCGAATTACTAGTCATTTCTGACAACGATACTTTTGCCAAGTATTTTCGTACCCCGGTAGAACTGAACCAAGGACTAAATTTGATGTTCGTGTACTCCGATGTGGTGGAGTATAACGTGGTGGGACACACCTCTGTGCCGTTACTGCGTGTCATTCCTTTCAAAGTGGATTCTGCCGCAAACGCTGACGAGGAAGGTGGAAACACTTACCACGTCCACCGCGAATTTGTCCATCCTCACTATTTACCTGTCAGCAAGTCGTATTTGGACACGGTCAACATTACTATAAAAGGAGATTTAGGACAAAATATTCCATTCACCAAAGGAAAAGTCACGGTGAAACTCCATTTTCGAAAACGGTTTTCTCACGACTCGTAAGTAAGTCATGTATCCAGTGTACCGAGGGGTTGCACGACAGCGAGGACACGGCTTAGGAGACATGTTAAAATCGGCCTTTCGTTCGGTGGCCCCAGTCTTGAAACCGATGGTGACACGCGGATTGCACGCCTTGAAAGATGCGGCACTGACGCAAGGCAAAGAATTTCTCCAAAATGTCATCATCGACAAACAAAACCCTAAAGAAGCCTTCATGAGGGCTGGCAAAAATGTCTTGCTGCAAACGGGCAAAAACATTTTGGGCCGACGAGACACACCTATAAATGTTCTGCACGCTACCGAGTCAGGCATTCAGCAAGGACAAGGCAGAAAGAGACGACGAAGAAAACACCCTTTCACCAGACTTCAAGCGAGAAAGGCTAAGAAAAGAAGAACCGTTCGAGACTTAGACGTTTTCGATTATTGAGACACAGAGAAAAAATGATGCACCGAGAGTCTTGCGCTTGTTCCAAGACGGAACTGGATCTGTTTGCCATGCCCCCCACCATGATGACGATGCAAGAATCTCAATGGGTGGAATTTCATCCCGTCTCCTCATTGACAGCCTCAGCTCCCATCGAGTTTGAAATCAAAGGACAGCCCGAAGATTACATCGATCTGAATAGCAGTTACTTGTACTTGAAAGTCAAAGTTCTAGATAAGGATGATGGTGCAGTAGATGACACTGAGAATATAGCTCCCGTCAACAATTTCATGCATTCCTTGTTTAGTGGAGTGGACTTGTACTTGAATAACAAACTGGTCAGCAGCAGCATGGATACTTACCCTTACCGTGCCTACCTGGAAAATCTCTTGACGTACGGAATAGATGCCAAGGATACCCATCTCAATGCTTGTGTGCTGTGGGAACCTGACGAAGCGGGCAAGTTCGACCTTGTAGATGGAACCAATAGCGGCTTTGAGCAAAGAGAACTCAAAATCTTAGATAAGAAGAGTTTAGAACTGATGGATCGTTTGCATTTGGACATGTGGTTGCAAGAGAAATATTTGCTGAACGGAGTCAATGTCCGCTTGAGACTGAATCGTAGCAGTACCGCTTTCCATTTGTTGGCTGAGGATGCTAAGGCTCCTAAAAGCAAAATCGAAGAGGCCAAACTCTACGTACGACGCGTGGAAGTGTTACCCAAAGTAGGTAACGACATCAGTCAAACGTTGAGCAGAACGACCGCCAAGTATCCCATACGACGCGTGGAAGTGAAAACGTTCACCATTCCCGTTGGACATCATTCCATGATCGAAGATCATCTGTTCCAAGGACAGCTACCCAAACGTTTGATCCTTGGTATGGTCTCGAATTCAGCCTTCAACGGAGCCTTCGCTCAAAATCCTTTCAACTTTCAACACTTTAACGTGAAGAAAATCGAAGTCAGTCGCGATGGCAAAACCTTGTGTACCCGACCTTTCGAACCTGACTTTAAAGAGAAGAATTACTTGAGATCGTACTTGTCCCTGTACGAAGCCACCGGACAGTTAGGAACCAACACCAGTCACGGTATTACGTACGAGGATTACGCAGGAGGCTATGCTTTGTGGGCTTTCGATTTCACTCCAGACCAAGGCAGCGACGAGGGACATTTCCACCCTATAAAATCAGGCCAGATTCGTGTGGAACTTCAGTTTGCAGAACCACTGAAAGAGACAGTGAACGTCATCCTGTATGCAGAATTCGATAATACCATAGAAATCAACAGTTTGAGAGAAGTCATTCTAGATTATTAGAAAGCCATGGAAGACTGTTATCCCTCTTTACCTAGTGAAGAAACTTTGGAGATGGAATGTAAGGAGACCGTGGAAGGAGAAGAAGATATCATGATGAAGTCGAGATGGCCAGAACAAGAAGCCCATTTAGTCTCCTGTTTTGCCAAACACTTGGTGGACAAAATAACAGAATTGATTAAGAAAAATTGCTATGGATGTCAAAACGATCATCCCAGTCAAATTCAACACGATAAATGCCTGATGTTGAGTCAAGAAGAAAAATTGGACGAGTATCTGGACGAAGCTTGGAGTCTCATCTCGAACAAAGACGTGTTGCACCAGTGGTATAAAGACTTGCGTGAACATTCTTGTCCACCATTAACCACTCAAGAGATCCATCGTATCGAAACTCTCCTGAATCAGAGTGAGGAAACAGAACGAATAACCGTTTATTCGTCAGACATTTTCAAGCAAAAAGTCAGGATCGAATTGACGACGTATTATTACCTGTGAAGAAGAAAAAAAACACAAATCAATGGATACCTGGGAACTTTATTACCTTTTGAACCACAGTTCGTATACGGCTTCTTGGAATCCTGTCGTCTGTGCTAAAGATGAACTCCCTCATCGCAAACCTAAAGACCATCAAGCTTACGTGATCAACACGGACGACAGTCATCTTCCAGGAACCCACTGGGTAGCCGTCTACTTTCCTCAAGAAGGATGTGTGGAATATTTCGATTCGTACGGATTGCCCCCTTTGGAAGACGATATCATTGACTTTATGAGAAGAAATGCTCAAACCACCCGATTCAATAATGTGAAATTACAAGGCACAGATTCCTTGGTGTGTGGACAATATTGTGTTTATTTTCTGCATCATCGCAGCCTGGGCTATTCCTTAGAACATTTAGTGACTCATTTCGATCCTCGTTCTTCTGCTAGAAATGATGTGAAAGTAGACCGATGGTTTTGTGACCATTATGCTTATCTTTTGTCTCAAGCTAGGAAACGTAGTGTCCATCAATGGCCTAATGATTTCCAACAGTGGAAATCACAATTTCATTCACAACGTTGTCAGCCCTGTTCAAAGTAGTTAGTATTTGAAGAAAAAAATGTTTGTGATTAGAAAAAAAAATTGTTTGATGTTATAGTGTTGGATTATTGTTAAAAATGTTAGAAATGTTGTTGTTTAGTGTTAAGTGATTTTTGAATAAAAAATGTTGTGTTTAGAAAAAAATGCCTTTGTCTTTTGTTTAGCTATAAGAATGTTGGATTGATGCTCTTTCATTTCTTACTATCTCTCTCATGAACGTTGCGGCTCGAAAAACCGTGTAGGGGGATGTTTTCCTTCACGTCCGCGCTTTAACTTTAAGAACCGGTTTGTTCCCAGTCTAACCATCCATTGTCGACTCATCCTCCTAAGAAGATGTGCTCCAAACTAGCTAAGCTCAACGAAGCCTACGTGAATTTGCATAGGGTCAGACACAGTCTGATACCGAAGCCAGAAGAAATAGAGAATGTGAGAATGTTAAAAATCACTGAAGACCTAATAGAAGAGCTCTTCAGAGAAGAAGTGAACAGGGAAAAAGAAGAATGGACAGAGAAGTACAGACTTCAAAAACAGCAGCAACAACAAGAACAGCAGCAGCAGCAGCAACCTGAAGCTGACAGAGGCTTTGTCGATTGCCGTATCGACACCAAAGAGTTCTTCTTCTCTTTCCGAAGAAGCAGACCTATTGCCAGAAAGTCTATCCTCAGAGGACATCGCATTCTTAGAAACTAAAAAAAGAATGCCATAGCAAAACAAAAAAACAGCCCTTTTCAGGGCTACCCAATACTCTAGAAAAGAAATAACTATTGATTTGCCAATGTGAGTAGGTAGAGTAGTGTGAATATAAACACTAACTCTTTCTTTAAAAAAATGTGAGGGTAAGTGTTTGTGTGTTTGTGTTTGTATGAGCTAACGTAAGTTGGTGAGGATAGTAGATTAAAATAATGTTTTTTGGGTTTTTGAGGTGTATATTTGGAGTTAGATTGGATTGTTTTGCTTATGTGGATAGTCTATTGAAGTGATTTATAAAAAATTTTACAATAGTGATGGGTAGCATAAAAAAGTGAGTGAGTGTTTCTTTTAGGTCGGCGCGTTGTTGGGTCATGATCTAGGTAAGATCAATTTTATGTTTTTTAGGGGATGTTTTCCTTCACGTCCGCGCTTTCAGTATAAATTGAAACTCGTTCGGCAGTCCAGCTACCCTTGTTGATTGATCAACACCAAAAAATGAACACGAGACTTGAGAAACTGTTGGAGCTTCATGTGCATCTGGAATATGCCAGGCGCATATTAAATGAACTGGCCGCGGAAGCCATTGTCGAGGAGGGAAGGATAAGAGAGGAGGAAAGAAGAAACAAAGAAGAGGAGGAGAGAAGATATAAAGAAGAAGAAGAAAGAAGATATAAAGAAGAAAGAAGAAACAAAGAAGAGGAGGAGGAAAAGGAGAGAAGAAATTTCAAAATCCCAGAGAGCGAAAATTGGGATTCTGAAGCGACATATCCTGCCTCTGCTCTCTTCCCCCAAAAGGTAAAAAGTAACTGGGGGATAAGATGCGTATGTGGCGCCAGGCCCGGAAGGTGCCACCATTAACCAGGTGCCCATGAAGTTCCAAACAAAACAGCCCTTTTCAGGGCTACCCAATACTCTAGAAAAGAAATAACGATCGATTTGCCAATGTGTGTAGGTAGAGTAGTGTGAATATAAACACTAACTCTTTCTTTAAAAAAATGTGAGGGTAAGTGTTTGTGTGTTTGTGTTTGTATGAGTAAAGGTATGTTTGTGAGAATAGTAGATTATGGGTTTCTTTATTGTTTCTTAGCAAATGGGGAGAGTATAGTTTGGGTTATATTATATGAAATGAAAAAGTAGGGGATGTTTTCCTTCACGTCCGCGCGTTGTTTGGTCATGATCTAGGTAAGATCCATTTTATGTTTTTAGGGGGATGTTTTCCTTCACGTACGCGCTTTAAGTATAAGAACCCACAGTATTCGTCGTTCAAACCATTCTGCAAAGAATAAAAAGAAGATGGCGTCAAACCAAATGGACAAAATACAAACCTTGCAAGACGT
The DNA here is from genome assembly GCA_028554795.2 of Sinohyriopsis cumingii. NCBI lineage: Eukaryota > Metazoa > Mollusca > Bivalvia > Unionida > Unionidae > Sinohyriopsis > Sinohyriopsis cumingii. The sequence goes on from CM068824.1 coordinate 68,579,245, forward strand.
TTTAGACAACTTAGGAATAATGGAACAGATGCTAATAAGACTGGTTGAAGACCATTATTCCTATAGTCCCCATCGTGTAAAGATGGAAATTAACAACTTAAGAAAAACAAAGGACAAGATTAGTGGTGTGATGAAGGAAATAAAGGAGGAGAAGGAGGATGAAGAGGAAAAGATAAGAATAAGAAGATGGAACGAAAAAATTGAAAAAGAAGAAGAAAATGAGAAGAGGAAGAAAGAAGAAGAGGAGGAAGAGAAGAAAGAAGAGGAGGAGAAAAAAAAGAAGAGAAAGAGTGTTGGAGATAAAATAAGAAGTTGGTGGAGGAAAAGAAGAAATTAAAAGAAGAAGAAGAAAACCCAAAGGCCCTTTTCAGGGCCAGCCATATTTCTCGAAAAGAGATAGCCTTTCCATTGCCTACCCCTTTTTTTAAAAATTTTTTTAAAAAAAAAAAATCCCATGTTAAATTCCCCTTGTCCGTAGATTGTCCCACGATTTATTCCCATGTTAAATTTCCCTTGTCCGTAGAGTGCCCCACGATTTTTTACCATGTTAATTCCCCTTGTCCGTAGATTTGCCCACGATTTTTCACCATGTTAAATTTCCATTGTCCGTAGATTTGCCCAGGGTGGTTTTTAATGCTAATTCCCATTGTCCGTACAGTGCCCCCATTCACTACTCTTGCTTTTTCATGTTATGGACTTTTTACATGTCCCTAATTTTGGGATTGTGTTTTGAGATTTGGCATCGAGGTGTAAATTTTTCACGTGTCCCCTCGCGCTTTGGTTAACCTAAAAAATTTAAACTCGTTTGGACTATACACAAGTTTGGGAATATAAACTTATCTCATTGGCCAACATTAATATGGGCAGGCTTTCTCATTATCTGAACATCTGTGTCATCATGCAAGTTATTGGACGATTTGTCGCACTGCGAACTGTATTAGCTTATGTATCACAAGAGAGCGGGATGATCTCAACCTCAAGGTTTCCAATTTAACTTTTGCTGTGCCAGGGTTACACCAATTGAAGATGTGCTTTTCCCTCTGAAGACGAGTTTTTCTTATTCACAATTTATATATAAAGTTTTCTTCAACTTATAATCATTAGAATGTTACAACCGGTGGGGCCCCGAGTGGCCGAGTGGTCTAAAGCGCTCACCGTTACGGATCACTGCCATCTCACCTCTGTCTGCGTGAGTTCGAGTCTCAGGCTCGGCTAACGTGGGTACGTGAGAAAGCCTGCCAGTAGCTTCTCGTGGGTCGGTGGTTCTTCCCGGGGTTTTCCAGGGTTCTTCCTCCACCAATTATACTGGCCGCCATGTATAGCATATCTTGTGCTGAAAAATGGCGTTAAACCCTACAACTACAACTACAACTACATGTTACAATCGTAATTATTTACGACGGAAACTTGGCAGAGCCTGCCTGGTTGCATTCTAAATATAGCTTCTCTTTAAAGACCTTCACCATTTCAAATTGTCTGACCTTGTATCATAATACCTTAGATTTCTTTTAAAATTTTATTTTTGAATGTTACCTTACCGTACATCATCTGCTGATTCTATCTGCATGCGGATATTTGTCCTGGCTAATGTCTCACACATAGATGTTAAAAACGTTAAAATTAAAATAAAAAACGTAAAAAAACGCATTTTTTTCTCAATAAATAAAAAACGAAAAAAAAAGACGTTCCAGTAGTTTTTAGGCAACATAAAAATCAATATTTTACTTATTTACACGCTACATACCAGTTTTAAAGTTTCAGTGATACAAATATGAAAAAATGTCAAAAGTTTTAAACCGTAGTCCAGATAACATTGAAATTTTTTTCACTCAATGTCGTTATCACCATCTGACTGATCTGACCACTCTATGGTTTCCTCCATATAATTTATATTGTCCAGCTTTTCCTTTAGGCGAAGATTTGCATGCACAAACACTACATCTCGCACTCTCTTGCACTGCATACGGTTTCGCTTTTTCGTGTGAATGAAGTCACATAAAAAACGCAAAAAATTAAAATAAACGTAAAAGAACGCGTTTTTCGAGGTAAAATAAAAAACGAAAAAACGTTTTTATCATCTATGGTCTCACAAAGGCACGAACTACACTTTATCACTCGTCTCTGCAAACCATACAAACGTGCAAAACGCTTTAAAAGGTATTCAAACTACATTGTCTTTGAATATCACAAAGTAACTAATTCCTTCAGTTTTCCAACTATTTAATGCAATTGGTCACGTTACTTATTAGTTACTTATGCTAGGCATTAACATGGACACAAACTATTGAAAACTCAGCGTAGCTTATCTTGCATATTCTGGATATTGTTGCATTTTGAATTGAATAAATAGCTGTAATTTTAGTGCATGTGACCTCTCGGAAACGGACCGAAACATATCTACTTGCTTTCCCATCCTTCGCAAAAGCCTGAAGAAAGAACCCAATAAACATTTCATTTTTTGTTTAGGGTTAAGTGCTGCTTTCTATTGGACGCAAATAACATCTGTCATTGGTAATGAAACCTCCGCGACAAATCAGAGAAAAAAATGTTAACGATTTTATTATTGATTACAAAAATATCGATCATCGACTTGTTGGTTAAATTATCATAGTGATTTGCGTCAATCAGAAGTTACCATCAGTACATTTACAGTGATTAAAAAATAATACATTTATTTTACGGAAGATCTTTGCCCAATAAATGCATAGAGCTGACAGACACGTTTTGTTTGAAAAGGTACTTCTTAACTTTCACACTGCCATAGTGTGTCAAGTCAAAACACCATAAAGCCTGGAACAAATTCACGGGCGGGGTTACAGGAAAAGAACATCCACCTTTTTTACCTTATCGTAATCGAGTACGTGCAGATAATTTAAATACATATCTGCAGATGCAAAAACAAAGTAACTTAAAATAAAACTCCCTAAGGTCAACATTGCCGCAGATGTATATACATTTAAGGATATGTCCCCAACATAAAATTATCAGCGTCTTTTTATTTTAGTCCTTTTTCTTCATCCTATATTGGAAGGAAAATCTGTGACTGTTCGAATCCATTCCGAGAACATAAATCATTACTTAAGATTGGATAAAAAGATGTTTTAAGCTCATAGTGTGCGTAATGAAGCACTCAGTAACTTCAGAAATCATTCAATTCAAGCAGATGTCTTGACTTCTACAAAAGTTTAGTGTTTCAGCTATTCGAATGATATGTTGTTAAAACCTTTTCACAAAGAGTTTCCTTTTTATACCATCATTCATCTTTTTATTTCTTCCATACGACCTGTGTAAAAATAAAACTCGTGACGTATTCAATAGCATATGCAAAATTGAAAATTAAAACAAAAACACATTTCATCCTTTATGAACAACAATAAGAAAATAACTAACGTTTCTCCTTCTTATGTAGCCATTAGATAGAAAATAACTAACGTTTCTCCTTTTTATTTAGCCATTAGATAGAAAATAACTAACGTTTCTTCTTTTTATGTAGCCATTAGACAGAAAAACAGTTTTAAAATATGAAGTATTAACGCTGCTTCATTTAGTCATTTGTAAAATGGACCAAAAGCCATGAAACATGGTTACATAAATCTGTAAGCGTGACTGGGATAAAAGGTCAAGAAAATTAGATAAAAAATTCAAATTTGTATACAGGCCAGACAAATTATTAAAAAAAGTGTATGTTCAGTAGGAGACTAATTGTGTATGCTTATTAACTTCACTGTTTGTAAATCTCTTTTAGTAACAAAACTTCATTGCATTATTTCAATATTAACCAATAACCGCTGTTGGTATTATTTTATCTATTCTTAATGCATTCTGTCTATATCAGTAAACTGTATGTATGTATGTAACATTGTATATATGTATGTATGTATGTATGTATGTATGTATGTATGTATGTATGTATGTATGTACGTACTTGTGTGTGTGTGTGTGTGCGTGCGCGCGCACGCGTGTGTGTGTGAAATTATTTTATTCCGTCATCAGGAAAATCTATATTAGAGAGCCATCGACGAGGTTTATTGGCATTATATTTGTCTATCTTCTAAAGTTCTTTCCCGGAAAAAGAGATTGAAAAAATGGATAAGTTTTTCTTTCATCAATCACATTGTTTTATGCAAATCATACGTTGCCTCAGATGCATAACGTGGTAAATTTCCCTCTTTCTCTGATGACTGTGTAATTAATCATTTTTCTTTGTGCTTAATTGCTTAATTAAAAATATAAGTTTCTTTAATTGTCACACTTTTTCATCAAAGATTATAATGTGTGGACAATCGATTTTAAAGTTCTAAACATCTTGTAAAATAGTAATGACAGTTGTTACGACTCATTGTCAAAAACTAAGTAACAGAAAAGAGCAAAATCCATCAAATTTAGTAAAAGTCAACTAATAATTGTTTTCCCTTGAATACAAAGTTAAAATTTGAAGAGAAGTTACAGTATAGTATAGCGAATCAAATCCCAAATAGTCTTAAAAGCTCCATCACAAGTTCAAAAATTAATTCCGTGAATTCCATTTATGAATGTGCTGATAAAACAATATCGTGGAATAGTGTTGATGTACTAACGACCTTGATGTATCACCATGATGTAATACAAAATGTCACTAAATGAATTCACAATAATCCCAAAATAGTGATTTAGTCGGAATATATTAATGAGCTCTTTGTAATTTCAATGAATAATTTTTTTTTAAAAATGTCCACTGAAATTAAAACTGGACACAGCTAAAAGACTGATTCCACTTGAGATGTTAACATTGGAGTGAGCAAGTATAATATAAACAACCTTAATATGAAAACTTGAAACATAATAAGAAGAAAAGGACAAGGGTCAAAAGTTAATTTCGAGACATTCTAAGTTGTCATAAAGATCAGTTCTATTCCCGAAAGTTTAGTAAAGAACATGGTAAATATTACGTAGACCAGTAATTACCGAGGGAAAACCAATGTCCTAAACTCAAATCCAAGTAAACGTGTACCTACAAATAATAATAATATTAAAATAGAATCTACAATCATTGACATAATTATCTATGTAATATGTTTTTGCAAGAAAAGGACATTAGTCAGGTAGGTCCATAATCCTACACTCAATTATCGACAACGGTCAATGACATAATACAAACTAAATATACATAACAGAGCTGAGATAATAATTATATTAAAGAAGTGTGCATGATTTGTTGTCAGTGTAATCAAATTTAATTTTTTTGTCTCAGGATTGCAAAAATAATGACATGAAGTGACGGAAATTGTTTCAATCCGCCTGAAACAATTTAGAATTAAAATTGTATTCCAGTTACAGCCTTGATGAGGAAAAAAAATCAAAAAAAAATAAACAATAAAGTGAGTACATTGTCCCAAAGACGTTAAAACAGATTTTGATATCAAGTTTCTATTTATCAAACGTATACTCCTTAATGAATTCTACTAATTTTTCCTTTAGTACAATGACACCTGTAGATAGAAATCAACTGACATAATCATGGTTACATATGACATTTATAACTCAGTCAGCCAGGAGACAGGTTACACGTGATATGCATAACCCAGTCAGCCAGGAGACAGGTTACACATGATATGCATACTACAGTCAGCCTGGAGACAGGTTACACGTGATATGCATAACCCAGTCAGCCAGGAGACAGGTTACACGTGATATGCATAACCCAGTCAGCCAGGAGACAGGTTACACGTGGTATGCATACTACAGTCAGCCAGGAGACAGGTTACACATGATATGCTTACTACAGTCAGCCTGGAGACAGGTTACACGTGATATGCATAACCCAGTCAGCCAGGAGACAGGTTACAGGTGATATGCATACTACAGTCAGCCAGGAGACAGGTTACACATGATATGCATACTACAGTCAGCCTGGAGACAGGTTACACGTGATATGCATAACACAATCAGCCTGGAGATTGACTTTTTCAATACATTACCCCCGAAAGGTACATCGGTTTATCATATAGGACTCGAACAATAGTTATAATAATTTATCAACATAATTAAGGGAAAACTGCGCCAGAGATGTAAAGGATGTACCATTAAATATGAGAGACATCACTGTGATGCAAGAAATGTACCATGAGAAACAGGAAACAATAACTGAAGATTGTATATTTTTAAGTCGCATCATCTATTTATCTGTCAGTTTCAAAATAAACGGACATTTAGTGGTAAATAGAAACTGTAGTGGAAAATGTTTGGTTGATAGCTTTTGTTGATTCTAATTCCGCGAGTCACTGATACGGAGCGTTTCTTTTACTTTGGTTGTTGCACAACGATATTGCATACATGTGTAGCCTTGATAACAGACCTCGATGAATATCAATTTTCTCTTGTTAGTTTATTCTTATAACAACTGAAATCAAAACTAAGTAATCGTTTAATTTTATTATAGGACTTTCAATTTACTAATATTCTCTTATTCTTATCTAATGATAGCACCCGGTGATTTTGAAAGAAAAAAAACAAATCAACAGAAAAGTCCAAAAGATGGTGTAACGTCACCCTCTCAGAAAGAGGGGTGGTTAATTGGGTTTATAGAGAACTGAGCGAGAATACTGGAAAGAAATATACAATACGAGTCCCGTTTTGACAAGAAAATAACAAATTTAATCAGAACAAATTAAAACGGCAATTCCACTTCAAGTTAGATTATCTAAGTAGAATTTAACTGGTGTGTCCAATTTGACTTTATTAGATCATCATAACGAGAGGTGAAAAGAGCGCAATGTCCACGATCGATAGCATCACTTTCATTCATTTTGACCGTATATAAACGTCTCCTGGTTCATTCTTCCTAAACTCTGTTCTGCCCCTTCATGGACTTCCTGGTCCTTTATTCTGACCTCGTCCTTCTTTCTCTCTTTTCCCCGTAATCCTGTCTTCGGACTGTCTCGTTTTCCTCTCAGAAAGATGTTCCTTGTCGCTGTTTCTTTCAGGGCTTGTGCGTCCTAGCAGTAAACATGACTTTCTTTTTACACGACGACCACCTGGTCCCTTCCTTGTTTCACAAGGAAAGCACTAATCACTTGTATGCTTTCCACGAAGTCGAGACTAAGTTTCCTCTTCTAGGAAATTTTCAGACTAAATAATTTCGACTAATTTCGTCACTTTAAAGTCAGATTGCTCTAAAGTGTACGTCCTAATTTATTCTACCCAATCGTAGGCGGTGGTCACTAATCTTTCCCAAAGAAATAATTTCTTTCATCAGGTTTAGGCAACTCACAAGATGTGTGCGACAGTGCGTGACAATTTCCCTTTGAAAATATGTTAAGTGGACATAGGTTCCTACCAAGCGGTTAGGGTTGGTAGCTCAAATGTTTACTTTCTAAGGACCGTGTTAAGATACTCCGGTCAGTTTCACTGGGTCGGAATGCTGTTCCTTTGAAGTTTACACTGACATGGGGGAGTCTAACAAAGAAAGGTCGAAGTGACCCTTCACAAAGACTTTTCTGGCTTAACTGCGATAAGACTTTAATTGCTCAATGCATTCAACTTTAAAATTTTCTGTAATTCAAAATTCGACACTTCACAGATGGATTTTTCAGTTCTTTATGGTTAATTGCTTGTATAAATATCCTTGAGTAATATCATACAGAAAATTAAATAAATAGTGACCTTGCAAAGACAAGAACAGTTTTACTTCCCCACCGTTATTTGCAGTCTTCAAACTTTCATGTAAAGCACAAATACAGGAAATGAAAGGAAGGAAGAGGCATGTGCACTGATGAACAGACCGAAAATGCATTCCATCAATGATAATTAATGTATGTTGTAATTCTCTGACTAGCTAAACTGGCTAGCAGACGTCAAGTGATTTGCTGGCATCTTACAGCTCGCTAGTTTGGAGTGCTTTTACGTTAAAGTAAAGGCCAACAGTTGTCATTTAAGAATTCAGAAAACAGCAAACTTCGAAGTCGTGTAATAATGCTATATACCGTCTATACTGGCTTATAAGTCGACTCCAACTGCAAACTTCAGAGACCCAGATCTGCCATCGCATCATGCGCCTCCAGATCTTGGTCTTTGCAGTTTGTTAAGAGTAATCAGTAGAACAAAGAATATAGATCGTGATCTGCGTGTGCATTATACGCTGGCAGGTCGGGATATTTATTGTTTGCAGTTTGACTCTACTTAAAAGCAAGTACATAATATATTGAATTTTTAATTTCAATAAGCCATTATTTAAACATTTTCAAAGAATACTCATCATTTTGTTGTTAGTTTTTAAACGGAGTGTTTAAATCCTTTACACAAAACAATATCATCGTGGACTATATAGATGCATTTCGCGCAAAAAGATTTACAAGTAATGAAATACTACATAAAATATGTATGTGTAGCATTCGTTTTTTTTTTTAAAGGAAATGAATTATCATATTAAATCAGATTCTGACATCATCGGTATCTCACCACTTCGGAATCTCTGCATCTGATTTGTAGACCCTTCTGTTTCACTGAAAGATATTTTTGGATTTTTTTTGTGTAGGTCTTAAGCACGCATGCCCACATTCCGTGGATATTGTGGATAGACTATAAGGCAGTGCGCTTAAATAGTACATTTTCTGCTATTACATGACCTGAAGATTTTACTTATTATTTTGGAGGAAACCGGAATTCTTTACTTGTACCTACTGGACAGTGCTGACGACGTTACAAGGTAGCACGTGGTGGACGTCACAATAGATCCATACAAAGTCTGGTTTTGTTACCAGTTAAATTGTATTTCATTTCAATCTGCGACCTGATTAGAAAGGTAGGATCCAGTCGGTGAGCTGTGTATTAATACTTGGGGATGATGGAGCAAGTTTTATGTGTTCCAGGGTAACAAACAGCCTAACTGTAAAACCGATCATAATGAAGGCCAATAAGAACTCAGTGTCCAAAACTGTATTGTCCAAAGTTTAAAATGCCTTCTTCAAAAGGTTTGCTTTCATGATTCAATTTCTCCACATAAGAAAAATAATTGTGTGAAAATATCATATATAATGTTAAGTGATAAGCATTAAAAATGTTAATGTCAATTTCTTTAGAAACATATTAGATTTTTGGAAATAGAAACAATTTGACCTTATATGACATATTCTGAATTTGTATTGATCAGCACATATGATTATACAAATAGAAGTAAAATTTATTGTATAGGTTCATTTTATCCATTTATGAAAATACTTTCCTTGTTAAGATTTCTAAGTCAGTGCCATCGGCGGACATCGTCAACAGTCATAAAATGATTGGATTTATCTTATCAGGACAGTTAATGACGCAGGTGTTGGTACATATCTTGTTTTATTGCTAGTAATTGACACTCATTTCTTTCACAGGTGGTAATCCACTATTTATCAGGTTCCAAACATTGCCATTTGGAAATCTTTCATGTTAGTATCAGAAGTACAAGCATGCCAGATTCGGTATCACCTACATCATAATTAAATCTATTGGCGAGATTTTCCTCTCAGATATGTAGTACCGTGTTATATCGCATTCCCATCAAGTACAAATAATAAATAAAACTCTATTGGCCTTGTTCATTATACGGTATAACTTTCTGTTGGAAGAGAACACAGTAGAATAATGTGTGATTTAAGGTATTATGAAAACAGGATATTTCAGACAGATGTGTACGGCATTCATTGGATTAAAAGCAACAACAAAAAACGTGAGGTCCTTATGCGCTTTTATTGTCATCAATATCAGCATCAGCGCTTCTTCTAATGCTATCCAATAAAATTACAGTGTCTGATAAGGAATTTGAATTTTCCAAGACTTTTTTTAAATGGAAGCACCATACGAAAATTCTGAAATTTCATTTAAAATTGTTTGCTTATTATTCCAGTAGTCGAGGCGTTGAAGTAACGACTATTACGAGGATTCCGTTTACTGGTCCATTATAGCCGGATCTTTATTCAGGTTTCGCTATTCTGGAAAAAATATACCAATCATAAAGCCCTATTAGTTTAGGTTCTTGTGTGTGAAACTAGAGTTAGAGAAAGTACAATCCAGTCCATTAAATCAATATTGTTACTCCCGCATCATCTAACCAAATTAACGGGTTCATCTGCAAGACGGTATATTACCTAGAGACAGTGGGGGTGGGGGTGGCACATGCATATTTAACTCTCTATTTTCTTCTTTAATTTTGTAGGTAAAATATATGGTCAACATGTTAGAGGCTGGCGTTACTACGTGCCAGTTGCATGATCTGTTATAAGACAAGTATTCAACCTTGCATCATTTGTAATCAGAATATATCAATGTTCCTTGTAAAGAAATTTGATATTTTAGCATTCCATTATCTCCATAGTTAAAACGTTTTCAGATGTGTTTGAGAGAGAGAGAGAGAGAGAGAGAGAGAGAGAGAGAGTACAAAATAAGTCTTTTTGCACTATATTCTATACGTCATAACATTAAGAGGCTGTTGCATTATCTGAAATTAGTTGTTTAAATTATTGTTGTTTTAAGTTTGTGAAATACATTAACCATAATTACCTAATAGTTGTAACCTGCCTGTGCTTCATATGTTACAAATTGCTATATTTGGCATGAGTGAAATTATCACCTAATGAAGTGCTGTCTTAACGGCTAATTATTTAAGTAATTTTAAGTGATTGCAATTTTCAAGTTGTAAATTTTCCGGTGTTTCCGTTAGATCTTTCAAATTATTTTCAAACTGTAATTCGCCTTTTTTAGTTGTTTTTTTTAAACAAAAAAAAATACAGATTAAAAAATAAAGAAAAGTTAATATGCAGTGAAGATTAAACTGCGGATAATAAAAAGTTTGAATAAAATAGAATGCAAATATGTAAATGTCATTAAAGAGACTGTAAATCCAACTAAAAGCTCAAAAAGGATGTTATCGTCTGATAGGAATTTAAATGCGAAAACGGTAACTGTGTGACTTATAATGGTATACACGTATTAGGATAGTAGATATAATAAAACTTAAGAAGTTGTGTAATGTACATCATGGCCTATACTATATTTCGAAATGATTGGATATATCCAATCCCTAACTCTGTTAATAAATCAAGTTTCATGACATGCGCATCTGTGGCAATAAAAGTATATCCCGTATAGCGTTCGACTAAAATATGACTGGTTTTCATTTGTTTTCTGATCAGTGTAAACATACAGACACGGGATCGTATACCTGGCTATAATTTGACTTAACGGTCCCACGTCCAGTATAACGGTGCAGCTTGCACGTTTAAATGGATTTAAAAGTTTGAAATGTTTGGCTCCAATGCCACTTTCATAGCATGCACCTTTGTTGCCTTTTTTCCAAGTAATTTTGCCTATCATTATTAAATTGTGATACGAAGTGATGAAAATTAATGTTGGAACATGCGCAGGAAATATTTTCATTGATTGTTCACAAATCACAAGTATTCAAGCCTACCAATGCGGTATTTACAGTTTGTTAGTCGTCTCGAAGAACCATCTCTCATCTCATCTAATATAATTGAATGAATGTATATTATGTGTCCTAGCCATAATTGATATACAGCTAAGTGGAGCTACAGTTTATCCGATTGTGTCTGGATTGCTTGGAAATCGTACTGCAATGATTTTGTGGTTAACAAAGCAGCATGCCTTCCAGTCAGTGATCATCTGCGAAATAAATTTACAATAACGGTGGTAAAAACTCACTACATAAATGGAAGGAACTTATTTTAAAAGTCATCGATGTCTGAAGCTAATACATTCCTTTGGCTGGATACGTTGTTGAGGTATTTTTCAACTCCATTTTTGATTGTTAAGAAAAATTGTGTAAGTATGATATTTGTAAGTTTTGTCTGCTTTAAAAATGTGAAATTGATGTATCTTCATTATATTAAGAAAGTATTATTTTATTATAAATGATAGTGTGTGTTGGCTTCGTTCATAAGCTCAACGTTTTGGAATTATTTTAGACACATTCAAAATGACAGCTCATTATTTGTCTATTCCTCCGTCTATCTAAGAAGTTAATTAATCACAAATGAATCGAAAAAGTTAGAAAACTAATCCCAAACGAATCTAAGAAGTCAGATTATCTAACCCCAAATGAATCTAAGAAGTCAAATTAACTAATCGTAAATGAATCTAAGAAGTCAAATTAACTAATCCCAAATGAATCTAAGAAGTCAAATTAACTAATCCCAAATGAATCTAAGAAGTCAAATTAACTAATCCCAAATGAATCTAAGAAGTCAAATTAACTAATCCCAGATGAATCTAAGAAGTCAGATTAACTAATCCCAAATGAATACAAGTTTAGAGGAGATTTTAATTTTTATTTTCTATGCACACATGCTAACAATAGCAGTAAGAAAAAAATCATGAAAGTCATAGCATTTGTAAAATTTCACCCGAAGAAACAAATTCAAACTTTTGCTGAGTTAATTCTCTGCTTACAATATTGTGATTTTTTTCCATACATATTTATTTTCATTAGATCCTAATCACACACACACACACACACACACACAAGGGCACGCCTTCGACATATACTGTGTATTGAAGATATTTATAGATTTAAATATAGGATGTATTCGATTTATACTATGAAGTGAGGATCAGCACAGATTTAGATCGAGGATGCCTTCGATATCTACTATCTAGTGGGGATCATTATGCATGTTTTGTCAAACAAAAATGATGCGATTATTTATATCTTTTTTGCATGTTATAGTCGAGAAACAACTTGAGGTGATTATGGACACACACCTAATTATCTCACACGTAGTTAACTGCTCTCTTCACTAAGCATATATCAGGAACCTCATTAGTGTTCCTCTCTCATATTGCCTCCAGACCGTTTGGTTCAAGCGTTATCCCTATTTTATTTCTTTCTTTCTGGAACATTATCCATCGGAATTACCATTCCCACATGATAGAGGGCATCTTCCCTAGCCAAGGGTTATCGATTACCTTAGTTCCATGTCGACCGAAGTGGATCGTCGACCCTTCCTAACGGAAGAAGGATATATGGAGAAATACAGAAAGTCAGTTATAACGTTTTGAAACTTTGAATTTAAAGGGAACTTCGCGATTGCAATTGCAATGGATACTTAAGCTATTTTCCAGAATGAGACACACTGTAATGAACAATGGTATGTAGAGGACACATTCACTAGTTTAAATGAAATACCATCTAATAAACAGAGTTAAGTAGAAGACAAATTCACTAATATAAATGAAATACCATCTAATAAACAGAGTTAAGTAGAGAGCAAATTAAACTAGCATAAATGAGATACCATCTAATAAACAGAGTAAAGTAGAGGACACTTTCACTAGTATAAATGAGATACCATCTAAGAAACAGAGTTAAGCAGAGGATATGTGCACTAACATAAATGAGACACTATGTAATAAAAAGACGTTGTAGAGTATAAATGCACTAATATAAATGAAAATGAGACACTATGTAATAAACAGTGATATGTAGAGACTACGTGCTGAATGAGAAACTATGTAATCAACAGTGGTATGTAGGGGATAAATGCACAACTATAAGAAAAATAAAGTATCTATAGGACGATAATAGGTTCGTACGAAAATGAAGCGTGACTCTTGTTTCTCTCTTCCTCCCACTCTCTGACTGTCTGACATCTATGCGATGATGCAGATGCAGTGGGTTGTAAAATGTCCAGACCCTTTGCGCTATCAAAACAGACAATATATTTCAACGAAGGAGCTATCATGACACATTTGAAAATCCTCGATTGAAATAGAAACATTTCATACTTTCCTAACCAAAGTGGGAAAAAAATTGTGGCATATTTACTTTATGAGGCTTATTTCTGAATAAACATAGCCACCAAATCATGAGTTTGTAAATGGCTTTCAATAGAAACAAAAACATGCCATTAATTATCTAACGTGTCTCTTAATTCGTGGAACTATCAAGTTTTGTAAATATTCATCAACCCGAGGTATTTTTCGGTAATGGTCAAATTAATATTAACAATGTTCCATATATATTCCGAGGACAACATCACCTATCCGATTGCTGTTACATAAATAATGTAAGCATATCTTTTTAGCATAGGTTGCGCAATTACAAAAACGTTGCGTTTTGAAAAGTAACAACAAAAATATTAATAAATTTATTATGTGAAATAAATTATTCTGAGAAGGAGTTTGTCATAATTTTATCTCTGTCACATTCAAGTTTTGTATTCCTTTTTCACCAAATACGAAACGAAACCCTCGTTGTGTGGATATGTGTGTGTGTATTTGTGTAAACGCACGCGCGGGGTGATCTTGGAATTGTTTATTATGCGGGGGTGGTGGTGGTTGATTTTGGAATTGGAGTATTTCTTAAACTTAACATAGTCAGCTGTAGACTAACTTGGAGACACTTTGCCATTTCCCATGTCCAATGATTTGTTACCTCACCGCATTAATTTATAAATCATATAACGTTGCCCGTGTCCATCCGTCTGTCCCTAGGTATCGTAAGTTCGGTTATCTTTGAAGGGTTCCATTGGACTGGAACCAAGTGGAATAAATGTCAAGGAGCCTAATGTCAGGATTGAGGTTTACCTTTTGTGTATCGATGCATTGTCTTTGTAAAGGCCAAGGTATGACCATCTATATCATTTCTTTTACATTAACATTTACTACCATAAGCTTGTAGCACCGAAATTAATGTATCCAGGCCAATTTCAATTTGAGTTTGATTGAAATCTGACCTCTCTTTGGTTTACATGTTTGCCCTTTCATTTGGTAACAATGCTTTATCAGCTGTGCAATATTTGCATGGACATATGTGTCCTCTGAATGCAATTTTATTTTACCCCACCCCACCCCGTTTTCATTCAGTACATTATAATGTCATGTCCTCAGTTGCCGGAGTTTTTGTATGAAAATGTTTAATCACAAAGTCTTGTTAAAAGACAATTATTTAAGCGTATTCGACATTCCATTCCAGGGTTGACTGCACCAAATAATTGTCAAGAAACGATCTCTTTTTTAAAAAATTCTCCGAAACAATCGTTTAGTTTTCCGAGAGAATACTGCTTAGGACAGGTTTTGCCTGTGATGAGACAGTATGCTACCAAATGATGTGATTCTACAGATCTTACTGCTGGAAGATTTTCAGCAAAAGGAAAAGGCCTGGACAGAATTCATAGAAGAACAACAAACCAAATCCAAAGCTAGAACACGGATTTCTTTGAAAACGCGAAAACCATCAGCACACAATCACAAATGAATGCGATATTTTAGTTTGAACGAGAAGTATGTGTGCTGGTTAAATATTTTACTCAGATAATTTCAACAGCGTATTCTTAACCCCATCCATCCATTTCATGTCAGGCTGTGACACAGCGTGTTCTTCAACCTACCCATCCATTTCATGCCATGACATGACACAGTGTGTTCTTCAACCCACTCATCCATTTCATGTCAGACCGTGACACAAAATGATTTTCAACCCATCCATTCATTTCATGCCATGACATGACACAGTGTATTCTTCATTCCACTCATCCATTTCATGCCATGACATGACACGGTGTGTTCTTCAACCTATTCGTTCATTTCCTGTCAGGCCCTCACACAGTGTGTTCTTGAACCCATACATCGATTTCATGTCATACCGTGACACAGCGTGCTCTTCAACTCATCCATCCCTTTCATGCAAGGCCCTGACTCAACAGCTTGATGGAAAGACAGACATTCGTAAAGAAATGCGTGTATACAAAGTAAAGTTACTGGAACCAGTATTCGTGAACAACAAACTTATCATTCAAACTGAGATTAACTTATATTTACTGATAATGTCTACTTTCTTGTCTAAACGTTTTATTACAATGATTATAACACAGAAGTGTATATATTTTGTCGTAAGTTCACATACTAAATTTTGCATACACATATGGCAATTTGCTTTTGCACTATCTCCGGAGGTGGTGCAAATCTACTCACCAATGTAAACACTTTTACAAATCCAGTCCCATGAGAAAATTTACTTATGTATTATGTATATTAATAACCATACCTATATAAATTTGCACACGTATGTAAACAGGTGCTAGTGAACGGGTATTTTTTTACTGTACGGCCTCAGTAATCCTAGACTGCAAAAGAGGGGTAAGATCTATGTTTGCGGATGTGGACTCCATTGAAAAAAGCAACCTTTATATATTATTTCCTGTCTATTCTACCATTGTTAAAATTGACCTATAACCAGGGCAGAGATAACCACGGTCACTCAGTAGCATAATGCAAACTATTAAAAGAGGGCATTTGTGTTGACAATTCATGTGAATTAGCGTTGTTTTTAGTCCATACTGAAAATTTACTTAGAAAACGTACAATAAGTTATGACGTAATAAATTTGTATATAGCATAGTTTGGTAGACAGCTATTTGACGTGTTTTAGGCCTAAACGTCCGACAAATTTCCAGTGTGCTTGTAACCCATGTGCTGCATCGCACATTTGCTGGGCGACCCATAGGCAGAGACGTAGCTGGGGGGGGGGGGGGCAGGGGGGTACATATGTCCCCGGGCGCCAAGGTACAGGGGCGCCAAAATGAGGCTTACAACGTTACATTATAATAAGTAAACAAGGGTAATATTCAAAAATGTGATTAAACGGGGAGGGGGCTGGGGCGCCAATTTTATAGTTCGTCCCCGGGCGCAAAATATCATAGCTACGCCTCTGCCCATAGGTATCGACTGGAGGTCGATATGTATCGGCAAGTGTTAGAGTTTGACTGACATACAGCCACAAGGGATGTTCAGAATAATTCACTGTATGTATTAAGAACATTTATAAAATAAACGGTAGCACTCCAAGAGCGTCCAGTCCAGTACCATCCAATTTCATATATTAACCTCGCAAAGTTGTGATAAGTGTTGGCTTATCCGGTTTTATATATGTATGAAGTTTTTTATTTAATGGTATAGTCTGATTCACTGTGGAACTGGCATGCTTGAAGAATTCCAAAAATTATGAGACTCCCATAACTCATTCTGATATTCAAGAGGAACATAGCACTAACGTTTAGCTTTAAGTGAAACACTGGGAAAAACATTTAGCTTTACGCGAAACTATTGGCAAATGCCATACATTTACTTGGCACTCTTATGGCTCTCATTGTTAGAATATTCAGGGAAAGAGAAAATCATATCAGGTCAGTATTGCGTTACGTAGTGCAAGTGAATCAACATTTTAAGATTAAATTTAAACAGACAGTTGCGAATATACAGGTAAGACAGATACAAGCGCAACGAAAAGGAAAAGTAAGAAATAATGCTGACGTTTGTTTCGAACGTTTTCACCACATTCGCGTTGAAAAATGAGAATAATGTCCATCCATCTATCCATCCTTCAAGGATGAATAGGCTGTTTCAATTAGCGCTCCTATGGTAGTTTTCTTAAGGGCGCTAATAATATGAATATACTTAACACATGGCCAGTAGAGTATACTGGCCATATGGTACACAGTTGCTGAGATTTATGACTCGATTTGTATGATTTGTCCTAAAGTGCAGAATAGCCAGACAAATGCGAGTAATTGGTGGGCAGTGTGGCACCATTTAAATCGTGTTTCCCTGATGATGTCTTAAACAGCTTTGGTTATGGCTAATTAAAACCTGACCTATTTTATACTGGACTTTTTTTCAAGCAAGTGTGAAGAAAGCTGATGTAATGATAGCTTTTATCTTTTGTCATGATTTATGATCATTTATGTTTAGTATGTATGTCTGTTTTCCATGCCTATCGGGAGCCCAGTACAAAAATAAGATAGCCATAAACGCTTATCGTCTATCACTATATTATATTTCATCCATTGTGACTACATTAAAGTTCAACACCCATCACTGCATTATAGCTCATAATCAACTAATAATTATAGTTTATAATCAGACACTACATAGCAGTTCATCATCTACCACTGCATTATATTTCATCATCTGCCACTACATTACATTTCATCATATATCAATGCAGTATAGTCCATCATCTACCACTGCATTACATTTCATCATCTACCACAGCATTACATTTCATCATATATCAATGCAGTATAGTCCATCATCTATGTTTACATCGCATTTTATCATCTACCACTACATTACATTTCATCATCTACCACTACATTACATTTCATCATATACCAATGCAGTATAGTCCAACATCGATCATTACATCGCAGTTCATCACCTTCCACTACATTACATTTCATCATATACTCATATACCAATGCAGTATAGTCCATCATCTATTATTTCATCACAGTTCATCATCTACCACTACATTACATTTCATCATATATCAATGCAGTATAGTCCAACATCGACCATTACATCGCAGTTCATCACCTTCCACTACATTATATTTCATCATATACCAATGCAGTATAGTCCATCATCTATCATTACATTGCAATTCATCATCTACCACTACATTACATTTCATCATCTTCCACTACGTTACATTTCATCATATACAAATGCAGTATAGTCCATCACCTATCATTACATCGCAGTTCATCATATACCACTACATTACCTTTCATCACCTTTCACTACATTACATTTCATCATATACCAATGCAGTATAGTCCATCATCTATCATTACATTGCAATTCATCATCTACCACTACATTACATTTCATCACCTTTCACTACATTACATTTCATCATATACCAATGCAGTATAGTTCATCATCTACCACAACATTACATTTCATCACCTTTCACTACATTACATTTCATCATATACCAATGCAGTATAGTCCATCATCTATCATTGCATCACAGTTCATCATCTTCCACTACATTATATTTCATCAAATACCATTGCATTATGGTCCATCATCTATCACTACATTCAAGTTTATCACCCACCACTAGAGTACAGTTCATCACCTGCCACATACTACAATACCTCAACTACTACAGCATCACAGTTCATCATCTACCACTGCATTACAGTTCATCATCTACCACGTCAATACAGGTCGTCATCTACCACTGCATTTTATCATCTACCACTACGATCCATTTCATCCTCTGCCACAACATTACTGTTGATCATATATCATTACATTACCGTCCATCGCCTTCAACTATATTATTGTTCATTGTTTACCACTACATTACATTTCATCACCTACTACTACGTTAGACTGCATCACCTACCATTTCATTAAACTTCATCACCAACCACTACATTACAGTCCATCACCTATCATTACAATAAACCCATCACCTACTGATATTTTACAGTTCATCACCTACAACTACATTACAATCCGTCACCTAATGCTATATTATAGATCTTCACTTACCACTACATTACACACTATCACCTACTACTATATTACACACCATCACTTACTACTACATTACACTCCATCACCTACCACTTTATTGCAGCCCATCACCTACCACTACACCACACATAATCACAGACCACTATATTAAAGGGCATCCACTACCACTACATTGCAGTTCATCATCTGGCAGCAAATTGCATTTCATTGTCTACTACTATACTACAGTTCATCAGCTACCACAACATTTAAGTTGATCATTTACCACTTCACCACAGTTGATCACCCACCACTGAATTAAAGTTAACCATCTATCTATACGGAACAGTTCATCTACCACTACATTACAGTTCATCATGTAACATGATAAATAAGGTAAATTTCATCAGATTCAACGTCTATTCATTTTCAGCTACAAACAAAGAATGAATAAGATTTGTTTTCCCATAGATCTTTATCTGCTCAACATTTTCAAATTTATGTGCAATGAACATACGCAGATCTACAGAAGCGACGTGAAATCGCAGAATATAAACGTCTTGATCATGAACACTTTATAAACTGCACCACAGTTTATGTGTGTGAGAGAGAGGAGTTCTCTTTATGAGGAAGTCTCTCCATCCTCCATAAGCGAGCTATTGCAATAATGGCATAGGTAACATCATCATCCTGCAAAGACCAACTATTGTAATGATGGGGTTACATGACCTTGCTATCAAACTGTCGCCAAGTATTTGGCTCGTCGAATCAATTATATCAGTATTGACTTTGCTGGAAGAGGATGTCCCACTTAAGCATGCATTCTGCTGAACATGCACCATCTTAGGTCTGACAGCCTCTAATAAGTTGTCATAGGTTGATCCACCAAGCACGTGGACTTGCCTTGTGTTTTTGTTATGGCTTCCACGACATCGTTATATTTGCCAAAAATGATATAGGTATCTGAACCTGAAGATATTAGCTCTCAAAAACCTTAACTGCCAGCCTACCGGTTATGTCGCATTCAGAGAAGTCGAGAGCACCAGAAAAGAGAAATTTACTGTCAAAAACTACAGCATATCGTATGCAGACTACAAAGGAATAGAGCGCCTATAGTCAGAGAGACAGTAATCATATATGTACACAAATTGAGATAATGTCTAAGAATCAGGACATCAGTCTCGGGTGCATGCATTTCTAATATGTCTACTCTCTTTTAATTAACATATATTCCATACAATGTCAGTCTGGAGTCAACTTCCTCTTGCGTGCTTTGTAGTGTAAAGAGAGCCTAACTGCTTGACATAACTTCTACTCTGGATATATCTACCACCAAGGTTACGAAACGAATGGCTATATTAGTAGCGAAATAAGATATATGACTGTTTTTGGTCAACGTGAAATGTTTTGTGGTGAGACATTTTAATTTCGTTTTGCAGAATCATGATGCAAATAAGCAATCGTTGAAACTTTACGAGTCTCTCTCTCTCTCTCTCTCTCTCTCTCTCTCTCTCTCTTGTAGCACATTTCATCGAACTTTTTAGCTTATAGTTAATCAAACAACGACACGCATGCCATAAAAACCTATTATTCAGCTCTTATTATTCAGATTTACATTTCTGACAAAAAGTAAATTGCTTTCTAAGAAGATGTATTGATTGTTTTTGTTTTGGCTTTCCGATTTCTTTGACAAGAGCCATTTCTTAAATAAACAGGACGCTCAAGTGTGAGGTTTGCATTCATTTATTCCCTCACAAGTTTGTCATCTGTCTTTTACATAATTGCTTATAGATAATGCATTAGTTTGGCATTGCCTAATAATGCATCAGCGTCATACACGGACCTTGGCTTATATGCAGATTTATACATCCCAATCGATTCCTCCAATTCAATTTCTGGTCGGAATCTTAAAGCTGCAATCACCTGATGAATTTGATCTCCTTCCTACATCGACCTTGCAACCTGTAAGTTCAGCCTGTGTGTTTAACGGAATTATGTGCATCTTTCCAGACCTTCAGATTAATCTTTTTCATCTGAGACAAGAATATCACAAATCTGATGTGGTACATAAAAGACCAGTAATTATAGCGTCCAATTGCATCCCATGTCACATTGATGCCTTTGTTTGACATATTAGTCTTAGTAAGTCATTACACATTGGCCTTCCTGGGTTGGATTTGTATGATGTGTTATCACTGCTGTTCTTCACTTGTCATGGTGTTCTTTTTTCATGAACAAATACTCGAGCTAATTCGTGGGCATCGTCGGAAAGTCATGCTAGGACTGAGTTATTACGAAAATCTAGTTCATGCTCAGAGATAAAAACTAATGCCAGAGAAACCACAAGCTTTCATCTACTGGTTCAAGTCTTGTATACCATGATTTGATCCGTTTCTAAAAAATGCAACATCAAACCTATTTACAGCAACATTATCGTCTCTGTCTTTTTAGACGATAAGTGCATCAGTCGGTTCTAAACGTTTTCATATCTGCAATGTAGATAGGGATCATTCTTCCATAATTAAATTTATTATTAGCAAATCAGTACCTGTACATTTTGTCAAGAATTGCAAGATGAGGGTCTCATGCATTATTCTTTGTTGCTTTGATGTACTAAAGGAGGCATAACACCGCCATCATGTATGAGCAAAATTTCCAAAATAGTTAGCTATTCTCGTTTGAACATTTAAATTATGTTTGTAGATTCTAGGTTTGATGTTAATGCTTTTCTCGTGCTTTTCATGGTTTCCCCGTCATTCTTTTCAAATGCTCCATTCAGTTGCCATGAAGTCTAATATGCATTCAGAATAATAGTATGCTGAGTCACATATCTTTACGTATGCCCTTCTTCTAGACTTTGTCAGGTCCCTGTTGGGCTTTGGATACATGTATTTGCTTCAATCCATGATTCATCTATTCCACTGGATTTAGTATAAACATCCAATAAGCGTAACATTGCCGTACTAATAATTAATTTGCATGCTCGAAGGACCCGTTTCCCCATGATATCGTCCTTTGACATTTCAAGCTGTTTTGGTATTTCCATGAAGGTGTATGTGAAGCTTTACAATACTTTTCCTTTCGTTCCCCATTACTTGGCTCCTTTCTTATAAAAATATGACCTCACTTTTAACACGATAGATATCTTTGTTACTTTCATGACATCATACATTCTCTGTATTTATAATTACTTACAGACTTTGTACAATAATATTTGTGATATTTCACATCCGTGGTGGTTTCTCCCGTCAATCTAATTCTATATCATTCATTGAAAGATACCGCATTTTGAAGTTGAGGTCTATGTCTGTTGACAACACTATGTAAAGTGTGCGCTTTGAATCATTCTTCAAACAAAAGAAATCAAGACAATTACCAAATGGAGCACGAGCGGACCACATTTTAATTTGCATGTCTTTACAGTACAACTCAGATACAATACCTGACAAGGAACGTCTTCCTTTCCTTCGGTGAAGAGAATCCTAACATCTTTAGTCTCAACACCATCCACCAGGATGTGCTCAAAGTATTTTAAAATCTGTTTCGAATCTTGAAGTCCTTCTCCTCATATTCAGCCCTCATCTTTGCAAATTTAAAGAGGTTTTCATCAGTGGACGGCTACAAAAGTACGTCTTCAGATGTAAACAGTACACCTGGCAGAGAAGACACAAATCATCGTCAGCGTCAATTTTGGTCATCCTCGTATTCTAGGCTTGAGCTTTCCGTTAATCAGTTCGTTACTTATCGTAGTGGGGCCCCGAGTGGCCGAGTGATCTAAAGCGCTCTCCGTTACGGATCACTGCCATCTCACCTCTGTCTGCGTGGGTTAGAGTCTCAGATTCGGCCAATATAGGCATGTGAGAAAGCCTGCCAGTAGCTTCTCGTGGATTGTTGGTTCTTTCCGAGGGTTTTCCCGGGTTCTTCCTCCGCCATTAATACTGGCCGCCATGTATAGCCTGTCGTGTGCTGAAAAATGGCGTTAAACCCTACAACAACAACAACAACTTATCGTAGTCCACCAGACATTTAAGATTCTTTAAGGCCAAATGACGCCAACAACCTATATCTATGTAAGAATATTTATATAGAAGAAAATGCAGCCACTGGAGCACAAAAAAGTACTTTTCCAATCTAAATAGATGACACCTGAATTTGTTCTTAAGCTATATTATAATATCTGAATTTTCTACGTGGTCTAACTTGCGTAGTTCTACATTTTATCGGCTTGATAATGTAAACTTGCTGATATTCATTAAATCCAAAATATTTTAAGTAAAACACACAATTGCCCTCAATTCCATTTCCAATTGCCCTCAATTCCATTACAAAAAAAAATTCGGTATACAAATCCAACAATCTGCACATAGGATACTCAAAACAGAATTACAGACAGTAGTAGAAGAAAATTTCACCACTTGAAAGACTTTCACAATGTCTAACGTTTCTTGGCCTTTATTTCTACGTACATCTAAGTATGACTTTACGCCAAAGGGGGTTTTCAGATCGTAATTTGTGCGGAAACCCGATGCTTCTTTCTGCAGGTTTCATGGGATACTTTTTGTTTGTCATATTGCCATAAAACGTGATATGAATGAAACAATGCTTGCTTAATTTCCCAAAGTGATACATTTATCTAAACCACACCTAACTGTTGGGAAAGTATTTCAGGTACGATATAGAATTTGTAAATGTAAATTATACTTGTGGTGTCCTACCAATATTATTTACATTATATCATCCAAAGCCCGGTTTTACGATGTGCGCGTCTGTCTGCCTGTTTACGTTTTCTTTTCCATTCTGATCAGTTTCTTGACAATGAAAAATAATAAAGTATGCATTGTATTACCTGACGTATAAAATGACGATCGCCGTTACCCATTTAATTGGATTAATATTGTTACAGTTCATCAAGGTGTTAATGAGACATTATCTTATTTAAAGTCACCAGGCTTTAATTCTGAAACCATCATTATATAAGAGTTTGAATATCCTGAAAACATAATAACAGTATAATTCCTTTTATTTCGCCAAATGAAATATTAATTACATTCTATTAATACACAGCTGTAATTGTCCCAAAGCGATATTAAACAATAGGGCACCATTATCTGTATGGCAGAATTCCCTAATTTAGCAGGAGTTTTCATGCGATCATTATTGATCCAACACAGTTACTGTTACATAACGTAATTCTCTTTGCTCAACATTTATTCTTGACCTACACATTCTAACTTTGAAGACCAAGTTTCAGTCTTCTTTTGCACTTCACAGTGGTCAATCAGACACTCTTTGCCTGTTCACTTGTAATGTATGTGGCCAAAATATATGAATATATTGGTTAATAACTTTGAATACTTATCAAAGATGCAAATTGAAATGAAGTAAATAAATACGCAAAGAAATTAATGTCAAGAGATGTTCGTGGTATTTTACCAGATTTGCAGGGGAAACCATTCCAATACTAAACATTTTCATTAGAGGTAATCTGTTTAAGTGGTCTTGAATATATAATTCATAGCTCCATTATCACTCCTCTGGGAACAAGAAAATCCCATCGTATCCAACCAATGGCACGGCGTTCGTAAAGTACGATCAAATGAAACTCCGATCATTCTTTCTATGCAAGACATAATCACGCCATTTAGTTCTAGTGAGTAAATCGATGCTAGTATTTAAGATTTCTCTAAAGCCTTTCATAAGGTCCCACACATTGCTTATGCTCGTATACATCAATGACTTGCCAGACTGTGTCCAGTCCCAGGTTCGTCTCTTTGCTTACGTCTATCACTTATGTCAACTGAATGTCGTACGTCTCTCAAGAAGGATCTTGTCAATCTCCAGCACTGGGAAAGCACATATCACCAACGATTTCTGCCAAACCAGCAATCTGACAGACATGTTACAGAGACTGGTGTAGGAAGAGCTGGGCAAGCGTCGGGTAAGATGTAAAGTTGTAATACCCTATCCCACAGTCTACCATGTTGTGGATGTACCTCATAATCAGTACCTGAATCCTACTGGAAGGTACACAAGAAGACAAAACACCACGTTCCTCCAGCCACATACCAGAATCATAACATACCAATATTATATATTCCTTAAACGGTTCGAAGATGGATATGTACTCCAGTCCCTTAAGAAGATTGACTCCATACATGCTACATGCGTTTTGTCAATGTTTCATAAGGTCTCCCAGAGAGAGAGAGAGAGAGAGAGAGAGAGAGAGAGAGAGAGAGTGAGAGAGAGAGATGCGCTTTTAAATTGAGAAGCCTTCCTGTGGGCTTGGGGTTGTAGAACAGACCCGATGTGCCCTCCTTTATATCGTAAGTGGCGAGTTTTGGAAACATTCTGTTTGCCCTGGGATGGGTCTCTGGATGATGTTCCAACTTAGTACTTTTACACCAAGATTCTCGTTCACACATAAACATTTTGACCTTTTATTTTACAGACTTTAGAACTTTTTTTACATTTAGGACTGATTTATGTCCATTTATTGGACCGTTGTTGCATGCTGCATTTTATCTTTTTATTCAAAGACTTGTTCTTCAGTTGACTTTGGAAAAACTTAACCTTTATTAATGTTGCTACATAGTTTTCCTCGTTTTATATTTCATTTGCGGTGAATTTTTCTTTCACGTGATTATATTATATGTGTGTTTTCCTCGAAGTGTTCCAGTTCTAGGCTAATTTTGCACCCCTTACCCACCTTACTGCATAATTTAGATCATACGTACACACACACACACACACACACACACACACACACACACACACACACATGCATGCATACATACATACATGATGCACAACGTGTTATTTAGCTTTTTCTCAACTCTCTTTACTATTACATATATATTTGTCCCTAGAGACCATCTGCATGTTATAAAATATTTATTGTTTGAAAACAGCGTTCAGATAGGAAACTAAATCTTATTAATAATTATCCAGTTTATCACGAACCTGGAAAGACATTCCGCTTCTACTATCTGTATACATTTGCCTAATTGTTATTACTCAAAATATGATTATATCGTTTCAGAGCGAAAATTAAGTGTACTATCAATTATACACAAGTACACAAAGTAAACATTCGTTATTTATCGACAGCTGCCATGGGTACATATATTAGTTTTGATAGTGTTACTTCTACGAGGTAAATGTATCTAGAATGACCAATGTTGTACTAATTATAGAATGACCAGTATTGTACTAATTATAGAATGACCAGTCTTGTACTAATTATAGAATGACCAATGTTGTACAAATTAAAGGGAAGGTACATTATGCAGAGATATGTTTCATATAATCTCAACACCAGAACGAAAATATTTTGTAATACTACCAAATGCATAACTTGAAAGTAGTATTATTCTCACAGTCAGCCGCCATGATAGACTGGAATTGTGCTCATAGTATTGGCGATTCCAATACTTCCGTGACAAATATAGCAAACTATTCCCTTATTGGCCTGACATCCCTGATACTTAAGCTGAAAGACACAGAACAGATGCGTTTAATATTTTGACCAGACAAAGCAAGATTTTACAGTGTGCAAATGTTAGTTCTAGTAATTACAGCTTCGTCGTTTCATCTTCACTCGGGTCAGAAATCGTTACAAACTCAAGTCATCGTTTTCAATAAAAGGCAGAATTGAATTAAAAGCAAACTCAAGTCATCGTTTTCAATAAAAGGCAGAATTGAATTAAAAGCAAACATAAGTTGAGGTTAAATGTGGTTACAATTTTATCTTTCCAAGCTAATTCACTCTAAAAACTTTCTTGACTGTAATGTACACAGCTCCGCAGTGAACGCAAACTAACCTAGTGGCGCATGGAGCCATTTGGAGATCCTCTGATGCTTTGATACCATTCATACAGTGTATTTATGCAATATGGCACTGTCCAACATTCCGTAGGAACGATTGGTTTTGGAAAGTTTGAACTTAACTAGTTCCATAAGCACCAATCTGACGTTTTCTTACGTTTTTCTTTTTTTAAGTTAATATATGTCATAAAAATGGAGTGAGCATTTTCACTGACGTTTCCATTAAGTATTCTGTACTGTGCATACTGAGAATGCAAATACGTACAAAACAACACGAAGAGCTGACGAAATATACAATCATTTTCATCCGATACTCATCCTTACGCTTAACATAATTCTTCTGAGCAAAACAACGAGAAATTTTTATATTTTGTCGATGACCAATCAGGGACCATATGATCTAGTATTATTGCTAGATATATGGTTTTGTCAAGTTCGTATGTCCCGAAGTACTTCATGTCTTTTCATTGGGCATATGTTCCATCAGTAGATTTAGAAACAAAAGTCAACTACATCCATACTTTAGAACTAAATGCATGTTTCCCTGCTTTTTTTTG
Source organism: Sinohyriopsis cumingii (assembly GCA_028554795.2). NCBI lineage: Eukaryota > Metazoa > Mollusca > Bivalvia > Unionida > Unionidae > Sinohyriopsis > Sinohyriopsis cumingii. The sequence goes on from CM068824.1 coordinate 68,606,907, forward strand.
TTTTTGGTTTTTTTATACAAAAATCCCCTTTCTCTCTTTCGAAAATATTCTCACACATACACACACACAGAGTCTTGGTGCCCGAATTATGAAGGTGAATCACAAATCGTTCCCATTCACAATTATAAGTTGCAACCATATTAAATAAAACAACTAGAGGTTTCTCGAGTTAAGAGGTCTTTCATCTTTCACTCGAATCTTCGCATCAGAATTGCTTTTGCAGATACAACCTCATTACAATAAATCGTGTATCTGCTAATTATACTCCCGTAAAACTCAATAAGCATGCAACGTAGAGAGCCAGGGTCAGAAGCACATACTCCGTACTACATTCAATACAACAACCTTCTTCCGTTTTAACTTCTGAAAAATGTTTCATTTTTCTTGGGTACAAGTATGTCGAAGACACTAACCTTTTGTTTATGTTCTGCAGATTTTTCTCTGATTTATTCTGCACCTGGCGGTTGAGGAATCTGAGAAATTGCCGTATATGCTCGTGCATAAACATAATTAAACTGAGAGAACATATACACTGACCTTCCGTTGGATAATACACATGCGGATCAGATTCTATATTGTTTATTTTACTGATTAGTCCTAAGGACACGTATAGACCAAGAGCCCAGATGTCTGCGTCAATGCTTTTTCACTCGGACACAACTTATACACGAGTATATCGTGGGTGTAAAATGCAGAGAGTTTTGAAGTGATCTATTTCTAAAAGCACTTCATCACAGCCTGGCAACATTCTTGATGGAAACAGACTTTGAAGACTTTCATGTTCAGTTCTTCATTAGAAATGGGTTGGAATTGAATAATTAGGCACTACACTAACACCAACTGTTATCCGATAAGACTATTATAATTTTCAATTAAACAAATTGTTTATTGAAACAGTTTTAAGTTAATAATTTTCTTCTATGAAACATTTGTGCTTGATCCATCTCGGAATATAGGACTGACCCGCGAATCATGGGTTAATGTAGACAAGTCGACTCGCTAGCCGCAAAACAGGAAACTGACATCATATGTCCTCAGCTGTGGTAACGTGACCTTTGAAACGTGTTCATTATTATTATTATTATTATTATTATTAATTTTGCCTACTTTTTTATTTTTTCTTTTGTCCTGCTCTCTCAGTACAACGCATTTGGTTGCAAATTGTTTCATCTCTCATCTTGTTTTGTTATATATTTCGTTGTTGTACATATAGTCCCACGTCGCTAGAGGTTGGACGAGAGAGAGAGAGAGAGAGAGAGAGAGAGAGAGAGAGAGAGAGAGAGAGAGAATACAAATTATGTCTAAACTTTAATTTGCTAACTTTCTCATTATTTGTTCTCACACAGCACCAGGCTATTTTAATAAATTGGTTCCTTTACTGTCTTGAGCTGATTTAATTGTCTTCGCTACCTCACACTTACACTATCCAATATTTTATGTTTATCCCATTACCTAAGAAAAGGCATATGAAAGAAGAAAACAAAATGTCGTGAATCCTCCAAACTGGAAAGTTTATTTTCATTGGTAGAGTGCTTCATTATTGGTTAGAGTTCAGTAATTGAAGAGTCTAGCATTAATACCAGAATTGCAGTTTGGGTTTTTGGTGTTTTAGTCGAAAATCATATCAATTGGCCTTGTCTATTGTATAACGTTAGTGGTAAGCATATGCCCGTATGCTACACGTGTTCATGGAATAACTATATATGTTCATCATAAGCGTCATATTCATAGATACATTAATCTTGTCCATGTAACAACTACCGATAAGAGCTTGGCAATTTGTCCACGTGTAGAATTGTGGAACAAAAAGAACAAGAAACGGACACAGTTTATAGTGAAATTATTTACCGTAGTCGATGAAAATACAAATGAGCAACCAAGTTAATGTAAAGCCATGCATACGTTATGTGATCGGTCCCCCATGGGCTGGGGATTTTAGAAGAGGTCCGACGCACTCTCCTCGATTGCCGTAAGAAGGCAATTAACTAGCGGATGCGACCTGTTTGCCGTGGAATGTCTGTCGGGATGCTTTAAATGAGTAGGTCCCGCATATTTTTAAATCAGTGAGCGCTTCACGTACAAAAATTGTAATCTTTTATTTGAGGGACTTTACACTAATTTGCCTTTATCTCTGTTACTCTTCAGTATGTGTCACTTTGTCTACTGATGCTTATAAATTTTGGGTTGGATCGGTTTGTCTTGCTGTGGATTGTGATACAAAATTTTCCCGACATGACGTAAAATCCATAAAGCTAACCCCACTACAATTGTACTTTTACTCTTGCATATGTAGACCTGTGAAAGTAAATGAAGTCTTTATATTTTCTTCGCTAATTATATTCTTGTAAAACGCAATAATCATGCATCGTTAGCGTAACGAACCAGGTTCAGATAAACATTAAGACACCATGCTATCACATTCAATACAGCGATCAATATCCTCCTTCTAATTTCAACTGCAGGCAAATGTTTGATTCTTCATGGGTAAAAGCAAGCGGAACACACTAGATTAATGTTTAGCTTCTGTAGAGTTTATTCTGATTCATTATGCAGCTGGCATTCTGGAACAGTATGCAGTCATAACTCTCCGTGCTACTTTAAGTGTAATGGGTTCACTCCCAACATCAACTTAGCAGCTACAGTATATGCCCCATCGAGACAAACTTCAAAAAGCAGCGGATATTTTGTGGTTACATATTAAATTTATCTGGTTTGATTTCTGAAAATTTCTGGTAATTCTTCCCCAACAAACATTTCTTTTCAAATACATTATCTCGGTCAGTGAATGAATCTCTCTCTCTCTCTCTCTCTCTCTCTCTCTCAACGGACAATTAAGATCAAAAAGTCTTTAACCAGAGTCCAACCATTTATTCGCAGCTTCATAAATTGATAACGGAAAACCTTTAAACATCGTCTGCGTTAACTGCGCCTAATGAAATAGATACAACGAAGAGAAGGAGGAAGTTTCTCCAAGCAGGTGTTGTCTCCTTTAGTATGATTATATGTTTACTTCAGAATCTCCAATCAATAATGATAAATATGCACAAAATTGTCGCCAAATATTGTACAAAGTTGGATAATTGTTTGCAAAATATGTTCCAAACTAGTTTCCTACACCTTGTGTGAGTTACGTATATGTCATGGCGCAAACAGATGCACACGCAATCACTCATTCATTTATTTAGACATCTTCGAAGAGTTTACTCTGATACCACTATATCCACGATTACAAACGTAAATTAGCTGAAGTCAAAGTTTGCATTCAGAAACAAGGACCTTGAAAAGTAAAACGTATGGTCACAGTGGAATCATTTGATTCCTCATGATTATTTCAATATTTCAAAATGGTGATCTTTCCTCAATAGAATTGACAAGCAATCTTTCTTACTGTCATCAAAATACCGTTGTCATATCATCGAGTTGACACTGCAAAGACACACCTTTATACATCAATGCATCGCTACAAAATTAAGTCAAATCTTTCCGCTGAAATTTATTTTTATCCTTTCAACATAATCTAAATTCTACCGACTTCTTTGTATAATGCGCAAAGTAGAATTATTAGACACTTTGCGTCATAGTCAGCATCATGGACCGTATTTAAAAGCCAGTAAAATAAATGAAAGTCGTATCTTAGATTTTAGATCTTTAATTAATGAGAGATTCTTAGATTAGAGTTATCATTGTACATTAGCTAAGATAGCAAATACTGATGACTCCTTACAAGTACTGAAATGTTCAAGGTATATAATATACATCTAGCCTGCATTTTAGCATTGCCAGGAAGATGTTAATCTAGCCTACATTTAGATTTGCAGTGGAAATATGAATTTAGTTTAAACTTTAGAATTGGCATGTGAATATAAATCTAGCCTATACGTTAGAATTGCCATGGAAATATAAATCTATCCTGCATTTTAGAATTGCCATGGAAATATAAATCTATCCTGCATTTTAGAATTGCCGTGGAGATATGAATCTAGCCAGCATTTTAGAATTGCCATGGAGATATGAATCTAGCCAGCATTTTATAATTGCCATGGAGATATGAATCTAGCCTGCATTTTAGGATGATTTTATCAAAGTATTGGAATAAAGGCGTGGGAGTTAAGTTCAAAGAATGAACTCCTGGCATTTTCGAGATTCTGAAGCATGCACTTTGGTCCATTCCACCGTCTTTCTCTTTACATTTAATATTTCCTGAAAGTTCTTTGCAAATAAAATACACAGTTTACATAGATTTGACAAAACTGCTTAAATAGTCATCTATTTTTCATGGATCCAACAATACTCTTTGAATAGTCAGTTTATATGGACCAATAATACGGTTTAAATAGCCAGTCTACACAGATCCAATAATATAGTTTATATAGTCAGTCTACATTGGTCTAACAATACGGTTTAAATAATTAGTTTACAAGGCCCAATAATACCGTGTAAATAGTTTACATGGGTCCCATATAAACGTCTAAATAGTAAGTATGTGCCTAATAATACGGTTTAAATTGTCAGTTTACATGGGTACAAAAATACATTTCAAATATTCTGTTTATACGGGCCCAATAATACGGTTTGAATAGTCAATTTGCACTGGTCAAATATTAAGGCTTAAATAATCAGTTTGCATGGATTCAAAAGTACGATTAAAATAGTCAGATTGCATGGTTCCAATAGTACAGTTTATACGGGTCTAATAATACAATTTAAATTATAAGTTAATTTGGGTGCAGAAATACAGTTTATATAGTTTACATGGGTCTACGATACGGTTTAAGGACACACGATACAAATTATATGGAAAGATCGGAACTAGGCTGGAAATGACTGAACATAAAATAGAGTATATATGGGTTTGGCTGGCCAGAATTGGTTGATAATGAAAGTCATTTTGTAGGAAAAAGAATCTTTTGAGAGCTTATCCTATTTGTAACTAATTTTTTTTAGAGATATTGTTTAACTGATGGAATTTCAGTCTTTTAACATTCTTGAGTTTGGAACTCTCATTACTGAAATTAGCACCTTACTCTTTGTTACGTGATTTAAAGCACATGTTTCAAACACATGTAGTTCCTGAAAATTCCGCGGTTCATATCCTTTTCTCCACACAGAGTCAGCCATCCTGGTTTTATCTATGTTAATAAATATAGGTTTGATCATAAGAACTCAGAAATGTAAAGTTATTGAATTATTAATATAATGGTGTTTGCATAGGTTTACTAAAGAAACTGAATTAGTACCGTGAGTCCTAAAATGGTCTGTATATACCGGTCCAATAATACGGATTAAATAGCCAGTGTACACCGGTCCAATAATACGGTTTAAATATTCAGTCTACACGGGTCCAATAATACGTTTTAAATGGTTTGTATACATATGTCCAATAATACACTTTAAATAGTCAGTCTACATGCGTGTAACAATACAGTTTAAATATTATATTTACATGAATCAAATAACACAGTTTAAATAGACAGTTTACATAGGTCCAATAATACAGTTTAAATAGTCAGTTTACATGGGTCCAATACCACAGTTCAAATAGTCAGTCTACATGAGTCCAATACCACAGTTCAAATAGTCAGTCTACATGAGTCCAATAATACAGTTCAAATAGTCAGTCTACATGAGTCCAATACCACAGTTCAAATAGTCAGTCTACATGAGTCCAATACCACAGTTCAAATAGTCAGTCTACATGAGTCCAATACCACAGTTCAAATAGTCAGTCTACATGAGTCCAATACCACAGTTCAAATAGTCAGTCTACATGAGTCCAATACCACAGTTCAAATAGTCAGTCTACATGAGTCCAATACCACAGTTCAAATAGTCAGTCTACATGAGTCCAATAATACAGTTCAAATAGTCAGTCTACATGGGTCTAATAATACAAAATGCCTGAGAAATATGCCACTCTTAACATTTCCAAATGATGCGGCTAGTAACATGTTTCTATATGAGATCAATCACTGATTGTGCAAAGTGTAAACACTGTAGGATTCAAATGTTTCTTACTTTATGGTAGAAATGTTTAAAAACGCAAACATGAAACAGTTGGATATATTAATGACATGATTTTAGGAGAAAAACATGTTCTACGCGATAGAGGCGTTTTTTTTTAGTTTCATGCGTTGTTTTGACACGGATCACTGTTACAAAAATGCAGATCCTTCATTCGTCATTCGAACTGCATTTTTGTGGAACAAATCAACACCAAAACATTTAAAACCTTCCTTCTTAATACTAGCGGTGATTTTATGGAACAAATAAAAACAATTACAGGATGGAAATTGCTTTTGTTTTACTTCATTACAAGCACCGTAATACAGCGAAATATATTCTTCACCTTTGCTAAATTATTTACGGAGTCTTAGACTTTATCTGACCGAAATCGCAGGTATACATTGTAGTTGTAGCGTTATCAAAATGAGCATACGTCAAAGTATCTTTGCTGTTTCTTTGTCATTGGAAATAGTTTTACAAATGCAGAACACAGGGTAAAGTATCTTTGCTGTTTCTTTGTCATTGGAAATAGTTTTACAATTGCAGAACACAGGGTAAAGTATCTTTGCTGTTTCTTTGTCATTGGAAATAGTTTTACAAATGCAGAACACAGGGTAAAGTATCTTTGCTGTTTCTTTGTCATTGGAAATAGTTTTACAATTGCAGAACACAGGGTAAAGTATCTTTGCTGTTTCTTTGTCATTGGAATTAGTTTTACAAATGCAGAACACAGGGTAAAGTATCTTTGCTGTTTCTTTGTCATTGGAAATAGTTTTACAAATACAGAACACAGGGTAAAGTATCTTTGCTGTTTCTTTGTCATTGGAAATAGTTTTACAAATGCAGAACACAGGGTAAAGTATCTTTGCTGTTTCTTTGTCATTGGAAATAGTTTTACAAATGCAGAACACAGAGTAAAGTATCTTTGCTGTTTCTTTGTCATTGGAAATAGTTTTACAAATGCAGAACACAGGGTAAAGTATCTTTGCTGTTTCTTTGTCATTGGAAATAGTTTTACAAATACAGAAAACAGGGTAAAGTATCTTTGCTGTTTCTTTGTCATTTGAAATAGTTTTACAAATGCAGAACACAGAGTAAAGTATCTTTGCTGTTTCTTTGTCGTTGGAAATAGTTTTACAAATGCAGAACACAGGGTAAAGTATCTTTGCTGTTTCTTTGCCATTGGAAATAGTTTTACAAATGCAGAACACAGGGAATGTATAACGGAAGGGTTACTATGATAGTTCCAAAATAATGCATTGTTGATGTGAAGTACACGACCCATGTCAAGCTTTATTCATCTGTGCTCCCAAGGCTACAACGTTCTCCAAACCATATACTGTCTGTGCTTCAAATCCAATTTTAAACAATCGGATGACAAAAGAGTAGTTTCCATGTATAACAACTAATATGATTCACATCTACAGCAATGCTACTTTATTGTTGGAAAGTGCATTAAGAAAGATTGTCCCAAAATAGCAGTATTGACAGATCACAAAATAACAATGTTGAGAGATCACGAAATAACGCTGTTGACAGATCATTAAAAATGCTCACTGAATGCATGCAACAGAATAATATATGAGACGCACGGTTTGCAGGAACATGTGTCTTCTCAGCATCACGAGAACCCAATTACTTTGAGCAAGTAAATGAATTTTGATTTCGGTTAGAAGTATAACTTGTGGCAGATGCTAAAATTACTCTGCAATCATCATGTTCGTAACGCATTGCTGGTAATTTTTGCAAGGAATTATGGATATGACTGGAATTGAGGATTTCATTGAAATACTTTTAATTGATATAAGAAATATCTAGTTACGTATGGCATGGTATCAGTCTTACCCACAAAACATTGCACAAAAATTGCTAACAATAGCTGACCTCTCCGGTGGTCTAGTGGTTAGAGCGTCCGCCTCAGATGCGGGAGGTCGTGGGTTCGATCCCCGGCCGAGTCATGCCAAAATGGTACTAACAGCTACCTCGCTAGGCACTCAGCATTGAGAGGTTAGTGTTAGGACTGGTCGGCCTGGTGTCAGGATAATGTGACTGGTGCCCCAGTGCTAGACATCTCTATAAACTGCCACACTGCAGACATCGTACCGATGATTGAAAAATTGTTAAAGCCACGTTAAAAATCCAAAATCACACAAACACACACACACACACACACACGCACTAGCTTGCAATAAAGTATTTTCTTTTTAGAAATTTGGAATAGCTACTAAAACCTTCACTTCAACAGGAACATGTATGGCTTCTCTTCCTATCTATCTATCTATCTATCTATCCATCCATCCATCCAACCATATATCTATCTATCTTGCTACGACTCTATGGTCGTGAACTAAGTAATGGAGAGGCGAGATGCTCAACAAGTTTAGTAAAATTCAACAAACAATTCATTTCCGTATGCTACAAAGTGAAAATTTAAAAGACGCATACAGTATTGCGAATTAAAAATCCAAATTATCCTAAATGTTATGTCATAATTCCAAAACATATAGAGTGTTCCGAATGAATTCCAATAATATTTAAAGTGCTAATGTACCAATAGTTATGATGTATTACATAATGTCTTTGAATGAATTCACAATAATCCCAAAGTAGTGTTTTAGTCGTAAATTCAATGAGCACTTTGTAATTCCAAGGAATAATTCAGATAAATTATTCCTTTAAACTTATATCTGAACAAAACTTAAAACGTTGAAATTGATTCCTAACGACTGATATGAAACAGGAATTAATTATTGTTTACCTAGTTTCATTTATGCACAAACCGTCACCTGACCTATGGCGCAATATTTATCTTAATGTTAATAAACATCTTGTTTACCACTTATATAATAAAAATATACACGTCTACATTATGTAACAATAGTCAGGTAGACCAAAAACTCTACCCTCAGTCACAGACATAGATCAAGCACTCATTATAGCATAACATTTTATAAATGCATATTTAGGATATATGACTGCTGATTTATGAAACATGCCGTGTAACGTGGTAATTGTTATATAAAAAGTTTGCCCGAACGTTTCGTGTAATCGGTAACTCTTCTGCACTATCAAGGTTTGTAAAAACAACGCATTAGTCAAGCTGAAAAATCTTTTTTTGTCTTCGATGTCTTGCAGCGACTAGCTGAAATGGAAAATTTCCTTTCTTATTTTCACAAAAATAGTATTTAATAAATTTAAACTGTTCAGATACCGCATTGCAGCAGGTTTTAAATGCGGATTGTAAATACGTGTGCCACTTTTTAGTTAATTTTGCACATATGACATTGTCTACACCCCATATCAGGTTTAAAAAGGAGATTTTTAATGCTGCTGTGGCAAGCAATGTCCAGAAAGCCTTTTATACTGTTGTCCTACCTTAACACAAAATAAAGCTATCGGATTTATCAAAAGCTACAATTAACTATTCATGTTTGAACTGTCACTAAAGGACTCCTGGTACAAATTAGGTTAATAAGATAATGAGCGTAATCAGTAACAAAATTGGCGATATAGGTTGATCGTATAGCAATGCTCAATGGGAATATATTTTTGTATCGACTAGATTTTACCATTACATAGTGGTCTGGTCAAGTGTAATTATGTATGCAGGTTGCACTCTAAAGTGGTACTTTGTCAAGTGTGTCAATTCCGTTCTTTTCCATTAACGAAACTGTTTAGTAAAATCAACAGTTTTGGTCTAAAAGATGATACATTGATTTTTTTTTCATAATTGAACAATTATATACTTTTGTGGTTTTGTTTCTGTCTTTTTCGCACTCTCATTCTTCCTTTTCTATATGTGTTATTAAAACAAGTATTTCATGCGTCATGGATCGGATTACACGCTTTATCGTCTGTCTTTTCTATTTAATAGCTTTGGAACCTATAATAAGCTTGTAAAACCTGTATGAGAATTGAAAACTTGCTTTCGTTTTAAGTGGTACCTGTTGTTTTTTTATTGTCAAGCATTCTGGATGTATCTTAAATCAATTAAAGCATAAGGTTTTCAGCTCAGAAGTCCTACGCTAATTTTGCGGAAGAAACTTGCACGATATTTACAGCCACTACATACTGTCCTGTTTTTGTTTTAGATTCGTAAGGTTGAACGTTCAGAAAGTCTTTTAGATTACAGAGAAAATTCTTCGGATCAATATCTAAACGCATCACAGCATCACATGACAGCGACCTTTTCTCCAGGATTGACCTAGATTTGCTAATCTCTGATTGCTTCCCTGTATCGGATTTTCATCATTAGCATCACTCTATTGAATCATAGCACAGCAATGTCAACATTTCAGAGCTTTGTGTTTATGCTGCAAGAAGTATGCCAAATAAAATTGCACAGAAAGCAGCTTAGTATGTGGAATTTGTCTTTCTTAATCTATTGTTAAAGATATAAACGATAGTAATAATGATATTAATATGCACGCATATAATAATAATAATAATAATAATAATAATAATAATAATAAGAAGAAGAAGAAGAAGAAGAAGACAACGACGAAGAAGAAGAGGAAGAATACTAATAATAATAAGTAGTAGTAGTGATAGTCGTAGTAGTAGCTGAAGCATCAGCATCAGTTGGAGTAATTAAGTAAAATATCGCTACGGCCTCAGTGTGAAGCAAAAATACGCTTATTTGCTTTTGTCCTATAGCTCCACTTAACGTCATGTTGCATTGTATTAGATATGTTTCAGCTTCGCTCTACGTTATCAATTTTTCTTGCAAGATTTTTGGTTATGGACTGTGTCACCCTGGACAGTGGCACCTACCCCCCCCCCCCCCATTTCTACCTCTCTCGAATGATATCTCGAATGATATGATGATTACTTATCTCGCCAGCCATCAAATAATGGATTCCAAATTAATCGACTGAGAGTAAAATCTATCATCAAAAGCCAATCTCTTGGCCGTCACTGAACTGTAGGATAATAGAAAAACCGGTGAAATCGATAAACAGTGATTATCTTCACAATCCCCAAACGAATCTCCCTGCTAGAGTCCCACTCTGTCTATTCTTGTCTGTAATTCAATGGAATGTTTAAAGTGAACGAAAATTTATTGCCTATTAACATGAGAATGAATGCACACACTAGCAATGTGTTTTTGAAATATAGTCGAGCCCCTTACAAATGCATACACTGGCACAAATAACGCCTCTAGGGTATCACATAATCCAAGTAATGGCCATGTCAGCAGTGACTGCAGTTGAAATCTACGACTCCAGTCATATTCGTAACGCATTGGTGGTAATTTTTGCAAGGAATTATGGATATAACTGGAATTGAGGTTTTCATTGAAATACTTTTAATTAATATAAAGAATATCTAGTTATGTACCCACAAAACATTACACAAAATTACTAACAATATCTTGTAATAAAGTGTTTTCTTTTTAGAAATTTGGAATAGCTACTGAAACTAGATTGGGCTTGACCTTAATAAAATGAGTTGCACTTGCACATACAATAATCCAAGAGACGTACGGACAACAAAATAAGAAAATGTACAAGAATGTTCTTTTTTTAAATCTACATTCTGTGTGAGGTTTATCTGGAGTCTTGTTGTTTACCTTAGAGAACAAGAGTTTTGCGAAAACTGGTTCTTATTCATTGGTTAAAATAGTACCTAAATAAAGTTTCAACAGTTCACTAATTTCTACAAAGTTTCTCATACTTTTATTCAAGGCAAGTTGGCATACCCTGAGAACTTCATGATTATAGATGGAAACATGTCATTTCAAGGCTGATGCCATAAGGAAGATAACCATTCCGTGCCATTTCCCCCCTGAAAAATCTACTTCAAGGGACAAAGTTAAAATGCATGTAAAACAACGTGAATCCACAAATGTCACAATAACCTGCCATATTGTTTTTACACATTTCCTTAAAACATCTAAATGATAATTATACATGTGTTATTAAATGTGTATAATTATTCTAAAAACATAATGACGTACTGGGAAACATACACTTTCGAGAAGTTCAAGTGTCTACTGTATGAGTCAACCACAACTTGTTTAATAATATCAAATCTAAGATGGGGTATATTTATCAGAAAGTAGGCTAATATAGAAGTTTTTCTGCACAAAGTCATTACTGATGGAAATAATTCAACGAAATTATTACGTGGCTACATGTTTGGTGGCCACGTAATATTGCTTGTGCCATCATTAATACTCTAGTCAATGAATGAGACTGTAGCGGATGGCGAACTAGCACCACACAGATCTTGTCTGCATCCAGCGACCAATGATGTGGTCCAACTATGTAGCATTAACCATCAATACGTTCATGCTGTTTATCTTTGTTTCATACACAGTTGCAGATGGCGAATGCATTGAACAGGTTTGACAGCACTTTCACATCAGACAGCCATTTCACTATACTAAACATTATATCCAACGAAGAAAAGTTTGGTCGAAGATTTAAGTTTGCTAATTTTGTCATGGCTTTTGCTGACTTTTGGTGCAAAATTAATTCTAATTAAATCTGTTGTTTGTCTTTCGGTAGTCTGAAATCATTTAGTAGAGTTCGTTACTGTTTGCAATAGACTCTGGTACTTGGCTTTGACCAAGACATGTGACCCTGAACTTGATGAGAAAAATAATGACATCAATACTCTCCAACGGGAACCAAGTTTAGGACAACTAGGCCTGGACTCTGTGTATATTTCGTCAGATACAAAGCACTTTTCCAAATCACTTTTTTAAGTTGCAAAATCTTCATCATGCTTATCCATTTTCTTTTTTATATGTTGTTATGATATCATGTACGCATTAACGCCATCATATTTACCAAACGGCGATGAATCTTTACAACACCAAGTGTTTATTACAGGACTCACGGTACTAATTCAGTTTCCATAGTAAACCTATGCAAACACCATGATATAAAAAATTCAATAACTAAACATTTTTGAGAGCTCATGATCAAACCTATATTTATCAGTATAGATGAAACCTGAATGTCAGCTTCTGTGTAGAGGAAAGGATATGAGCAGCGGTATTATCTGGACCTGCAGGTGTTTGAAACATTTGCTTCCAATTCCGCACCAAAGAGTCAGGTGCTAATTTTAGTAATGAGTGTTCCAAACTCAAGACTGTTAAAGGACTGAAATTCCATCAATTAAACAATGTCTCTCTTATTTCTTTTTCACTTACAACTAGGATAAGCTCTCAAAAGATTATTTTTCCTACAAAATAACTTACAATATTAACCAATCCTGGTTAGCCAAACCCATATATACTCCATTTCCAGGCTGGTTCCCATTTTTCCATACCATTAGTACCGTGTGTCCTACAAGCGGATTGCTTATTTTGAATTTATCGATCCTCCATTCACTTTATTTGAAGTGTGTGGCCCTAAATTCTTTCTATTTTTTATTTTTTTTTTATAAGATATACTGGTGAATGTTACGATTTCTTGCATTCTGTTATTTGATTCTAATGATCCCTGATGCCTCTAACAACACTTTTGAAGACCTAAGTATGTGGGAAACCTCATTTAACATGCCATTACCTTTTCTTTTTATGTATAATAAGTTTTCTGTCTCTAAAGCATCCATCAGTATGAATCGCCCCTCCATAAAATTTAAACTATATTCTCTTTTATCTAATTGTTTTTTTGCCTTTCTGTTTTATGTTTATTGCTGGTAACACATTCGCACATATTAGTGTTTATTCAAATTCCCAATCCACTTTAGAAAAGCGATTTCACTAGTGATTGTATAATTTGATTTGCTTTCATGGAACGAATTTGCGTGTTTCGAGAACTTGTTCAACCACTGCAGTCCCTCTTCATATTCCGAATAGGTCAATAAATCGTGTGAAAAAAAGTTCGTGTATATATATATATATATATATATATATATATATATATATATATATATATATATATATATATATGTGTGTGTGTGTGTGTGTGTGTGTGTGTGTGTGTGTTATTAAGATGTTTCTATAAATAACAACACCCTCATATATATTTAAAGCTAAGGTGTAATGACAGAAATCTCCGAATAGATTTGAAAGTAATTTCTTTATTCACGTATGCGGTGTCATAAAATAAAACCAGTTGAGGTTATGTTGGGGTCGACATCTAATAAATTAAATCTTAAATTTATGCTCGTTTCAAATAATATTTTGTAGAACTCCTAATATGAAACATGTACAATCATTTAAATTATTTGTGGCAAAAACTTGCTACATGATTCGACAGGCTGAAAACCATTCTCACGTATGCTACTGTACGCTTGGTTGATTTCAAAATATTCACATGTATGCCACTGTACGCTTGCTTCAATTCAAAGTCATTCTCACGCATTCCATTGTACGCTTACTTCCGTGTCAAAATCATTCTCCTGGTATGGGTAATACTCTATGTGAAAACACGTGTAACGTCTTTTGCAACCATTTTGAACATAGTTTCCATACCGTTTCTGGTCATTTCAAAACCCTGTTTCTAACTGTTCATCGGTCGTCAATTCTTCTCTGTACTGTTTCGTAAGGTACTGTGCAGTTTCAAGATATTCCAAAGCACCGTGTCCAATACTGCAAATGACATTAAAAGCAATGTACATCAAAACCGATTTCACGCCGGTCTAAAATACAACCAGCCCAGTTCCTATACTAGGTCTCTAGAAAAGTGGTCCTTGCCAATTTCTACGAAGGTCAATGCATAATGAAGTGTAGCTGCGTTTTTTTTCGAACATGAACGAGGCTCCATACTGCTATTAGCGGTACTAAGGAATCTGTGAGATGCATATTTTCACAGAACTATTTTTCAAAAACTAAATGTAACGTGAAGCTTCCAGCCCTCAAACCAAATACTTGGCACGTACATTTAACCATAATCTAAAAAACAGTTTCTTACTAGAAGACTGTTAATCTAAACACATATTATGTCAAAATTGTGAGGTTTTTTTTTAAAGAAAGGAAAAAGTCTATTCTATTCACAAGTACCAAAGGTGGCTGTTTCGCCTTGTTTTCATTGACAAAAGCATGAACGGCGTTTGGGGGTGGCAAGTGGGGCGACCGCCCCAGGCCCCACTCTTGAGTATACCCCGTGCTTCAGGCCTAAGGTTGTCCTTATGACCAAGACGTCGACGTTCAGAGTACACTTGCAATTAAGCAAATTATTGTTCTTAATTCGTGTCTTCATGTTATTTTAAAAATGACAATAATAATCAGTTTATTAGGCCAAAGGCATTGTCGTCATGTTATTATTTCGATTAAAAAACCCGTTGTCCACAAACAGGAATTTTTTAAAAATGAATAATGAAAAAACTAAATTCGTGCGCCAAATCGCGAAAGTTGATCTAGTCTAGACATAATCAGTATTTGCAGTAGCATACCAATCGAAATACCGATACTCTGGCCTCGCGCGGTTATAGTCGGCCCTAGGCCCCGCGTACTCCTAACGCCGCCTCTGGACAAAAGGATGAGATACTAACACACACACAAACACTTATATGTGTGTGTGTGTGTGTGTGTGTGATAACTGGCATAACCTAAAATGCTTAGAATCTATTTAATGTCGGGGAGATATTGGCATTTGTGTTGAAGGCTATAGAAGGTCTAAAGTTCACTTGATTCGTTAGCTTCCCTAAGCATTTTTAGTGACCACATCTCTAACTATCATGGAATAAGAATACGCATCTGCTGTGTGATTTAAAATGCGAACATACTTTGAAAATGTTGCCAAGAAAAATCGCAAATTTATATTTCCCATAAAATAGCCTACCGTGTAGAGTAGACATAATAGCATATGAGCCAGTATGGCGGCATTATCAGAAAACGCTGGATTAGCTTTAGGGTTGTGGTTTATTTCCGGAAGTAAATGAATACTTCCTTGTTGAACTGTCTTTTTTAACTTCATTGCTGAATAGTGCAATAGGCATGACTAATGTGCCTGACAATATTGGACTGTTTTTAGCACTTTGATGTAAATCAAATTGCATAATAATACAAGTCTTGTGCAGCCAAATCTATTTTGTTGACGGTATCATGTTCCTTTCCGCGTCCTGAGTGGGTATGTTGTGCAGGGATTGGCAGAAACATAGAATGTAGTAGTTTTGAAAATACAATGCATGTTCTACAAGTCAAACTAACAAACATTTGTTTCAGAGAGATTGATCTAACTTTCTGCATGGATTTTTTTCTCTCAGTCAGACATATATTCTATTGAGTATATGCAATACACAAGACACTTTCACGGGTTGGCTAAAAATAGCTAACATTGGCAGCTAAATTTGAGAGTGACACATTAATGACGGGAACAGTATATTTTTATAAGTTTACATAAATTTTACTTTTAATTTATTTTCACTGCCTGATTTAAAATGTCGAAATGTAACTAAATCAAGATTGTGTTAAATGTATAAACGTTTAGAATTGCGTTTAGAATAGGCCAAACTAAAACAACATGCTCCAGGTCTAAAAATAGAACGTGACTAGAGTAATATGGTCACATGACGGCTAATGTGTTTTCTGAGAAATATAAAGCAGGTAGAACTCGAGATGTTTTCTGTAGTAATGAAAGACTTTTCACAGCTTGTCGCCTTTTTTGTGAAATCATTTTTATGCATAGTAATGTATTTTACAAGGAATAAACTGTTTTTATTGGCTATTTTCAAAACAAATAGATAAAGGAAGTCGTTGTTGTTGTTATATGGTTTAACGCCATTTCTCAGCACTAGAGAGGCTATACATGGCGGCCAGTATAACTGGTGGAGGAAGAACCCGGGAAAACCAGATAGAGGTGAGATGGCAGTGATCCGGAACGGTGAGCGCTTTAGACCACTCGGCCACTCGGGGCCCCGATAAAGGAAGTCATATATTGTGTAATGGGGTCATGGGTGGTTATTCAACGTGCTACCGACTGAAAGTTTATGCTGTAACATTCTCTCTCTGTCTCTGTCTGTCTGTCTCTCTCTCTGTCTCTCTCTCACGTATTGAAGTTGGATATTTACTGCGTTCTTTGGCAAAGTACGCCAGACGCTGTTTGTCGTTTGTAGCACAGATTTCTAGACGTTGTTAGCGTGTATAGTCATGCAACTTTTTGTGTGTATTCACATTTACCACTAATGTTAATACCCATGAACAATACGTTGTGGTTGTAATAGCCTACGTTATATTTTGGTATCATGTGCTTAACAGGCGAAACATCATTTAACATATTTTCTTTTAGGTTCATTTTTATGGATTCTCTACCAGTTGAACAAAGTTGACAATTTTGGTAAAACGATGCACCGAAGTAATGCTCTTTTCAATAAACCTTTGATTAAACGCAATTCGTTTCTTTCTTTTAGAGTTTGATGCGTGTGATATGTAATGCCAATATCACAGTGTCGCGTTTGAGTCCTAAGCAGTTCGACCTCAGTGGGGAGTCATGATAGCTCATGTTTCTAGTTCGATATCCGTCCATAACAGCCCAGATCGGCTGCCTATGCGTGTTCTTGGGAAAGGCATTTATCCCCCATTTATTAGGATGCTATAGCCAACATGTGTTAAATGCGCCGTTAAAATCAACAAATCAAAGATATCTACCTCTAAGAATTAATTTTTTAAAATATTGTAATGAAAGAAATGCTTCCCAGGAGTTCTTTCACCAGAAATGAAGATGCACTCTTCACTCTGCACTGTCAACAGAAAAGAAGAAACCGTTTAGCACACAAGAAAGCTTTTTGTTGGTCAGTGCTGAATGGGATGTCGACAATCAGTGACCTCTTGTGGCATGACAATTAATTACAATCGAAGGTTGATCAAAAACATAAAAGGAGCTTCGATTATGATTTTTGTTTGTGATCATAAAAGATTTAAATTTTCTTCCAAAACTGTTTGTATACATTTAATTTTAACATTTTCTCTGCTTCGTAATCCTACGCGTTTTATTCGATAGGCTATACAGTATTCGTAACTCAGCACGTTTGACCTGGTCAGTGATACACTATTGCAGATAGGTGCCCTTGTTGTTAGTCATTTGCCATTATGATTCCGTTAGATCATTTGTTTCTTGACATAACCTGGTTACAGGAACTTTGTACAGAATTTGCTTTCGCTGTAAAATGAAACAAGGAACCTCTGTTGACTTTAAGAAAATTAACAGAAAAGAAAACATTTAGTTATTTTTGCTTTTAAAATGCACAACAAAAAGTGTGTCTTCTTAATCAGTCATCTGTTATTACTTCACGAAATCGTACTGAAGGCTATGCTAATTATTATCTTCCGGTTAAAATATCATAACTTTGTGCTTAATAAGATACATATCTACAACATGATGAATGACAATTGTGCCAGTGATCTGTTCGACGTTTTTAGTTAAAATCTTACTGAAAATAAAAATATGCCAATAAAAGATCACAGTTAAAATAGTTTTTGACTGCCTTAGTACAACCCAATCGTCAATATTTGGGAAGACCGAAGACGGTAAGTGTGTCAGTAAATATTTTAATTTTCAGGGACTCTAATTAAGTTTTGCGAGTAACGAAAACGAAATTGTCCATGAAAAAAACAAACATTTCGCGAACTTAATCGGATTGACTGTTGGTCATTTCTGATGAATTAATCTGTCATTTTCAATATCTAACCACTTCTTTATATCAACCAAGTTTAAACTCCAATGACTACCAGTGGATAGAATTTAACCAATTCTCCATATCAGCCAAACTTCAACACTAGTTACCACACGAGAATGGAAACAAGGAGAGAATATTAATTGAAAACTGATGCCTGAAGTTTATAAGGTACGACAAATGACAAAAGTTTGAATTTTTTTATATCTTCCCTGTCCATCTCCACTCTACCCGACCCATTGCCAGCTCATTTGGCTGCTTGCTGTGCCAATATTCTAATAACGTTTTTCAAAACTTTGGGGGGCAAAATGATGACAGATATGTAACACGTTTAGGTCATACATTATCAGTCTGAGTAGGTACAGAAATAGATCTGCACACTTAGCTGTACGAATTTGAATGCTACAGCCTACAAGCTGATGAATACATTTGGTTTTACCAATAACCAATTTGAATTATATAATTTTCACAACGCTATTATACGCTTACGAATATAATACTGTACCACAAATGCAGCAAGAAACATACCAGACAACTCTAATCTGAGTCACTTCTTGACCATGGAAGTAAACGTTTACTGGAAACAACAGATACGCGCAATCAAACGAGGATGGAAAAAAATTATATACTATTCAAAGCCCAACAAAACCATGTACGCTGCAAAATAAACGATATTATGTATATTTAATTTACATTGTTTATTAGTTTTTTAGTACCAGCTTTTTATTTCATAATATAACGTGGGTGATGAAAAAATTCAATTTTTGGAGCTGACCTTGACCAAAATTAGTCAGTCTTTTAAACAACATTATTGACCTTTTCCTGACTGAAGGATAAATATTAGGATTATTATCTTGGTCTGAGTCAAGGACATGGTGATTAGCCTATTCTTTATTATAATTTTAGTAACGACCTTCTAATTATGATTAAGAATTTATTTTGTAAACATTTGGACCCTTCTAGAATGAAATCTTAGAGTAGGTAATAGTCTTCTTTTTTAAAGACTGTTGACACATCGTTACTGTACAGGCCATCACAGACACTCCAACACCTCCGGCGTCGGATTTATTTTGGAAAACCACAAAAATTTATTCAGAACTTTAATCAATAGGACTTTTGTTAGAAACTTTTGTAATAGAAAAATGGGAATCAGTCTAGATATCGGTTTAGATAATACAGAGTATATATGAGTTTGGCTGACCATGATTGGTTGATAATGAAAGTAAGATTTTAGTAAATATAACCTTCTGAGGGCCAATCCTAGTTATAGCTGAAATCCCAGATATATTGTTTTATTGATGGAATTTGAGTCCCGTTACAGGCTTTAGCCTGAAAAACTCATTACTTAAATTAGCACCTGACTCTTTGGTGCGGAATTGAAAGCACATGTTTCAAACATAATTAGATTCAGAAAATACTGCGGCTCAAATGGTTTTCTTGACGTGGAAGCTATCAAGGATGTGTCTGTAATGATGACCAATCAGAATTTTAAAGTTGCTGCATTTTTAATATCATGGTGTTTGCATTGGTTTACTGCGGGAACTGAATCAGTACCGTGAGCTTTGTAAAGTCAAGAATTCCTGGCCTACGTTGTTAAAGTGCAAGATGCTTCGATAGATAATGGGAAATTAATAATAAAGCATCGCCTTCACTCAGACTGACTATATTATACAGATACTATATGAATCGTTGTGGCAGAGAAACTTTAAGAGGTATGCTTCAAAAATTGTTTCTTTAATTATTTTACAATTATTTTAAAATGTGATATTCAAAATTTGTAATAACAATGAGGACAATTGTTTAATAAATGGCTATACCAAGCTTCTTATCGTGAATACGAGCATCTATTATGATTGGAATAGTTCATGACCTGGAACACTGACGGCTTATAGAGATAGTTTCTGATTGCTATGTTTCTGATTTTGCAATAACCTTCAAACAATCCATCTAAAAGTTTTAATTCTAGATGAATCTTGCTATGGCATGAGTTTCTGCTTTCATGCCCTCCAATATCAAATTATGGACATTAATATTATGTGGTTAGAGTAACTTCTGCATTGAGAGTCCCTATGTCAAGGCCTTTGATATCTAGTTATGGACATTCTATTTGTAGAGGGTGTTCATGCTCCAGACCATCCAGTATCTAGTCATTGACATTAACGTTTCAAAACTAGGTCTTGATAGTGCAATGGGCATTCAAAATGAGGTCTTGATATTACACTGGACATTCGAAATGAGATTTTGAAATTACACTGGGCATTCAAAATGTGGTCTTGATATTACACTGGGCATTTAAAATGAGGTTTAGATATTACACTGGGCATTCAAAATGAGGTCTTGATATTACACTGGGCATTCAAAATTAGGTTTAGATATTATACTGGGCATTCAAAATGAGGTCTTGATATTACACTGGGCATTCAAATGAGGTTTATATATTACACTGGACATTCCAAATGAGGTCCTGATATTACACTGGGCATTAAAAATGAGGTTTTGATATTATACTAGGCATTCTAATGAGGTCTTGATATTTCACTGGGCATTCAAATGAGATTTATATATTACACTGGACATTCCAAATGAGGTCTTGATATTACACTGGGCATTCAAAATGAGGTTTTCATATTACACTGGGCATTCAAAATGAGGTCTTGATATTACACTGGGCATTCAAAATGTGGTCTTGATATTACACTGAACATTCAAAATGAGGTATTTATATCACACTTGGAATTCAAATTGTAGTAAAAATGAGGTTCTGGACCTTCATTTAGAAAACCCCCATAAACGCTCTACTTAATATTCTTTCCTCATGTGTTGTATAAGGAAAATTATATTAATTCAAACACGTGATCTAAAACTTCATAACCGATAATATATACCTAATTATGATATTTATTTTTTTAACAATGATAAGTAATATCAACTTGTATATTTGGAACCCAATATTGGAGTTCAGGAAATAGACATCAAATGTTTTTAAGAAGCTTGTCCCAGCGGACTTAATAAAGTAATATTCTTCAGCCGGTGATCTGAACGTGCAGCTTAGGACCTTTTTTTGTACCCTAAACCTTATTCTGAGATTATCATATAGTCCATGGAATTCAGAAAAGTTAGAATAATAGCACAGTCAGGATTTGCAATAATAGGAACCTGCACTTGAATGCTTAATATTTATTGCACTGGAAATAGTGATTACCAAACCAGACCTTGTGTATCTAAGTCAATAAGTATTGTAATAAGAAGACTGCACGGAATATATGTCAATTTCTATTCCTTAAATTAGATTTTGGTGATACGTTTCTTCATTTGTCATGAAATGAAAAACGGCTAGGAAAGTTTACAAAATCCTTATTTTCTTGATAGCAACAACATCGATAATAATAATAATAATAATAATAATAATAATAATAACAACAACAACAATAACAACAACAATAAGGAGGAGGAGCAGGAGCAGGAGGGAGAGAATCCCATCTAAGTGTGATAACCGATGTCAGAAAGAAGTTAAATTGTTCTGACAGGACTGGTTTTCCTAAATGTCCGCTTTGCTCGTTTAGACATTGTTAGCCTTCTGATTTCTCCTGGCCTTGAATCTAATTAAAGGAAGCTAATGTATTTCTCTTGCTCCCTATATCATCCGATTGTTGCATATCTTGATAGTGGTTGAGGGGTAAAATCCTTCTCCTAACGGCAGTCTATCTGTCGTAGTTAAATCATCTCTAAATGGAAAAACTGTTGAAACGATAGTCTGATTA
Organism: Sinohyriopsis cumingii; assembly: GCA_028554795.2. Lineage (NCBI taxonomy): Eukaryota > Metazoa > Mollusca > Bivalvia > Unionida > Unionidae > Sinohyriopsis > Sinohyriopsis cumingii. Next base: position 68,629,241 of record CM068824.1, read on the forward strand.
GTGAAGGTATGTCAGTTTACAATAGTAGATATGCCGCAGGAATTTAGTTATCAACTAAAGTGAGTGTGGAGAAAAGTTAATGAAAGTAAATCGTTTGAGAATTTGTAGACATTATCGGTGGTAAAGCGCTATTTTATATCTGCAGTCTTTCCTCGATCCAGTGTGATATATTAATATGAAATCAGAACGAAAATATACGACTTGATATCTTTGATGACAGGTACACTAGAACTTACATTCTGTCAGGAATATAATGTAACCACTTTTTTGTACAAAACACGGGAATATTACATTTGGTCAGTCCGTCTGTCTTCGTTGTTCTTCGCAAAATAACTTCCGTAAGTGCTATTGGATTTCAATCTAACATGTTATGAAGATAATTATAAGACCTTGGATGACTTTAATTACCAGCTTTTTACGTCATCGTTTAGTATAGGTATAACCCTGATTGCAGGATACATCTGCTGTGGTTTCCACACACTAACTCTCCAATTATTTATAGATTTCAACCGAGTCTTGGATGCATACTGGTATTATTGAGACCTTTTCTCATTGCGACCGTCAGCATCATGCGTCATCGTTTCGCAAAGTTATAGCCCCTGATTGTTAGACCCACTTGCTTTCTTTCCAGCAACAATAGATCGATTTATTAATTGGTTTCAACCAAATTTGGCATGCTGCTTGATGTTGATAGAATCTTGAGTGAGCTCAGTTTTCAGCCTTCTCTTTCATTGTTCATAGGAGTTATAGCATAGGATTTTCAGACCCACTCACTGTCGTTTCCAAACAGTAACTTCCGTACATATTTGTGGACTTTAACTACATTTATTGATCTAGTTTGATTGATATAAAACTAGCTGATTGATATTTATGATGCCTCTGCTGAGGCCAATTGTCAGCATTCTACTTTATCATTTTTAACGGAGTTATAGCCCCTGATTTACAGACTTATCTTTCCTCACAACAATATGTTTATTTACGACCAGATTTCAACCAAATTTGGTAGATAACTTTATATTGATTAACGAGCCATATTCTACACAGAACTATATTTTCTTACATTCATCGAAAAGCAGGGTTCATCAATTAATGGAATCTACTTGTTCGTTGCACATTGAGCATTGGAAGCTCTTACATTTAGCAATTCATACAGCATGAAAATCGAGTGCAAAATTGTATATATGTATATGTTTTACATTCTCATGTATCTCCATCAAGACAGTAAGTAACATTATTAGCGATATGAACCCGAGTCTATGTTGGGTTTTTTTCCATCTGTTTCCTGATGAATGACGTTCTAGCACTTGCATGCAGAGCCATCAGCTAAATCGTCGTTTAAAGTCAGCATTAATAATTGAAGTACGATATTTATAATAGCATGAGGTTTGATTAGTCAATATTTCATTTTAAGATAACTGTGCGATAGTTACAGCAATTAGAACTACTTCATATTTGTCAAGAGAATATACATGAATATTGATTTTCCTGTTCTTCGACAATGAGAAGCGGTACTTATAGGTTTCATAAACGTAACAAAATGGTAATTATTCGATTATGATTGTCTGTTTCGGATTAATTCGATTATTCTTGTCTGTTTCTGATTGATAAAGAAAAAAAAATGATATTTCAGTAAAACTATTAGTCGCTGTATTAGACAAGTGTGCGTACACATTTACAAAACAGTGTTCGTTCTGTTTGTACCCACACCAAATTTGTCATTTGTTTCTGTTACGAGGGTTACTACTATTCATTCAGATAACGCTTAGTTAATCCATGCTATGTTACCGTTCAGATAACACTTAGTTAATCCATGCTATGTTACCATTCAGATACCACTTAGTTAATCCATACTGTTACCGTTCAGATAACACGTAGTTAATCCATGCTTTATTACCGGTTCTTTGCCAAATATGGGCCTGTTTAACTTCAGATTTATGCACAAACCGTATAAAATAGAAACGACTCAGACACACGATAACCCATGGTCTTAACTAATTCTAAACACCAATGTAACAAATTCCTTCCATACATCTCTTATCTTCCCAGAAACGTTTTACAGCTGTACCAAATGCTGATTTTAATGGCACTCCCAACCTGTTGACTCATTTATGCATCGTAAACTATATTCCACAATAAAGATGAGGATATTGAACACCTGATTTTTAATCAGGTATAAATATTTGTAAGACTAACATGATACTGCTCAGCCTTCTGATATATTGTTAAGTATATTTGATTTAATTTATATTTGATTTAATTTAATTGTTTTTTTCTGTTAGTTTTAATTATTTTTATTCCATTACCTGCTATTGTAATGTAACGTTATTTACTGGAATACGGTTCAGTCCTGACTGATTTTTAAAAATATTTTTAACGTCAACAAATTTATAGAGACAATGTATCTAACACTGACATAGTTCCTGACCTTGATTAAAAAATCAATGAGAGTTGTAGTAAACAACGTTTTTTGGAGAAAAAAATTAAAATTCTTTTTCAGAGTAAGATTAATAAAGTGATATCGAGGCCATACTTGGAGTACGTGACAAATAACATGTAGCAATTGTTACAAACTCTGGTTTTTGCCATAACACTTGAGAAGTTAAAGTGTTTTATGTTGTACCCAGTTTGGGGCAAATTATTTTGTGTAATTTAATTTATTTGGATTGCAAGTTTATTTTCCCTGGAGATATTAGTTCTCAAAATTAATTATTGGGCAAGGACAAACTTTACACAGAATTCAAACACTGGAACATTATTTTCTCTGATCCAACAAAGAAATGTTGACACATCAGTACGACGCTGACCAGAGCATACGTCATCGCCTTCCATTTTTTATTTCATTGGGATTCGAACTCAGTTTTATTAGGACGTTTTATTACTAGGACTTCTATTATTTTAATTTTGGATTTTTTTAATTGTTTTTTTTTGTTAGATTCTTAAAAGTGTAAGTTCTTTTTCTCATTTTTAACTTGTTCTTCTAAGGAAATAAATTAGTTGCTTAATTTTACAAAGCCTGTTTTCTTCACCTTTTTTCCGTTTTCTAAGAGCCTAAACACGTAACAATATAAATGGTTCATTTTCTTATATTTATTTTAAATTCATGTTATGCACACAGAAATGTTTAATAACACTTGGATAAATACCAACACACCTCATTACTTTAAATCCAGAAAGTTATATTGACCGCATTGTAGCTGGAAAAACTGACAACACAAAATTCCTGTCGAAATATCGAAATTTATCTCTACATTCAGAGTTTAATACAGTATCACTGACAAAATATATAAATTTATCTGGACATGTAGCGTTTAATACAGTATCACTGCCAAAATATCCGAAGTTATCCCTACATGCAGAGTTTGATACGGTATCACTGAGAAAATATGGAAACTTATCCCTACATACAGAGTTTAATACAGTATCACTGTCAAAAGACATAAATGTATCCGTACATGCAGAGTTTAATACAATATCACTGTCAAAAGATCAAAAGTTAAAGCTATCGAAACTTATCCCTACGCGCAGAGTTTAAAACACTATCACTAACAAAATGTCGAAATTTATCCCTTCATGCAGAGTTTAATACAGAAATTAAGAGTATTTTGAGTCAAGTCGACCTCAATCCGTAGAAAGTTTCATAGTTTACGCATTTGTTGCTAAAATTATTTGTGCTTTGCTCAGTTAGGCGACTGTATGCTTACCACATATCCGAAAGAGCTATTTGCACCACATAAAAGAAAGAGCTATTTGGACCACATAAAAGAATGAGCTATATGGACCACATATACGAAAGTGCTATTTGAACCACATATGAGAAAGAGCTATTTGTACCACATAAAATAATGAACTATTTGCACCACATAAAAGAAAGAGCTATTTGGACCACATATAAGAAAGAACTATTTGCACCACATATGAGAAAGAGCTATTTTCACCACAAACAAGAAAGTCCTATTTGTACCACATATAAGATAGAGCTCTTTGTACCCCATATAAGGTAGAGGTTATTTGGACCACATGGGATGATAATCATGAGTGTAATTATACATTTAGGCATTTGGTTCGAATACGTTTTTTGCATTTTACAGGTTTATGCTCATTTGTAAAGAACTATTGAACTAAATTACTGAAACATTGATATGTGTCAAGGATTTTGAGAAAAACTTAATACATGTACACTAAGCAAGCGATGAAAAGAAGTTGAATCGATCTCTGGAGACAAATAATTCTCTAAAGTCCATGTTTTTATATTTGAATACAACTATGATTGAAGTAAAAATAACAAAAAAGTGTTTGTAGAAGAACAAAAGATCCACTAAGCAAATTGTTAATGTATGACCGTACCAACTCTTTATATTATTTGTCTACGATTTCTTGTGCGATTTTTAATGAATGAATTTTTTTCTTCGTTCCTTTCGAATTAAGTACATGATGTTAAATGTTTCTCACTCGCACAACAGAAAGTTAATAAGTTTTGCTTCTGTAATTGGAACTAATACAAAGGAAGCCACCAAATCAATGTGCTGATGTTTAGTTGAAACAAAACACGACCTAATTAAGACCCGGAACAGCGTTTGTATCATAGCAATGGAAAAGAACGTTCCTGCCAAATATTGACCTTGGAATAAATAATGTATTATGCCCACGAGAAATCAGCCGTTAGAGTGCATGGCCTCATTGAGCTAAACAAGCAATGAAATTACATAAGCTGTGTTTCATCTTTAGTGTACCAATGCAGAACATTTGCTCGGGGAAAAAGTAGTTGTATGCATAGAACGGATGAGGTATTCGAGTAAATGTTTGCACCCAGTCAAACAAATGGCTTAAATCAAAGTAATTTTAACGAAGTTACTTTTTCTACTTCATCAGCAGTGTAACGATGACTGCAAATAACGGTCGCTGTCATCAAGGTTGATATTATCATACAGAAAGGATATACTTCTTGTGAACAACAGCAAACTGTGAAAGAAAGTTTCGGGAAGGATATTCTAAAAATATCATCGCTGATCAAACGTCTTAATGTAGGATCGAGCACAGTCGTTGTTGTATTTTATAGATAACTTCGACAAATGAAACTCTTCCTCATTCTATGTCAAAATTAAACTTACAATCCCCCTACCCTTTCAGTGATCAAATACTATATTGGAATACTCAAGACAAACGATGTGCAGAATCACCTGGAGATTTTAAAAGTCTAAGGCCTGAAATACGATGTGATGAAAGCACGAAGAATGTAGTCAGTTGGGTTCCTTGCGGTATTGTGAATTAAATCCTATATAATCCTGTATGTTCTATCACATATCCAAACGTACCGAATATTCTGAATGGATTCCAATAATCTTGAATGTGCTGATGTACAAATAATTTTCACTAGCGTGGGTACGTGGGAAAGCCTACCAGTAGCTTCTCGTGGGTCGGTGGTTCTTCCCTGGGTTTTCCAGGGTTCTTCCTCCACCAGTTATACTGGCAGCAATGTATAGTCCATCTTGTGCACAAAAATGGCATTAAACCATAGAACAACAACAACAACAACTCATAGTTTTGAATGTGTTGATGTACCAATAGTCTTGATGGATCACAATGATATATGGCAAAATGTCATGGAAAGAATTCACAGTAACCATTACATAGTGTTTTAATTCAGAAACGTCAATGAGAATTTTGTAATTCCGATGGATAATTGAAATAAATGATTGCTCTCAAATTATATTTGAACACAACAGTAAATGATTCAACAAACTGAATTTCATACAAGAATAAATAACTACGTACTAAAACCTCTTTATATATAAAATGTCAACTGACCTATGACACAACATAATATTCTGGAAAACTGATGATTTCTATTGGAATAATGTCACTAATTCGTAAACGACACCACTGAACTCAATTTCAAAAAGCATATTAAAACAAATTACAAAAGTCAGGAATTCCAAAACTCAACCTTCAATCACAGACAAAAGTCAAGCTCACAATATAATTTAAATATACATAACATTCCTCACCAGTTTACTTAAACTTCTTTTTCTAAGAAGAGGTACGTATTTTGTCTACTTTAAACTCTTGCTAAAAGACATGATATATTCTAAATATTTTAAAGTGTAAGTGTTAAAATCCTAAAATTTATGCTCTATATATTGATGTAAAATTATGCAAATAAATGGATTGGAGATGTTGTTGTTATATTATTTATTTTTCAAAAATAAAATAAATCATATATAATTATGAAATATAACTGAAATATTTTAATGCAAGCTTGCATCCAGAAATGTATTTCATTGCATACATGTATTTCTGGAGGAAATAACAGTTGCTTCCTTTAGAAATAGTTATATTTTTTGCATTATTATTCTAATTATTATTATTATTATTATTATTATTATTATTATTATTATTATTATTATTATTATTATTATTATTAGATTATATAATTCTTATCCGATTTACCTATTTGAATTCTATTTTCTTTGTTTTTCTCTTGGCTCCTCTTTCAGATCTAAAGAAATGAATGTAGGTCATGCACATAACATAATTTATCTTACACTTAATATCATTCGCTTGTTGCAGATATTAAAGGAAATCGAATAGTCGAAAGACTGGTGAAACTTATCAGCATACACTAATCCATTTGGAATAGCTGCATCAAAAGAATAACGGAACAAGAAATATCGGGAAAAGAAGATTGGCGATTAAGGTATTGGTAGCTGAGTAGTATTGATTTTATAGTTAGATTCAAATCTTGTAAAGTGAGCCAGCTATCGATATATATATATATATATATATATATATATATATATATATATATATATATATATATATATATATATATATATATATATATATATATATATATATATATATATATATATATATATATATATATATATATATATATATATATATATATATATATATACTTCGTGTACCTATTATATAAGTCAGATCAATAATGATGACCACAGCTCAAAGCCACCATCTATGTCAAAGAACTCTTATTTTTAAAAAAAATATGTACTTGACGTTTTTTAATGTATCCAGCACGCTATATAACTCCCAAATGACTGTAATGGAAAAAACTGAATTTTCTATGAATATAATTCAAATTTAGCAAATGAATTGATCTCATTGTTTGTAAACAAAGCACTTTGTTTTAGATGCAATAATATTTTCTAGCCAATGATTTACCAATTCTCAAGAGTTTTTCAATTAAGTGATCTCTGAGAAGACTAGAAAAGAGTAATGGGTCAGAAGAATTATTTTGTCTACTATCGATTTTAAGTTATCAGCTTTGTCGTTAATATAAACAAGAGGAATAGGATCAGACCAATAAAGATACCCATAGAGCACCAGCTGTTGGTAGTCCTGCTTTGAAAATTCGCTGCCAACGATGAGTCCAAGAGTTATATTATTTATGTAATATTTTAACCAAGCAAACAAATTTTCACTGAATTCCATTACTTCCTAATTTTAGCAAAAATGTCACACTCTGTATTAAAGGCTTTAGAAATATCAAAGAAAACGAAACACGATTTGTTTGTGTCTGTAGCATTACATGTCGATTGGTATATATCAAGAAGATCAAATGTGGTTGAGTGGATCAGGTATGAAACCAGATTTATATCTATCGAGAAAATCATGGCAATGGAAGAATAAAATAGATGAGACTGTAGCTTTTGCAGTCATGGCCATATACTTTGATGGAATTGATTCGTCTCCCATTTTGAAAGGTGGTACTAAGATTGCAAGAGTTGGTTGGTTTGGAAATTTATTATAGATTATAATTGCATTTTAAATACAAAGGCTTTTGTTTACACATGAAACGTTTGGTATAAATAATCCTGACCAGTGTCATTGCTAGTTTAAGTTGATGATACAACATCATGATCTCATTTTCATATTGCCCGAACCAGAGACCTTTTTATTTTGAAGTGATGATATAACATCCACGATCTCACTGTCATAATTTCAAGGCCATCACATATTATAGGTGTAATTTCTCGTGTTCTCTGTTCAATATTTCTATAAGAAGATACAACACATGTAACTCTTCAGTAAGTTTGCTTTTTGAAATTTGTTTTGTAAGCGAGCGTCCAAATTAGGATATACGTTTTATTTTGGTTAAATTTTTAAAGTAATGAATTTGTTACCATGTTTTGTACTTTAGTATATTACATATATGACTGGATGTTAATACCATATGACCTGAATGACTTGATTTTAATACCATGTGACCTGAATGACTGGATGTTAATATCATATGACCTGAATGACTGAATGGTAATATCATATGACCTGAATGACTGGATGGTAATATCATATGACCTGAATGACTGGATGGTAATATCATATGACCTGAATCTGGATTTTAATACCATATAGCCTGGATGATTTGATTTTAATACCATATTTCCTGGATGATTGGATTTTAAACTATACGACCTTAATGAAAAGATTTTACTACCATATGGCCTGGATGATTAGATTTTAACACCGAATGACCTGGATGACTTAGGTTTAACACCATATGACCTGGATGATTAGATTTTAATACCATATGGCCTGGATGACTTAATTTTAATACCATATGGCCTGGATGATTAGATTTTAATGCCATATGGCCTGGATGATTAGATTTTAACACCATATGGCCTGGATGACCTAATTTTAATACCATATGACCTGAATGACTGGATGGTAATATCATATGACCTGAATGACTGGATGGTAATATCATATGACCTTAATCTGGATTTTAATACCATATAGCCTGGATGATTTGATTTTAATACCATATATCCTGGATGATTGGATTTTAAACTAGACGAACTTAATGAACAGATTTTACTACCATATGGCCTGGATGATTAGATTTTAACACCATATGACCTGGATGACTTAATTTTAATACCATATGACCTGGATGATTATATTTTGATACCATATGGCCTGGATGATTAGTTATTAACACCATATGGCCTGGATGACTTCATTTTAATGCCTTATGACCTGGATGATTAGATTTTAATACCATATGACCTTGATGACTGGATTTTAATACCATATAGCAGGGATGACTGGATTTTAATACCATATAGCAGGGATGATTGGATTTTAATACTATATGGCCTTGATGACTGGAGTTTAAGAGTATATGACCTTGATGAATGGATTTTAATACCATATGTCCTGGATGACTGGATTTTAAGAGTCTATCACCTTAACTACTGGATTTTAATATCATAGGGCCCGATCGACTAGATTTTAATACCATATGACCTGGATGATTAGATTTTAACACCATTTGGCCTGGATGACTTAATTTTAATACCATATGACCTGGATGATTAGATTTTAATACCATATGGCCTGGATGATTAGATTTTAATACCATATGACCTGGATGATTAGATTTTAACACCATTTGACCTGGATGACTTAATTTTAATACCATATGACCTGGATGATTAGCTTTTAATACCATATGTCCTGGATGATTAGATTTTAATACCATATGACCTGGATGATTAGATTTTAATACCATATGACCTGGATGATTAGATTTTAATACCATATGACCTGGATGATTAGATTTTAATACCATATGGCCTTGATGACTGGATTTTAATACCATATAGCAGGGATGACTGGATTTTAATACCATATAGCAGGGATGATTGGATTTTAATACCATATGGCCTTGATGACTAGAGTTTAAGAGTATATGACCTTGATGAATGAATCTTAATACCATATGTCCTGGATGACTGGATTTTAAGAGTCTATCACCTTAACTACTGGATTTTAATATCATAGGGCCCGATCGACTAGATTTTAATACCATATGACCTGGATGATTAGATTTTAACACCATTTGGCCTGGATGACTTAATTTTAATACCATATGACCTGGATGATTAGATTTTAATACCATATGGCCTGGATGATTAGATTTTAATACCATATGACCTGGATGATTAGATTGTAACACCATTTGACCTGGATGACTTAATTTTAATACCATATGACCTGGATGATTAGCTTTTAATACCATATGTCCTGGATGATTAGATTTTAATACCATATGACTTGATGATTAGATTTTAATACCATATGACCTGGATGATTAGATTTTAATACCATATGACCTGGATGATAGATTTTAATACCATATGGCCTTGATGACTGGATTTTAATACCATATAGCAGGGATGACTGGATTTTAATACCATATGGCCTTGATGACTGGATTTTAATACCATATAGCAGGGATGATTGGATTTTAATACCATATGGCCTTGATGACTGGAGTTTAAGAGTATATGACCTTGATGAATGGATTTTAATGCCATATGTCCTGGATGACTGGATTTTAAGAGTCTATCACCTTAACTACTGGATTTTAATATCATAGGGCCCGATCGACTAGATTTTAATACCATATGACCTGGATGATTAGATTTTAACACCATTTGGCCTGGATGACTTAATTTTAATACCATATGACCTGAATGATTAGATTTTAATACCATATGACCTGGATGATTAGATTTTAATACCATATGACCTGGATGATTAGATTTTAATACCATATGACCTGGATGATTAGATTTTAATACCATATGACCTGGATGATTAGATTTTAATACCATATGTCCTGGATGATTAGATTTTAATACCATATGACCTGGATGATTAGATTTTAATACCATATGACCTGGATGATTAGATTTTAATACCATATGACCTGGATGATTAGATTTTAATACCATATGGCCTTGATGACTGGATTTTAATACCATATAGCAGGGATGACTGGATTTTAATACCATATAGCAGGGATGATTGGATTTTAATACCATATGGCCTTGATGACTAGAGTTTAAGAGTATATGACCTTGATGAATGAATTTTAATACCATATGTCCTGGATGACTGGATTTTAAGAGTCTATCACCTTAACTACTGGATTTTAATATCATAGGGCCCGATCGACTAGATTTTAATACCATATGACCTGGATGATTAGATTTTAACACCATTTGGCCTGGATGACTTAATTTTAATACCATATGACCTGGATGATTAGATTTTAATACCATATGGCCTGGATGATTAGATTTTAATACCATATGACCTGGATGATTAGATTTAACACCATTTGACCTGGATGACTTAATTTTAATACCATATGACCTGGATGATTAGATTTTAATACCATATGACCTGGATGATTAGATTTTAATACCATATGTCCTGGATGATTAGATTTTAATACCATATGACCTGGATGATTAGATTTTAATACCATATGACCTGGATGATTAGATTTTAATACCATATGACCTGGATGATTAGATTTTAATACCATATGGCCTTGATGACTGGATTTTAATACCATATAGCAGGGATGACTGGATTTTAATACCATATAGCAGGGATGATTGGATTTTAATACCATATGGCCTTGATGACTAGAGTTTAAGAGTATATGACCTTGATGAACGAATTTTAATACCATATGTCCTGGATGACTGGATTTTAAGAGTCTATCACCTTAACTACTGGATTTTAATATCATAGGGCCCGATCGACTAGATTTTAATACCATATGACCTGGATGATTAGATTTTAACACCATTTGGCCTGGATGACTTAATTTTAATACCATATGACCTGGATGATTAGATTTTAATACCATATGTCCTGGATGATTAGATTTTAATACCATATGACCTGGATGATTAGATTTTAACACCATTTGACCTGGATGACTTAATTTTAATACCATATGACCTGGATGATTAGCTTTTAATACCATATGTCCTGGATGATTAGATTTTAATACCATATGACTGGATGATTAGATTTTAATACCATATGACCTGGATGATTAGATTTTAATACCATATGACCTGGATGATAGATTTTAATACCATATGGCCTTGATGACTGGATTTTAATACCATATAGCAGGGATGACTGGATTTTAATACCATATGGCCTTGATGACTGGATTTTAAGAGTCTATCGCCTTAACTGCTGGATTTTAATATCACAGGACCCGATTGACTAGATTTTAATACCATATGACCTGGATGATTAGATTTTAACACCATTTGACCTGGATGACTTTATTTTAATACCATATGACCTGGATGATTAGATTTTAATACCATATGGCCTGGATGATTATATTTTAATACCATATGACCTGGATGATTAAATTTTAATACCATATGGCCTTGATGACTGGATTTTAATACCATATAGCAGGGATGACTGGATTTTAATACCATGTGGCCTTGATGACTGGAGTTTAAGAGTATATGACCTTGATGAATGGATTTTAATACCATATGGCCTGGATGACTGGATTTTAAGAGTCTATCGCCTTAACTACTGGATTTTAATATCATAGAACCCGATCGACTAGATTTTAATACCATATGACCTGGATGACCGGATTTAATACCATATGGCCCAGATGAATTGATTTTAAAAGTATATGACATAGATGACAGCATTTAAAAACACAGCCAATCTCTGATCATGGCCGTAAGCCTCAATTATGATATTTTGTCACTTGGTCGGATATTAATGTTTATGTTGGAACACACTGATGGATGAATTCACTAATACATTATTCAATATATCACATGTCTCATAAATATTGTCATATGTTTTACAGGATTCTTCCCAGTTATAAGAATGCACACGTTTTTGAGGAGGTCAAAATTTTACACAACCATTCTTTCTTTCGCAATTAATTCAGTGACTCAAACACAAATATGTAGTGCCAAGAAACGATTAACACCAGTATGCCGGCCCAAGGTCAATGTGCCGGATTTAAAACTCTTATAGCATTGCAGTACGCTGACCCACAGTAAATGTGCCATATTAAAAATTATCATTGCATTGCAGTACACTGGCCCACACTCAACGTGCCAGATTAAAAGTTATCATTGCACTGCAGTACACTGGCCCACAGTCAACGTGCCAGATAAAATTATATCATCGATATTATGCTGGCCGAAAGTCACTGTGCCTGATTAAAATATCGCATAGTATCGCCAGTATGCCAACCCACAGTCAACGTGCTGGATCAAAATATCTCATAGCATCGCCAGTATGCCGGCCCAGAAACAATGTGCTCAACTAAGAAACTTATATCATCATTAGCATGCTAGCTCACGGTCAATGTACCGGATTTAAAAAATAGCGTTGCCACTGTCATGGCCCACCGTCAAAATCTCACAGCATCACCAATATGTTGGCCTGCAGTCAATGTGCTTGATTAAAAAATCTCACAGCATCATCAGTTTGTTGGCCTGCAGTAAATATGCCCGACTAAATAATATATCATCGCTGTTAGCTTTCATTAAATGTACCAAATTAAATGAACTGTAGCATAGCTTATTTGCTTGTCCACGGTCAATATGTTGTACTCAGTGATCTCACAACAAAGCTTATTTGCTTGTCCACGGTCAATATGATGTACTCAGTGATCTCAAAAAATAGCTTATTTGCTTGTCCACGGTCAATTTGCTGCAATCAGTGATCTCACAGCATAGCTTATTTGACTGTCCACGGTCAATTTGTTGTACTCAGTGATCTCACAACATAGCTTATTTGCTTGTCCATTGTCAATGTGATGTACTCAGTGATCTCAAAACATAGCTTATGTGCTTGTCCACGGTCAATGTATTGTATTCAGTGATCTCACAACATAGCTTTTTTGCTTGTCCACGGTCAATGTGTAGTACTCAGTGATCTCACAACAAAGCTTATTTGCTTGTCCACGGTCAATGTGTTATACTCAGGGATCTCACAAAATAGCTTCTTTGCTTTGTCCACAGTCAATGTGTTGTACTCAGGGATCTCACACCATAGCTTGTTTGCTTGTCCACAGTCAATGTGCTGTAATCAGTGATCTCACAACCTAGCTTATTTGCTTGTCCGCATTGAATGTACTGTACTCAGTGATCTCACAGCATAGCTTATTTGCTTGTCCACAGTCAAAATGCTGTACTCAGTGATTCACATCATAGCTTATTTGCTTGTCCACAGTTAACGTGCTGTACTCAGGGATCTCATAGCAAAGCTTATTTGCTTGTCCACAGTCAATGTGCTGTACTCAGTGATCTCATGGCATCGCTCACTGCTGGCTAACAATCAGTGCGCCAAATTTAAAAAATCTCACAACCATGCCTCGAATATGTTCGCCTAAAGTCAATGAGCCGAAGTTATTAGGTCAGTTGATGATGTCATCATATTCTTGCAGATATATTTTAATAATAATGTAAATATAGATGATGTTTAATCAATAGACATTCAACCTTTTTCGTTAATAACGTAAGTAGACAGTGCGTCTACGATAGTTTTCACAAAGATGTGCAAACCTTTCTGAATAATGTAAAGACGAGATGAGCGCCGTTCTTGCCTGTTTTGACATTTTACATACAAACTAATGAGCACATTGGTAACATAACAAGCAGGACCAGTCTGTCTTTTCTTTGATTACACTGTTACAATGAGCTCCCAAATAGATTAGGGTTCAAATCATACTATGCAATACACACATTATGGCAGATTGTTATATTATTTTAAACCAAATTTTCTTTGTTTACATTCGCTTTTTGTGTGTTTTTATTTAATCCCTTTTTTATTCTCCAAAAACGTTCCATGCACGAGAGGCTAGTGCCCCCGCACACCATCTATTTGGTTTGAGGAGCGCTGTTAGTTCCCCTAAAGAGGCCCTGGGCGGAACCCTAGCCGGGAAGTATTTTCCTGCAATTTAATGTCATTTGGTATCTTTTTCTGCATTTTATCAGCTGTTTTGGCGCCGCCAAACCCCTGGCGCCTGGGTCACCTGCCCCCCCCCCGTTAGTACGCTACTACGGCTACTATTCGTGCTTAACAATCAGCCCTGGATGCACAACAAATATTAATATTTGACACAAAAAAGCTGCTTTATATAGAATAGAACTTAACGTACGCAAAAACCCCAACAGTGGTTGTTATATGGTTCAAAATATAGAATTTTTAGTGACAAACGTATATCTAAATACTTTCATAAGCGGTTGACTGATGGAAAAAAACCTAGAGAATGGTAGAAACGTATTATAGATATACAGATAAATGCTTTAAAGAAACTGTAAAGGTCTCGTAGACTACCTTAGGTTGGGGTGGGGTGCTCCCAGTATTATCTTTAATTATTACAGAAGACCCACCCTGGCTCGTTTTTGTTAGAAATTGAAGTAGTGATAGAGATGCAAAAGCTCCGAGCCCCCAGTCAGCGATGCCGACAATTAAATTACTGAATACACAAAAGGTGAAATTCAAATAAACAACACATTTAATGCCATTCAATTACAGATAGTCCTTCCTCAAATGAAATTCAATATTCAAAACCCTATCACTCGTCTTTCACTCGACCAAGTGACGGCCTATTTCATCATCTGACTTAGTGTGACAGATTTTCTCCTGTCCTGTGTTTCTACTCATCTGTAGTATTTCTTGACTGGTACCCAGTACCCCTTCAGTACCCCTTCAGTCCAACAACTACGTTCTTCACCGTTCCACTTCCTCACTTCAGTTCTCTCCTTTTCTTGTCTCTCAGAGACTCAGGACCAACTGTACCAGGGTATTTCCCTTCTCTGTCTCCTACAGCTCCTCCGGTTCCTAAAAGCTTCCTGTCTGAAGCTCCTTTGTAATTCCCAGAATGACAATGTTTTCCGCCAATTTCGAATGACGTCGGAGTAGTTTATAACTTCCTTATGTAATTCCCGCGAGATGGCTTAGCGACTACTTATGTTTAGTTTCAAGTCACTAGATTTAAACTTGCAATTCCAATGGTGGCTACGCCATGCTCAATTCCGAGTGGATGTCTACTCAACCATGGTCTACATAATTAGTAGACATTGCCCCCTCCCCGGCAGTCTGTCAAGGGTGGATTTACGATCCCCACTTGATGTTCCGTTGAGCCCAACACCGGCAATTCATGTCACTTACCTGTGAATCGCATGCAGCCAAATAAGGCGCCAGTAACAAGTTCATATGGCCATGTTATATACAACTGGCTTCCCACCCGTCTTTTTGATGTCGGCTTACACTCGCAACATTTATGAAGCGAATAATTAGCCTCAGGGTCTAGCATATACATGTGGCAATCTGGCTATTGTTCCTTACTTTTAACGTGACAGAAACATTGAGAATCGCTGATTGTAAAATGGGCTGCGGTAATTATTGATAGAAAGAAAGCAACACCATTTAATTTTGTTTATTTGAGCAATCCAGTATCCATGCTGATAACATATATCACATTGTCGGATTGCTGAACCAATCAATTGGCGCTTTGTTTCACTAATATCAGTGAAGAAGATATATACTGTGAATTAATCAGCTTAAATTTCATCTAAGGCATGGTCCACGCGTATTAATTACTCATAATGCAGCATATTTTATATTTTTCTAATGAAATGAACTTATTTACAGGATCATTGAAACTTGCAAATATGGTAATAGTATATGAAACAAGGTTGCAGAACTAATGTTTCAGATTATACGCCACTATCATTGATTTGTATTTTATTCAAGATATTCGAACAATGTATCTTTAAATATTTGCATAACGCAATTGCTTCGGATACTTGTTTCGGATCAATCAGGCTTTACGTTCGGTGAACCTGCAACCTATCAATTAACATATATTTATAATGTGGTTTACTTAGCCCAGGATCAGGTAAACGATGCTAGAACTATTTTGTTTGATATAACTAAAGCCCTTGATTGTTTTAGCATGTATAATTGATTAATAAACTTTGAAATAACCGCAGCCAAGATAGTTTATAATCATGGTTAAAAGCTGAATTATCATTACAAAAGCAAGATGTTCTTTTGAATCCTGAATTTTCGGATTTTCAAACCAGGAGTGCAAGAAGTCTTTCTGTGATCGGTCCTTGGATGGTCGTTGTTATAATATAAACACATCAATTTGGCTTTTTACTGACGACACTATATTATATAAAATCTATAAATATCCAAATAAGGACGGAAACATGATAAATTCGGGTATTAAAAAAGACATGACTGCTTCCCGCAGTAGCAAGTATTTTTTTATATCCCATATAGAATAACATGTACTTAAAATACGAAAATGGATTCTAAAGAACTATTCTATACTGCCAGTGGGTGGAAAACGTATTAAAGAAGGATCCCAACAAAATGTAAACATATTATACTGTATGGCATTCACGTGCCATGTATTTAGTCGTCAGTAAAAGTTTCTACTGTAAGAAAATTAAATATAGATTTGCTTGTTAATCTTGTATTTATCTTGTATACTTACGTTGCTTGTCTAGGCTGATTATATTAATGATAAGTGTGCTATGCAAAGAAAAGAATCAATGGAACATATATTTGGAAGCAATGAGATTAGTAACAAATGCTTTGATGAGTGTGTCTGGAACACAATTATATGAGAAAACTAAGTGGAAAGTCTCAGTTCTTGACAATGTTAAATTAATTCCTTTGTTTATAATGTACTACGGTCTTGCTGCACTTGCAAGATGTAATTCGACCCTTTGACAATGAGTCCTACACCACTTAATCATCAGATACAATTCTGATTCCTTTGTTAGGTCTACGCTATTCTACATTCAGATACCATTCTATTACCTTTGTCAGTAATCGATACTATTCCATCATCAAATACCATAATGTTCCCTTTGTCAGTCCGTTACTATTCCATCATTCGATATCATTCTGTTGCCTTCGTCAGTCCCGCACTATTTCATCATTTGATACCATTCTGCACCCTTTCTTGGGGAAATCTTTTATCAAAATTTAGTTCTGTCTTCGACGAACACTTTACTAATACTTCGGTGAGATTGATTAATTCCGCGTACGCTCATTCGATTATGTCAGCCTTTCTAAACTTATGAAAACAACTCCACAGTAAGTATGTCTCATTATACATATATCTTGTATTATACATGTATAACAACCACACCTATCATGTCGTATTACATATGTATCACAACAACACCTCTCACTTCATATTATATATGTTTCTTATCATATACGTATTACAAACACACCTATCGTCTCTTATATGGATCACAACCACGCCTGTTGGATTATATATCTGCAATAATTAAACATAATAGGATTGATTATATATATATATATATATATATATATATATATATATATATATATATATATATATATATATATATATATATATATATATATATATATATATATATATATCCGACAACGGACTTTAATAAATATTAAAATTAAAATGCTAAGAAAATTGGGCTTTTTTTAGAACAATTTTGCTTTAGTACAATTGTACGGGAGACATTTCTACTCTGAAATCTACGGTTTTGCCGATGATCAAACCATGACAATGTGTACAAGCTCTTCGCCTGTGAAAACAGTAATTGTCGCTGTGTCATTGTTATGTCTATTCTGATTGTACGACAAAATGCCAATTGGTTGAAAATGACTTGAAATTTGTAAAGATTTTAGCAAGTATTTATTTAATTTGGATGAAACTTGATTTCGTGTGAAAATGTGCAGTCTAAGTCACATCTCAGAGTATCTTTCATCGTTCAGTAGTGAAATGCTATTGGTTCTTTTACTAGGTTGCACAAATCTGATAGCTTGATTAATTGATTTCAGGTGTATCTTCATGATGCAAGTTATCGTCCTTATTTACTATTTAGTCTAACATCCTGCGGTCTCTGTGATTTTTTTAATTGTTGCAAAATTAACTTCATCGTAGCAGCGAATAAGTACACCAGTTTATAGTTGATAGACCATGAGCAATTTTGAGACTACATCCATCATTGCAACTTGTCTAGCCCAGAATACCGACACGAATATATAAAACTAATCGGCCATATCTTTTAAACTGCTCAGTGGATTTGAACACAGATTTTTGGTATATTGCCGTTAATATTTTATACTTTTCTGAGGCATATATGGAAGAAAGAGGTCGTATTCCTTGAAGTCACTAGACAAATATCTGATTTTGCTAGAATTCATTTTGCAATAGAGGAGAAAGCTTTACTGCATTTTAGGCTTTGTCCTGATTCCCCCTATATTACAGTTTTTTTTAAAGTTATACGTGAGGATGTTGTTTTAAAAGCAAGATTCTCTCCAAGGCTCGCGAAAGCTGAAAATGATTAAATTCTATTCGTAAATTCAATGTAAAAAAATTCTCCATTTGAGAGCATCAACATTCAAAAGCCAACATTTATTTGAATTTGAATTATGTTTCTCTTGGTCATTTCAGTTATAACACAAAGCAGATATTTCCCGCTCTCGCAACACGCCAGTATAAATACATAGTGGGAATGCTGTAATTATCCAACGTGTCAACCTTCTTAAAACCGTAGCGACATCAAGGAGTACCTCAAGAGTCCATATTAGGACCATTGCTGATCATGTTTCTTTATCAGCAATATTTTCTATATTAATTAAAAGACTCACACGTGTCGTATGGTTGATGTTAAAACATTCTCTTTTTTTAATCCATATCTAAGCGCACTTGATTAAAGTCTCAAATATAAACCGAGAATGTTATACTTATGCTCGTGGGTAATGTTTAAATATAAATCGGGAACGTTGTCCTTGTACTGACGGTTTTGGCTTAAATGTCAATCGTGAACGTTGTACTCATACTGGCGGTTTGGACTATAACCTGTCATGTTCACGTATTTTTAGTCGATTCTAAAAGCTCTAGTAAACTTAAGGTGAATTCGTCGACGACTCATGGATAGCGAAGACGTGGTTATCTATTCTGATTCAGACTGAAGAGAGCAATTAAATAAAAATATAAGCTATCTACATTCGAATACTTTGTTGATGAAATGCGCTGATATGATGACAGAAAGGAACAAAATTGGAATTATAAGGATTAAATTATATGGGCTAAGTATTTACTAATGTGTAAATTGTTAGCCCTTCGGACTTTATTTACTTTGGGAGCGATCAGGTAAAATTTGCACATCGATAAATACTCAACAGCGGTCATTTGATCCTTTAATACACTAATGCACGGGTGAGCGAGGTCAGACTATATCTATACAAAAAACTGTATGACTACATTCAGTAACGATATCATCAGACTAAATCTTATGACTTAGCACGATATTGACTGTTAAAATTCGTTAATGGCAGTTTTCCAGAAGCACCATATGCAATAAAGACTAGCAGTGGAGGATAGTGCGAGATTGGCCTTTCGGGCAAGTAGATGGCCAGTTTAGTCAACACAGTGGAGATCAGGGAGAGTTTGGCCATTTAAGGCAGTGGTGTATTAAGGGGCGCCCGGTGCGACGATGATGGCCCAGTAGGGTTTTGGCACTTGGCTGCATCCACCCACCTCCCAAGCGCTACCGATTTAAGGGAAGTGGCTGGTAATGAAAACGGTATTTTAATAAAAATCTGAAAAAATATATCATGAGAAAACCCTGAAGCTGGCGGATATGAAAGATGGCTGTAAAATGAGGGTGATCGATCCTGGGATTGGAATTAAGTTTTTGTTTATGATATGTTACATCTTTAACCCATGTGGTAGAAATACAAAGCAAACTATGATGTACGAGGTTAATGCGGAAGTAGAAAATCGTATCTTTTTATTTTCTTAGTACGTAACAATCTGTCTCTGGAGATAATTTTTGTCGTCTCTGCGAAAGTGTATGGGCTATTACTGGACGTATGGACTACTAGTACTTGCTGTATGCACTACTACTTGATGTATGCACTATGACTTAAGAATACCCTAGTTCAGTTAACAGAGATTTATAACAATTTCACGAGCAATTGCGAACGTCTTTCTGTTAGATAGAAGATTTATTAGAATCAAACAAACACGATTTCGATCTAAAGACGACCCCGAGATAATTATGCTTTGCTGAAGTTATGGGGAAATGTAGAAGACTGGCTCCATAAAAAAGGATCCCAGTCGATTTCAAGTTTCAAAAGCGCTTCAATTTGCTCTCTGTAATATTGGGTCATGAAACCTTTCGCTGTAATAAACAGACTTTCCCCTGTTAATTCATCATCATCATCATCGTCTTAATAATAATAATAATAATAATAATAATAATAATAATAATAATAATAATAATATAATTATTATCATTATTATTATTATTATTATTATTATTATTATTATTATTATTAAGATAATACCGTCTGTTTTCACAAATAATTTTATTTTTCCAATTAATAAAGATACACTGTTCTAACTTGATCGTTGTATGCATGTTTGCAATTTTACCTTTTTTAATATTTACGGAAATGGATTGGAGGAGTGGTGTGTTGGTAGTGGTTATGGTTATATACAAATATGTACATTCACTTTACGTTTGAAAAAATATTCAAAAGAAATGATCTTAAACCAGCAAATTACATATACATCGATCCTTCTTAATTTCCATATTGTATATCTTATGTATTGTTAAAATAACTTTTAATTCCCTGTATTTTTCTGTATGATTGATGGGTATAATTTGGGTTATAAAGTATACGGCTTGGCCCTGCCTCAGATGTGCATCTCTCAGAAGACTGCTACCTCCGCTTGTTTGTTTTTTCTCTCACTTCTACAACTTCACAGGGATAAATTGGAAAAAGGGCCCATAACCTTTTTCTGTACTTTGTAAATACATTATAAAGAAATTTCAGTCACCGTATATGAAAACAGCATATAGGCATGTTACCATTATCTCCATTATTCACATTGCCAATGCAGACAACATCGCCTTATACCGGCCCTCTCTCAGATGTAACTGTAGAGCGATACCTTATCAATCGTTTTCTATGCAAGTTGATCTATATGAACGTGTCAAAAGAGAGCTCGTTGTATATACAAATTGAGAAATAAGACTGTGTAACAAGGCCTTAATCTCTTATTTATCAGGTGTTCTTTTGAAGTTGCTCCAGTCTTAAACCATATTTTGGTTGATGCAGGGCAATCTAACCCCAGAACCGTGAAATTCAGATTTTCATGGTTTTATTTGCTATTCCATTAGCATTCATTGAATAGTACGTACTTACAAAAGAACACCTCTTATTTTCTTGTCGTACAATTTCTTGCATTCGATGCGTCTGCAAAACGTAAAACGTTCGAATAGCAAATTGGCACGAGATGGGAAAAAAGTATCATATTTTGGTGCATAACCAACAGAGAATAAGGTGAAAACAAGAGAAGCCATCCATCAGTAATGCAACTAGCCCAACATGGCAGCTGTTTTCGAGATCGGTTCTCACAGAGTAGAGAAAAGGTTAATTACTACTGTAAATAGCTGTATAGCAAAGGCTTTTAAATGGGTCCGTAAACACAGAACAAATGCGCATACTGTCAAATTAACTTCATTTCATGTTCCATCGGGGAATAGCTAGATATCATAAGGTCACTTGCCATTAAGTGGCTAACGCCTTTTAAGAGCCCTTTCGAGATGTAAATGCTAACATACTGCACGAAACTGGTTATTTTATATGATCCTGTTCGCATAAATTCTGGCCTCGGTCTGAGAACTCAGAGCCTTTGGTTTGATATTTGTCTGTCTGTATGTATGTATGTATCTATATATATATATATATATATATATATATATATATATATATATATATATATATATATATATATATATATATATATATATATATATATATATATATCAATAAAGAAAACAAATTTACCACGCCATTTGGCAAATGTAATAACATTCATTGGCTGATCATATACAAATATAACAGCGCACTAGGATTGGGATGACCTAATGTCTTCCATTAAATTATATTTTTGACATATTGTACATTCTGACTTTCGAGTAAATCAGATTCCGCAATGCATCACAGCTGATTTATCATTGTTGTCAAGGTAGCAAGGGGACATAACGTCCTTGAGACGACAAAGGCGTCGACTGAGATTTATTCAACAAAAAATAATTTAAATATCTGAAAGGCAATGCTCTTTCCAGTTATTTGTTAAAGCTTCAACATTGCTCATTTTCCTTGCTGCATATATACCTTCTCCACGTGCAAACAATCAAGCGTCGTATGGCACGAGGGGAAACATTGTATTTTCACATTCAAAAATATAAGGTTATTTTTTTTCAAATTTGAAAATATAGGAATACAAAATATGTATGTAGATTATTTCATCAGTAATTTTCTATTTTCCAGATTTTGTAGGCTTTACTAGTTGTCTCCGAGTCAAACCTTATTTTCTCTTTATTCAGGCTCAAAACAGAAAATCCATCCTTCTTCGCATGTAACAATCTTAGAATGTCGTTAGTCACTCTTTTTATATTTAGTGAGCAGTTGTTGATAGATTTCAACGTAAGTCAGTTTATGATCAGTTACTATCAAAATCCGTATCTATCTTCAACACAACTTTTTCACCTTCAAATGACTCATCACTAATGCCTTTGATAAAAGAAATACCTCCCACTATGTAATAAGCATCGTCATCAGTTGCCTCATTCAAGCAGCCACATAAAGGAGTAAGGTCAACTTCCATGGATTCATAGCCATCTTTAAAAAACAAAACGATGAAGCCACCTCATAATTGAAGGATTTGGCAGAGAATTACACCTGTAAACATATTCACGCTGGCCTGATAAGAATAATTTAAGAGCACCAGGATTATACATTATGCGTTTTGCTCAGTAGCAGAATTATTATAGTTACTGCATTTGTATGGGAAAATATCGCTAGCTTAAATCCGAAATATTGTATAAAAAAGTTAACGCGAAATATTGCAAAGCAGCTGGTATGTTGCATTCCACGAAACATCTGCTTTAGTTCATTCAGAAAGAAATTTAATCAACCAAACCGTAAAGTGTCTACTACATGACTGTACATGATTTGTTTATAAAGTAGTTCCTAGTACACTATTGAGCACATGTGTAGTGAACGTGAGTGCAAATATAAAGATGTGCAATATCGTAAAATATTCTGATAATGTAAAGTTAACGGAAACAAAAATGAGCATATAATAATTCTCGTTCTCGAGCATTTTTGGTTCATTGTCATTGACTTATGTTACGTCACATTCTTATATATGCAGGTGTCCGGTGTATGGCACATGCAGCTGCACATCATTATATTTTTCAGATCATGAATCCTGATATTTTGTCTTTTGATCATCGTTAAGGTTATTGAGATTTTCAACAAAATCAAAAGTTTTATGATGTTATTCAGAACATTTGAAATACCCTTCGAATTGACAGTGCAATTCCATTAGGCAGACGCACACGGTATAAGTGGTGGACTCGTCACAACTGTAATAGCCACTGCAAATCAATATTTATTTCTGTCGAACGAGGAATGACTTTTAAAAACATACAATTTTAATACGGAGTACTTATGTCAGTAATGGTACTTGGGGATCATATACAGAAATTTAACATCAGACAGGCACATGATGGTCACAAAAGGACACTTGGGGCTCAAAAACATATACATGGGAATTATGATTGGAATTTAACATTGGAAACTAAGGTCAAAATTTATTCGGTCAAACGGACAATCCACCATACATCCCGAATATCTAGCAACTTGCTTTATTATTACAAGCCGAAACACCATCTGTAGAGTATTATCCAACACATTCTTTTTCATATACTGCCCAACGCGCACTTTGTATAGTTGTATCTAACACCTACTTCTTGACTACTATCCACCATTCCCAACGTGCTATGCAGAACACCTGGTGTAGTGACTCAAAACCCAAGAACTACTACCCAAAGAAATGGGTATTTTGTAAGACATAGGGAAAATCACACGAACATTCTACCACATACCTTTTGAGTACTATTCAATATTCCATACATGCAAACCATATTGTCTTATGTTGTGTCTGAAAAACCCACACCTACTATCCAACTAATTCCCACTTTGTATATACTATCCATCACCTACCTGTTGATATACTATTCAACACCGACCTTCTGAGTTTATCAACACCTATTTTGTGATCACTATCCAATATCCCCATTCTGCTTTCTATCCAGTACACACGTATGGAGTAGTATCAACACCCCATAAATACTATCCAAAACGCCTTGCATATTGTTTACAAATTCCGCACTTCTCTCCGACGAAAATGTTTTGAAGATGCGGGATAAAGTCACAAAAATATACTAACGAGCACCCATTTTGAGTACAATTCAGCACACACGTTTCGATTACTATCCATCACAATACTTTTGGGTGCTATTCTAACTTTAGTTTTTAAAATGCTATTTAGCACTCACTTTTTGATTACCATCCAGCACCCACGTTTGCATTATTATTCATCACCCATGTATAATCAAAAATGCCTTGTGTAATGTCTAAAAATAACCGCACCTTCTACGTAAAATAACTGTGAGAAAATATTACAAACACACTATCACACCACATCAAAGCTTAAGTTTGGTACCTGGACGTGACGGAGAACAGCTGTCTGATTCAATCTGCGGAATTGAAAGAAAGCAGTGGAGTTTTTTCGTTAACAAATATCGATAGAGAGACTGTAAAAGAGCATGAATCTGCTTGATAAAAACTAAGTCAACCCAATTTTTTGAATATTTTTTTTTTGTTTAATAAGTGTCGCTCACTGAAATATCAACTCTAAAATGGAATTATTAGTGCTCATTCCTTTCTCTTCATTTTGAAATACCCCAAAACCATTACACATGAACGTATTTAAAATTTGACAATCTGTCAAGCCAGACTAAGCTTCAAATGATCTAGCATATTTAGGTTTTCGACGTGGAAATTCAGCTTTAAGTGACACCACTGGACTACATGAAGCCGTGTAGCAAATGTGGGTAAGAAGAAGGAAACAAAGTTATCACGTATCCATTTTTTCTCTTCTTGCATTGGTGAAATAAATTATCAGATCACACGTGGCATTATCCTTGAAACTATATGTTAAGTAAGTCGATGAACGACCGTCTCCATACTCGGTTGCAAGAGAGCTTCGCTATTATACATTTCCGGACAGGTCAAAGAACGGATGGAATGGTCATTCAAGTCTTTATAACACGTTTCCAAAATCTTCTCTACTGAGATGAGGTCCCATGCATCTTCCAAACAGTCCTCCAACTCGTCTTCTGAAAACATCATCAATTACTTATCATATTGTTTCTGAATAGAATTATCGATTTTAAGACCATACAAATATTCTTTGGTTAGATCTGTAATTTTTTTCAGGCTAGTCAGGAGTAAAATAGGATACTAGGTGTTGTTCCTGTTTTGGCCAACTTAATATCATGACTTTCTTTTCTTCTTTTTCACTTATGACCTTTGACTGCTGAAGATGCTTTTCAGAAAGAAAATTGAAATTGAGAAAGAAAATGAACAAAAAACAAATGAAAATTAAAAGTAGAATTGTAGATGAAATTGAAAATGAACAAAAAGAAGAAGAAAAAAAATGAAAATTGAAAGCAAAATTTCTGATGAAATTGAAAAAGTAATTTTGAAAATAAATGATGTAGTAAAATATGAAAAGTAAACTTGAAAATGACAAATAAAAAATTAAGATTTTAAGAAAATAAAATTGGAAAAAATTAAAAATTAAAACTGGGCATTGAAAAAGAAAATTTCAAAATTATAATTAAAACAATTAAATTTTAAAATTAAATTTAAAAAATCATTTTGAAAAACTAGGTTTGGAAAGTAAAGTTGAAAATGAAGATTTCAAAAACGAAATTTGGCAAAATAATAAGAGGAGGAAAACTGAAGAGGAAAATTTAAAAGGAAAATCTAGGCTGTAAAAATTTGAAATTAAAAATTAAAATTGAAAATTAAAATTAAAAAACCTTTATTGCAAATTAAAAAATGAAGATTTCAAAATAAAATTAATTTTGAAAATATCATTAAAAATTTAACAAATTAAATGAAAATTTCAACAACAAAATAGACATACAAATTAAAAAAACATTTAAATTTAATAAAAAAATAAAAATACAAACCCTCTTACTTTCTTACCTTGTTATATGATAAAATTTATGGGTAAAGAAGTAAAAACCTTGTTCTTTTGTGATATTGTATATGTGCGTATGTGATGTAATTTTACTTCATTCATATCCTTGCCTAATGAGTGATAATATATTTGTGTGCTTGTAAGAATGGTTTGTGCATATTCCTGCCACTTTTCGATATACAGTAAATGGGGGGGATATTGGATAGACAAAAAATGGCGCTGGTAGCTCTAGTAGTGAGGATTATTAGTCGCGTTCATCGTACTTTGTGACTGTTGAAAGATAGATAATTAGTTGCTGGGTGGTAATAAAAACCTGAGAATTAGTCACTCCAAACAGCGTACAAATGGTATACTGTAGAGTGTTTGGATAGTAGATAACCATGATGGATAGTAAATAACTGTGTCTTGGTCATTCCAAACGGGGTGTTGACTAGTAGATAGCTGGAGTTTGGTGTATTGGCTGGTATGTGTAGTTTTAACATTAAATTTCCCGTTAGAGTCTTTAGAGACCAAAATTTTTTAACAACTATGGACATTATTAACATTGCATTTTACGTTAGATGACAGAGAGGTCCATAATATTAAACCGTTTAACATTTTTAAAATTTCATACCATTCTAGAGATCATGGTGACCCAAACCCAAACTTACAACATAAATGTTAAATTCCATTTTTTTATCAATATCAATTTCCGTTGTCCAGACGTTTCGGGTACCCATATTTTTATATTTGTTCTCTACATACAAGCAAAGTTGCCTTTACATACATACATACATACATACATACATACATACATACATACATACATACATAAATGCATACATACATATATAGTTTATAAATAATAGATTTTTCTTCTAATCTACATTGTAATACAAGTGATGTGCAAACTTTACACCATTACAAATTACATTTGTTATTAGGAAAACATCCTGAAAGTTGAACACACCTAGAACTTATGGGTAACATGTTCGTACCAAGAACAAAAAAGGTTCACATTTGTGATGTTTGAAAATCTACTGTTTACACAAAGAACAATTGTATCTTCTATGAAGCGTTTAACTGTTGATACCTCTGTATAGGTGTTGATTAGTTGGGTCAGATGACATTCTTGTAGAAGAACATTTTAGAGGAGCACATTCAAAATCTACCTACTTAGCTGCGAGAACGAATTCACAACTAGTTTGTACAGATTCAAATGAAATGCAATGAGCAATTTGCATCCGAAACGGCCAAGACTTTTTGATCATTGGGATCTGATGCTTTAAGAAAACTAAAAATTCTGTAAAGTGAAAATGATTAGACCTTGATCAACTATATAGACAATATCAGAGCTGCATTGCCGCGACTTCCCTTATAAGTGTTACAAGAAACTTCCATTGAAAAATTCAATTCCGAAAATGAAGATTCTTTTGACTTATGGATGCCGTGTCATGTTTTAGTGCTTTAGTTTACCAAGACATTATTTGTGGCAAATGTAAACACAAAGACATGACACCTATTGTGACTACTTAAATTTAACAGTGTAAGTGTAAGTCATTGCTTTAAATTTTCTGTAAGTCACCTTTTGGGTAGCTGGGATGTGAATAAAGTCGTCTGTAGATACCGAACGATTGTCTTTCCTGGCTGATATCCTCTCTTTGTATAGCGGTGTCAGCTGGTGTTGGCTATGGGTCAATCATGTCAAAATCGCAAGCGTGAACTTTTTGGAGGGTGTCGAGTAACACATAACGTCGCCGACATGGCTAGCCTTATGGAAATGTGTGACTGTTTCATGACAATAGGTATTCAAGTGTATTTTGAATAGGTTACATCTATTTCTCCCTATATATAGAGTACCCCTACACCCAAGTGTATTCTCTCATTAAACATACACTCTGTGAGTCACAACAGATCGTACTTCTAGTGAGAGATTTACAGCGAATAATTCGAAAGTATACTCCAGCCTTTCTGCTGACTACTCCTGATAAGACAAAAAGATCCATTTTAAATGTAAGTTTTACAATTTACAAAAATTGGTTGCATTTTTTAATTTGTCTGGATGTGTTTCAGTCTTTACTAAGTTCGTTTAATTTGTTTCACCTTTTGTATGTACATGAACTGTAAATTTCTCAATATTTTTTAAAGATGATTTGTACAATTTCCTTTTACAAATTTTACATTTTTGGGGAAAAGTTTCTATCTAGTCTCAAAATTCCGTATCATTTTAGCGACTGTAATATAACTTTTTGTCTCCATCATAGTTTAAACGTTTTCCGACATTTTTCAATCGCAGCTAAAGACTGTAAGTTTCGGATTTTTGTGTGCAGTTTTTCGACGCAAATGTTTTTAAAAAAATTCTGGAATTATTTCAGGCTCCTCTATAACCCATACGCTTTAAACTTTTAGTGATAATTTTTGTCCATGGCCAATATATTTTACATCTCTTTTTCCGATTTGGTTTCGTCTCCACTAAAATCGGCTCGAGTTTAGTAATTTTAGTGATTCTTTTAGTCTATGCGTATTTTTTATTTTCTGTCTACATTCTCCTCTAACGACCGTATGTTTTTCCTAATTTAGTGTTTGTTTACAGAAGACAGAAGATTCTCTTAAATTAGTAAAAACTGCACTTAGACAAGTAAATTTTAATTCTTTCACTTTATATTTCAGGGAAATTAATTATATTTTTCAATTGTGCCAAACTTGTCGGGCTCTCTTTTGCTTTTTACGTAGTTTGAGACCATAGTGTTTTGATAATATTGACATCTTTCAGTCGATGTCAGACCTTGAAAGCACTTCACTATAAATTAGGCAGGACACTTTCGAAAGTATATATTTTAAAAAATCCGCCACTTACTTTTATATGCTGATGTTGTCTGGGATAGCTGTTCGGCTGAAGACTCTCTTAATTTTAGCACTAACTGCAATTAGAGGCAGGTAAAATTTTAAGTGATCTTCCATCCCGTGTACCACGTATTAAGATGCATGAAAAAGTTGCTTGGCATACCTTGGACGAATATTTCGTAAACCGAGTCGGCTTGTTTGTTTGCTCTGTTGGTTTAACGACATTTAGGTTATACATGACTGCCAGTATATTTGGTGGAGGAAGAGCGAAACAACTAAGTTATTTCTTAACATTTTATATGGCGTCTCACCTTATATTACTGATCTTCCACAACCATTGCTTGGTACGACAAACATGCACAACTTAGAAATAGGATTAATTTCGGTATAATTCGTCAAACATTCTTTTTCAAATTAACTTTGTAGTGAAAAAGACGACATAATGAAGTGAAACATGCTAGTAGGTGATTATCAAGACAGTTTGTACACACAATCTTTTTGTCACGCACTTAAGATCACCAGGACTAAAAAAAATTAACTGAACCTCCCAATCAATCATGCAAACTATATATATAGTACGTTGCGTTAATTTTATGTGTTGGTAGACCGCAGCCAAATTTCGACTGCCACTTAATTTCGCTATGCAATTGACACCAATCAATGCCTGTTGTTGAGTGTTACAAGAATATGACAGGTGATACAGCATATCTAATAGCAAAAGATCATTTAAGTTCAATCACTGCTAACGTGCATAATTCACGAGGTAAACTTAATCTTACCCATTTAGTACTAGAAGCTTGCATTTATTGCTTGGGGTTCATTTGCATGCATTCTTGACGGCGCCTTTTCATTGATTATATAAATGTATCCTAGAGGGTCTATACAGATATTAATATCTATTCATCAGGATTTGGAGAGAGAGAGAGAGAAAGAGAAAGAGACAGATAATAAAAGTAAGAGAGAAGGAAAGAAGAAGAAAAACTAAATATTTTTAAATGACAAAAGTAGTTCCAAATATGTTTTGTGATTTATAGCTTCTTCCCCTGATCATACTTCAGCCCCTCATTATCACATATACAAATGTAACTGAGATTTTTAAATACAACATGGTCTACAGTTCAGATTATATTGGCGGCATTTGTAAATTTGCATATATTTCACTGATGTTATAAATTGATAAATCAAGATACCCAAATCATAATAACTGAACTGAAGAAGAAAAATAGTTTATGCAGATTGTCATATGAAGAAGAAAAATAGTTTATGCAGATTGTCATTCTATAAAAGTGAATTATTACGCGGATGTACACATTCTTAGTAGTAATATTTGTCTTGGAAGAGTCACAAAGATGATTGATTATATTATGTTAATAAAACCATTCGTTAGAATTGTTGTCCTCCAAAATTCATTTAAAGACTATGTGGGTATATAATTCTGGTACGGGAATTACTGTAAATTCATTCAAGCACATTTGGATTAATAGCTGTATTGGAATTGCCATGAATTCATATAAAGACATTTTTGGATTGTATCAATGATTTTTTTCTGTACTGTTGACGTTTGAGTACAGTGATGAGATCATTCGGAAGACCTTTGGAAATCATTGATAGTGACTATTCGAATTGATAGACCTTTTAAAAGGTTAGGAATTCATTCCCTATACTGTTGGGAATGTCTCAAAATTGCACCACTAAACTTCAATCTCTACTCCATCATAATAAAATTTTGAGTGGAAAAACACATTATGTTTCAAACTTGATTATGATCTACCAGTAATGTTCTATGCCCTGCATTCCTTGAATATTCACACATCATCCCAACATGTATGAACCATTTCACTGCAAAAATAACCACTTATAACCGCCAAAATCTACAGAGCCCACTTTACTAGATTCCACCTACAGCCGCCATTACTGTCTCGTGTATCTGCTGTAAGTTTTTTCAGTTCTTTCACTTTCATATATAACACCACACGTCGCAAGGAAAAAAGACAGATCTATCCCATAAAACTAATTTTATCATGCTTATCAAACATATATGTCATCAATATTTCATAGAAATATACATGATGCAACATATATACAGAGTAATGCAACATAATACTTCTCTATGCTTGAAAGTGCGTCATCAATCAAATTTGCCTTTTCCTTTATGTGGCTAACGTTAATCTTGAATGCTTCTAACATTAGAGACAACCTTAACAGTCTTGGATTCTTGTTTTTCATCTTATTGATGAAAATAATGGTGTTATGATCACTGAATGCGAGAATCGGCTACGGAACTGCACTAACATACACTGCAAGGCCAATTTTAAGAAATACGAAACTTGGCGACGGAACTGCACTAACATACACTGCAAGGCCAATTTTAAGAAATACGAAACTTGGCGACGGAACTGCACTAACATACACTGCAAGGCCAATTTTAAGAAATACGAAACTTGGCGACGGAACTGCACTAACATACACTACAAGGCCAATTTTAAGAAATACGAAACTTGGCGACGGAACTGCACTACCATACACTGCAAGGCCAATTTTAAGAAATACGAAACTTGGCGACGGAACTGCACTACCATACACTGCAAGGCCAATTTTAAGAAATACGAAACTTGGCGACGGAACTGCACTACCATACACTGCAAAGCCAATTTTAAGAAATACGAAACTTGGCGACGGAACTGCACTACCATACACTGCAAGGCCAATTTTAAGAAATACGAAACTTGGCGACGGAACTGCACTACCATACACTGCAAAGCCAATTTTAAGAAATACGAAACTTGGCGAAGTAACTGCATTAACATGCACAGCAATGTCACTTTAAAGACGATATATTCCTTCTTCATCGCCCCCCAAAATTTCTGGAATCTTGTGGACGCACACATAATCGTAAACAAGTATTGGTTGGTTAGCTTGATCTTAGGTGATGGGCCACCAAAATCTACCATTATTCTACTAAATGGTTCATCAAAGCAGGAATACGTTACAGATGAACCGCAATTATCTTCTGATTTGGGTTTCCTATCATTTGACAAGTATGAAAAAATATACAGGAGTTAGAAACTTCCCTTTATATTTTCGGCCAAAATCTTATTTAAAATCTTGTGACACGTCTTACTGATTCTTTACAAGGGAGCTAGATTAACCGTTTCCTGTAGATACGACTTTGGAACAACAATCGGATAGTTTACTGACCACTCATCACCAGCGGGTACCTCAGGTGGCCTACCTTTCCTCATAAGGGCACTATTTTTGTTGTACAAGTTGGTACTTGTATGGTTCGCTAATAGCCTAAGTAACAAACAGGTCTAATGGTCTTGTTCCTGTACGTCAGCTAGTGGTTGTCTCTATCACCCTGATCAGAATTAGGAGAATGTTAGGAAATAGAGTATCACTAGGATCAATACGTCTTGACTACTCCATACTATAAGCAAACGTGACTTCATTCAAGGCCTGACCAATACATGTCTTACAACTCTATGGTCATAAACTAAGTAACAGACAGAAGCAAAACCAAAAAGCTTTGTAAAACTTAGCAAATAATTTAATTATCAAGGTTATAAATGAAAATGAAAGTTCAAAAGAAAAAAAGTTCCTCATAAATTTCAACGCCGAAAATATACTATCTGCCAAGAATCGTGACCTCTGCTGACTTACAACAGAAATGAGAATGACTCAAAAATAGGAATGAAATTTTGCTCAATTCTCTTCTTATATACACATTCTATTAGGACGTGACAGATCTTACTACTAATTTGTCTAGAAATTGCCTATTTATTTGACTTTGCCCAGCCAAAAGGAAGTTACCGAATTCTTTCAGAACCGCCCAGAGCTCATATATAATGAGAGATTAATCCAAAGTCGTCATTGAGTCTTAGAATTAAAATTATTATTAGTGATTAGAAATAAAAGTGCCGTTCCATCTTACAATAAGTGCACATGGGAGAGATAAGGATTTTTGATCAGTCTTATCAGAAATTAAGTTCTTAATAGTGTTGCGGTTTCAGATTTGGAAGTACTTGCATGTGACTGAAATGGTTTTCGTTTAAAACAATACCCCTGTTGATATGAAATTTTGTTTAGAAATGAAACCTTGCGAGTCAAAGAATAATCATCAACTGTTTTAGTCGCCTTCTTTAAAGTTTCAACCTATTTCTCATCAAGGTAGGTTCTGACTTCACTATTGAGACAAGTCTTGAACTCTTTAATCGATATGAGTTTTCTGAGATTATCATAATCTTTGCTAATGTTCATGTATGTGAACTATCTATTAAAAGTTTTTTTTTTGCCATGCAAGTCCAACACGCGGAGTCTGAATAGATCTGTTTCAGTTTCTAAATCCATGCCGATAGGCCTAAGGCAGAAATTCATAACCCTTCAAGATACATTCTTTGACAACATCATAATCACCACTTTGTTCCGATGAGCCTGAAGTTTATAATTCACTAGCTTGCCATTATGTACACTTTGTAATAACACAGTCCAAAAATCTCTTGGTCATTTATAATTTTCAGCAATTTTCTCGAAACTAAGTAAATATTTATGTACTAAAATGGGGTTACCAGCCTAATGTTTGCAGCATCGAAGCCAAAACCTGTGTATACAGGTGAAGAGCGTGTTCTACTTGTCAGTTCTAATTTCTGTAATTTAAACTATATTTTCCTCTCTTTCTTCTATAGCTGCATTTTCATTTTCAATGCTTCTATCTGTATTTGCATATATCTCCATTTTGCATTTACATTTCTCTCTCTCTCTTACCTTTATGCATTTGCATTGCATTGCTTTTTCGTCTTTACACATTCGCCCTGCAAGCTGCCGAAGCTGAATCTTTCTTAACTCAACTTCCAGCTGGTTTTGAAACTGCAATTTCCTTACTTTTCGGGCAGAAACGGATATTAGAATTCTTAATCATAATGTTTGGCAAGCCCAAGTATTTTGTCCTTTTTTAAGGACTCTAACCCCTCCTGGGTAGGCTCTGCAATACAGTTCCCTTCTTTGAATCCCATGGTGAAAGCTTGTTGGTCCCACTAAATTTCTCACAAATATGTGCAATTAAAATACCACAGACAGAAATTTCAAACCAAAGTGCAATTTAAATTTCAAAAACAATTGATTCTCTCTGAAATATTAAAATGTTAAACTCTATAAATAATTCAGATCTCGAAAAAACATCAAGTTTCTTCTTTTAAGACTGTCGTATTAAGATAAGTAACAAGAAAGAGTAAAACTAACAAGTTTTTGTACAATTTTAAAATATAATCTCTTTCCCGAAAATACAAAGTGAAAGAATAAAATCAAATGACTTACAATATGGTGAATGAATTCCTAAAATCTTAAAAGGTATCAATTACAATAGTTCGGAGCAATTCTAATAAATTCCAAAGGTATTCCGAATAGTATCACTACTGTACTGTCAACAGTACAGATAAGAGAACTTAGATCATTCTTAAATGTCATTGAATGAATTCATTGTATTTCAAATAAAACTATTAATCCAAATGTATTTTAAAGAATTAACATCAGTTTCGTACAGCTATTATATATCCGCATAGTCTTTAAATGGATGTTAGACCACTGCAAGTCTAACGAATATTTGTATTACAGAAATGAATAAACCTTACAGGTGAATATTCCAAGACCAATATTGCTATTAAGAATATTTACATCCGCTAAATAATTAACTTATATAGAAAAATAACACACATATAGCGAATTTGCAATACAAAACCTTGAATGAATAATTCCTGGTATTGCGAATTATTTTATCAGCAAACAAATCAGCTAATTTACACTGGATAATCATGAAATAGCTCAAGAGGTTTTTGTTTTTCAACACCCCCACGACATCCATTCACAAGACGTCATGTGCTTGTTGGATCACGTGATGTTTATCAGAATTATTAAATCTACACAACATTGAAACGTTTGAAGGAAACAGCGTACACAATATACGTGACAGCCTTACAGTGCAGACTACGATCATATGATATTACCAATAAAAAATCATGAACAAAATGATCCTTACATTTGTTATGAAAATAATACACTTAAGCAATATGCAGTAGTTAGATATACATAGTAATATGTTTGATCCAATTACATAGATCACTGAAGGGTATGCCACCATGTCCAATGATCAGCCAACCACAGCCTTGACCAAAGGGTAATCATTTATAAATCTGTATTCAGTCTCGTTAATAAAACCTGATGAATAAGCAAGTGAGCTTATCGTAAAGAAAAAGAATTCTCACTTTACAAGAAGAGTTTGACTAATATCATTAATATGCACAATACACAATAAAGGACTTGAAGCTGAGCACTGTGGTGTGCGGCCATAACTTTTCGGATGCTGGATTGAGTAGTATGAGCAATTTATATGGAGTCTACTATATTGGTAGTAAGAGAACCAATCAGTAAGAGAGCTATCAGTGCCATAGTACTTTAATGGCTGTATTAGACCTCCATGCCAAGCAATGTCACATGCATTAATTACTGCATTAGACCTCCATGCCAAGCAATGTCAAATGCATTAATTACTGTATTAGACCTCCTTGCCAAGCAATGTCAAATGCTTTAAATACTGTATTAGACCTCCATGCCAAGCAATGACAAACGCTTTAATTATTGTATTAGACCTCCTTGTCAGGCGATGTCAAATTCTTTAAATACTGCATTAGACCTCCTTACCAAGCACTGTCAAATGCTTTAAATATGCTATTACACCTCCATGCCAAGCAATGTCAAATGCGTTAATTACTGTATCAGACCTCAATGCGAAACAATATCAAGTACTTTAATTACTGTATTAGACCTCCATGCCAAGCACTGTCAAATGCTTTAATTACTGTAATAGACGTCCTTGCCAAGCAGTCAAATGCTTTAAATACTGTATTAGACCTCCATGCCAAGCAATGTCAGATACTTTAATTACTGTATTAGACCTCCATGGCGTAAAATGTCAAATGCTTTAATTACTGTACTAGACCTCCATGACAAGCAATATCAAATGCTTTAATGACTGTATTAGACCTCCATACCAAACAATGTAAAATGCCTTAATTACTGTATTATACCTCCATGCCAAGCACTGTCAAATGCTTTAAATACACTATTAGACCTCCATGCCAAGCAATGTCAGATGCTTTAATTACTGTATTAGACCTCCATGGCGTAAAATGTCAAATGCTTTAATTACTGTACTAGACCTCCATGACAAGCAATATCAAATGCTTTAATTACTGTATTAGACCTCCATGCCAAACAATGTAAAATGCTTTAATTACTGTATTATACCTCCATGCCAAGCAATGTCAAATGCTTTAAATACAGTATTAGACCTCCATGCCAAGCAATGTCATATGCTTTAATTATTGTATTAGGCCTCCATGCCAAACAATGTAAAATGCTTTGATTACTGTAGTAGACCTCCATGCCAAGCAACGACAAATGCTTTAATTAATTACTGACTTCGACCTCCATATAAGCAATTTTAAAAGCTTTAAATACTATATTAGACCTCCATGACAAACAATATCAAATGCTTTAATGACTGTATTAGTCCTCCATGCCAAAAAATGTCAAATGCTCTAATTATTGTATTAGACCTACATGCTAAACAATGTTAAATGCTTTAATGACTGTATTAGACCTCCTTGCCAAGCACTGTCAAATGCTTTAATGACTGTATTAAACCTCCATGCCAAGCAATGTCAAATGCTTTAAATATGCTATTAGACCTCTATGCCAAGCAATGTCAAATGCTTTAATTACTGTATCAGACCTCCAATGCCAAACAATGTCAAATGCTTTATTTACTTTATTAGACCTTCATGCCAAGCACTGTAAAATGGTAAAATGCTTTAATTACCGTATTAGACTTCCTTGCCAAGCAATGTCAAATGCTTTAAATACTGTATTAGACCCCCATGCCAAGCAATGACAAACGCTTTAATTACTGTATTAGATCTCCTTGCCAGTTGATGTCAAATGCTTTAACTACTACATTAGACCTTCATGCCAAGAAATGTCATATGCTTTAATTACTGTATTAGACATCATGCCAAGCAATGTCAAATGCTTTAATTACTGTGCTAGACCTCCATGCCAAGCTTTGACAAACGGTTTAGTTACTGTATTTGACCTCCTCGCCAAGCAATGTCAAATGTTTTAATTACTGTATTAGACCGCCTTGTGAATCAATGTCAGATGCTTTAACTACTATATTAGACCTCCATAGCAAGCAAACGTAGATATTTTAATTACTGTATTAGACATCCATGCCAAGCAATGTCAAAAGCTTTAAATACTATATTAAACCTCCATGGCATGCAATGTCAAATGCTTTAATTAATGTATTAGACCTCCATGCCAAACAATGCCACTTGCTTTAATTACTGTATTAGACTTCCATGCCAAGCAATGTCAAAT
Organism: Sinohyriopsis cumingii; assembly: GCA_028554795.2. Taxonomy (NCBI): domain Eukaryota; kingdom Metazoa; phylum Mollusca; class Bivalvia; order Unionida; family Unionidae; genus Sinohyriopsis; species Sinohyriopsis cumingii. Next base: position 68,667,486 of record CM068824.1, read on the forward strand.
GCTTTAATTACGGTATTAGACCTCCATGCCAAACAATGTCAAATGCTTTAATTACTGTATTAGACCTCTTCGCCAAGCAATTTCAAAAGCTTTAATAACTGTATTAGACCTTAATCCCAAGCAATGTCAAATGCGTTAATTATTGTGCTAGACCTCCATGCCAAGCAATGACAAATGGTTTAATTACAAAATTATATCTCCTTGAATGGTAATGTCATATGCATTAGTTACTATATTATACCTCCTTGCCAAGCAATGTTAAATGCATTTAATACTGTATCAGACCTCCTTGCCAATCAATGTCAGATGCTTTAATTACTTTAATTGACCTTCATGCCAAGCAATGTCAAATGCTTTAACTACTATATTAGACCTATATGCCAAACAAAGTAAGATGCTTTAATTGCTGTATTAGATCTCCATGCCAAGCATTGTCAAAGGCTTTGAATACTGTATTAGACCTCAATGCCATACAATGTCAAAAGCTTTAAATACTTTATTAGACATCCATTCTAATCAGTGTCAAATATTTTAATTACTGTATTAGACCTCTCTACCAAGCAATGTCAAATGCTTTAATTACTGTATTAGACCTTCATGCCAAACAAGGTCAAATGCCTTAATTTCTATTCTAGGCCTCCTTGCCAAGCAAAGTCAGTTGCATTAACGACAGTTTTAGACCTTCATGCCAAGCACTGTCGAATGCTTTAAATACTGTATTAGAACTCCATGCCAGGCAACGACAAACGCTTTAATTACTGTATTAGACCTCCTTGCCAAGCAATGTCAAATGCCTTAAATACTGTATTAGACATTCATGCCAAGCAATAACAAACGCTTTTATCACTGTATTCGAACTCCTTGCCAGGCAATGTCAAATGCTTTAAATACTTTATTAGACCTCCATGCCAAGCAATGACAATCGCTTATATTACTGTATTCAAACTCCATGACAAGCAATGACAAACGCTTTAATTTCTGTATTAGGTCTCCTTGCCAAGCAGTGTCAAATGCCTTAAATAATGTATTAGACCTCCATGCCAAGCAATGACAAACGCTTTTATTACTGTATTCGAACTCCTTGCCAGGCAATGCCAAATGCTTTAAATACTGTATCAGACCTCCATGCCAAGCAATGACAAACGCTTATATTACGGTAATCAAACTCCTTGACAAGCAATGACAAACGCTTTAATTACTGTATTAGACCTCCTTACCAAGCAATGTCAAATGCCTTAAATGCTGTATTAGACATCCATGCCAAGCAATGACAAACGCTTTTATTACTGTATTCGAACTCCTTGCTAAGCAATGTCAAATGCTTTAAATAATGTGCTAGACCTCCATGCCAACCAATGACAAACGCGTTAATTACAGTATCAGACTTCCTTGCCAAGCAATGTCAAATGCTTTAAACACTGTATTAGACCTCCTTGCGAAGCAATGTCAAATGCTTGAATTACTTTAGTAGACCTCCTTGCCAACCAATGTCAGATGCTTTAATTACTGTATTAGACTTCCATGCCAAGCAATGTCAAATGGTTTAACAAATATATTAGACCTCTATGCCAAACGAAGACGCTTTAATTACTGTATTAGACATCCATGCCAAGCAATGTCAAAAGCTGTAAATACTTTATTAGACCTCCATGCCAAGCAATGTCAATTGCTTTAATTACTGTATTAGACCTCTATGGCAAGAAATGTCAAATGTTTTAATTACTGTATTAGACCTTCATGCCAAACAAGTTCAAATGCATTAATTTCTATATTAGGCCTCCTAGCCAAGCATGGTAAAATGCTTTAATTATCGTATTTTACCTCCATGCCTAATAAAAGCAAATGTTTTAATTACTGTATTAGCCCTTCAATATGAAAATAGCAAATGCTCTAATTATCGTAGTGGACCTCCATGCCAGACAATAGCAAATCCTTTTAATTATCGTATTAGACCTTCATGCCAAGTAAGTTCAAATGCTTTCATTACTGTATTAGACCTTCATGCCAAGCACTGTCAAATGCTTGCTCTCATTATCGCATTAGACCTCCATGCCAAGCAATATGAAATGCTTTAGTTACTGTATTAGACCATCATGCCAAACAAGGTCAAATGATTTAATAGCAATATTAGACCTTCATGCCAAGCACTGTCAAATGCTTTTATTACTGCATTAGAGCTTCATGCCCAGCAAGGTCAAATGATTTAATAACTGTATTAGACCTTTATGCCAAGCAAAGTCAAGCTCTTTAAGTAATGTATTAGACCTTTGTGCAAAGCAATGTTAAATGCTTTAATTACTGGATTAGACCTTCATGCCAAAAAAGGTCAAATACTTTAATTACTGGATTAGACCTTCATGCCAAAAAAGGTCAAATACTTTAATTACTGGATTACACCTTCATGCCAAGAAAGGTCAAATGTTTTAATTACTGGACTAGACCCCCATTCCAAGTAATGTCAAATTCTTTAATTACACTATTAGACCATCTTGCAAAAAAATTTAAAAATCAAATGTTTTAATTACTGTATTAGACGTTCATGCCAATCAAGGAAAATGCTTTTGTTACTCTAAACAAGATCAAATGTATTAGAGACATCACGTGAGACCCCCATTTTGTCGTCCTTTTAATTTAGAGGTGTATGTATATTCTATGGTATATTTCTATGAACTGAAATATTGGAGAATTGTTGGGAAGAAAACCGAACAGATATTTGTATTAAAAATAAAAGATGATTTGAGTGTAATTGGTTGTAGCCGTATCTAAAAATAATTATATCGATAATATTTACAGATCAATAATGTAATAGATCTGTAATTAGCATGGTCATATGCGATTCCGTTTTTATACACTGACGCTAATGTGTTGGCTTTTAATAGAGCTGGTAACATATTTTAAAAAGATATATATTGAATAGAAGACAGAATGTTTTATCTTTAGATGGGGCCGTTCCTTTGAATATCTGATGAGATATTTTATCCATACAATATGCTTCGCGAGTGGACATAGTGTTAATCACACAATGAACGACTCGTTTGGTTAGCAATATATTTGTAAATTTGTTATTAATTGTCAAAGTATATCTCGTAGATTGACATTCGTGTCATCACCGGAAAAAAGAATTAAGACATTTTGGTTTTTGACATCGGAAAAGGCTACATATAAGAATCCTTTCATATTGATGCTCCTGAGTGTGACAAAACACTGAAGAATTTTCCAATAGTCTTTCGAATGCACAACAACAGAATCACTCTTATTCTAAGTTACGAATGCACACACATTTGTCTTTTTTATTTTCATTTTTTATTTTTATCGTTGACTTTATTTTGGCATGTTTTTTTAATTTTGTTATAAAATTTTATGTGTATTTTATTTTTTGTTTTATTTTCTCACTGTCTCAGATTTTTAGTAATAATAGCTATTTTAACATACATAGAGTAAGTTTGTAATAACATAGATTATGTGTGTATTAACCTAGAGTATGTTTATAATTAATCTAGAGTATGTGTGTACTATATTAATCTAGAGTTTGTGTTTATTATAATAACCTAGATCATGTGTGTAATATAATAAACTGGAGTATGTGTGTATTATATTACATTAGAGTATGTATGTATTACATTATCCCAGAGTAGCCTAATTGCACATAGAAAAAAAAAAAACAGATAGCTAGAAAGAAAAATAAAACAAAATGAAAAAATTCCAGCGCAAATGCCTCGGACGAATATTATCACACAAACGAAGTCTACACAAGAAAAATGAATTGGTGTATAACAAAAACAAAACAATTTATTCAAAATAGGTTTCAGAACATAAAATGCAAAACCTCTAACGGATTGTTAGAAAATTAGTAATAGTTTTGGGAAATAGATGATTAAAGACTTAATTCAATAGCTATTACACGCATCTGGTGCCTGAAAAGAAAGAAATATTCCATCCTGAGAAACTGTTTCAAATCAATATATCCAACGCACATATAACAAACTGATGCCATTGTTGTTTCATAGTAATTTAATATTTTTGACTTTGGGTTGATTCTATATGCTTAGCTGAGTCAAGAATAAGACAGACGAGGCTAATTAATTTGAGGCATCATTGACAGGCGTTTTACATCTGTTCACAATAAGACAGTTCATAGTTTCCTTGATTTCCACGAGGTACTTAAGAAAAAACAAACTGGGTTCAGGCCAGGTTATTCACCAGTATATCCTATTTTTGTCTTTCATTCTCTTTAAGAATAATAACCATTGAAAACTTGCATAATACGTTTTAAGAAATATTCTATCTTTGCGAGAAAGCACGCACATTTATTTGCTATACTAGGGAGAAAGTCAAAAGATATTATTATCAAATCTCCAGACATATGATTTGGGATTTGGCGCAGAAACTCAATTATCAACACATCTATATCCTCTTGTCTGAGACTACAGCTGATTGAAACACTTCGAAATGGATTAAACTGTCGAGAATACTTTCATATTTGTCAGACGACCAGGGAGTTTTAATTATGAATGTATATACATCCTTACAGAAAGCCTCCATATTAAGGAGTGGCTTGCCTCCGTAACCTGATGTCTCAAAGGAAATTGTATTACAGTATTTTACATTTTGAAGACCACGTGCTACGTGTATCGAGAAATGTATATATGTCACTGATTAAGTGAAGGACTTCTAATCATAGACTTTACTTTGGAACTAATCGATGGAAAGATATACCTCTAGAAGATAGAGAATGTAATTACTGTAAAGAAAAAGATATACCGCTAGATGAAAATAATGTAATTACCGTAAAGAAAAGGATATATCACTAGAGGAAAGAGGACGTAATTACTGCAAACAAAATTACGTTGGAGATAAAGAATATTATTTATTTATTTCTATTCTTTTCCATGTGAAAGAGTTAGACTTCTGAAGCCTTACAACTATTGTAGACCTAATATTGCACAATTGCAAAATCTTAGACAGTTCTTCATAATCTATTATTTTCTCTCACTTTTCTAATGAAAAAAATTCTTTAATTATTACAGATTTGCGTTTACACTATGCATTACGAACGCGTTTTTTGTTTTTGCTTGTAAACTCCACGGCCATTATTCTTGCACGAGAATCATCTAATATCTGATGATGTGCGGAGAGTGTTGTTTACCTATTTCAAATTTGTATCATAGGCAAACATTGCCACAAACATTTTCAATTTGTCTTATTTTGATGTTAGAACATTTATATGCATTGCTTACAGTCGGATGAATAACACCATTTCAACTTCTAAATCACTCATTTGTAAGGTCGCATTTAAATATTTAAAGCAGTTGTCACGCTTTCATAAGCCGCTTGTGTTGGTCCTGAGCGATTTGACTTAAAGATTTGCTCTGTTCTGTACTGCTATATAAATGTACATTTCAGTTTATTGCTTTGTCAGGCTTTAGTGCTTATATTGAATTCTGAGGTAAAGACACCATTCATGAATAAATATATTAACGAGACTTTGTGGAAGCACGGTTTATTTTCGTATAATATCGTGTCAAATTTCTTAATATGAGGAATTTTTGGAATATTAAAATGTGTAAGTGGCTAGTAATTTCAGATAGTAATAATTCTCGTATTAGGTCTTTGGGTCTTGTTTCGTAAAATACGTGACATGAAATACCAGTCTACAACTTAGAATTTAGTACTGATAAATCAAACGAATGTAAAGAAAGAAAACCCATGCAAATGTGACATCAGTGTCTGGTGTATGTGTCCATAGTTTGATCAGAGAAAAATTGCTAGTGACATTAGCGCATTTAAAAAACCCTCCAACCCTTCAACTAAGACGAATGTTATTTTGATGAAATAAGAAATATTGGGACGACGTACCTCAAGTTAAACTCACGCAAAGGTCCGACATTGTTGTTTCGTTTTTTAAAATGATGGGGTTGCTTGATCTTAAAGTATTACTATCGTGATTCTTTCTTGCTTTACTCATTATGGAACAATAGCAGCATTTGTCCATCGTTAAGGGTTAAGTACGAAAAGGTATACACTCCTTAGCAAATTGAAGTTAGAACGAAATAAAAGTTGAATCAGCATGATTTACATTACGACAAGTTCCTAACTTAGGTGTCCATTCTGTAATTGTTCAAAGATTGAAAATCCTCTTAATCGAAGAACTAGACTTCTCAATTTTAACAGGTGGGAGAATTCATAATGCGATTTTGTATGAAGTAGTAGGCTTTGTGCTTTGTGATATATGCATGAACAGAAATAAACCCGGAATGGAGAACGTTAGATGGTTAGATATATAATAATGGGGTCTAACAAAGTCGCCAAGCGATCGCTAACTCTGATCGGATCAGCATTTTATTCAGTATCATTACCTCTCTGAGAATTTGTAAATTAAGCGTTGAGTTACAGTCTTCCTTTAAATCATCCATTCATAGTATTATCGCAGATATTGATATTACCACATATATTGATATTTGCACAGATGTCAATAATTACCACATATATTGAAATTATCACAGATATTGATATTACCGCGTACACTGATATTACCAAGGTATTGATACTAACACCTATATAGCACAGATATTGATATTATCACAGAGACTACATTAACACCGATATTGATATTATCACAGACACTGATATTACCGCAGACATTTAAATTACCACAGGCATTGATATTACCACATATATATTTACTATCACATAGACTGAAATTATCACAGACACTGATATTATCACAGGTATTGATATTAACTGACATTGATATTATCACATACACTGGTATTATCACGTTGATATTACCAGAGATGTTGATACTACTACAAACAAGCCACAATGTTACGGATGTTAATATCACATTATTTCATACTGTAGCTTTTATTTAAGCCATGTGGGTTAATGACATTAGCTTAACACTATAGAACGAACTTTAAAGGTGATGTCACATCGCTTGTGTAGAGTGCATGAATAATACGTTGTTAGATTTCCATGCATAATCAATGACGAATTGCCAAGTTCATGTCAACAACTAATTTGGTCAATGAACGACACACTTTAGTTGAATGTAGGTCATGTCAACCTAGCATGATCTAGGGAATTGATTTGTAATGTGGATATGTCATGTAGCCATACTTGCTGATTGGCTGAATAATTAAAAAAAGCTCGAAGCATAACTGTTTAGATATTTTACAATAAAATTATATATATGTTCTTAAATATTTTCTAGTGATTCAGATTTGTGTATTTGATACGCATTCGACTATATAAGAGAATTAACGTAATGCGTTCTCATTCTTCAGTTGTATTCAGTACTGTAAGAACCATGAGAGGAAATTTGATTTGTTTATAATTTGTTCGTTGAAACTGCAAGAGGAAAACCATTTATTCTAAATAGCCACTACCTTGATGGGCTATTGTGAAGTTATTCAAGAACTTGGATACTTATTTAGTTTCGTGAAACATACAAGGATTTATGTGGGGTTCAACGTTTACTGGATTACCTTAAGCAAAGCTTTTGAATATTAAAACAGTGTTTCTTCATTGATGCAAGCACATGAGCACATTACAACCTTCATTATGAATACCTTTTTAATTGTTTCCTGAATACTGTGAAATTGAAAGTACATGTATGGTCTATTCTAAGAATTCTTACAATACTATAAGTTATTTTTAATTATTTCACTTTGTTTGATTTTATATCATATGGAAATACATTTATAATTTGGAAAAGTCAATGCTTGGTGGGCTTTACCTTGTCTTGGCACATAGTTTAAGCCCCTAAGACGTAACAACTCTCATTGATGATACAGATGGAAGGCGGTTGATTACAAGACATACATAAGTCCATCCCTATCCCTTTATGGTTATGTGTCATCATCTCTGATCATGGTTTGAAGATAGATTTTCTGAAATATGGACTATTACTCCTCCCATATCTGTTCGTTGCTTTACAGTAACCGTGTAACTTAAGATCATCGCCAGTAATGTATTTAGACACTCTTTAAACCAGATTCCATAGTCAAGATGTATTCGCTTTTCTATTCATCGTTAATAATGAATAGGCTAAATGTAGACCTGAGACGCCCATATCACTTACCTCTGAATTATTAAGTACAATGATTTATGCAATATCAGAACTGTTGGCTTGAAGCAATCAACGTTAAGCGAAATACTTACGTTTAAATGTACGTGTCAAAATATTCCCGATTGGTCGTATACAGTTTATGTTGCTAGATTCCGTGTGCAGTCACTGGAGGAGCTCCGCATTGTGAATTAACAGTGCTCTACCTTTGTCCAGTGTTTAGTTTCTCTGAAATGTGTTTGTTCTTCTTCTGACTGACTGCGATATTCAACACGAGAAGGAGGTGTGTATTTATGGATATAACTGTACGAGCATGTCCTCGCCGTCTCAATATCAAGAAAAATATAAACAATACCATTTACGAGGGGCATGTGAGAGAGCAGATTGCGTCTGATTTCTAAAACGATTCACTAAAGGGTACCAAGTTCTAACCAAAAGTGAATTGCATTGTTTTAAATTAACCATGACAGGAAAAAGATATAAAATTAAATCGAAAGAACTCATAGAAACAGAAAGATAAGTTTAGGAATCATGGACTTATTCTTTTATACCTTGATGTTTCTTTTAGCAATAAGTTGAATCCACTGTTAAGGACGATTATCAATCAGTTATCTAAAGTATGATGTTAATTACTTGGCTACAGTTTGGGCTGTTAAATACTAAACTCTATGTCGGATGACTTTATGTAATGAAAGCACACAAAACACGCATGTATTGAGCATACAAGACTCTTTTGGACGACTTTTATATTGCCCCAATATATAACTGACAGAAAGATGATTGATTGTTTATTTCGTATCCGATTATTACTATCGTACAAAAAGTTTACACGTCCTTTTTGCGAAAATGGTTAAGAAACACATGAATTGTCTTTCTGGCAATTCTACCGAAATTGTACCATGCAGTCAATGTTAAACATGAAGCGATTTTTTTTACTGAAAACGAAAATGGGTGTCAGAATTAGCCAACCATACTTAATGGAATTCAACACATTATTTAAACCACAGGTGGTCCAAGAAAGGTTGGGGGAACTCGAAAATCTGAACTTAAAAATAATTAGGTTCATTAATCGCATTAGAAAGGTAAGTCTACTGATATTGTGTGCTTTGATTTGAAGAACAAAAATGTTTAATAATAATTTTTTGTATACATTGCGTATGCAGGGAATGTCACTTTTGATACGAAAACAGGCAAGACACAAATGGAACAATACGAAAGACAAAAATACATAAAAGCCAAGGGATTAATCCAACGATAAAAGGCACATCACAACGATGAAAGTGGAATATAAACAAGTCACTGTACAACAGGTTTTTGGTAACCAAGGTGTTCTAGGAACAGTGTGTAATGTTCTTACAGTCTCTAAATTGGGTACAGTCACACAGGTGTCCTCCCGGAATGGTCTTTCTGGAATTTCCATGACAGTCCTGTAATGAATTGAGTGTTGTCCTTGGTGACGGGTTCTTCTTCTGACACTGTCACTAGCACAGGCTTAAAAGTTACCTTTCTCACTGGACTTTTGAATTGAGGATTACAACTCTTGGGCATAATTGGCCACTTCTTTGATCCAAGCCTCGAATCCCCAACTTTTTCAGTCACGAACATCTGTCCAGTAAGGGTGTAAGTCACAAGCTACACACACATCATCGTACACATCTCCATTACCTAAAAGTTGATGAATCTTTTTTTCCGTAGAGGTCGCGAAGTATCCAGATGAAAACGCAAGGTTTTTAACAGAATAAATCTCTCGTGGACATTTAAAGGGACCATCATGTTTTATTTGGTGGTAAGTAATGTTCATAAAGAGTCCACAAGGAATCGCCCGGTTAACGAAATCCCAGAAAGCATGTCACCACACGAAGACCACAATTCAATGGACACACTTCATTAAATAAGTGTTGGTAGTCCTCCGCCATTTGAATAGTCTCATTGATTTCCTTCCACGGAATTTGTTGAATCACCACTGATAAAGGTAGTCGAACGGTAGCCTGTTTTTATACCTCTTTTTGTCAGAGACAATAAGAGTACTTTCTGCACAGAGATATTCGTATATCACTTCTACCTGTCCTTATTTTATTTAAAATCTACTCATAGAGGATACGTAATGGACATAGTGAGTAATTTCTTACAATTGCCATTCAGGGTAATGGTCAAGAATGTCAATAAAATCTTCTAATGAAAACGGTCTAAAGCGGAATAATCGGAAGAACGCAGATCTAATCCAGAGAAATCTGACGAATTTGTTGACTTATGTCACTTTCCTCTTGTAAATTTCTCGTCCCAAAGGTTCTACTGTCACCAATTGAGATTTTTTCTGGCAAGTCCTTGTCAAACATCCTTGTAGATCTTCTCTTGCAATTCGTTTGGTAAACCTTGAATATAACTTTTCAAATAGGGTTTAAATACTTGTCTCGGTGTTGTTCAACGTTCGACTCCTAGCCAAAGATGCATTCTTAAATAACATGGTATGCCACGTCAATGACTAGGGTCTCACTAAAGGTAGGTAGTGACAATGCGGAGACCATCGATCATATTCCAGGTAAGCCGAATCTTTCTGCTTTCATTGGTGTAGTGACACACCGCAACTGAAGCACTTGACTTCATCCAAGTACACAAATCCGGCTCTGGCTAATTCCTCGGGGGTAGGTCCTCCCAGATAGGCCATTTTCCTTGGAACGTTTGGAATCGACTTTCAAAGTTGCAGTATTCAGGCAAACGCACAGGGAACGAATATTCTTCTTTTACTGGTTCATTTCGATGAGGGTACGGTGAAATCCGCAGGACTGTGCTCCGTTTTGGATGAATCCGTAGGTTGGTAGCGGCATGGTTTCAAGTGGAGATGACATCCACCATGAAAACCAGCAAAGAGTCCACGATAACAAGTGGCATCGATTTCACATCCGTCAAGTTTGATACGCACAACATCACTTTCCATGGTAGGTGAAGTGGTAGTAGTAGTCACAGAAAAGTTACTATGATGTGATACTGAATCGCTGGGGTCACAGTGTACGACATCGCTCTCATCGCAAGGCACATCATCGCACTCCACTTGAGAATCATCGAACTTGAATGATGTATGTTTAAATGTATTCATCTTTCTCACTTGGTCTTGGTAGTTACAATGAACTATCAGTCTTGGACGCTGTCCTTTTTATATGCTGACAAAAAAATCAACGTGTCCATAAGGCGAAGTGAAGTGGTTGGGAATCCGCACTCGCTTCTGGTACACGATTTGATACAGTATTTCCTTAGGTCGACTGATGATTTGGTGTGTGGGTAAACATACAATTTCGTGCGTTCGTAGGTGGTCAATTTAAAGTTTCCATCTTATCCAGACTGCAAGGTTTCTTTCAATACGCCAAAGTTCACCGCCCGACTGTTGCGATAATTGAAGGTCAATCCTTTCACTTTACACTCAGTGTGCACTTCTCCATGTTTGTTCCGGTATTCATAGTCGTACTTTCTAGGACCGCCACTAACAAAACTTAGAATCTTGACGTAGGGGTGTTCGTCTGTCCATGCTCCTAGACGGTCTCCTTCTATGTCAGGGTGACGTTGACCCAGGCAATCGATACAGATGCAACTGTCCTTGTCAAAGTACAGAACGCGATCTCCTAACAGTTCTAAAGCTTCGTACAATTTTAAGCGAGCATGGGCTGTCACGTAAGCCGCAATGATGACATTCCAGATTCGTCAGCTTGTACAAAGTCCAGTTCTTCTTGTAATTGACCAGGATCAAATCCTCACGAACGACGTCCACTTGTTTCATATATTTGGTTTTGTCGTGAATCATCTGGAAGTAGCGGGGGGGGGAGGGGTCTGTTAACTACTCTATCTTGGGTAAACACGATCTTTGTGCCATTTTGCCCCATAAGCAATTTAACATCACTTTAGCAAACGATCGCCTTCCTTCGTTTTTCTTCACGTGGTCTAAAGTGATTCCTTCCTACTCTCAGTATTTCTCTTTTAACTTCTTTTGGTCTTCGGGAGTGTAGCAGCAGTAAGGATAGCCGATTCTTGTTTCAGTTTCAAAAAGGAATCTACGTAGTCTGCGAAAATACGTTTCTGAGTCGCCCTTGTGGTATTTTTGTGCCTTGGTAAAGTGGTAAATTTTGTATACTTCTAAAAATTGGTAGTCCAGGTCCAGAGCTTTAAACAATTACACGCTGACACGTGTTCACGTCAAGGTGCGCTCTTCCTGGGTGTGCTGACAAGGATGATTTCTGTTGCATATTTCTGCACAAGTACGGCACAAGGGAAACATCAGTTTTCCATGGCAATGGTATTGAAAAAGTGCGGATAATAACCTTTGGTCATTTCTGTCATTCCACTCAAAGACATGGCCAAGTAGCTCATCAAATCTTTAAACTGTACTTGACCCACTTGCATGAAAAAGATTTTGGCTCTGTTCAAAGTCACTTTCGGACGTTCGGTACTTTGTTCCGTATAGTATCTGAAAAGAAATTGCTCATCGTATCCCGAGACATTGTGAGCCATCAGCGTGGCATGACGATGACAATCTCCATAATGTTCGATGTCCTCTTGGCTCTACGTCTCGTCGAAGGGGTCAAAGATCCATTCGACCAGCGTGTTCCGTCCCTGAAAGATTTGTTTCACGTCCTCCAGGAATCTTGCTGCAGTGAGGGCAATTACTAAATATAGGCTCTTGGATGCACTTCTTGCATGCTCGATGAGCCGCACAGAAATTAGGAATATTAATGCCAGTCTCTTGAATGCATTCGAAATCGAAAAAGATGAGATTGCCTTTCTCATGATCATAGTCTTTCTCTTTATGTTTGAAATGGTATTTTTGAATGAAGCAATCGTGTTCCAGATCCACGATTTGGCGACAAATCTGACATCGTTTGTCTCCTGAACATATATGTGCCTTGGCATTATTGGTACTTATGCCTTGTCCACAAGTAGGACACAATCTGAGGAGTTGGCAAGCACTTTTCCGCTGTGAACCTGGTGTCTTCAGATGATGCTAGTAACAGGTAGGGTTGACAAAAGTACGCTGACAAGCAAGGCAATGCACTCGTTCTTGTCATTCATCCTGACAGGGTTGAGAGGCCTAAACATCCCTCACATTTCGATCCAGAATGCTTATGTTGCTCTGGATTGTTATAGCCATAGTCACATTTCTCACAGTAATAACTGTATCCCAAAAATGCGATGATGACGGTAATGGCATCGAAATGTACATCGTCATGATAGACGTGAATGTATTTTCCGTCTTTGAAATCTTTGCCTCGAAACAACAGAGGTCCGCGCACTTCTTGAAGAAATAGAAAGCTTCTCCAGGAAGGTCTCATGGTACACGTAAGTGAAGGCACTAAGCTCTCAAGAGATGAAAGGAGAAATTACTAATTAGTACGGAAGGGAGCGGAAGGAGGAAGTAAAGGAGTAGTAAAGGGAGCTTGCAGAAGAAGGTTAATAATGCAAATAGTGGCACATGAAGAGATCAGGAGAATGGAGAATAGGAGAAGAATGAAAACAGATGAGTAGAAGGAACATCTCACTGGAATTAGACTCTCACATTAGGACGTTTACTCTGACGTGATGCAGTAAAGACGGCATTTGTTAACAGACCAAATTAATGTGTTATTTTATAAATGGAGTGTAATTGAAATATTTATATCCGGAAATTGCTTGAGTAGTTATATTTATTATTAATATTTTTTAAATTGCTATATATGTTACCTTGAATCGTTCATATATTTAGGCTGTCGTCCTTGCTGAATGTTGCTCACGTGTCATTCAAAATCTAAATGTCCACCTTTCTGCTTTGTTAGCCATAATACTGTAGAGGGATTGTGACATAGTTTTTCACATATTTCTTGCACATATTGAGTGTTGTGGAGGAAAGAAGGCATCATCTTGAAATCCTTGATTTTTTTCTTCACGAACAGTGATATTTATGCTGTTATCAGAGAATATTTCATTAGACTCTTATTTATATAAATTTGGAAATGCACATGTCGGTGTTTGTTTTTCGTTTGTATGAATGTAACATGATAAAAGTTTTCTGTTATTCTCGTATGGGAAACACGATATAATGATAGCGATAACGAGGCTCAAATTCAAACGTTAGTGTCATGGAATAGCATTCCTTGTAGGTGCGACGATACACTGATAAGTTTGTAAAATAAGCTTTTCTCGCCATTGTAGCCTTGTAACTAAGAAGTATGATAGCCATCTTTAGCATGCAGTATGCTATAGAAATGAGGCCATTTACTAAGGGTCTCATCAATAAGTGAGATATCATGAGTCCATGTCCGTAGAATGTGACTTCTATTCAGACTGAAATCATTTTGTCCTCTGCAGGCCTACATATTTAATGAGTGAGTTACGTGTGATATGTTTGGCGTTGATAACCCACCATGTATTGCCAAAATACGTTCACTAAATATCTCTTCACAGTCTGAGTGTTAAAATCAGTCTTGAGTTCTGAATGTATGTGTATGATTTATACCGCAACCTGGTGATACAAACTATTCAACTAAAACAATGTGGGTTCGAATATTAGCTTTCTCGTGCGTTTCCGGAAAAGGTTTCAACAAAAGATTTAGAGAAAAACTCATAATGAAAACATTGCAGGCAAGAAGAATATTGTATGTTGGTTTGCGGACTTGTAATGCATCCGTTGCAGGAAACCAAACAAAATATATAAGCTGGCAGGCGGCATAAAGAAATCTGTAATAGTTTAAAATTACATCTAAGCCTACAGAGGACATTCACATAAAAATATACACACATACATATTTGGGATTACCGGATAACCGTAATATCACAGTGTTGATCTTCTGATGTACTAAATTACTTGACGATAAAACAGTTTTCGAGCTCGTATTCATCTGTATAATTTTGTTAGACAATTTCCTACATATGTTGCTGTATTTGGCATCTCTTCCGATTGCATTATTTGAGTTAAAGGTGCATCCAGGTACAATGGTATCAATTTACTTGTAACATGGACGTTAACTAATTGTACGTGATATAGTGTTTATTTGCTGGTTGTTCGCTATTTTGCTTCAAAGCAAATAAGTGCTGAACTAAATTATTGATTGGTTTTCGTCATCATTTATGGTTAAAATGTTAATGGGATTTTACTAGGATGTGTTGGAATCTATTGAAGATCTTAAATGACACGTAATTTGAAAAGGATTCGTCAGAAAATGGCAGCTAACTGCATAGTTGTTATATACATTCCGCCTCTTCCTCATGTAATGACTAATCAAAAGGTAACCCTGAATATTTTTCCCTTCAATGTATTATTTTTATCAATAGGATTTTTCTCAGTTGATTTTTGTTATTCTAGCAGACTGTATTCTAAGAACAGAAATTTGTTCCTTTCTCCGCCTCCGTCAAACTCCGTTCGTCCAAATAGAAATGCTGATATTTGTCTTTTGGTATCAATATTACTCCTTTTAACGCTTCTTCAGCTTGTTTTTAGCAACTGCATCATGACGACAATGATAGCATTTCTTAATTTGGTTCTGCGATCTGTTCTGAGTTTGACTATGATGCCTTTGTATGCCTTATCTGTCCTGAAACTAGAGGCTTCAGGACTTACTAATACTTGTTAAAGATACATTTCCAAATACGAGACCTATTAACTCATATTTCAACTAGTTCAAGAGCGAGTTAGAGGTACAGATAGGCAATGAGACTTAAATGTACGAAAGCATCATAGGTCGCAGTTTCATGATAACGTTCCACTTAGTTTAATCCTGCACATCATTCGTAGCATTGGATTGTTAAACGTGCAGCTATCATCGACCCCACCCACCAGCAAAAAGCCTAGTGAGTTTCAGCACACAGCAATAATGTTCACAATCCTTGTGCAGTAAGGTCCTTTTCACATGTTCGTCGTGTTCGTTAGGATAAATAATTTGTCCTCTGATAAAGGTAACGTTATTTTCTGTTATGATTATATACATATGCGTATGCAAACAATCTAGTACAAAATATCGTCCAAATTATACCTATACTCTTTGACTATGCGGATGTACATGTAGGTCAATTTCATGCTTTTTCCATGACTGGGCAGTTCGAACCATTTCATACCTTTTGCTTTAAAATTTGGAATGATTCGTTACTTAACAGTGTACGATATTCCTTTGTTCCAATCACTGAGCTTATCAGCAAAGGTCGCAACACTTCCTCCCATGGATTCTTCACTTCATATGCCTTGTATATCTTTACAGAAGAAGAAAATTACACGCACTACTATAAAGTATGTCATTCAAAATGCATTTTTAAGGTACTTCCTGCATGTGTTCCTTAACACTTTAAGAAAGGTGTTTTTAACTTCTAGGGACGGTGTGTTCGTGCATTTGTCACAACTGGACTGTTCGAATTTACGACATGCCTGTATATGTGCCTGTGTACAAGGGAGTAAGCATCAATGGCACATACACATAGATATTTATGTTGTTAAGAAAAGCTTTTAATCTACAGCAAATTATGAACATATTCACATTTTTAACACTTCAACCAATAAACAAATATTACATTAAACTAAATTCAAAGGAAAGATGTCAAAGATTCTTCTATCTTGCTCCAAATGTTAGTCCTCACGCACACCGGGAATACATGTCTACACATGACGGTCTAGTTGTACACACAGGATAGACGTATGCTTTCGCATAAGAAATAGTAATGGTCACATAGCGCTAAATTATGTAAGTCAACAAAGGTTAGGTACCTATACACAAATAAGGAACAAATATGTCCACACAGGATAGGATTATTACTTCATTACCAGCTTCGAACTCGTCATAAAGTTGGGAGGGCAACGGTCTCTTTGCACATTTTTACAGGTCGGGAGTTCGACTTGAATCTGCCTGTATCGTCTTGTCCAGCCTTCTCTTACTAACGAGCACAGTAATTCTTTGAATGCTCTGGCTTGTATGATGCAGGTACAAATAAGCGTACAACTCGGTTGCATGTTCTAGAAGCTGTATGGATCGAGGAATATTCTTAACAGTACATAATTGTTGAATCTTGCGGAACACGATTTGGAAGAATTCTGGGTTTGCCGGGATATCTCCTTTGGTCTTTGTCGGGTCGGTCAATACTGTTTGAAATTATAAAGTCAAGGTGGCATGTGAAATATTATCACGTTCGTTCGTAATATACCTCCATAAAACCTCATTGTAGGACATTAAGACTGGTGTTTTAGTGATTACTACATAAGGGTTATTATTTATATTCACGAAACTGCATCGCATGCCATGATATCTTTTCATTTTTGTCTGCGAGGTTTACACTAATAATTGAAATTTCATTCGTATTACTTAGCTTACTCGGGATGTTATCAAAGGGAAATCACTCTGGCTCGGTCGTAACATATCCAGACAACTCTTTCACTAGAATCAAAGCTTGTATCCAAAAGGTTTTGCCACTATTGGCTTCCACTTGTGGATAGAGTGTGTTGATATGTGGAACCTAAGCTACAATAATGAGATACAGTTCAATCAACAATTTAATGCCATCTATGTTTTGTTCTGCACACCAATCAAAGAAGAGAGATCATGAACTTGCAACTGAGAGTCTTCTAGCATTCATAGAACTCCTTTTGATGAACTCGAACAGTTCCGAATAGGTAGAACTATGTTGAGAATACAAGTATACTAACTCTAAAGCAGTGGCATGTATACAAGTTACTTCCGGTTCAAAATTAATACGCTCTATATTTTCGCAATCAATCACCCAGTAGTCCACTTCATTTTGAGGTGACAAATCAAGTTGTATAGTG
This sequence comes from Sinohyriopsis cumingii, assembly GCA_028554795.2. Classification (NCBI taxonomy): domain Eukaryota; kingdom Metazoa; phylum Mollusca; class Bivalvia; order Unionida; family Unionidae; genus Sinohyriopsis; species Sinohyriopsis cumingii. The sequence continues at coordinate 68,685,317 of CM068824.1, forward strand.
ACAATTTTTCACCCATGCGGTATTTGATCATCGAATCACTCAGCTTAGTAATAATTCTCGGCATAGTGCCTTTCGGCAGTAGTGTCTGCTCCGGATCTTCTTCTGTGCCACCTTTTATTAACGTGACCTCAGGGGTTGAAGTGTGCGCATTATCAGGCAGAATGTCTATAAGTCCCCACTCTTCAAAAATGTCATTTTGAAGAAGGTACTGTACAAGGTGCGCTTATGGTTTTATGTTTATTTCTAAAATCCTGTTCAGGAAATGTGCACATATTTTCTTTATCTTCATCAGTTGGCTGTAAACTTTCATACATTTTTTTGCCAGTCGTAAAATTTTCAGCACCAAGAGTCGTCGCTGTAGAGAATTTGAGATTCGTCTTATTTTTTGAACCAACAAATAATGCGAGGTATCGTCATCGTGTGCGCAAGAAAAAGTTGCAACTTTGCCTTGGAAACCTTTTTAATGACAGTTGTCTTGCAACGGACATTGGCCACAGACACCATTTGCACAACAGTGCAACATCTGTTCCACTCACTGCGATGCTGAATGGCCCGAGCTTTAATTGGACATACTATCAAATATCAAAGGTTCCCATTATAATGGCCAAATTCATCGAATGACCTGTGGAAAAAGACTATTGAATGAAGTGTTCATAAAACGTTTGAAGGTTTTACAGGCTTTTGATTAGTTTCATTAATTCGTTTAGGTCATTTTGTGGTACTTACCATTTAACAATTGGTATACCGTGCTTAGCTAACTCTTGTAGTTATGCATCATTTCCAACTCCAACAATGGAGCACCATCCCTACGTTGTTGAGATTCAACCATTTTATTATATTTAAGATTGCAGTTGGTTTTAAAAAGGTAGGTTGTTTGTTTTATCTTCGGTATCTGAAAATTGGATAGCACCGTATCTAATATCGTTATGTGTTTGATAGGACCAGCTCTTAGTATATTGTGTCTCTGATGTCGAGTTATTGTCCGTCACACGTGTTCTGTATTACTTTGTTATTGTGGACTAGTTTCAAATTACTGTGTAAACTGAACATTTGTACTATGCTTTAATGCTTTCAAGTTAATTCTTACAGGATCAGTTGGACGTTTATTTGGAGAAAAATAGGTCCAGGTGGTGATGAAGCATTAAATTACGTATAATATTTGTTAGGATCAAAATTATCATTTAATGGTTACATCCATTCCTGTCCGTCCTGATGGAGGATGGACGATCAGCATCCACGTGATGGACAAACCTGTAAAATATTCTAACAGGAGCATTAGTTGTATTAATACTTTTTATATATGAGCTACCTTTATCAACAGTTTGAGCTAATGATGTACTCCTGTATTTTTAAGATCATCAATTTGTTCTTGTAATTGAAGTCTAGTAGTTCCAATGAATAGATTTTATTGTTGCACATCAGAATGTGATTCATTTGTTAATGATGTAGACATTCCTTGATCATTGGTATTGTTGGCGATATTTGTTTGTTGCAAACTATCAATAACTGGAGCAAATGTATCTATTTGAGATTGAAATTGTGGTAATCCTGATTTTGCATTCATTCAAATTGTTTACTTTACAGTATTATTTATTATGTATTGCAATTCTTTCATGCAAGTATTTCATTCTAGTTGTTTGTTTTACACTATTATTGATTATGTATTGAATTTCTTTCATGCAAATGGTTTGAGTGGCCAAGTGGTCTAAAGCGCACACCGTTACGGACCACTACCGTCTCATCTCTCTGCGTGGGTTCGAGTCTCGGGATAGGCAAATGTGGGTACTGGAGAAAGGTTGCCAGTAGCTTCTCGTCGGTGGATGGTTATTTCCTGGATTTTCCCGGGTTTTTCGTCCACCATTTATACTGGCCACCATGTATAGCCTATCTTGTGCTGAAAAATATATTTCATGCAAGTATTTCATTCTTTCATTCTAGTTATTTGTTGTGCAGTATTATTGATTTATATCGAATTTCTTTCATGCAATTAATCATTCTAATTGCTAAACCATGATTGTCTGATAATACATTTTCAGCGCACTATCCATGGATTCGCCACTAAGGCCTGTGTTGTCCTATTGTGTTTTAGTCCGATTACACGTGATTACACGTGATGTAGTACAACAGCGACGCTGTCCTGGTTTCCACTGGCAACATTCTATCCTGATAGGGTGTACAGCATTGGTGTAAAGTTAAGATAGTGAAATGAAAAACGTCCAACTGAAAACTGAATTGCAGTTTACGAAGAAATATGTGTTGCTTATGATGAGGAAGCTATAATAACAACTGGTCACTTGAGGTATATCAAAGCATTACTGATTATGATTGATAACTGACCACGCGAGGTATATCAAAGCGTTACTGATTATGATTGATAAATGACCACGTGAGGTATATCAAAGAAATTATTGATTAAGATTGATAATTGACCACGTGAGGTATATCAATGCATTACTGAATTTGATTGATAATTGACCACGTGAGGTGTATCAATGCATTACTGACTTTGATAATTGCCCAGGTGAGTTATATCAATGCATTACTGATTTTGATTGATAATTGACTACGTGAGGTATACCAAAGAAACTACTGATTAAGATTGATAATCGACCATGGGAGGTATCTCAATGCTTTACTGATTTTGATTGATAACTGACCATGAGAGGTATATCAATGTTTTACTGATCTTGAGTGATATTTGACCATGTAAGATAATCAATGTTTTACTGATTTTTTATTGATAATTGACCATGGGAGGTATATCAGTATTTTACTCATCTTGATTGATAATTGACCATGGGAGGTATATCAATGTTTTACTTATCTTGAGTGATATTTGACCATGGGAGATATATCAATGTTTTACTGATTTTTTATTGATAATTGACCATGGGAGGTATATCAGTATTTTACTCATCTTGATTGATAATTGACCATGGGAGGTACATCAATGTTTTACTGATCTTGTTTGCTAATTGACCATGGGATGTATATTAATGTTTTACTGATCCTGATTGATATTTGTCCATGGCATGTATATCAATGTTTTACTGATCTTGTTTAGTAATTGACCATGGGATGTATATCAATGTTTTACTGATCCTGATTGATATTTGACCATGGGAGGTATATCAAAATTTTACTGGTTTTGATTGATAATTGACCATGGGAGGTATATCAGAATTTTACTGATCTTGATTGATAATTGACCATAGGAAGTATATCAATGTTTTACTGATTTTTGATTGATAATTGACCATGGGAGGTATATCAAGGTTTTACTCATCTTGATTGATAATTTACCATGGGGGGAATATCAATGTTTTACTGATCTTGATTGATAAATGACCAAGGGAGGTATATCAATGCTTTACATTAAAAAATAACCACACGACTAATATAACGTTTTGGAAAACAACGTACTTATCCAGCGAATCGAAGTTGTAATTGCAATGGTTTTTATAGCTTGATTCCAGGTCTTTTGTAGGTTTTATAATTTGATTCCATGTCATTTGTGGATTTTATTTGTTTCCAGGTACTTAGTAGGTGTTCGTAATTTCCAAAAACCTTTCTGCAGTTTGGTCTTATGATTTATGAGCTGTTGTCTTGCCAGGTTGCACATGCAACACTTACAAAACTAAAAACAGTCAAACATGAATTTAGTAAGCGTATATTTCATGTGTGCTTTGAGTTCTTTTTGTTCTTAATTGTTTACGGACGATGCTGTCACTGCATCATTTGTTAATCTGTTCCAAGGAAAAATACTTCCTTGGGTCTGTGAGGGAGTGTTCCTTTAAAGGCTTCAGTGACCTACCTTATGACATTGATTGTAACACGTGAGGCTCATGTCATATCCTTTGTGACCACATCTCCATTGGTAATAATTTCATAGAATTTTATTACATCACCCGAAAACCTCTACTAAAGAAAGTAAAGTTGGTAAATCAACATTTTACAACATTACCGTGAAAACCCCAAAGTCGTATTATAAAACGTCAAAATAACGTCAAGCTAAACGTCAAACTCCCTCTTTATCTCTCTCTCTCTCCAAACTGAAACTGCATATTTAAAATGATGTGCAAGGCAATTATGCATATGAGGGAACCATGTAGTCCAAGACTGTATTTTTTTCTGAATTATTCATATTATCCGCTTGACTAATCTTGCTGGGAGGACCAATACCTTCCGGCAAAGAAAGGATCGTTAGCGGCTACCAATCAAAAAAATAAAGTTTCTATAGATTCCCCTTCAGTAGCCTATGTAGATATGTCTTAGAAATCGTCAACGTTCACTGTAACATGTGTCAGTACTCATCAATAATTAACGCATCATAGTAAATGCTCTGAAAGCTGAGTCAGCTCTTTATTTCGAAACCCAGTGAACTTATGGAAGTTTAGAAAGGTGTGCGTGTGATTTGGATTTTTAACGTAGCTTTAACAATTTTTCAGTCATATCGCTACGGTGTCTGTAGTGTGGCAGTTTATAGTAATGTCTAGCACTGGGGCATCATGCCGCAGACATGTAGCAAGATGTCCTACCCAGTCACATTATCCTGACACCAGGACGACCAATCCTAAACACTAGCCTCTAAATGCTGAGCGCCAAGCGAGGCAACTGTTAGTACCATCTTTGTAAGTCTTTGGTATGACTTGGCTAGGGATCGAACCCTGGACCTCCCGCATCCAAGGTGGACTCTCTAACCACTAGGTCAACGGAGCGGTGTTTAGAAAGGTAACATAAGTTCAGCTTCAGTGTACAATACAATTGTGTTTGATTTATTTCAGTGTATTTGATTCATTCGGCTGCTGCTAGCTTCAGTTAGGGTTTTAGTGTAGCTAACACATTTGAAAATATACAAAATGATTTTTCAAAGATAAGATAAATGACTCGCTGCAAAGTAAAGAAAATAGTACAGAGGATTGAATACTTATGGAGTGGAACCTTGTCATCAAGTTTCAAAAAGGGGGAAGTTTCCCTATGTCATGGTACCTTTGTGACACTCTTCTGTAGGCTATCTAAAACAGCTAAATCGTATATAAGTTGCATAGGCACTGAAACAATGGAAAATTTCTAAATACGTCTAGAGATAACTATGTTAGAACTATTCGAGTTACCAGGTGAAGATAATAGGCAAGTGATTTGTAACACTTGTTTCTGCCTATGATGTATGTTTCTAGAGGATTAAATACAAAAACATGATTTCCTCAATTTTCGAAATCACTATTTATCATTGTAGTAAAAGTTTAGTTTTGTTTTACCTGCAAAACTTAAAGAAGCCATTTGCTTTACATATGTAAAATAGTTCCTGAATGAAACGAAATGACACACATGATCGTGCCAGGTATTTGCATGATATGCACTTGTATATATTCTTAATTTTAAAATGTAGGTCATGCTGATCTAAATCCATTGTTTCAAGTAGGTAAAGTATTTTATTTATTCGAGTTTTAACCCGTTATCTTGCCTTAAAATTCCTACAGCTCTGTTATCATAGCACTTCTGAAAATCAGTCTTAAAAAATGCTAGAAGTAATTTTTGAAATATTATTAGCAAATAATTTTTACTGCGTAAAACAAAACAACTACGAAGAAAGATTGTATTTACAATCAGAATACAACCTTTAAAGGATATAAACCGAGACAGTTATATCTTCGAAAATTTATATATGGTTTTTCTGTTAATTACGCTTACAACGTGCACTGAAACAAAATTCTTGAGTTTATAAGGTGGGAATAATTTAATCTACTTTTGACCCAACTTATGACAAATGTAAATGTTTGGTACGTGCTTTGTTGCTCCGGGTACATTGAAAGAGAAATCAACCAACAAAACAAGCACGAGTAGTATTGAGAAAAAGAGAAGAAGAAAAAAAAACCAATCCTTATTAGCGTTTACCTGTAATCGGAAGCATATAACACATTTTATTACCTAGAAAAGTGTACGTTTGATTGAACCTATTAAACCACAGTGCATAAAACATAAGTTAGTACATTTCCTCAACTGCTAATGAAGATAAAATACAAATCGCGTGAAATATATCCACGTAAATATTTATACTCATTCCATCTGTTCTCACTGCTGCACGCGGTGCATATGTCTTGTTCGTGTCTTTTCGACTGATTAAAGGGCTAATGCGCATTTATCTATATTTATAATCGCTGCAAGTCAAGGCAAATGTTGGCTTATTTTTATATCCGAATGATTAATGTCTTTTCATCTTCTTCATACTAAATGTTTGCTATATTGCGCTTTAATATAGTAAAATAGCAAAACCCTTGTATGCAACTCTTGAAAGCTAAAGCGTTTTCCATCAAACTTTCTATGTAATATTTTTTGTTGACGAAACAATGAATACGTATCCATCAGAGACATTGATAAACCACGCTAAGACTTGCTCTTCGATAATGTTTCTCGTAAATGTGGGTAGAACGCTGCGATGAATATAATATTTTATTTAAAAAATCGAGAGAGCTGGCTCTTCTACTTGCATACTAAGCATACGATTAGCGCAAAGGTGTTAACGGCATGCTTTTAATATTTTGGCACGTTATCATTTTTTTAAAAACAAGGTTACTTCATCTTCTAAAATTAACCACCCATGGATAATCGGAGCTTATAAGCATCTTCGAAAAGTATGGGTTACATGATTAGTAGCACTTATTTCCACTGCATAGATACCACCAGCTCATTTCCTACGGCAAGTATTCAAAATCTACTTAGGTAAAAGATACAACATACAGACATTTTAGAAGGAATCGAAATAAACAATGTGGACAATGCTTTGTATGTTTATGTTTGTGGTAGCACAATTCACTTCGAGGTTGTCGCGTGTATTGGCTTTGACAGTTCCAGTATCAAGACTGAACCAGCTATTTTGTGAACCGAGTAGAGGAACACGGAAATAAATATCTGAGTTTACATTGTTAAGTATAATTTTACAAACATTCACCAAAACCAATGGCGCTGATACTGGCAACACGCAATAATTTCAAAAGAAATTCTTTTGCGCACAATTTACGCACCTGCAAACGCTTGAATTACAGAAAAAGTGCAACATCAGCAATTGTTCCCATTCTTATAACTTATAACAAGTATATCTTACTTACTGAAATTGTGCCAACAATAGTATTCGTCCAGTTGGTGTGTCAGACCCACATTACTTAATTAAATTATTCCAGGCGTCAAAAAAGAAGATTAAAGTTGCATAACAAATCTGAATATGATTGTAATCAATGCTGTCTTTGTTTTGAAACAAGCAAAGGAAACTGAGATGAAATAAGAAAAACAAACTGAAAATTTAATTAATAAAGACATATATATATATATATATATATATATATATATATATATATATATATATATATATATATATATATATATATATATATATATATATATATATATATATATATATATATATATATATACATACATACATACATACATATAGATATATATATATATATATATATATATATATATATATATATATATATATATATATATATATATATATATATATATATATATATATATATATATATATATATAATTGAGTTCGGGCTATTTCCAAAATGAGTGGCAATAAATCATTTGCGCTGGGAGACATTTCCGATTGCAGAGACAATCTATTTTGAGTTAAATCTCATAAAAAAGGAGAGAGACAGAGAGATAGACAGAGAGACAGACAAATAGAGACAGAGAGAGATTCCAGATAATGGTAATTTAGTATGGACAGAAATTGGACACACATACAGACTTTAATTTATTTCTGCATAGGTGTGACTCAACTGTTGTGATTATCAGCGGTGAAAAAACCGCGTTCTCTTTACCACGCGCTTGTGCGTATTCTACAACAGCAACAATCTTGAACATTGTGAACGCTGAATAAAAACCATCGTACATTTCGAAAAGGTAGCTAAGTAGGACTATCTGAAACCGTACATGCTGGATAAAATTCAGTATTAAACCAAACAGTAAAACTTCAAGAACGAAAAATAAGCAACTGGAAATTGCAGTGTCTGAAGCAGCGGTTGCAGTCAATGTCAAATCACAAAAATTGACATTTAAAGTAAACTACACTCCTGGATGTATTCTGTAGAGATCACAGCATCCAGTATACGAGTTATAATGAATTTTTATCTATATTGCTTTCCATAATGTGCTAAAACTATGATACATTAAGTACTTTTATTTCCAACACAGAGATTGCTTCTCAAGTAAATGGATGAGGTGGGCCGGCCATGTTGAATAGTCGGATTTAACGATTTAATAATTTGCCCCATGCCTTTGGCTAATGTTGAGCAACAGATAGACAGACAAACAGCTTAATAGCCGTACAGACAGACAAATAGAAAAACATTTATTTTTAAAAAAAGTGGATGCGAGAGTTGACAAAAGTGTGTGTGTGTGTGTGTGTGTGTGTCTGTGTCTGATACACTAAGTACTTTTATTTCCAACACGGAGATTGTTTCTCAAGTAAATGGATGAGGTGGGGCGGCCATGTCGAATAGTCGGATTTAATGATTTAATAATTTGCCCCATGCCTTTGGCTAATGTTGAGCAACAGACATACAGACAAACAGCTTAATAGCCGTACAGACAGACAAATAGAAAAACATTTATTTTTAAAGAAAGTAGATGCGAAGGTTGACAAAAGTGTGTGTATATATACATATATATATATATATATATATATATATATATATATATATATATATATATATATATATATATATATATATATATATATATATATATATATATATATATATATATATATATATTACACGTTATCAACTTGAAATATTATTGGAAATCTGAAATATGTTCTATTCATTATGAATAAATAAACGTAATATTAGCCCAACCTTAGAATCAGGAAGCAATTGCAATATATCTTTAGCACATTACAAGTATTTCCTGGCATAAGGCGACGCTCTTGCCGCCAGTTTCCTGTCCTGAAGCCAAGATTATACTCGCCCCATCTGCTGGAGCAGACGAGAAATTCATCTTCTATTGACAAGGTGCGGGAATGTATTGAGCTGCAACAGCTATATCGTGCTGCCAATAGAAAGTAATCGCAATTACTTCATGTTTTGGTACTCGTTTCTTGATGGCGAAACCTTATCAATTGTAATGGATGTCATGTGGATTAGATTCCTTGTTTGAGTAAGATTGATCTCCGTTGTTGCGAAAAGAATCATTTGTATATGATCATTCAGGACTCTCTCTCTCTCTCTCTCTCTCTCTCTCTCTCTCTCTCTCTCTCTCTCTCAGTAATGACGACTATTTACTTTGTTTTCGATGAGAAAGAACTGGCTATTTTAAAATATCATCTGATAAGTAAATACATAGATCAACGGGGTTTGCCTCTGTTTATAAATAGTTTTACTTTTTGGTTACTATACTCTAGCTCACTTATTGTTGCAAAAAGGGATATATAGCTAAAATGGTGTGTGTCTTCTGTTACTTTTAGTTTCTAGTCATAGTTGTTACTGTACCTCTCGCTTGTGCAGTTTCTTGGTTTTACTATACCTCTCGTCTGTACAGCGTCTTTCTTTTACGGTATATCTCGTGTGCACAATCATGCTTTCTACGGTACTTCTCGTTTGTATAGCGTCATATCCAGTACCTCTCGGTTCGCATTGTTTGAACTACATTAAACGTGGGATATATATTTATTACACAAAGCTTATCTTATATAATGTTTAGACACATGAAGCTCAAAAATCAAGCCCGTTAAAGTGTTTGTATTCTATTAAGTTCCTGAAAGAGTTCTGACGAAAGTTTTACAGAGCAAACTTTGGTACAGCCAAGACAGCTATACGGATATCTAAATCAAGGAATGCTTTACTTTTTACAGCTTATCATAACTATAAAGACGGCTTTATCATTACATACTTTGAAACCGGAATGCAAAATGGTAAAGAAGGGATATTATACTGGGCACTTCTTTTGTCGTTATAGCATGAAGTCAAATTAATCGATGTAGCTTCGTCGATAGTTTTTGTAAATGTCTTATATATGGCTTGAATACGCTCTCTTGCGCATGCGTGTTTGATAATAATATCACGATCATCTAATTGGCTGAAATTGTGCGCAAAATATCGCCGTCACTGGTTTTGAAATAACTCTTTCTGAATTTCCATGGTCCCAAAAACCAATTGTTTTCTGAATGTTCTCGAAAAATGCTTTGAACAGATTAACTGATCACAAAAGTACTCCACTCCATTCAATCAAACCGCTTTAAATCTAAGTATAGGTTGCGATGGATTTGTCTCAAGCTTTGGTTTTTGTCAGACTGAATGTTAATATCTACCGACTGCAGGAAAGTGTTAACAGCTTGTAAGTAACGTTTGAAAAATATATACATGTCTCTGGTTACTACAATTTTTGTTTGCCTCAGTACCTATTTTGAAACATTTAACCTTTTCTAAATAGTTAAATATATGTTACATCATTGTTCTATTGAATCGGCTACACAAGTCATGACTAGAGGACCATAAACCAGGACTTACGTTCACATATATACTGCGAGTCAACTGCTTTCAATGCATAGATCTTTTCCTTATTTCGTTGAATCAGTTAGATACATAATTTGTTGTTATCTTTTCCTCGTGAATACAACGCACAATAAAACAATTAAAATATTTAGGCCTCACGATGTAATCAAGAATATTTATATTCTGACATTGTTAAATTCGAGACCAACAGAAAGCTATCGCATGTCACGTGCTTTCAAAATGCCTTGCCCGAAACCTATTTCTTCTCTTAAAAACATCCATATCATGTTGATCGTAATGGTAAATCCTGGGGGTAATATTAGGGTGATTTATTGTCCTTATCAAACGTAAAGATATGAATCATTCAAATTCGTTCCAAACCTTTCCAACAGAGATTTCAATTACAGTCTATAACAGGGTTTCCACATCGACTCCTGACCGTTTCTCAAATTACAGAATACGGGAAGCAGAATCAAGACATACTCGGATTCATTTCTTGTACTTTTTATAGATATATTTTTGGCGGATCGATCTAATCAGTTGCTGCCGACGTTGTCTAGGTTCTTAGACAAGACAGTTGTCGGTATTTCCGCTCTAATTCAGATATGTTGAGCCACTTAATTCTTCCTTACGATTATTTTTTTCTCTTCCATGTACTTCCAAACCAAGAGTAAGGCCAAATCATGGCAGAATCATATTTTGTTTCCTATTGAATCGGGACTTTTACCCTTGACATGGCTCTGTAATGAACTCAGTTTGTTTGTTTCTAAGCGTATTTATGATGTCCCAAACTTTCAACTTGTTCTTAAACAAGGAACTATGAATAATATCGTCTCTGAAAAGTTGAGTGTATCAATACTAATGACTATCCAGCGTATTCGTCTCTGAATAGTTTCGTATATCATAGAAAATAAATATTAATAAAAACCATATTATTAATAACAAACACGAATGTATTTGTCACAATTCTATTCAATAAAGCTAACTTTAATTTTACGTTGGTCATATCTATGATGATAATTTTCTCTTAAATTTGTATATAGTCCATGAGTCAGGCGGGTCAGCTGGTATCTCTGGAACAAAGAAAGTGACCCTTATGGTTTGGCGTTGAAATAACATATATAAACTGATTACATGCTGGCAAAATAGTGTAGGATTTTTTTTTCTACGTACGACAAAACATGGAGTGTACTTATTTTCAATGCGTCTTTTTCAATTTACTTTTCAAGGCTATTCGAGTGCTCTTACATGAGCTGAACTCCAAATGCGACAGGAACTGTTTATAGCGACGTAAGAAAGTATTGATATGCTAAGATAATCTGGCATCAGGTGTTAATCATAATACAGTCTAATCTCCTTTAAATCAATTAAATTGCAATAACACTCAGACTCTAGAATCCGTATTAGAGTCGTCCAGAATTATGCATTTTACAAATCCGTAAGGTTCTGGCTAAGACATTTTATAAAATGAGAACGGTATCCGTTGCAAAGTAATTCGTCTTGTATTTCTTTAAATATTGAGTCGGATTACTTTTCTTGTTGCTCTTGTTGTTGTCTGTGGGTGGTGGTGAATTCTAATTTATAATCCGAGTCAGAGGCTGCGTTAGGAGTACGCGGGGCCTAGGGCCGACCATTACCGCGCGGGGCCTGTATCAGCGCTTCCAATTTATCGGAGAATATAGCTTGACAAACTCATAACGACGACCTTAGGCCTGAAGCACGGGGCCCCCTCAAGAGCGGGGCCTGGGGCGGTCACCCCACTTGCCATCCCCAAACGCCGTTCATGATCCGAGTCAACCTATTTTTAAAAGACCAAAAGGCTTTCCTTTCTCTTCAAACAATGAAAAATGTGTATATTCCTTTAAGATATTGTATTTTTATAAATAGACATCATTCCAGCAGTTGTTTAAATTAAGGAAGCACCATATCACCATAACCAGATCATCAACAGGCTTTATCTTAAGAAAAAAAAAGAAACATCTCATACAAACCGGCTGTTAAACCGACATTTTATTCAGAAATAAAATAAATAACACATACAAACGAACTGTTAATATAAGCAGAATTTCAAAAAATTCTTTTCATCTGCGAGCATATTGCTGTCGAATTCGAAAATCATGCAATTTACCATACGTAAATCGCAGAGTACCTGTTTTTATAAAACGAAATATAAAATTAGCTTGTCTTGGAGTGAACAGAGGCTTGTTGCGATGTTATACCCCGGACATGATACCTTCTGCTATCTTACCGATAGAACACCAATTGCCGGTGTTGATGCTGTTAGTCTTTCTATTAACATAACATTAATATATCGACCTCAACAATCCAACAAAAATTACTTTTTTATGTTACTACCTCTTGCACAGTTACTGCGACTACATTGCTGATGTTGCTCTTTATTGTACCATGCTACTATTGTTACGTGTTTAGGCTCTAATGAACAGTAACAATAGAAAGAGTGAAAACAACAAGCTTTGATAAATTTAACAAATAATTTATTTCCCTGGAAAAACATTGTAAAAATGTAAACAAAATAAGAACTTACGGTTTTAAGAACCAAAAATAATCCAAGAAAAATCCAAGAATTAAATTTTAGAAGTCCTAGTATTGAAATGTTCTAATGGATTCAAGTTCGAGTCCCAACGAAAATGCCAAAATAAAAGGCGATGACATATATTGTAGTCAGTATAACGCTGATGTGTTTAAAGTTCTTTGTGAACCACAGAGAATAATATCCCGGTGTTTAAATTCCGAATAAAATTTAAAGAAATATCTTTGTCTGAGAATTTGTATGAGCACTCAAATATTTCCAGGAAAAAGATTTAATCTTTTAGAGTCCAAATAATTTAAATAAAAATTAAAATGTAACTCCAAACTGGCCATTAATAAACACTTTCCAGTGTAAAGGTGTAAGCCAAATCTGAGAAATATTTCTCTAAACATTACTATTAAATCAAACTACTGCGCAATTTCGGAAAACCCAGAATTGCGAAATAGAGGCTTTTTACATCTAAAATTACGTATGACCTTGACAAAAACCAATCAGTTTACTCCAAGAATAAACTAAAAATAGGAAGATGTTTACTTGTCTCAGCGATTTCTGAATCAAGGTCCGGAACTATGTCAAAAACAGAAACAGTGTTTCTATTATCAGGTATTTATGAAAAGAGTCAGGTCAGATTGAATTTTCTGAAAAAAATGCCAAAATCAAGTAAACAAGATTACATTACTTTGCCATATGATGAAATTTTTAAAAATTTAAACTTACAAATAGTCAATTAAATTAAATCAAATATAAATGTAGTCAAATATACATAAAACTATTGCTACTATTACTACCTATCCAATCCATAAACAGTTACTGATGTTGAACCTGGAGTTGCTACATCTGGAATCATTACTACGAAAGCATTACTGCTGCTACTTTTTCTACTAAATTGCTGCTATAACTACTGCTAGTAATAATACTCCTGCTCCTGGTACTAATACTTTCTTCACTATCTAGCAACAAGTATCGGTGCTGACGAGGCTGCTGCTGCCTCTAACACTGTTGCCAGGATATCATTGCTGATTTCTGCGACTGCACTACTCATGCTATTTCTTCATCTTTTAAAATCAATCTTGTCTTGCATTTTAAAGTGTAGGTCCCTTTAGTCCTTGCCCTACATTTTAAATGTAGGTCCCTTAAATCTTTGTCATGTATTTTAAAATGTAGGTCTCTTTAGTCCTTGTCCTATATTTTAAATGTAGGTTCCTTAAATATTGTCTTGCATTTTAAAGTGTAGGTCCCTTTAGTCCTTGCCCTACATTTTTCTTGCATTTTAAAATGTAGATCCATTTAGCCTTTGTCTTGCTTTGTATACTGCATGTCCCTTCAGTCCTTGTATTGCACTGTAAAATGCAGGTCCTTTTAATCACTGACTGGCATTTTTAAATGTAGATCTCTTCAATCATTGTCTTGCGTTTTAAAATATCGATCCGTTCCTTCAGTCCATTTCCTGCGCTTTAAAATCTACGTTCCTTCATTTCTTGTCTTATATTTCTAATATTGATCCCTTCAGTCCTTGTCTTGCATTTTAATGTGTTGGTCCCTTCAATCATTGTCTTGCATTTTGAACTTCATTATCTCTGTTCCTGAATGTAAAATGTAAGGTTATAGAATTAACCTAAGTAGTGGATGAATTAGAACATCGCAAATGTGGTTATAGCGGCATGTACTTGTGAACGTGTATTACTGGTTATTAACATACATAGGTTTGTTGCTTAAATTCGGAAAATGAAGTGGCCATTTTGTATTACCAGGATGCATTAGATGGTTGTTATTAGTTGACCGGTTTTGTGTTCTTTGTATCGATTGACATTGGTGAACATATTCGCATACATTTCGAAATTCGTTTAGTGGTTGCTTAAACTCTCATTCAACATGAGTTATTTTTATACGTCATCAATTCCGAGATCAAAGAAAATTTGCGAGGAATGAATAAATTACTTACGCAAGATGATGCTGTGGTAACTCACCTTGAATATCAACCACGCTTCCTGTTTAGTGTCACCAATTACCGTGGAAATGGCAGAACTGTCATGTAGCCTTCTCACGCAGTGGTCTCAAGTCAGTACGTCTTTGCACATCTTTGTGTCACCAATGAACAGACGTTTCACTATGTCCGAATGCTATGCGGCCCCGTGGCGCACTTGACCGAGGTAAGTGACATCTTAATTTGTGCCAGTAGTACTGGCTATGCTGTAAAAACTTGTGACTTGGAGATGCAATGTATTGTAAATGCCACGTAGGACTATCAGTTCCCATATCTATCTAGAATTATGCTCGTGAGTGTTTTCATGGTTTTTCTTCAGAGTTATGGAAGCTTATCATCGAGGTATCATACTTCAAACCACTGAACGTCTACATCACTTAACCTCTTCGCAGGTGAACGTTAATTTTGGCTTGGACATGTTTGTATTACGATGGGACTACTGTCATGCCGTCTGATAAGTGTTAGATTGTGGCTGGAACTTATGTGTATTACGATGGTACTACTTATGTCATGCCATGTGGAAGTGGTAATTATCTCTTAGACATATTGATGTTTCGACGTGAATGCGTATGGTACAAGAACACATTATAACTGCGCTTCAAAATTCAAAAGAAACTATTTTTAGGATGGTATTATATCTACCAAAAGAGTCAAAACTTAAGATCACCATCATGTTAAGGAGACGGTAGTTCAACATCAAACGACTCGGTGGCTTCAACTCAAACAGCGGTACATGTAGGTGTACGTTGTTTTCAAGAATATGCAATAGCCAAGACCTGATGTTTAAAGATTAGAATTTTTGAAGTGACTTCCTGTTTTTATGGAATATTCCGTTGCTATATTTTGCTTCAGTATCATATTCGGTAACATAGTTATAGAATAGCTAAAAGATAGTCAAACGAAACGAGACAAACAGATAACTGACCACCATAATTAATTAATTCATTAAAACCTTTAGATTCGTGATCAATTGGCACTCTGATTCCAATGTATTGTGTTTGTGTACATATATATGATTCATTCTAGTACTTTTGCGAATGGTTAGTGTTCAACATCCAAGATTCTAACCATCCCATCTGGTGAAGCAGATGAGAAATTCATTTTTCTATGTATAAGGTGAGGGAACTATCTGGCTGCAAAAGGTTGATCCATCTGTAAAAATAATGGCACAAAAGTTATAGTACTTTTGGATGGTCGATATTATTAGCAAAATTATATCAATCGTAATGGCTGCTGAATGGATTTTACATATGCGGGGTGTGTGTGTGTGTGTGTGTGTGTGTTGTGTCTGTCTGTTTGTCACGAAGTGGATTATGAAATGAAAAGACGATATCAATGGATATGCAGCGATGCGTAAATATAAATATATTTTAATACTTCCTTAATTCACTGGAAGCAACAAAGTCAATACTACGGTTATTCAACCTGATAATCCTTAAGGTCACGTGCCTTATTCCAGTTTTAAAGTACTGTAAACATTTCGTACAACTGGTGTATATAGTCTGCAGTACTCTATATTAAAGACAAATTTACAGTGATTGGGTTTCTTATTTATTATACAATATTCTTCGTACCATTATTTATTTATTTCAAAAAATATGGATGATTCCTTTTTCTAATATACACTTCCAAGATGTAACCAGAGAAAGTTTGTTTTCCACTTCTTTCTTTTCATTTAAATATGCCGATCAATTGAACAGCAACATCTGCAATTCGAACAGAAGTCATCGTCTTAGGTTCATCCCTTTTGCAACATTTGTTTATAGAAGGGAGGCTCTGTTTTATCAAAACCAAGTTCATTACAGATCTACACCAAATTGATTACATACATTATGTATAGAATTTAAAGAAACAGTGCATGTACATATTCTGTTATGTTTGAAGTTTTCTTTTGTTTCGCATTTGATAAGCTAATGGCCTCACATAAATGGTTTTATTTACCAGATGTAAATTGTCAGGTGTTTGTTTGTATATGCCACATTCTGCGTTGCATGGAACAATGGGGGGCTGGTAAATGATAGTTTGTAGCAGACATTTTAACCATAATGCTGCCAGTATAAACGTTCTTCGTCTAACTACCAGCAAGCCACCATTAGCACCACTACTATACCACAAACACTACCATATCTATTACAACTACGAACGCTACTAGAGGCTCCGGGTGGCTGTGTGGTCTAAAGTGCCTGCCTTTACCAATTATTGCCATTTTACCTCTGTCCTTGTGGGTTCCAGTCTAGGGCTCGGACAATGGGTTTTTTGAGAAGTCTTGCCAGTAATTTCCCGGGGTCGCTGGTTCTTCCCTGAGTTTTCTAGGGTTCTTCCTCCACCAATTATACTGGCCACCATATATAGCCTATCAAACAATGAAATATAACATTAAACCCATTAACAACCAATCAGCAAACAAACGAGGATACTTCAGCAATTGCCGTAGCAAATACCACTAACGATATTACTTGCTCCACTGGAACAGTTCCTCCCTCTAGTGCACCTTCTACCGATATCAGCGACAGCACTGTTACTCTCCCACCAACATCAGCGACATCACTGTTCCTCTCCCACCAACATCAGCGACATCACTGTTACTCTCCCACCAACATCAGCGATAGCACTGTTACTCTCCCACCAAAATCAGCGACAGTACTGCTAAGTTTTCAAGTTGGCTTTTGTCACTGAAGCACTTCAGACAAACATTTGTTCATTTTTGGCAACGGCTTGTATTACAGAAATTTGGAAGTCCTTCTACGAATGTTCGTGTTTGACTTGTTCTTACGACATCTGTACATGTTTCTATTATATTTAACCATATACAGAGCCGAAAATGGTGATGTTTAATATCAAATGAAGGTTTGATCTTTGATTTGAACTTTCATCCGTTATTCCAAATAATTTGTATACTTTATCACGAAGGCTGTTTCAATCAACCAGAAAAAATCTTGCAGCTAACAACAAATACTAACAACTAAATTGTTTGATAAGGACAATATTATTTTTTTGGTCTCATACATAATCTGCGATAGGGCAAAACCTTGAATCTTTTTAATTCATTACCCTCAGAAGAAGGATCGAAATTTGCTACACATTACTTCTTGCAGCAACAGCATCAGCCAATTACATAAGGCATAACAAAATAAATGCAATACTTGGTTTTGTCGCTTTAGAACAAAATATTTTATAAAGTCACATTTCTAGGAAAAATATATTACTGTACAGACTTTTCTAAGCAAGGATACTTAAAAGGGGCTGATAGGTATTTGTATTTAACTGACACATAAATATTTATAGAAAACAATCTACCTTACATTATAAACAGTTATAAGCTTGGGTTAATTACACAGTTGTTAATTGCATTGTAGCAATGGTCTAGTATGATACAGACATGAAAACTTGAACACGCTATTGTCCGAAAATAGACCGAATGTAAATATTTGTGCGTGTGTTGCTGCCCTGGGCATCATAAGAAATATATAAACAAACCAGCATGTGTATGCTTGATAGCGACTATTTTATCATTTATTAACCTGTAATCCGAAGACAGATTGTATTACCTAGAAGAGACTTACTATTAAATAATGCTGAACAGAACACAATAACAAGCTTGTAGTTACGAGCCAATACAGATGCTCAAACAAATTGTTTTCACGGTTGCACGTTCTCCACCTAAGTCTAGCGCCTGATAAACTAGTATGCATGCATATATCAGCATTTACATTATTCTGAATTCGAGGTAAATTCGGCTTTTATTCTTTATCAACAAGCAGTATATATATATATATATATATATATATATATATATATATATATATATATATATATATATATATATATCAGTAGATTAAGTAAGACAAGTTTGTAGATTTTTCAATATGAATATTTGAATGAGTCTTCCTTCAGGGAGGTTTTAATTTAAACGGACCTACTATGGTTATTAGTAATTCGATAACAAAATATAAATGTCTTATATATTTGCCAAATCGTAGATCGGGGGCTGAATTATGCATTTCAATATTATGTACATTTTTAATCCATATAAAAGGACTAAGTCTATTTGAAATTATCGACATCTTCTCTTGACGAAACAGGCTATAATGAATGCTCACCTGTTTTGCTTAAGGAGATCAAAATGTTCTTAAATGACACCTTAAATTCATATCTTAAAATGGTTCCAGCTGGCTGGTGAAAATTACATCGACACGTTGACAAGTTACTCTTCTTTCATACTCTAACCATGCTTCCGTTTCGGACAGCTTTACGCTGTGCGAGCGGAAAAATCAACTCCCTGCAGTACAACATTTGCACAAACGGCTATAATCTGATTAAAAAACAAATAGAATAAAAAGAAACTGCATTTTGACACACCTTCTACTGCAGGGATGTAATATATATGTTTATTTACCCGCCAGCACTGAAAATCGAGAACATTTGTTTTCACTTATTTTTTCGTTTCGCAACGCCAGCAGATAAATCACAATCAATCTCCTCCGTTTTTTAAAAAAATATATTTTGGCTAAGCATTTGGGATTAGTCTCGGGCATTGAAAATCAAGCTGTCACTAAAATACGGCGACAGTAGCCTGAAGTTCAGTATTGGACGTTTGAAATCATCAGCCGCGGTAGTTCTTTGTAGTTTTAGTTTGTATTTGATCATAGTTGTTAAGTTTGTCTTTCATTATTACTAACATATAATTCATTTGACGGCTGAGTTTGTCTTTCATTATTACTAACATATAAGTCATTTGACGGCTAAGTTTGTCTTTATTATTACTAACATATAAGTCATCTGACGCTAAGTTTGTCTTTCATTATGATTAACATATAAGTCATTTGATGTCTAAATTTGTCTTTCTTTATTACTAACATATAAGTCATTTGAAGGCTAAGCTGTATGTTTAGTAATATGTTCCAAATGTGGAAATTTATGGTCTCCAGACGTTTTCAGTTCATTCCATGACAAACCTAATATTTAAGAGAAGATTTGCATTTGTCATCTAACAAATAGTGATGATTTTCCTTTTTCTTTTGCAAGTCCGAGCTGTTTTAGATGCAGGACGCAACATAATAAATACTCTTCTATGCTGAGTCATGGTCTGAAAAGAACACGTGGCTCTAGATTGGAATTGAAAGAAGTTGAGATGAATATTGAAATTTCTTTACCAAATACCCTAGGATATCTTGAATGCAAATATAATAATAAAAGAATACTTAAAAAATTAATATAATAAAAATAACGCAATTTGATTGACGTTCCATCTGAGATATTAATTCGTCAGTTTATCCGACTGTATGTAATCAGAATCTTGCCATCTGTTTTTTTAAATATCTACATCATGTAATTGCTACAGCATTTCTTTCTGCTATGTAATTGCTATAGCATCTCTTTCTGACATGTATCTGCTACATCATTTCTAACTATGATTACGTAATTGCTATTGCATTCCTTTCTGGAATGTAATTGCTATAGCTTTTTTCTGACACCATGCAATTGCTATAACATTTTTTTTCTTACAACATATTCTTCGCTTGATCATGGCACCTCTTATGTACTTAATCTTAAATTTCTGTCTTCTTTTCCTATGAAGAAATGATTAACTATTAGTGTTTTTGATTTATGTTTATTCTTTAGATCTTTCTAATATGTTGCAAAATCAGCTGAGGAGATCAATAAATGTTTGTTTTTTTGGCCACAAGTATTCACTCTTATTGATGGATGTCGTTTCATAATTTTACTTTTATTTTCTCAATGTGGAGTGCATGATTTTTGCTCTATTTGGGTTCATACATGCATACATACATACATACATACATACATACATACATACATACAGTGATGGATTGATCGGCACAGTCGGATATAAACTGTATAGTCTGGGAGGCTTATTACCAGACAGGTAGAGACGGACTTCAACTAAGACTGACGGACTTCAACTACGACTGCTGAGCACTGCTCATGATAATTATAGTAACATTGCCATTTTCAAGATTAACAGCTACTGGTATCAACTTGGCCTTTGGATTTCTAATGAAAACCATACTTTTAAACATATGTGCCTCGCACTCATTTTAACTGGGAGTTTTACAATGCAGAATTGCCACTCACTCACTTTAACAAGGAGTTTTACAAGAGCGATCCTGCCACTCACTCACTTTAACAAGGAGTTTTACAAAAGCGATCCTGCCACTCACTTAAGTTTTACAATGCAGTCCTGCCACTCACTCACTTTAACAAGGAGTTTTACAATGCAGTCCTGCCACTCACTCATTTTAACTGAGAGCTTTACAATACAGTCGTACCACTCACTCATTTTAACTGGGAGTTTTAAAAAATGCAATCCTGCAACTCGCTCACTTTAAAAAGAAGTAAAACCGAGGAAAAACTATATTTATAAAGGTCATAGTAATAGCACAGGTGAACACGTTTGTTTGAAAAAGACGCTTAATGAATAGATGGATAGATCTGGGGGGGGGGGAGGGTCTTACTTGGTAGTGTGCGATTAGCCTTCTGCATTTTCTAGTAACGGTTCGATCTTGGCACGCACATATCGTTACAGCAGGACGCGAACGAAATGTGTCACGGAAGTAAATGAAATAATGCGCTAGTACATACGCACTTAGCATGTTCCAATCTAATCATTGCAACAGTTACTTTACAGTTTACTCTATTATGCGTTTAAGGACTGTTGACTCGTTGCCGCAGTAATGCACCATATTAATTACAGACGACATGAAGTTGTAATAAAGTGAAGATATGACCGTAGATAAAAGCTGATTTTGCACTTAAATAGTTTGTTTGCTTAGAGAATGGGACATTGACATTTTATGCATGCAAGCACTTGACAATGTTTGGTTTTATTTTAAGGCAACATGAGCTTTCTTGCGGAATTTGGTACTGGTACGTAGTTCATCATAACGAGTAATTATCTATGCAACGCATCCTGAAATCTTTATCTTGCAGTCACATTGTACTGAGTGTAGAGGTGCAGCATTAAAAGTTTAAAGTACGTTTTGGTATTTAAACTTGCCCAAGTATTTTAGTTAAATTGTGTATCAAATGATTTATTTGATGACTCTGGCTGTGGCAGACATGTTTGTAGTGGATTTTTTAAAATTATTTAAGCATCAAAGGAGATAGTTGTTCCAACAAACTGACCTTGACATTTTTAGCTTACGACTTTCTACTGCGCATTTTCATGCTATATTGGATGAAGGCGAAGGCGCATGAGGCGGTAGTCATTCTTTTAAATCTACTAAACAGCTGAAAATACCAAAATATGCCATTCTTATGCCTGTTATTGAGAAACTGTATCGTATGCTGGTGATGAACTTGGAAAAGACCTTCGGTCAAAAAAGCTGCAGGTTCTGTATATTTTAAGAGGAACGACACACTGTTGCAACTGATACCTGTGAGCGCAGCAAGAGCCTTTTCTGCGAGCAGTTTCAGCATCCTGGCCAAGCGTTCCAGCTGCTTCTTACCCATTATTTTCCGCTGCTCGGGTGTAGGTGTTGGACGATGGGAAGTGACATTATACCTCATCCGCCTTTGATTGCTAGTACGGTTGTGCTTATAGAGAAACTATGGGCAGTGAGAATCGAAGTGATGAACCTGTTGGTGGAAAAAGGTTAGTAAGTGTCTCGTTGAGACTTATGATCTCTCGCATGGGGCGGGTGGTGGTGTCAAGTTCCCTTAGCGTTGTGTCTTTGGATCTAGACACAGCGAGGAAATCGGGACCAGTCATTATACTCATGTCGTCATGCCGACTAATTTTGCTTTTCGAGATGTAGATAGCTTTTTGTTTGTTCTTCGACCTGAGACTTATCCTGTTTTAAAATTGTTCTTGAAGAGACTGAGAGCCCGTCTCATTTATTGTGGATCGGAACAAGAATTTACTTAGGTTGCTTTAGAAAATTCAGGCTTTACCCAACATTACTGTGAGTGCGCAAGACTTGTGAGTTTCAAAACCCTGTAGTGTTTATTTTACGGTACGAATCAAAGTCGGCCACGAGTTGCTCTCGACATCTTGCTGTGGATACCTGTAATTGCTTCCACCCAGCTGACACTTCAGATCACCAAGATTAAACACCCAGGTAGATTTGCTGTTGGTGAAAGAAATGAAACCACGCCAAGCTGATAAAAACTGGTACTGCCAACACTCACGTCGGTGCAGTGGCGATAAGTACGCAAGACGGTTCAAGGAAAAACATCAGGCGATGCCATCGTGTATTATCTGGGCGGCCTAGCATTAGTAGCTGGACAGCAGAAGTTCGCATAACGCAAGTGCAAAAGCAGCCAGAACCGTCTTAAGGAATGTAAAAAGCATAGTGTGAGGTCTTGTTCGATCTACAAGCAACGATTGTAACCGCAGCATCTATTACCTGGCCCCTTTTATATGAAACAGTAGTGTGTATTGCGCCTGTTTGCCTAAAGGGAAATATTTGCAAGATGTCTACATCATCATCGTACGACAAAGACCTCGGTAACCTCTTTTACTATTGAGCAGTATTCGACGGACTTGAAGTTGGGTATTGTATGATTGCTAAACTCTTGCTAATAACGAGCTGGCTGACATTGGTTGCCTAAACGTGAAAAAAGCAACAAAGGCCGTAACCATCATAACACTGAACCTTTGGACGCAGTGTACTGCTAATTTAACAAGGCGTCGTTCCTGCTAATATCGTCAAGTCAGTATAATGGTCTCTGTTGTGGCACGGTTGTTGTTAAGACCCTCGCATGCACTGACTCAAACGTTCTCTCTTCTCTGAAGCACATCCAGATGCGGACAACGCCGAACCTATTCAGCAGGAAAGAACTTACCAACACGTCAGTGAATCTGCAAGCAAGTACTACAAAGCAACGGACTGAAAAATAGATAACGTTAGCGACGAATTCAAGCTTTCCGGCTTTTACACCCTAACCCTAGCACCAAAGAGACCAGATGATGTTTGTTGCCAGAGGTCTCGCCGTTGTCGGCTATATTACCAATAACTATTTATAACTTAACAAGTCCAGGTCAATAGCCGTCGCCCACAGTGATCTGGGTATTGTGGAGCAGGTCAAACAGACTCTGCCCAAACGATAGTTTGTGCACAAAGATGAAATGACTACACAGGCTTTGTAATGGGTGGGCTCAATGTCTACCAGCCGTTGTAATAGTGGTCAACATACTTGTGGGCGGCAACTCTGCCACTATAGATGGCGGTCAACGTATTAATCCACCAGTCTGGAGGAAATACGTATTAATCCACTGATCTGGAGGATATACATATTAATCCACCGGTCTAGAGGGAATATGTATTAATCCACCGGTCTGGAGGGAATACTTATTAATCCATCTGTCTGGAGGGAATACGTATTAATCCACCGGTCTTGAGGAAATACGTATTAATCCACAGTTCGGAGGAAATGCTTATTAATCCACCAGTTAGGAGGAAATGCGTATTAATCCACCTGTCTGGAGGGAATACGTATTAATCCACTTGTCTGGAGGGAATACGTATCCTTCTGTAGGAAATACTATAACGCCAAGTTTAAATCCTGTTTCCATAGAAGGATATAATGTCATGCAAGCATCCAGGCGTAAAAAGTTTTCGGTTTGCCGAACAAAAACCCCCAGATAAAAATAAGTCATATTGATAATATCCATCACGGTTTGATGAGCATGACATCTTTAACACAACCTGTACAAGGTTAAAGTACAAACTACAAAATAGTTCCATTAAAAGGTGACGGCATAATTTTGAAGTAATCAGATTGAGAAACACCTTGTTGTACGGCCTCTGAGTGGTTGATATAGACATCTTGAATGATTTCTGACAATATTAAGAACATTAACGGGATCGGAGTTGTTAAAACCCAATCATGTTAAGTGAAAGTCAAACGATCTACTGTTAATATGATGGTCTTGTCAATTAGATGTTCCTCTTCTTTCCAAAAAGGAACCGTGCCAATGACGATTTGCCAGCTATCTTCTTGTGCTTTCTTTGTTAGATTAATTTTCCTGGCGGACGACCTTTAAATTATTTCTCCTATTTTTAATCTTGTGGTACTCCAGGTAAAATTCAGCCATTTTTGTCCGAAGATTTGAAGAGACAAAATATCAGCCAGTCGTATATAATTAAGTATATCACTATCAAAATACCAACCCATCTTATGTAACCAAGTATAGCATCAGGAAAGTATTTTACAGGGTTATCGACTATTAGTAAGTGAAATATAGCTAACATACACAAAACATTTACTATTATACCAACAACAACAAAAACGTTTGGCTACAAATTTCACACAAAAAGTCGACATGAAAGATGTGACGAAGTATATGGTTGGGGAGGGGTGCTTATAATATTTTATGTAAAGTATTTATAGAAGTCCCACCCAGGCTCTATTTTGTTGGAAGTTAGATTTAGTGAAAGACAGATGTAAAGCTCTGGGTCCCCAGTCAGCGATGCCGACGGGTAGATGGTTAAATATACAGAAAAGGTTGAAATTCAATGAACAACAATTTAAAAATCAAATGACTAACATTTCCAAATATACTCCTTCCGCTCGACCCTTTAATAAGCCTATTGCATCACTTGATTAGCAGTGTGAGATTGATTTACACCTGTCCTTGTATTTGTACTCATCTGTTGTATCTTTTCGCTCTATTATTTCTCCCAGTTCGTTCTCCTCTTCCTCTCTGACCTTCTCCTAATTCCTTCACCTCCTCCTCCTCGACTTTCTCTAGACTCCTTCTCCCCCTCCTCCACCTTCTCATCCACGACTGCACTTCTGTCGACTTTGACTGTCTTGCTTACAATCTCAGCTCCGTTTCTAACTCTTGAAGACTTGGGACTCAACGGAACCGGATGCTCTCTGTCCCGTCAAAAGCTTCCTGTGAAAACACAAGTATAGTACAATATTTTTCCTTAGCCCTCTGATATCGCACTACACACAGCCTATCAGATAACGGCTACTAAATTTCTTCGGTCACGCATTCCTTCACACCGAGATACCCATACGTTCAATTATGGTAAAACAGCAGTCATAATACAGCACGGTATCAATTACTTCTTATACATACATCAATAAATTCCGTCACATCAGTACATATTCTAATCCCATTATGCTAAACACTATCACAATAGTCAGACGCATTTCTTTACCGTACTTCTCATACAAAGTACTCAAATATTCAAATATCTATGCATACATCCATAGTAACTAATCTTACATACTTCAACTATTTTCCAAATTTACATTTTAAGCATGTGTAAATTCTAATATAACCCATTACTAAATGCACTGGTTTACCACGAATTAACCTAATAGCGAATTACAAAATTAAGTCTGACCACAAGCTAACAAACCACATATGTCCAACTCGCATCTAATCATTCTCCACGTAAGACTCAAGCCCATTTCTAAAGTACTCATGTAAATGAAACACTACAAAGGTAATTCTACATACTAAACTATCCTAGTAATTAAGTGTACATACTACAAATAAATTACAATTATGATGCAGTAATATTCTGCGAAACTTGAGCAAACAATTTATTGTCTTTTCGAAGTTTTGTCTTTTTTTAGAATCTACCTCTATGTTCTGCCGCCAAATCACGAGTGGCATCTTTCCCAGAGTAAGCCCTATTGATATGCAATCCTTTCAGGCAAATACTGAATTATTCTTACGAGTTTGGAAGGTATCTTTCGGGTCTGAATTGTAATCACGCCCTCTATCTCGATTTTTAATTGGATATCGCTGTGG
Source organism: Sinohyriopsis cumingii (assembly GCA_028554795.2). Classification (NCBI taxonomy): domain Eukaryota; kingdom Metazoa; phylum Mollusca; class Bivalvia; order Unionida; family Unionidae; genus Sinohyriopsis; species Sinohyriopsis cumingii. The sequence continues at coordinate 68,712,094 of CM068824.1, forward strand.
ACCGATCCAATCAAACTTAGCGGACAATGTCCCCCTCGCTGTCTGTCAATGTGGGTCCGGATACGAATACACCTCGTTCAACCTTGTATTTCCTTTTGATCCTTGAACTGTTAACAGATAGGTGTGATAACTCAAGTTTCCGGTCTCTGGCTGGTCATGGTAACCTTGCGTAAGAGTTAAATATTAACCCCTCGTTAAAGTCTAGAGATTAAACGCAAGGCTGCAATAATTTCTCCAAGACAGTTAGATTATAGCTTATACATGACTCTATAGCTGGTGCTTAGCAAACGTGACAAAAGATTATGAGCTGTAGTATTTATCGAAAATGCCACCAAACTTGGGCATGTTTGCATGGTCAAGATGGAATAGGGGTCGGTGCTTACAGGTAAGGTGATGGGTGCCACGTGGACCCGGGTTCGAATCTCCACAGACCACGAATTACAATTCTCTGGACTGTTTAATAATGTTATTTATTCGTATTTTTACAACTCTGTCATTAATATAGAGCATTATCCTGTAGAATCCAAGGATAGCACTTTCCGTTTTGGTCTAGTGTAATATAGCGTCTGTGTATGTATGTATGTATGTATGCATGTATGTATGTATGTGTGTGTGTGTATATATATATATATATATATATATATATATATATATATATATATATATATATATATATATATATATATATATATATATATATATATATATGTATGTATGTATGTATAATGTGAGTCTAGTTTACTCCTTTTATTACTATTATTATTATTATTATTATTATTATTATTCCTTCTTTCTTCTTCTATTATTGAACCCTTCCTTTGAAGATTTCCGCTGTCATTCAAGACATAATAATAAGACAGGTTTAGTTCTGGGGTTCCTTACGCGTAGCGTTTGTTTTCTGGATTTTCGTTTCATGCTTTTTCCTCACACACAAAGTGTTGATTAGATCGAGACGTTGGAACATTGTTTTCTGATGTTGCGGTTGACCAAGTTTGTCTTTATATCTTTCTCTTCGTGTTTTTGACACGTCTAATAGAAAATCTCCCTAAAATATATGAACATCACTACCACCGACATTCTTCGTGGGACGGATCCGTAACAGTATTAATTCCAAACAAACCGATTGTCGTGCTACCCACCACGAAACCATGCCACAGTAGTGCTGACTCGAAACCAAAAGTATGTCGCACTCCCAAGTAAAACAGAATGTCATAATAATACCGATCACGGCCTTCCCAAGGTCGATTGGACCGATTTGGCCGAATTGGGCCCCGCCGTCACAGAAGCCCCGCCGTTACAGAGGCCCCGCGCGCTAGTAATTTTTAAAAATATATCTATGGACAGAAACTAATTTTAAAGCGACGGAAGACTGTTTAAAGTTTAATATTTTAAAACTGTTCCCAAAATGTATTCATTGTACCGTAGTACTGATTCCAAACAAAATGCATACCATTCTTCCCACAATGTATTCATGCTACAATGGTACTGATTCCAAACTTCCCACAATGCATTCATGCAATATAGTACTGATTCCAAACTTCTCACAATGCATTCATGCTACAGTAGTACTGATTCCAAACTTCCAACAACGATTTCATGGCACAATACTACTGATTCCAAACTTCCCACAATGCATTCATGCAATATAGTACTGATTCCAAACTTCCCACAATGCATTCATGCAATATAGTACTGATTCAAAACTTCCCACGATGTATTCATGCTACAATAGTACTGATTCCAAACTTCCCACGATGTATTCATGCTACAATAGTACTGATGCCAAACTTCCCACAATGCATTCGTGCAATATAGTACTGATTCCAAACTTACCACGATGTATTCATGCTACAATAGTACTGGTTCCAAAGTTTCAACAACGATTTCATGGCACAATAATACTGATTCCAAACTTCCCACAATGCATTCATGCAATATAGTACTGATTCCAAACTTCACACAATGCATTCATGCTACAATAGTACTGATTCCAAACTTCCCACAATGCATTCATGCAATATAGTACTGATTCCAAACTTACCACGATGTATTCATGCTACAATAGTACTGATTCCAAGGTTCCAACAACGATTTCATGGCACAATAATACTGATTCCAAACTTCCCACAATACATTCATGCAATATAGTACTGATTCCAAACTTCCCACAATGCATTCATGTCACAATAGTACTGATTCTAGACTTCCGACAATGCATTCATGCTACAGTAGTACTGATTCCAAATAAAATACATGCCACTCTTCCCACTATGTATTTATGTTACAGTAGTACTGATTCCAAATAAAATGCATGCCACTCTTCCCACAGTGCATTCATGTTACAATAGTACTGATTCCAAAGTGCACATCATACTGCATACTATAAATTCAAACCACAGAAGAAAAATTAATATCGCACTTCCAGAAATAAATTCATGCGAAATGATTCCAAACAAAATGCATTTTACAGTCCCCACTATATATGTACGCAATTATAGTAATGATTCCAAACCAAATGCATGTCACACTCTCCAATGTGCATTCATGCCATAATAGTAACGATTCCAAACCAAATGCGTGTCACACACACTTCACTGTGCATTCAGACTACAAGAGTACTGATTCAATGTCTCTTCTGCTCATTATGACTTATTGGAAAAGACAAAATAGACATTAAATTGCTAGCTGATGGATAATACAAAGTAAGCATTCAATTGCTAGCTAATTGACAAGACGAAGTAGATATTCAATTGCTAGTTAATGGACAAGACAAAGTAGATATTCATTTTCTAGCTAATATGAGAAGACGAAGTAGACATTCAACTGTTAGCTAATGGACGAGACGAAGCAGATATTCAATTGCGAGCTCATGGACTAGACGAAATAGACATTGAATTGCAAACTGATGGATAAGACGAAGTAGACATTTAAATGGTAGCTAATTGGACACCACGACGTAGATATTCAGTTGCTAGCTAATGGACACCATGAAGTAGACATTCAATTTCTAGCTGATGGACAAGACATTCAATTGATAACCAATGGCCATAACGAAGCTGATTGAAAAGACATTCAATTGCTAGCTAATGGACGAGACGAAGTAGATATTCAATTGCTCGCCGATTGAAAAGACATTCAATTGCTAGCTAGCGGACAAGACGAAGTAGACTTTCAATTGCTGGTTAATGGACGAGACGAAATAGACATTCAATATCTAACGAATGGATAAGACGAAGTGGACATTCAACATCTAGCTAATAGAAGAGACGAAGTAGATATTTATTTCGTAGCTAATGGACAATATGAAGTAGACATTCGATTGCTAGCTAATGGACAAGACAAAGTAAGCATTCAATTGCGAACTAATGGGCGATTCGTAGTAGACATTCTATTGCTACGTTAGGGACAAGACGAAGCGGTCATTCATTTGCTAGCTGATGGACAAGACGAAGTAGTCATTAAATTGCAAACTAATGGACGAGACGAATTAGACATTCAATTTCTAGCAAATGGACAAGACGAAGTAGATATTCAATTACAAGCTAATGGACAAGATGAAGTAGACATTCCATTGCTAGCTAATGGACAAGGCGAAGTAGACCTTCAATTGCTAGCTAATGGACAAGACTTAAGTTGACATTCAGTTGCTAGCTAATGAACAATCGAAGTAGTCATTCGATCGCAAACTAATGGACGGGATGGGGTAGATATTAAATTGCTAGCTAATGGAGAAGACGAAGTAGAAATTCAATTGCTAGCTAATGAACAAGTCGAAGTGGATATTCAGTTGTTAGCTAATGGACAAGACAAAGTAGATCTTCAATTGCTAGCTAATGGACAATCGAAACAGTGTTTCAATCGCAAACTAATGGACGAGACGAAGTAGACATTCAATTGCAAACTAATTGATGAGAGGAAGTAGACATTCCATTGATAGCTTATGAACAAGACGAAGTACACATTCAATTGCTAGCTAATGGACAAAAGAAGTAGACATTCAATTGCTAGCTAATGGACAAGACGAGGTATATATGCAATTGCTAGTTCATGGACAAGACGAAGTAGACATTCAGTTGCTAGCTGATGAAAAAGGCGAAATAGACATTCAATTGCTAGCTGATGAGTAAGACGATATAGACATTCCATTGCAAACTAATGTGTGAGGCGAAGTAACCATTCACTTGCTAGCTCAAGGACAAGACGAAGTAGACATTCAATTTCAGACTAATAGACGAGACGAAGTAGACATTCAATTGCTAGCTAATGGACAAGACGAAGTAGATATTCAATTGCTAGCTATAGACAAGACGATGTAGACATTCAATCGCTAACTAATAGACAAGGCGAAGTAGACATTCAGTTGTTAGCTAATGGACAAGACTTTGCTAGGTAATGGACAAGAGGAAGTAGACATTCAATTGCAAACTAATGATGAGACGAAATAGACATTCAATTGCAGACTAATGGACGAGACGAAATAGACATTCAATTGCTAGCTAATGGACGAGACGAAGTAGACATTCAATTGAAGACTAATGGACAACGAGACGAAGTAGACATTCAATTGCTAGCTAATAGAAAAGACGAAGTAGACATTCAATAGCTAATTACTGAGTTTAGGCTGATTATGTAGCATAATAGATGCTATCGATTTTATGAAACAAAGAACTTGCAAATCACAGACGTTACCATGGCTTCCTTGTATTGAAAGCCGTCCATTTCTCCTTGATTAGGAAAAGGTGCACAAAATATCAAAGCTATTAGTTTGTCTTTATTTATCACATTGACTGTAACTGTATTACTCTGAGAGATGTTTCATACACAGCGATAAATATTACAAATAATTTCGCAAATGCAGATCTATGAAATGGATACGTTTCTGACAGAAAAATAACGTTCCTAAACTAAAGCAGTTTAGACTTCTCTTTAGACACACGATGGATCTTTGACTTTCTTAACTCGTGTTCAGAATTGTACAAGGCTGATATATAAGCCCTACCGAAATGGAGATGAATGCGTTTGTACCCTGCGTTAATTTTAATTTTTAATCTTTGGAAAGCGTAGTGAATGTACAGAGCTCTACAATTAATAAGAAAATAGTTTGACATATGTCATATTTCTATAAACTATGTATATTATTACAATGCCATTTTTAACTTATTAATATATTTTTCTCTTAAATTTCCACATAGAAGGTATAGAAACAGGCAGGGCCGTTCTGTAATATATACGGTGTCTTCAATATCTCCCAGCTCTTTCACCTCCTGTCCATCCTTTCAAGTGTTCACATTAAGAATCGAACATCTGAATGTAAATGTATTAAATATTATTGTGATGATGTGATCAATTTTGTGGGTTGAATTTGTTTAAAGTATTAGGAATAGTTTTCGTATAAACAGTTATGTGAAAACGAGGCGAGTTACCTCCCCTTTTGGATCTATCGACTCATCCAAATACGTAAGAAATCATCTGGTCATTGTTTATCAAAAGAAATAATAACAAACAAGTATATCATTGTAGTCAGTCTTACACAGGTTTTGCGTGTAACTAGCAACATGTCTTCTTTTCGATCATCGCTCTTTTTGCTCAGGACGCTTTGCGTGTAACTAGCAACATGTCTTCTTTTCGATCATCGCTCTTTTTTCTCAGGTCGCTATTGATATAAATACAATATCATCGTAGTTCTTGAAATCCAGCAGAGCTGTCTGTAATTCTGAAATCATGCCAACCTTACAAGGATGAACATGTCACTTCTTCCCGTAAAGTTCGAGACAGGCTCGGCCACTCGTCATTTCTTGCCATTGAGCTCAAGACAGGATCTGGCAGTACTGTATTCCAACTGAGGCAAAATAACGTCTCATTGATTGATTAACTCGTACAATATACTTGGTACCTTGAAAGGAGTTCGTCTTTCTGTGTCATATTTTAAGTCCGATTTGCCCCCATATTAACCCTTTGGTATCTCTCTAACACTTTGATCCGTTTCAATAATGACTGCATATGCTGACAAAATTCATAAAAATGTTATTGTTTATCCTTCCGTTTTTATGCAGTTTTTTATCATTCATCACGACCGCTGTGTAAAAGAAGTTTCATACAGTTAAATCCAGTAGTCTGTGTCTTATAATGGGTATGAATGAACTAAATAGACATCAAAGCAGAGATAAATACATCATGCTATATTTTAATTGTTCTTTGTTTTGAATGTCACTATGTATAAATAAATGAATTCAACATAAAATGGCCCATTATATCAATGAACTTTGGGACAAAATCCTTAAAGATAATGTTAAGACATTTTATCGAATCATCGACTTTACAGTGTTATGACATAGGTTTCAAAGAGCGAATAATTCTTTTAAAGGAGATTTTCCTGCCTGCTCTAGCAACAAATCAATCGAAATAACTCAGAACAACACTGCATTAATGTAGGATAAATAAATATCCACAACAAAGGTTACAGATTGAATCGTTGATCTACCACATTTCCCTAATAAAGCGAAGGAAAGTCCTTACGGATTGGTTTCATTTATTCTTTAATAAAACTTTATGTCACCCTTGCCCTCGTGAACGGTCTGCACATGGCATTAAAGCAGTTTCTTGTTGTGGAATATATTTAGCACATTAATTATATTAGTTGTTTAGGTTGTGATTGACTGATTCAGATAAACAGGATTGATATGAAGTGTTATGTAAAGACGAGGAGAGTGACCTCAGCTCAGGGAAAAGACCAATTAATTCTAGTACAACAAGCATTTGTTAGACCTCCGACGCAACAAATAATATTTGACCATGAAACTTATGTCTTTCACAAACGTATGAGTAATTATCGCTTGGGTGCGATTAGAAATCTATAATGACATTCGTTTCGTCACTTCGACGACACCATTCGCTATCGCACAGTAACACAATAGTTTTTTCCAGCTTAAATCTGATATGCATCGTCTGAACTTTAGAAAGCAAGATAATAGTCTAGGACTGTCCCGTACTCCATGTCATGTTTGGCATTAGTAGTATAGTAGAGCAATATGCTCCCCAAATGTAACTTAATATTATTCCCATAAGGTTTAACATGGTAGAGGGGACATTATTGATCAAAACGGGAATTTTAATTGCGTTATATGTTTAACATATTGGGTCTCGTTATGATGACAAACGGGAATTTAACATTATAACATTACGCTTTTAGTCCATAGGGAATTGTGGCCGTGGTGGTTAGCGTACATAACTAACAATCGACAGGGTAGATATAACAAAATAACCCGCATAAAATTCAACGATGGATGTATGAAAATTATATCGTTCCTAAACTGAAACGATCAAAATATGCGATTACATTAAAACAATCACAAATGATTTCGTATGCCAACGGACATGCTCAGCATATATGATTGATATATGCATCAATCATCAGGTATGATGAATATATGGCATTCATGAACAAATATTAACAATATCTGGCATTTTAGAACATCTCTGAAAAATGAATTCTTAATCAACAAGTATAATTGAGTTTTAAGCATGTAGTGACATTGCATTTGATTAGTTTGCAATGGCATATGGGGCAGTATTCATCTCGTAGGGTCCATTTGATGTATACGAGATGTCTCAGATTTCTCAGTTCCTATCAAGTGATGAAGGAACGTAAATATCAGCATAGAGGATGTGAAACAACATCTTATAAAGGAAACATTTTCTTTAAAATAAATGTGTCAACACAATTATTTTAACATCAGCATTTGTTTAAATAATCCCGCTAACTCAAACATGAACAAATGAAGTTGGGTAATTAGGTCCATTCCCTTCCTCTACATATACAACTGACAAATGCCAAACAAATATATTAAAAATGAACGTATTTATAACGTTCCAAATGTTATTAAGACTATACTTCCAATGATCTAGTACAGTGTTATTTTACCATGGATGCACAATTCCTTTCTGTGCTGGAGAACAATGGCTATAATGTTTACAGAACCAGCTGCCTATTTTGTCATCGTTTCTTGAAAGATCACTTCCAAAACAAGTCACTAAATATTCTAATGGAAGCACTAACTGCGCTGATGCTTAAAATACAATGTTTTACACACACTATCGAATCTGATTTTTGTTATGATACGCTATTGCATTGAGTGGAAACACCATTTATTCTAAAATGATCGAGTATATAATCTTCTGGAGGAGTTAATCAATAGGAATCGAAATAGTCCACACTGTTGACGTTAGGAAAGTAGACGGCTGGTCAATGAGTTCCTGAGAGTTGAATGCTGTCCGTATTAACGTCGTTATTCTTTTTGATGAAAAAATTCATCTTTAGCACCCATCACAGACTTCCAAGAAGCAGTATACGAACTGGGATGGAAAAGTTAATGAAGTTCCAGGTATATATTTTACAGAGAAGGAGAAGTAATTATTCACACTTGACTTTTCTTAAAAAAGGATCTGCCAATTAAGTCGATAAACGTGAAGTCTCTGTTCTATGTTGCAAGAAGAATACTTCGATGCGTTTCGTCTCCAATGAAGTGGTTTTGGTCTTAGTGCCACTTTTTTAGGATATTTTCTTGTGAGATGAGGGTCAATGCTTCTTCCAGATATTCTTCCACTTGTCTTCTTGACTCTTCATCAAACATACGTCGCTTTGCACTTCAATAGTATGATCGATTTTCCAAACATAACAATGTTCTCCAGTCAGAAGTAATTCCGTCAACAAGCAACACTGGCGGCTAAATGTTGTTCTTGTTTCGGTCATCGTGACATCATGACTTTGTTTTTCACTTCTTTTTCTGACTTGGATTTGTGTCTGGGAGTACTCTTCTGGTTACAAAATATAATCATCGCTTATCTCCATTGGATCCGTGTTCCATATTTTATTAGTCTAGCATTACTTTTCTCCAACTTTTGATTTCCAGAATATTTTCGTATTTTGCATACAAAAATACAGTGTTCACGTTGTCTAGTGTAAGCTAATGATTCACACGAAGTTGTCCTTACTAGTGGGAATGTTTTCGTCGATACCTTGGTCTGGAGTGAAATAAAATTCACACAAAGTATATCCTCCTACAGAATTGTCATAGCAAATGCCCTAAGTACCGTTGGTACGTAATTGTCCCGAAGCTTCAAAAGAGTCCAGATTGATCTCAAGTAACTGTAGCGAGAGGGTACTGAAGCAGTCTGATACACATCGTCTGTCCATAGCCATATATCCGGTTAGGGCAGCAATGTTGTCGATGCCATTTAGGCGGTTGATTGTCAAAGAATGATCTTCCATCTTGGATTGGATTCCAGACGTATTTGTGAATGTTTTGGCTTCCACTCGTAGAAGGGTGTATCGGTGTTTCTGTTCTGAGTTTAACTGATGCCACTTCCCAATTTAGGTAAGACTTCCACACGTCCCACGAAGAGACTAGCGTATTCGATAGCATTGATTGGTCATCAACTGCAACACGCTACTACTTCGATTCATTCTCAGACGTACATTCCAGCCGTTCAATAAATACTTGTTTTGTAACCACATGTCCAAGTCTAAGCGATCCGTTATTTTTAAACTGCCTCCTTATAATGATCATCTGCATGTAAAACTACGTCATTGAAGGCATATGAAATGTCAGGTTTCCATACCATTGAGGCATCGATCTGTGTATTCTTTGCTTCTTATTCATATGTCAAGAAATGTTCCAGCTAGACTCGGTAAGGGTATGTGTCCCTGCTTCTCGTGACTAGTTTTTGTTGTTCAAGAACAAATCAACTTTGCTGAACAACGAATGCATGAAATTATTGACGAGCGATACTCGTACATCGACACGTGAATGATGTTCGTTTTAGGAACTTTTACTTTCAGGTGAATGTAAATTATTCTGATCCATGCAATCTTCGGTTTGTCGTTTGATTTTAAACTCGATAGGAGCTGAAGTGTTCAAAGATGACAAATAATAAAATTGTACCACATGCAATCACAGCATTGTGTGGCAAAAAAAAAATCGGATTCTGGAGCATTTGCAAGAATGTTGGTGTCATTTTCTTTTAGTTATGAAGAACATATAGATCTGTGACTGTTCTTTTATGACCTTTTTTCTGGTCATGTAAGGTCTGAATGGTTTTCTACGTCTCCTTCCGCCTTTTTTGTTCTTTATGTATCGTCGAGGAGTAGAGCAATGCCTTCGCAAGTGTGGCGTGAATTTGAGGTTTGTCGCGGAACCATTAAGGGTTAATTTCCATTCTGAATCGGCACATTTTGTCCTGCTTTCCTACAGCTTGTTTTGGGATCTTGTTGGTCTATGAGCACGTTTGGGGAAATTATCCTCATTGCGTCAAATTTGCATCTTCTAAAGCATGCAATAATCGAGTGAATATAGGTTTCAAGATGGGAATGACAGTACGGAAAGCTGATTATAATATATCTCCTAGACAATGCCCTCACTACACAGGATATCTCTGTTACAATTCGCTGAAGAATCGGTTCGAAAATGTAGTTACACGGTGATGTTTCCTTAGAGAATAGACTATTATGTCAATGATCTCCCTTTTTATGAATATTCATGCGGTCAAAATACAATTTACTGACAGGAATATGATGAGAACATACATAATTCTCTGTGAACGCGATACCTTTAACCTCCTTCATTGTTACCAGTTGTGGCAGAATCCACTTGGTAATGGAATGATTCTCAACAACGGAGCGACTGTTACCTGTTACGTCGATCTCGACAACATCAGAGTATACAAACTTCAATATCAGGCTTTTGCATTTCGATTGCATAGCTAAAATATCTGCAGAATTGGTTGTTATTTTTGTGTTTTTGGTAAGAACTACTAATATGATTCCACCGAGAACAGCAAAAAGCTAGACAAAAGGTAATGGACAGCGGTATATGCCTTCGATAAAATCCAATTTTAAACCATGGGAACTTGAATGGTACTCGATCCGTACACTTATTCTAGTTTTATCCAGTGCTTTGCCAAACTGATCTTTGAACATAGGTGAAATAGGTTCCACAAGATTTGGAGTATTAAAACGATATACTTGAAGGAATTGTCTTGGAGGATATTCAGTCGGGAATTATCTGGCGCCAATTTTAGGGGTGGGAGCGGGGTTGGGATTGGGTTTGTATAAGTCAGGATCAGTTGTGTATTTGATTTTGTTGGTTGAGTATCTGAAATAAGAAAATGGTTTGTTCTCTATCCAATGATTAATTAATGCGATTACTACTTGCTACCAAAATCACATCCCAATGTGCTTTGTGACCCAATTTAAGAAGCTTTTTTTAAGCAGTTCGATGATTCAGTCTGCTTGCCATCACACAGGATATTTACCTTGTTGATTTCAGACGATTTGTAAAGCGTACACTAATTCTTAACTTGTTTTAGAAGTCAAAGGAATTACGTAAGCTGATTTTCAAACACGTCGAAGACACAAAACAAATATATGTAACCTCGATTGTACGAAGGTAAATGAGACATCAGGCAAATCGGCTTGCCATTGACGATCGATACCCGCTACTTTCGCTATACTTCTGGAAACCTTTTATCGTATGTGCGTGTGTAACGTGCTGACTGTACTCATAGTCGTGCATCTTGCAGACGTAAATGTGTGAGGTCCGTTTTAGCTGCATGATACAATGCTTTTACTCCCTCCATTAGCATGATCAGGATTGTAGTAAATGCTGGCTTAAAAATTATTCATGTTATTGCTACTCATTAAGTTAACCAACTGACTATGCTCTTTTCTCCTTGTCATATTTGTGGGAATTTCAGTGCTTTACGTGTCCTTTGAGTAATAGGAGTAAAATATATCAGAACATGGGTCGTCGGTTCTTGTTTGGCACATTTGCGACTGTCGTGAAACAAATTTGTTCGAACTATGAAATGATTGAGAGTGATCGCTTTTAAGTCAATGAGTAAATATGCATTTGGCGAATGCACGAAATCGTCATAAGTATAATTTAGACATGGTGTTCCTAACTATTTTGTCAAAACATGAACTTGAAAACTATCTCATGGACCTTTAAACTGTAGCTCATTGGGGGTATTCAGCATGTGAAATGGGAGAGACTTTGCCTCCCAACCTTGACGATCTGACCTTTAGTCAGACGCTAGGATTCAGCTATAACTTTCAAGTTGTGTTTTGCATTCTGAGATTTACGTTTGTCTTTTCGTTCGTGGTATAAAAACAAAAAGATATTCAAAGTTTTTAATCGTGTTTTTATTTATTTTATTGCTCACACACGATGTCTAATCTACTATCTCTTGTTTCCACGGTTTGAATTCGGGACTTTTCCAGTCATTCGTATCCTTCAAGTCGTAAATATGTTGGTGTATCTAACTAGCTATTGACGATCAATTCTTCCAATCTCTTTTTGACTTCTGGAAACGTTTGGTCGAATGGGTTTGTGTAACGTGCTCACTGTACCCATAGTAGTTAGTTAGCACCAAAAGTAACATGAATTTAAGCAAGCATTTACCGAAATCCTATTCATGCAGTAGGCTAAGGAGGGAGTAATGAAACAAAACAAAAAAGATTTTCAAATATATTTTAGTCATGTTTTTCTTTCTTTCATCGTTCACACACAAGGTTTAATCTGCTACCGCTTGTTTCCAAGCTTTGATTTCAAGGAGTTTTCAGTCATTATTATCCATTCGGTTGCAGATTTGTTGGTGTCTCCAACAACGCTTCTTGGTAAATATGAAGAGTAGATAAAGTTCGACGAACATCTTCTTACACTGGGCTACAGATGTCATATTCATCACGATTTGTAGCACTTTTAACTCAAGGAGTTCTTCGTGCGAAGATAAAGTTTTGGTTGTCATATCTTTGCATGTACTATTCATATATTTGCCACAAGAAATCTATAGATAGACACGCAAACGGTATCGCTTAGATCGTAGGGCGGCAAGACGATGTTGCATTGCTTATGTCACAGGGTAAAGCATCAGACTAATTGCAGGATACAGCATTGCACTAGACTAGACTTCTTTGACTTTGGAGTTAGTTTGTCCTTCACACAATTTCGGTATCGAGTTTATCACTCTGGGCGAGAGTCTGAACCCAAAATGCTCTTGGAACTTTCTTCTATTTTATACCTAATGAGCGGTGAATCCGTCGCGTTCGTTTTTCGTAAACGATCTGATACATTTTGGCAAGGTCCGACGAGCGATTTGATGATCTGACAAACGTAGAATCTTGCGAGGATCGACTATTTTGACACGAAAGGTATGATCCTGGCCTGATCTTAGGGTTTATTTTAAGACTTCAAACTTAACCACTGAACTCGAATGATAGTTCAGGGTACGTCCTTTTAGTTTACATTTGATATAAATTGCCCTTTATGTACTGGAAAGCTTATATTTTTAGGCCACCACTGGCATAATGCACAATAGTTTCTTCAGGATGTTCGTTGGTCCATATCTTTGATGCGTGGGTGATTTCTCTGGCAAAGGTAGATGCTTCCTTCACGGGATCGATATCGCCGAGATCCATAAATAATTGGCGAATTCATTTTCCATCATAAAGTTGTATTATCGGATGGACACTATTTCAACAAATCTTCTTAATTTAAAGTCAAAATTATCTGAAGCGTGGGTTCGGTAAAAGTGTAGAAAGTTTCTCGTTCTTCTGTTTGCATACCGCTAGGCTTGTAGTGTAGAAGTTCAAACAAACGCAAGAACGCGACGTGTTGATTTGCTTCGTCGGTATTGACAAAGTTTGGGAATTAGCCTGCAGACATTTGTTATGCATTTTACTCATAGCATAGCCAAATAACTAATGGAATCTTAAAAGTGTACCTTTCCTACTTTCGTCGTAATGATTTTGGCTAGTAAAATTCCGTTGCATTCAGAGCAATGTATGTAGCCTTTTTATATCAGTTCATATAACTATGCACCTGTTTTACGCTCTAAGTGTTGTCGATGGGATCTAATTCCACACAGCAAAATCATAAAGAATGCGCAAGCCACGAACAATCTTTTCACTTCACACTAGAATCGCGCTACATTTCTGAGAGCTATAAAATAAAGATTTTGGAGACATCCTTGAAAACGCGTTGAGCCACATAAAAGTTTGAAATGGGAAGTCCGGTCTCTTCTAAACATATAAAGGCAAAAATACAAACAAAAGTTACATACACACATTTCTCTTTCTTCTTGTGGTCATTAAATAATGTCTCTGTTTCGCTGCCATATTGTTTTAGTAAACTATTGATGATCCAACTCGACAATTTTGTGACAAAACGGCATCATTCCTTTCCTGCACGAACTTCTGATATTTTGTTATCGGTACGAGAATGCTGTCCACAAGTGGAACAATCAATAAGTTGCAATATTGTACAAGAGGTTACTTCTGCAGGTGTACCAGATTCGATCAAGACAATTTAATTTGACAGGTGTACTTGACTCGAGGAAAATAAGAAATATCAAACTTCGGCAGTGACATCTTGTCTCAACCGATTTTGATCTTCAGATTGCCAAATTCCTCTAACACAGAATCCAATAAGTATATAATGATGACAGCTGCTTTCTCAGCTGGGATCTGAACCATCATTCTTTATATTTTGCCGTGTACGTGTAGGCAGTCTTTCTAGATTTTCCGGAATTAATTTGTTTGGTAACTCAAATGTGAAAACAATCTTCAGGGTCTACCAAATAGCTTTCTTTCTTGGCTGATTTTGATTCTCTCGGTCTCATGGAGGTAAATCGTATTGAATCAGAATCGATCATGTCCTCTTCAAAATCCTCGTCATCACTTGGCATTGGGTTTCTCCTTGGAATGACATGCTCTTTTCATGATGATTGTTGATTCCAGTGTGGTTTGACAAGGGTTCACACTCTTCCTTACATACAGAGATCCACAACAACTCCTATTTAGAGCCATAAACATACTACTCACATTGTTAGATACTGAAACGATCAGGAAGAATGGAACTCGCGCACGTAATAATATTGCAGAGGGTGTGTGTGTGTGTGTGTGTGTGTTAGTCGTCATTGTATTCACACAGTTTGCTTACATACAAAGTCCTCAAAAACAGCAAACCGGTCTCGCAATTCCGGGTTACATTAATATTATCTAGAGACATACATATGCAAGTAGAATGAGGTCCCAAGAATTCACAGCGATTACCAATGGTGCTCATTGGAATGCTTCTCTCTTATTTGGTATTTTCTGCGAGAGGTTTTAAAACAGGAATTAAAAACGTTTTACGTTTTCCACCTTTTTCTACTATCTGCAGCTAAACAAGATCATTTTATTGCTTTCTTGAACTATCCATCCTGCTTTGAAATATCAACATCAGTTTGTTTGAGCTTACTCAGTGGTATGGGGATAATATTTTCCATCCCTGCTACTCTCTTCAATTTGATGAAGACAGTTTCTACCAAGGCCACCGACGTTACAAACCTCTGATTTAATAGTCAATGTAAACATTGCAACATGTTAAATATTTGCGATTAGATGGCATTGATTTCAAATAAATGAAACACTTGTGCTTGACCCATTTCTTTGTTAATTTTATTTGGTGAAAATAATGCAAATATAGATACATTCAAATCAATAAGACACTGTGCCATTGTATCCGTTACCTGTACAGGAAAGATCACGAACACCATCGAAAATGATAAATCACGTAAGCCCAATTATTGACGTAAGTGAAGTGTCTATGTATAAAGTGCATAATAAAGCAAGGCGTGCAAAATATATTCCAATTTACATGGGAACAAAAATAGACATAAGGGAACAAAGAGAATTCATCAATAAATTTTTGAACTGTCATACATGTGTACATATCACAATATAGAATATATATTCTATATTTATTTATGTTTTATTTATTTATTTATTTATTTATTTATTTATTTATTTATTTATTTGAGCTAAGCATTCAGAACAACTCCTAATGTCAAAGAGAAAGAGAGGATTAAAGTATTTGGTATGATATAATATCAGTGTAATGAGAGAGGCTTCAAATGATAATATTACCCCTGTAAGTGAGTTAATGAAACTTCTCTGGTTTTTGTCTAATAAAGGCATTGATTCTAGTAAATAAAGTTCAAGCCAACTCGATCATGGCTATCAACACGTTGACCCCTTGTTTAGGTTTGATATGGTTTTCTATGGTTTTGTAAGGTTTTGTATGGTTTTATTTTGTTTTGTTTTGTATGGTTTTGTTTCGTTTGGTTTTATTTTGTATGGTTTGGTTTGGTTTTGTATGGCTTGGTTTGGTTTGGTTTGTTGTGGTTTAGTTTGGTTTGGTTATGTTTTATATGGTTTGGTTTTATTTTGTATGGATTGGTTTGGTTTTGTATGGCTTGGTTTGGTTTGGTTTGTTGTGGTTTAGTTTGGTTTGGTTATGTTTTATATGGTTTTGTTTCTTTGGTTATGTTTTGTATGGCTTTGTTTGGTTTGGTGTTAGGAGACACTACAACACATGATGGTTATTCAGTGCCGCGAAAACTAAGTAAAGTGCATTATCCATGGACACACCCTGGTAGATAAACGAGATTGGTATTTTGGTCGCTAGTCCAGCTATCTATGAATACGGTTCGCCTAGCCCGAGATTATGAGTGTTGTGTTTATATTTGTTAAATTTCAATATTGTAACCATTTCATATAGTAGAATGTGAAACTGAGACAAAATTAAGGTTTGGGGTTATATCAAATTATAACAGTCTTACGAACGCAAGATTTCCTGTTTGAAAGAAGCATTTGTACTGTTGGTAAAGTATTCCTGGAAATAGGATTTCGTTTAAAGAAAAACGAATTACTAACTTTTGAGATAAATTGTAGTAGTAGTAGTAGTAGTAGTAGTAGCAGTAGTAGTAGTTGTAATAGTTCCTGAATGATTAGAGCAGACGTGTTGTTACAGATGACGAAATCTTTTCAAAAAAAGAAAACATTGTCGACACAGCTATTTGAAGCAACCTAGTGCAATATTGTACAAGATGCCTGATTATTTCATTACAATGTAATCTTCAAACTGTATTTTATTTTGCAACGTATTCGTACATTGCGATAATGACAAAACATGTTGTGGTAGCTGCAACCAAGAATCCGTTGATGATGTAAACCTTTTAGTGACTTCATTTCAGACATTTTGGATTCGTTTATGGAAGTGCTCTTAAATCAGTGAGACGAGATTGATTTTGTCTTTACATGGAAACCATGGTAACAAATGTGATTTAGAAGTTTATTGTTTCTATAAAATCCATAGCCTGCATTGTAAAAGAGTGGGCCTAAATTATAAAATTAGCAACTGCATATCTATTTATTTTATAATAGTTGTAAATGATTAGAAAGGAGAAAATGAACAATGGCGTAATTTAATAATGTGTATGTGCATTGATACTGTTAGACGTTTTCTGAAGTGGAAATTAAAAAATGTATAAACTTGAACTTAAGCTTGGGAGTTTGTCAGTCAGTCACAAACGATGTTTGTAACGACACTTTTGATTGCCTCTGAAATTTAAGCTGTGAATTGTATGACCTCTTGGCCAGGTCTTTTCGTTTTGCTTGATTCACTAAATGTACAATTTGAAAAGTATCTTGCAAACTGGAAAGCATTAGAATTTATCTTTTAATAAAACATTGTAAATATTTGTAGTTTTACACCTGCGAATAACATAGAATAACGACTCTGAACCTCTCAGATATGTTTAGTTTAAGAAGTTGTCATTAATAGAGATTTTCGCATTATATTAGATCACTCTACGTGGTTTGATTACTTGCAATCAAATATGGTGTACGGTATGCCCAGTGTAAAAAAAGTAAATCTCTCAATCAATCGATCGATAGAATAAAAATCATTTGACATATGGATTAACTTGATTGTGTCACTCGCTTCCATGATGGCCCAATGTTTCCGGATGACTTTACTTACTTTCGGGTTGTCTGGATGGTGGGTCATGATAAATGGTATAGTATCCACCTTTTCCTTCTCTCTATATTTTGGGAGGTAATTACAGTTTGTTTGATTGGGCCTTTCGGTTGCCTCCACTATCAGATCTTTGACGCAGCCTCGGTAAATCGAATATTCAGATAACAATTCTATTTTTGTGTGTGGAATGTTTCGTCATCGGAGTAGATTCTTTGTATCATCAAGCCAACAATATATATATATATATATATATATATATATATATATATATATATATATATATATATATATATATATATATATATATGCGGGCCCGACTGATTAAATGTTCATCATATATCTCTTATCGTTTAGTACATAATTTTCCTGGGGGAATTAAACTATTGCAACAAGAAATTGTAGCCAATATATTCCTCATGACTCCATTCAAGAATATAACCTAAAATATAAAACCACAATAAATGGGCATGCAAGCATGAATTTGGAATATTTCCTGTCAAAGAAGCTATAACTGACAGGACGATTATCTTAACAGATTTATTTCTGTCTTCGAATAATGTCAAATATCAAGTCGGAAGCATACAATAAAATATAAACTGTATAATATGCTGCCATAGTGCACATTTAAAAATTGTATCCCTTCGCCAGCGCTTTGCCATTTGCTCGTGTGTTTCGTCTTTTGTACGCTTGTTCATGTGCTCGTTCGTTTATAACGACCCTTATTTATTGAACCTTGTTTCGCCTACACACATAAAAATCAACTCAGTCACAACAAAAATAGGTCATTGTGCCAAGTATTTCAGTTTGAGTGACTTTTTATTTTAAAAATGTGTTCCTTACACGTTCTTTAGTTTAAAACCTTTCCATATTCATTCAAGAATATTGGATGTGGATGCATCTGAAGAATAGTAACTCAATCATACCCAAAATGGGTCACTTTTACGCGTGAATGAATTTTTTATTTTCAACTATTCTTTTGTTTTAATCCTAATATCTTAGACCCTGTTTCAACTAAAGTTATTACGTCATAAAAGAGTAGCTCGGCTAAAACAAAATTAATCACTGTGGTCTAATTTACATGTTTATTTATCACCTACCTATTTTAAGCAATTCACTCCTTATGCTGTCTGCATCATGGTCTATGTTTCACCTACACGTGTGAAAATTGGTATGTTGATTCATTTCAACAAGGGTTTTGTGTATTTTCAGCTATTTATTCGTTATGCATTACGTATGTTGAACTTTTTATACTAAAGTCTTGTACGTTTTCGTATGAACGCATCTTAACTCAATCATACTGGAACTATATCACTGTGACTATCTTTAAGCATCGGTGATTTATGTCTTGGTTATTAAGCGCGCAGCATCTTCAACCCTATTTTACCTATACACATGACGAGTTATGTTTGGATACATTTCAACTAGAGTAAATAAAACCATGTCATGGCCACTTTTACCGAATTCTTATGTTTGAATGGCGTTTATATTTTCAGCCTTTTCTCTGCACTACTTCTGGAATAAGCAACCTGATTTTGTTTGTTGTTTTTGGGGGGTCTTACATTGATGAAACTGTATTTGCTGATGCGTCGTAATGAGGCGTATATTGCAGTAACATTTTCATTCTCAACATGGTGATTTAGGCGCTAGAATCATCGACACACAACCCACTGGCAAAGTGTATGAATCCGGTGCAAACTAGTCTGAATCAGTTGTTGTAATGGACAGCTCGATGGCTTGTTGCCCCACATTCAGTCCTTCCAATCAGTGTATATGTTGTTACCCTCTACTAATGTACGGATGTTCGCACGGGTATTTGTGTTTTTCGATGACTATAGTTTTAACTGATTTATCACGCTGATATTTGCAAGATATGCAAGTTTTCGAATAGAAATAGCGTTGTGTCGGGTTTAAGCGGGATAATTGTGCAGCTGTTGGGTAATAAACATACATGTATTTTGTAGAATCAAGTTGCTATCAAATCTGAAGAATATTTTGAAATTTCTGATCACATTACCGACTTCTTTTGAGGTTACCAAGCAGTAATTTAGTCGTGATGAACTAAATATATGACTTTATTGAAGGATACCAAGCTTTGATTGAGTCTTGATAAACTATATCCATATCTTCTTTGAAGGTTACCTACCAAGCAGTGAGTTTCGATGAACTAAATCCATTACATTTTTCAGGCAATTCTGCATATTATCCATTCAAAATGATCAAGAATCCAGATTTAGTACTAAATCCATTAGACTGTTAAGGTAATACTGCATTCTAGCCATTCAAAATAAACAAGAATCCAGATTAGCTGACATGTAGTTGAATGATCACCCCAACCAATTCCAAGTTGATATTGTTGTTGTTGTGGCTTAACGCCATTTTTCGGCACATAATGGGCTATATATCTTGTTGGAGAATTAACCCAGCAAATCCCTGGGAAGAACCACTGACCCGCAGGAAACTACTGGCAAGCTTTCTCACATATCCACGATGGTCGAACCTGAGAGACAAACCGACGCAGATGTCAGAAGAAACTGCGAAAACGTAGAGTTCTCAATTTCACCATTCTATTAAATAACAAATAAACAGTAGTCTCTTGACAAGTTTCCATAAGTGAAATCTTTTTGTGCAAATACCATACTGATTTTGCATGTCTAGACACACCTGTCCTTTTAGTCTGGCAGTTCGTGTCACTGTTGAAATTTCATTATATTATGTATAAGCTTGCAAATAAATAAATAAATAAATAGATAAATAAATAAATGAACCAGTTTTTTACCCTTATTTATAGAAACTAGAGTAAAATCAGTTTTGACCATCATAAGAGATAATCAATTGATTTAGCAGATATTGTGAAAAAAGACACATTTTATTCAGTTTTCACTCGATATTGATTTCATAGCAATAAAAAGGTTCTATTCTGCCCATTTTTGGTTACTTTTTCTTTACGAAAGTCATGAAAATAAGAATAATGGTTCAGTCAATATGGCACGTTTATTTATTCTTATGGTTACCATGTGTTTCATGACCATGTTAACTTCATGCACTGTAATCAAGTCAATCCAGGCAATGACCTTGTGTCAGGTCTATGATAAAGCGATATTTATAAAAATACATAGATTTACAAGTAAACACAAAGAATGTACAGCTTTATACGTTTAGTTATGTATTAATAATTGATCTTACAAACTACTGCACAAAAGAGATAATGGATTGCTACAGAATCTCACTAACGACTGTTACCTTGGAGACAATC
The DNA here is from genome assembly GCA_028554795.2 of Sinohyriopsis cumingii. Classification (NCBI taxonomy): domain Eukaryota; kingdom Metazoa; phylum Mollusca; class Bivalvia; order Unionida; family Unionidae; genus Sinohyriopsis; species Sinohyriopsis cumingii. Next base: position 68,733,205 of record CM068824.1, read on the forward strand.
CGAACCTTATTTTCATTGCTCATATGGTATTTCCAGAAATAGGTCTGGATTCATGTGAATGTTGCGAGTTATGGACGTGTCGTGTTTAAAATGCATGGCTATCGGAATACCACGTGGGTAATAATAAAATATATGAATGCAGGTAAACTCCTCTCAACCTGACAACGATTAAATCAAATGTTTAGCTGTTCATAAATTTGGATTGTATAAAGATGTTTGATTAACATTAGAATGACCATATTGTACCAAAGTATGTGGCCTGTTTCCCTCTACATCTGACTGGCTATGTGCGTTACCACTCTACAACTGACTGGCTATGTGTTTCCTCTCTACATCATGACTATCTAAGCTTCTTACCTCTATGCATCTGACTGGATAAGCGTGTTACCTCTATACATCTGACTGGTTGAGCGTTTTACCTCTCTACATCTGACTGGCTATATGTGTTACCTCTCTATATCATGACTATCTAAGCATCTTACCTCTATGCATCTGACTCGATAAGCGTGTTACCTCTATGCATCTGACTGGTTGAGCGTTTTACCTCTCTACATCTGACTGGCTATGTGTGTTACCTCTCTATATCATGACTATCTAAGCGTCTTACCTCTATGCATCTGACTGGATAAGCGTGTTACCTCTCTACATCTGACTGGTTGAGCGTTTTACCTCTCTACATCTGACTGGATATGTGTGTAACCACTCTACATCATGACTATCTAAGCGTCTTACCTCGATGCAATTGACTGGACAAGCGTGCTACCTCTCTACATCTGACTGGTTGAGCGTTTTACATCTCTACATCTGATTGGCTATGTGTGTTACCTCTCTACATCATGACTATCTAAACGTCTTACCTCTATGCATCTGACTGGATAAGTGTGCTACCTCTCTGCATCTGACTGGTTTAGCGCTTTTCCTCTCTACATCTAACTGGTTGAGCGTTCTACCTCTCTACATCAGACTGGCTAGGCGTTTTACCTCTACATCTGACTGGTTGAGCGTTTTACCTCTCTACATCTCACTGGCTAAGCGTGTTACCTCTCTACAGCTCACTAGTTGAGCGTTTTACCTCTCTACATCTGACTAGCTATGCGTTTTACCTCTCTACATCTGACTTGTTGAGCGTTTTACCTCTCTATATCTGACTAGTTGAGCGTTTAACCTCTCTACATCTGACTGGCTATGCGTTTTACCTCTCTACATCTGACTTGTTGAGCGTTTTACCTCTCTACGCCTGACTGGTTGGGTATGTTACCTCTCTAAATTTAGACATCATATTTCTCATCCGATTGATATAAAACGTCCTAATTGATTTATATCATTCAGTATCTTTGAAAACGTCGATTATGAGCAAGAGATTGTATATTAATTTTACAAGTATCTTTAGAAATGTTTATGAAGATATAATAAAATAGGTAAAAATCAGCATGATATAAAGCTTGGGAGAGTTTCCATTGGCTATGTTCTTGGAATGCTATATTAACCTTCTTCGTGAAATGGTCGTTATGCAAGGTCGTAAAATATGGTAAGTTATGCTAGGTGAGTGATATTAGTTCCAGTTGGCCTTCTGCTATCTCGGAAGTACGCAAAGTTATGAGAATTAATGTACATATGAAGTGATGTATATGGGGAAAATGTACCATTAACGTCATGATGTAAGAAAAAATGTACCACTAACGTAATAGATATGGGACATTTTGTACCAATAAAGTGAGAGATATGTGAAATAATAGACAGATAACGTCAAGGATATGAGAAATATTTTACTGATGAAGTGATGGATATGAGAAATAATCTACACATGAAGTAATGAATATGAGCAATGAAGTGGTGAATATGAGCAATGAAGTGATGAATATGAGCAATGAAGTGGTGAATATGAGCAATGAAGTGATGAATATGAATAATAATATAAAGATAACGTAATGATATGATAAATATGGCTTTTATGAAATGACGACAATGAAAAATAATGTTCATATAAAGTATTGGATAATAGAAATAATGTACAAAGAAAGTGATGATAAGAGAAATAATGTTCACATGAAGTGATGATTTTTCAGAGGAATGATGAACGCATAACGTGCGTGATTTTCTCTCTAACAACTATGAATACAATTTTCTACAAATGTACCAAAACCCACGGTTTCTTGCTACACCAATTTTCCAAGAAAGAAGAGTTTCTTAATCTCTTTTTAGTACAAGGCCTCCCTTCAATTTGATTTCTTATGACATCGCGTGATGCAGAGGTCGTGGGTTCAAACCCAGGCCGAGTCAGATCAAAGACTTGTTAAAATGGTAGTCACAGCTACCTCGCTAGGCGCTCAGCGTTAAGACTGGTCATTCTGGTGTCAGAATAATGTGACTGGGTGGGAAATGATGCTACATGTCTGCGGCATGATGTCCCAGTGCTAGACATCACTATAAACTGCCTCAGTGCAGACATCGTTGCGATATGACTGGAAAATTTTTAAAACTATGTTACAAATCCGAATCTCTCTCTCTCTCTCTCTCACACACACACACACAGACATAACATAACATAACCCCTTTACTTTAACTTTCAAATTAGCTTCGTTGGAGTAGTCTCTGCAAATGAGCAGGCTATGGTATGTTTAAAGCGATTTCTACGATCACGAATTAACCTTGACTTTCCTTTGGGCTCTTTTGTTTTTTATATGACATAGATCTGGCTGATATTGTTGTTGTTGCTATTTTATCGTTGTTGAAGTCGTATAATTTGTCTTCGAAACAAATCTCTAAATGCTCTTGAGAAATCAGAGCAGCTAAAAATAAATCTTTTGTAAGCTGCTATTTTTTATGAGGGTGCGGAAACCTGTAGCAAAGGGGTATGTGGTATAGAAACCTGGTTGAGGGGAAGTAGAGCAGCCCTCGGAAGACAAGCTCTTGCATTTTCAACGTGTTCATGACATAATTTTGACCATCTAACTGTAAAGAATACTTACTCTTGGAAACGTTCCGGTTGTTTCGCGAACATTTAGGGAGTAGGACGCGCTGGTTCTACCCTCCTTACCTCTCCTCACCCGTCTCCCGGATCGGCCCCTGCCAAATCTTCTAAACTTCTCGATTAGGTTTCCTATTACTATTATTACTTTGGTCTATTTTCGAGAAGTTGGACAAAAAGTGACTGACCTGGGTCTTCCCATATTTACTTTACAATTTCTTTTGATGACATGAAAAATGTTTATGCAATCGTATTTTTTTTTATTTTTTTTTTTTATTAACCCCGTAATAGGTTGACCACTGGGTCGGGGAACCATCCCAGGATCACCTTACAATCAAACATTTCTGGTTATCAGATAATCTAGGGATAATAAATATAATCTACAGAGAAAGTAAAAAAAAGAAACACGCACCCACACACACACACGCATATACACATGCATATGGCACAAAATCTAGGTGACATGGCTTTTGTGATATTACAGTATTTTGTTCCTGTTTACCCTCAAGTCAGAGACAAGTTAAATGTTCATTGTTGAGGTCCATTTTTGAAGAAATTGGTCCTCTTTTTTATTTACCTTGGCAGTGTAATTTTCAATGTTCTTATGCATTGCAACTATTTGCTTAAAAGCAAAAATAGAAGGATTTTTCATATTGAATCTGCAAGTATAAATATAATATTTTGCCAAAATAAGCAGAAAATTACCCAAACTGTCCAGTTGTTCACTTCCTAAAAATGTTTCTTTTTTGGACAGATGTACAATATTTGGGCAAAAAGGTGCAAAAACTTCAATAAAACGGTACCAAAACTGTGAAGTAATACTGCAGTCATAAAAGAGATGCTCAATACTTTCAGTTTCACTCTTACAGAAAGTACATTTGTTGTCATCAAATATGTTAATTCTTTTAAGAAAATCATTAGTAGCGATTATTCTATGGATTAATTTAAAGTTAAAAGAAATCAACTTGGTATCCTTGGTACAGCATTTTGCCCGGCTATATATATCAGACCACTCCTCACTACTTATATTTTTATTTAATACTTGCATCCAAGTTTCTTGCTTCGCAGTGTGTTGCCTTTTAGCTTCCTGTAAAAGATCTTTGTAAATAAACTTGAGTGAATCTTGTTTTCGCAAGTTCGTTATTTTATCCTCCTGCTTATCAAAATTATTATGTACTAGGTGGTTTTTTATGGCATCTTTCCATGCTTTAGGAATTCTGGATATTAAGGAGAAGTATTTCAAGAAATCATCGCTTCCAGTTTTTTGCTTTATTATCTCAAAAGGTATTAAATTACCGTGAACATCTACTAGATCGTTCAGAATTTCAAAACCAGCTTCTGTCCAGGATTTGTATTGATAGATCATTTTAGGGGGGACAAAATTTAAAATACTCATGGATAGATACTCGTTAGGATTTTGCGGTTCTTCTTTCCATTTAGATACTGCCAAAATTACATCTCTCCAAAAACTGTTTTTAATGAACTTACAAAATTCTTCTAATTTCCTTCTCCCTAAATTCCAAATATCCTTTTTATTTCTGAGTATAGTTGTATTGACTAAGTTCTGCCACGTTCCATTTTCCTTTTCCAGCAATCTTTTAACCCATCTTATCTTAATATACCTAATGAATGAAAATATGTGTATCATATTTAGTCCTCCCTCGTTTTCTGGGGAAACTAGTATATCACGTTTTATTCTCTCTACTTTTCCACCCCATACAAATTTAAATAACATGCGATTTAGTTCTGCTTCAACTTTTGCTGATGGGTTAGGAAGTGCTGAAAAAAGATGTATGAATATGGGCAGAACAAGAGTCTTTACAACAATTACTTTACCAACTATTGATAGATGTCTTTGACTCCAGCTTGCCAGTATTCGTTTTGCCTTTGTTAGTTTCTTTATATAATTGATTTCCACCATCTGTTGTAAATCTGGAGAAAATTATATGCCAAGGAGTGTAAAGTTAGAAGAGGACCAAATTAGGCCCATTTCGGGACATATTCTTTCATTAGAAAATTTCCTGTTTCCAATCCAAATAGCTTTTGTTTTTGTTATGTTACATTTAAGTCCCGATAATAGAGAAAAACCTTGCAAGATATTCATAGTTGCTTCAAGAGAAAAACTAGATCCATCAAGAAGAATAAAAGCGTCATCGGCATACTGACCCAATTTATATTCACTGGCGTCAAAGATTACTCCCCGTTCATCCACGTTTTGCTTTAAAGTTATAGCTAAAATCTCAACTCCAATGATAAACAAATAAGGTGCAAGGGGATCTCCTTGACGACATCCTCTTTCAAGTCTGAAAAAAGATGACATATGTCCATTATTTATAACACAACTATTAGAGTCATTACAAAACAGTTTAAACCACTTACAAATGGAATCACCAAAATTAAAAGATTGTAGAGCTTCTTCTACAAAGATCCAGTTAATTGAGTCAAAGGCTTTTTCGAAATCTATTAACAATAATAAACCATATCTGTTTTCATTCTCAAGTTGGTCCATGATATCATATAATAGTCTGGTGTTTTCTCCAATGAATCTACCCTTCATATATCCTTTCTGAGTATCGCTGATTATTGATGGAAGAATTATGCAATCGTATTGCTTATATGATTTTCAAAGATATAGAAGAACATTTACTGGACATGCGTGTAAAGACCTTTTGTTAACAAAGAAAGAGTTGTTTATATGAAATGTAGGTTATTATGACATTCGCCCATTTACTTGTATAATGTACAGACTTGAAATTGCTTATTTGACTGGAATGATCACAACCTCATATGACCGACAGATTCAACAAGATACATTAATGTACAGACTTGAAATTGCTTATTTGACTGGAATGATCACAACCTCATATGACCGACAGATTCAACAAGATACATTTATCACAATAAGTCATTTGCAAAAAATCGTTGTTAATAATTTAATTAAGAAATATAAAGATAAAGAACGAATAGATAGGTAGAATCAATTGCTGTCAGTTTGTTTATTTAAATAGAAAATATGCACAAAGAGATTACTAACGAGCTCATCACATGATTTTTTGTCGTTTGTTGTGTGTGAGGAAAGGCATGATTACAGCTTTTTTTTTAAAGAGAGCATGAGGGTTGCGTTACAGTGAGTTTAAAAATTTCCCATTCAAGCTGTATCAAAAGATTACGATAACTTAATTTGGGATTGGCTGGCAGAACTATAATGACACAACTTTCGTTGATCTTGAAATTGTCGGTTTTTTAAAGTAGTTACATTTCTTATCAAACTACATTATTCTTCTAGCCAAGATATAATCCAATATTTCCCTCGGATATTGGGAGCCGTGGCACTTTAATTGTGAGAGCGTCGTAATCCAACAGTCCCAGATGCATAACCATGGGCATTTAATTCGACTCAGAATCTTATTCGAAAATATTCTAACCAGTTAAAAGGTTGTATTTGTTGAGTGCGAGTAAAATTTTCAGGGAAACTTCATTGCTCAAAATGTTAGTAAAGCAACATGACGCTCGAGCACAAAGACTGCAAGTTTTGACAGTCTGTAACTTTACTTTAGAATGAAGTTATGACAATAAAACTTTAATATATTCCTAACTTAATTTCCTTTATTATAATTCAAAGCTCCAGTGAAATAAATTCTTTCATAATATCAAGTATAATCTTTTACTATTTTGAAATTGAGTTTGACCGTGAGTTTCAGGCTCAGTACAGGTCAAATAATGAGGACACGAACTCTTAGTTACGTAAAACCATGGACGCCGCTAATAGAAGCTTTTGCGTGTCATTATGAGCCAAATAAATGCTAAGAAAGATTGTCATCTCTCAAACAGTAACCCCAGTCTGACATGGATATCAAACGACTCTTTAGTTTGAGTCTGAGCTTTACTTTTCACTCTCACTCAATTAAAAGTGACCTCTTCAAAAGGACCGACCTTTGTCATTGGTTGATACTGATCTGAAGAACAAATTTAGGCTTAGTGTCTGTATTCCTCTGTTATCTAGTATGCTCCTAATGACATAATACATGATGTCAATAAATAACTACTTTCAATTTAGTTCTTTCACCCAAGATACCCCCAAACGATATTTCTGCCTTCGTTATCAAAGTCAGAAACTTGACATTGTGGTCGCAATAACAACATCGTCTGATTCCTATTGATACTGTGTTGATATGATATCAAACTTCAAATGGTACTGAAGTCAGGCAGATAAATCAGCCCCACACCTATAGTGATATTGATTGGCGGTTTAGAGGCTGACACCGCCTATCCAATAAAACCTACAAAAATCTGTAGACAGTTATGTCTGCACACATCAGTGTAAATCTGATACATTTCCGGTATTTGTCGCAGCTGTTGAGCTACGTCGGCTGAAGGGTTCTTTTTGGTAACATGTGCATACTATTTTGGATAAACTCCTGTGTTTGTCGACTTGGAAATCCACGTGGAATAGCATAACCCTCTGTCCTGTATCCATTTTGAATTTCGCGTTAGATATGACTTTTATCAAATACCGTTAAGTGTCTAAACTGTACGCAGGCGTATTCTGGAAAGATTTGCATGCAGCAAAATTGAACATTTTGATAAAAGATGACATCATACCTACGTATCTTCTATCAGTTGGAACATAGATTCGGGGGGTTGGGGTTGATTTATCGGACTAGGGTCTTGAAACTGAGCTATGAAGAAGGCTAAGGAAACAGTATATGACTCCTTAGTCAGATCAGATTAAGAATTTATCGCTTGTATTTGGGAACCAAAAAAAACTTAGATAAACCAAAGTGAAACAGAATCAAGATGCTCGATATGTTGTAAACCACCGCATTTGTTCTGTGGGTGGCATGTTAGCATCCCCGTAATGTCCAACTCTTTAACAACGTAAACTTAGCGCTCACTTGATATTTATGCATACAGTCATCTGTCAGTAAGCCGTTGTCTCTGTGGAGGCGGTCGACGCTGACAAAATGGAGGAGCGCAAAGCACAGAGACCTATATTTGTTCTGTAAAATACTTTCAAGTTACAACTTGTAAAAAATTTCAGTTGAAGTAGTTTGAAAGTATTTTCTATAAATGAACACTTTCTCTGACGCGCGCACAGAAAATAATAGTCAGTTGTGGCTGCTTGCTGAACAGTATGGAAAGACATGACCAGTGTTATACAGGGCTGCTTGCTGAACAATATGGAAAGACATGACCAGTGTTATACAGGGCTGCTTGCTGAACAATATGGAAAGACATGACCAGTGTTATACAGGGCTGCTTGCTGAACAATATGGAAAGACATGACCAGTGTTATGCAGGGCTGCTTGCTGAACAATATGGAAAGACATGACCAGTGTTATACAGGGCTGCTTGCTGAACAGTATGTAAAGACATGACCAGTGTTATACAGTGCTGTTTGCTGAACAATATGGAAAGACATGACCAGTGTTATACAGGTCCATTTGAAGGCCCAGAAAACTTGTATTAGGAATAAACAGAAGAAGGAAAAAAATACTTATAGGATTGGTTCGTCTAGAAAAGATAAAATAAAACGACTTAGCTTGATTCTGATAGGTCTTTAAGGCAGTGGAAGAGAAAAGTAATATCTTTAACGGAATAAAACAGGAAACCATCTGGAAGCATTTCTGTCATTCTACCATCTGAGCTAAACGGACTAGGATTAAGCTTCAATGACATTTTGCTACCAATACAAGGTATAATACTGTCATTTTACACATGTACACACAAAATATTTTCACATAAAGGGCAGTAGAGTACCTCTGTAATTTGTCAATGAAACGACGGGGTTTTGTTAGAAGATTCCTTGGACCATAATTTATGGAGGAAAACCCCCATTAAAATTCCAAAAATATACAAAGTGTCGTAAATTTGTTTTATAAATTGAAAATAAGTCAATAAATGTTTTTGGCATTTTAAATAGATGAGAGCTGATTTATGCAAAATATATAAGAAATAGATTGTCTTTTTGCCATTGTATTATTTTATTTGAAAAGAAGCTTAAAACGAACTCCCATAAAATTCGGCATTGTATTTCGATTCATAGACCATACATTTATATCTAATATGGGGACTAACCGGCATAAATGAATCCAAATTCATCATTTAAAAAAAAATTTCGTCCTTAGATGGATATTTTGTTCACATTTGCTGGAAATTCCATCGACTGACATTGTGATTAAAAGTAGCGCCAGGCTGAATTATCTTTATCACAAGTCAAGAATAGTTTAGTATAGTATGTAGGGTCAGTAATCTCGTCTAGTATGTAGGGTCAGTAGTCTCGTCTAGTATGTAGAGTCAGTAGTCTCGTCTAGTACGTAGGGTCAGTAGTCTCATCTAGTACGTAGGGTCAGTAGTCTCGTCTAGTACGTAGGATCTGTAGTCTCGTCTAGTGTGTAGGGTCAGTAGTCTCGTCTAGTACGTAGGGTCAGTAGTCTCGTCTAGTACGTAGGATCTGTAGTCTCCTCTAGTACGTAGGATTTGTAGTCTTGTCTAGTACGTAGGATCTGTAGTCTCGTCTAGTATGTAGGGTCAGTAGTCTCGTCTAGTACGTATGGTCGGTAGTCTCGTCTTGTATGTAGGGTCAGTAGTCTTGTCTAGGATGTAGGGTCAGTAGCCTCGCTCACGACTTCTTACTTTCCTTATTTAGTGCAGGGGACAGTACAATGAAAAATTGTAGGCTGGTTACATGCAGGCTAAAGAATTTCAGAAACATGCACCGAGTACTAGCAATTGCTCTGATCTCATGTAACCTGTTTTATTATCTTAAATGATAATTTGGCTAATAAATTATTTCTATACGCGACCTTGTATCGACTTCCTTAACCTTTGGGTGGGTGGGGGGGCATGATGAATAAGCAACGTAAAACAACCCTTGTATGTTTTGTTGATCATCTTCACATGTTTATACCGTGTAGCCAACTGCAAAGCACCATTGTTCTAGATCTACCATCGTATGAAATATGAGTCCAAGCTGTTCGCTTAAAATCAAACGAAGAACGGACAGCCTATATCTTGTTATGCAATCAGAACATACTCGAGTTTTCCACCGATGATGGGAAAAGCAAATAGGAAATGCTAGAGTAGCCGCCATTTGATATTCATATACCTAGTGTCGTCATACATACATCACTCACCCTCATACCTTCATTGGAGCCACTTATCAACTGAGATGACATTATCTTAACCGCAACTTTACCAGGTCACTTTCTTCAACTACAAACTTAAAGGATAACTTTATCTGTGCTGGATGTGTATGAATAATACATGTATTATAATGTTTCTTTACATGGTTCTTTTTTGCTAGAGTATATCTTGGTACGTCTGAGTTCTCTGTTATTTTCGGGAGATTGACGCCTTTTTACGATCGACTCTATTGGAATTATTCTAAGGTGGCAATTTTAGAAACCAGGGAATTATATGATTGTCCTGATATGCCGTCCTAGTCGTCTCTGGCTGGAAACTGACCTTAACTGGCAGATAAGTATGATAGGTTGGTAACAAGTAGAATCAACCTCCTGACTGGTTAGTTATTGAGGTCATCTGCACAACACTGACCTCATTCTCGTAAAGATCATGATCCTCACAGCTCATTCTCTGTTAGGATACATCGCTGCCGTACGGTTGTTGTAGCTCCTTGATTTATTAACCCTTTGTACATCTTGACGCATTAGTACACAAGCAATTTTAATTGAATAACACATTAAACCTCTTATCACAGGTTCCAATGCGCTTTATTGTGATGCCTGTCGGGCAGATTTCATTGACCTTGTTCGCCATTCACTGCAAGTAACGAGTTACTTACTTTTTCTACTTATTTGTCAAAAAATTTGTCCAATTCTGCACTAAATCAATCTTCGTTACCCGAGGTTCCGATATCTTAACCATATCTACACCTAGGAGGATCGAACAGATAGTTTAGGGCTTTGTCCTAGCAATGTCTATTGGATTTCATGAGTTGTCTCCCTTAGTATATATAATGCCAACAAACCATCGTACATCGGCCGAAAATGGTGGAGGTAGAAAATGATACTTTTTAAGTTTAACATCGCAAATACGACTACGTACCAGAGAGAAACTGTTAAAGGTGTATCTGAATGAAAGGCATTTGTTCAAACACTGACCGGCAGAGGAAAATTGCTTATTAATGAGTCCATTCAAGTTGTGTGCTCCTCTTGTCTCGATCATGTAGGAACAGTGTTCAAATTTGAAAAACTTAATTTTAATTGGTTGCACTTGCTGGCCGCCACATCCAATGAAATCCACAGACCCGAAACACAGAAATATCTGATCGATCCGCCAAAGAGCAGCTGGGGTTAACATATCAGAACCATGACTAGCGAAGATACACTAAATCCGCTTTTGATAAAAGGATTGCAGCCAAATGCAGTCTAAAGTGAGTGTGCTACAGATATCCAATCGTCCCGTTTTCAACAGTTGTCATATTTTAAACAAGGGAGGTATCCCACTATGATGAGTATACATATATGCTTGATTGGAAACTGCCCCACCCGCATCCCCCGATTAGTTGTTCAAATTGGTTTGGTCTATAATAGTAGAATGTATGCATTTCTTGTATTTTAATCAAAGATTGCGCTTGATAGTTATTTAGGTTTCACGAGCTTCGGAAGTGGGACGCGTGCGTGAGTGATTAGGATTTTTGACGTAGCTTTAACAATTTTTCAGTATGCTGATGGTTTAATTCATTTTTGAATGGATTCTCAAAAAGTAAAGAGAAATACAAACATTTTCAAACCTTTATCCATCAATTCAATCATTATGACTGTTAAATTATCATCCTTTTCGCCAGAATTCAGTGAATAAATGACTCAAAAGACAACATAAAACGATGCTGGCCCTTGGATCAAACTGTCAGTGCATGCAGTTCCCTTCCTTATTTGCCTACATCACTCGAGGGTGGTTTACGTAGTCTGTGGTTCTGTTAAAAATACCCAAGCGCATTATTTGTAAATTATTTGCACAGATACAGTTTCAGCAGGCTGAAAATAATGGCGTGATATTATGCGACGTCAGATCTAGGTCTCTCTAGTTTTGTTCAACAAGGCATTTTTCAACATGGTTACAGTCTGATTCGTGTGCCAATGAAACGGACGGTGCCAGTTGAAACTAGATAATATGTAGCCAGTACTACAAGATGCAGCATGTTCCCACATAATAGCTTGAAGTAAGAGACTATAGTCATACCTGGGATTTGTATAAGCAATTAATAAGATAGATTCTAGATCGTGTCACCGGTGTAGGTAGGACTAGTATGTTGATTTGTTAATGTTGTTGTTGTTTGGCCTCTGCAAGTCATATATTATAACATTTTAGTACATAACATATACTAGCCCCCCCCCCCCCATATGTGTTGATACTGATAGACGACATATGGGTCTGATGTCACCTGTTCATTAAAATGTGCAATTTTGCTGCATCCAAATCATTCCGGAACAAACCTGTGTATACTTTAGACAATTACCGGTAATTGGTAACAGTCATATCTAGCGCGAAATTCAAGATGGCCACTGGACAGAGTGTTGTGCTATTTCACGTGGATTTACAATTCACCAAATCTAGGATTTACTCCAGAAATATAATGTACACGCCACCAAAAGAACCTTTCAGCCGACGGTAACTCTACACTGCTAGAAATACCGGTAAGTGTATAAAATGTACACAGATGTGTACATCCAAACCTAGCTGCAGATTTTTGTATGTTTTAATGAATAGGTGATTTAAGCCCCATAATCTCCAATCAATATCATCACCTGGGGGGGGGGGCTGATTTATCGGCCTAAACATATCCAAGAGAGATCCTGGAAAGAAGAAAAAAAAACGATTTTATGTTTGTCGTTATATTAAAACAAGTTCAAGGAGACAGGAGTGCGTGCACAGACCGACTTAACCAATATTGCGTGAGCTCCTTCTGACTGGCTAATATAATTGACGGAAACTGATGGAGATAAGCTTTAGTTTTCGTAAATATTATGGGGGGGGGTTGGGGTTATCATTCAGAAGTCTTAAAATTATTTAAATTGGAAGATACGATTCACACAAATTGGAATTGGTCTTTTCTCATTTGACATATAGAAAATTCAACGCAAAATCTCTTTCAGGCAACAACTTTTCCTTCTCTGCGCTGGCGTATACATACATATATATTTATTATATGTCTATGTATGTATGTATGCATGTATGTATGTATGTATGTATGTATGTGTGTATGTATGTGTGTGTGTATGTGTGTGTGTGTGTGTGTGTATACATGCATGAATGCATGCATGGACAGATGTGTGTGTGCGTCCGTGCGTGCGTGCAAGTACGCATGTATGTATGTATGTCTCTCTACCCGTCCGTTTGTCAGTGAGTTAAAAAATGGCCTTAACTGTTAGAACCAGTTTCAATATAACCAGTGCTTTTATGGAAACTGCTACATAAACACTCCACTGAAATTTTGACGAAATGTTTTATTTTATGTATTCCAGACCAATTGTGCGCCATGAGGATTTATTTCAGTTGGGCTTGTTCTCCCCAAAACAATTGTCTTGAATGCACTTATCAGCCTAAAATACCAGTTTACACGAGTAATAACAGAACAACGTGATCTCTTCAAAACCATTGCCCTCTTGCTCGCTGAACTTTCGTGATTTTTATTAATATAAATCGATCTTATTGATAGGATATGACAAATGTTTCACTTTTCTTTCCATATTGGCTGTGGGTATTTGGACAAGTGTACCAGAAGACATAATTCAATTGTTCATGAACAAATGTTCGTACATGTCCTTATACTAAGCGGCGCGTGCTCTGCTCGCCCAAACTCTTGAAGGATTAAGCGCCGTCTATGAGCGAATTGCTTGTATTAATACCAGCGAGACATTTAATCTAATGCAACGTCTTCTTATCTTTCTCTTAATCAGTTTCAACGTTCAATTACTCAGAGAGAGAAGCTCAAAGGATTCAGGGACATTATTCACTGATGTGATGAGTGATTTTTTTTTCAGGACAATAATTGAGACATTTGAATAACAGGGTGATGAATGCGAAATATTTCTTTCCATCGGTATATTTTAGAAGATCTGGGGCTTTTAAGTTTATGCACATCACCTGCAATATCGATTCACTGTGGATTTCTGTATGCTAGAGTAACACAACAACAGAGAGCAGCGTTTAAACAGTAAGTATTCCTTAAAATGTCTTGTGATTTTACAATATGCAGTTGAACCATTTAATCCCAAAGTAACCGAACCAGAGAAAACAGCTTGTAATATGTATTTTTCAAATATTTTTATTTTTATTTTAAAGAAATGTTTTATGTCACATGACTAAAAACACAATCAAGCGGTCTTATATACCGCGCCTGTCAATCTTTTTAAATGCTTCAGAAAAAATAGAAGATGGGTTGGACGTTTACTTGCTCACTCTAACCAATTTTGAAACTAGATACATACTTTCACGTAAACAAAAAATACTTAGGTCAGTATAATCCTTAAGGATAGCGTCTGGTACGTTATTTATTATTTCGAGTGTGTCAGTATCAAATTTTACTAACTAAATTCTCAGAGGTGTACCATCTATGTATTCTCTCTCTCTCTCTCTCTCAAAGCTTGTTAGGGAGAATACACACTATAGTCAAGTACTACATAATTTTTCCGTTTTAAAAATGTCCGAAAAGTCCACACATTTCATCTTATTTTACTTACTGCATATATAACAACTGAGCTGAAGTCAAAAGTCCTTTATCAAACACCCACCAACCCATCTCCATCGACGCCAACATATTCATTGTTTCGTCATTCGAGTATACTGTAACGTGTTTTTTCTATACTAGAGGCTTATTCGTTTCTACTATGTATCACAATATTAAATTGCAATTTTCTTTCAATATCTCATTGGCATTGTTTCAATGCCTGCAATCACACGCCCTTGTTACTCACGTCATCCACAATAATAAAGTAAATATTATTGTTAATATGGGGAGAGCTCGATATAGCCGTAAGCTTCCAGCCCAATGCTATATATCTCGTCTTCTATATTATGTACATTCCATGTTGACTTCAGCAGGTAATATGAAACATATTTACAAATCTCAATTTGAGGAAGATATTTGTTACGTTGAGTTAAGCTGGTGCCAGGAAAACATTAAGATATAAGCTTTAGTCTGAGATTGAATTTTCATTATCTGCTAATCAGAGACGAGCTTTTGAAAGTGTAACGTCATTTGTGATTGGTCGGGAAAAAATCAAGTTCTAGAGTTTTATGATTTCCAGGGCAGATTATTATGCAACTGCAGATTAATGTAAATTCGCAGTTAGGTAGTTATGTTAGACCAATAAATACAGTACGAGTATGATGCTTTTTCTTCCCCACAGAATAAAAAAAATCTTTCAAAGATTTTGGTGTGAAAGACTTTGTAAATGATTTACAAATTCTACTATTTGATATTGTGTCCTCTAGTATTTTCTCAAAATCTGTGAACTCTAACAAACTAACTTTGAAAAAAAATCTTCAAAATTTTATAGACAAACATACTCGAATAAATCATACTGCAATAAACATTGGGTATTCGCTATTTTCATTTACATCTCCGTTTATAGCTTTGTTATTATTTGTTGATTTGGGGGAGTAGCTGTTGGGAAGATAGTTTTCAACCCAAGCAATTAGCCCACTTTTAGACGAAGACGTAATAGTGTACAGAATTTGCGAGACTTTATGACCGCATGGATTGGTTTCGTAAATGACCTAATTTCTTTACATAAGGAACTATCTGCATCTATTTGTTTAGGTATACGTGTGTAGAAATCTGAGATAGGAATAATTCTTTGTATTAAGTGTTAGGGGTCGTGATTTGTATTGCATGGCGTGAAGTACTGATATTCGGATCTAAAAGGCTTTCTCGTGAATCATGCAATGTTAAAAAGACAAACCATGCAAGTGTGAAATTAGAAATTCGTGCTATGTGGTCATCAGGGCAAACTGACTGTAGTATTTGTAGTATTTGCACGATTAAGAACCTTTCGGTTGACTGTGACTGTTATAAAGTCGTCTTTGGGAATAAAGAAAATGTGTTTTCAAAGCACAGTCGTTGCAGATTATGCAAAGGCTGGGAAACAATAGAAAGCAGATAAATTTATTAATTATAGAATACGTCTCTTAGAACATAATGTTGTAGAAATATGTGTTACGAGCATTACATTTAAGAAATTTTGGTCAATGGTTAAGCATAATTTTTTTAATGAACGCTCTGATGGTCTAGATAATTCGTGTTGAAAGCACACAATTTTTAAACAGTGCAAGAGAAATATGTAAAATCTTCTATAATGGTTATGTAAAAGTGAGATCAGTCACTGGAAAGGATTTTCCTTTTGACTCTTTATCTCATCAAAGTATCAAGGCTATTAAGGACAATTGTAACATACGTTGTTTTCTTATTTTATTTAGACAGGATAGCGCTGAAGACGTGTATAAAATGTTAAGTTTAAATTCCCAAACAAAAATTACTCTATGTTGGTGGTGGTGGTGTGGGGAGTTTAAATTCCTCTTAAACTGTTAAAAGCTGGGGCACCAATCCATGTTGGCCACGTTACTGATCTTATTTACAAAACTTCACGTGTATTTTATGGTCGTCTGTAGGAAGCTAAAGTAGTTGCGATTTTCAAAAATAACAACCCTCTGGATAAAAAAAAAAACTATAGACTTGTCAGCATTCTACGAATCATATCCCAACTGTTTGAGAAATGAACTAAGACCCAGTTAGCATCGTTTTTTGAGAACATTTGTAACAAATATTTGCCTGCTTTTCGTAAAAATTGTGGATGCCAGACCTGTCTAATACGTATATTTAAAGACTGGAAGAAGTCTTTTCATGAAAACAAACATGCTGCTGGAGTTCTAATGGATTTATCCAAGGCTTTGACCGCCTCACTCATATTCTCATTTATAAGGTAAGAGTTTATGGTCTGTCGTAAGGCTCAGTAAATCCTGAGATGAGATATCTGTCAAATAAAATGCGGCAGATTAAGATATAAGTCGTATTGATTGGGTGGAACGAACTTCAAAATGTGACCAATCCAATTGTATTTCATTTATTTCATCAGTTTGATCCTGGAAAGGAAAGACTGTGAATGTAATGTCTTCAAGAAATACCCCACCCACCCACCCACAATCTCATGGCATGATGATAACTAAAATCTGTGTCACCGTTTTGCTTTGATGCCCATGTCTTATGTACCATCAAGCATCATAATGTTAGCTCCTTTCTTTTTAAATAAGGCATCACGTGTATCTCAGAATGCTTTTGGTCCTAAATAGGTACGTTTGCTTTTAATTTAAATTTCGATTTTAATCAATAATTTAAGTAACCTAGCTATTATTCATCCTTCACATCTAGAAATAGTTACCTAATACTATATTCACTTTTGAATTACTGCCTTTTTAGTATATTAGTAATAGTTACCTAACACTATATTCACTTTTGAATTACTTCCTTTTTAGTATGTTTTGCTTTCTTATATTTAAAGTTATGTGCTATGTAGTTTGGTAAGTTGTATCTGCATTATGCTGTGATTGTACCTCTTTCAAATCAAGTTCGATGAAATGTCTTTATAGCTTGTCAGCTCGGGTCGATATGGGCATTGATGGGGGGAGGGGGTAGAGGCGCTCTTCATCCATACGTATGTACTACAACACATCCTTTCGAATCCATTTCAAAGCGATATCACAAAAACAGTTTGACTTAAGTTCTCCTTCCATACATTTGTGCAGTAATACGTACTTCTCGAATACATTGTAACGCAATGGGACAATAACGGTTTGGAATTAATTTTGCACTCTCTCTCTCCATACATTTGTACAACTAAGCGCCATTCTCGAATCCAGTGTAACGCGACAGTACAAAAACAACTTGGACTTAACGCTTTCCGTACATAGGGTCTTATGATACTACTTGTTTGGACATAGAACCATGAACCTGCACATACCTCATTAAGGTCATGATTAAATTACTCAATTAGATTTTCGGCCATTACAGAACATATTCAACATTATTTTATACATTTTAAAATGTTTGGACATACCATCTTGACAAAATCGATGTTTACACAAGCAAGCAATGAACACTTGAAACAGGCGAATGATATTTGATAGGCATATCCGTGTTCACAAGTAGGTAATCTGATTTAATTTGCAGGTTATTACAGTAATTTGTTATTATTATTATTATTATTATTATTATTATTATTATTATTATTATTATTATATCGTTTCGATCTTAAAAAACAGTTTTAAACAAAATTTATGTTAAAACAATTTAGGAAAAAACAGCTTGATGTAGACAAATGAAATTTGGCATGCATGTTCGTAGGCACAAGTAGACAACTTAGATTTTTATGCCAGTATAGAAGATTTTCAAATGGGTATACAATTTTGAATTGGTATTGCCATGGACATGTTTTGTGTTTCAGATGTCTGCTGGGAGGAGGGTTGGCTTCATGTTTTATTACATACACAAATTTTGTTTGAAACCATATTTTTAAAACATCCGTACCCTAATGCTTGTACAATTAAAATTGTTCTCATTTGGTTAAGAAAATAGGGAGAGATGAAAATGAGACTAATGGCATATCTTCGCGTATGCTGACGCTGCCCAGCTGTGCAACTACCTGCAAAGCCTGTCCCAGGAGCCAATGTTGCAACACTGCAAATATATCTCATAAAATAATAAATGGTTATTATAGTCATAGGGTAAGGATCTTAACATGTACCGAGTTGTAACCCATGGGCAAGTTCCTTACCCAGGAGTATGACCCAGGCTTTGTACTGGACATATACCTGATTGCGCCTTGTCATGTCCATGAAACCGATTCATGGCTTTGAAAATGGGAATCTCAACAGCTTCAAAGTCATAACTCTTCTATCCCATCAGCATGACATGGAGTCTATATTAGATATGTGCCTTATTGCGTCTTTCCATCTCCTTCATACTTATTCATGCTTATAGAATGAGGACCTCAGTATTTCAAGTTATGATTAAAGGCGACAGGCCCAGCCCTTGGGACAAGACCCAAGAATGTAATCCAAAATCCTGTTTGTGATGTAATATCCATGACCTTAGTTGTGCATCTACAACAAAACCCACAGATATCCAAAAATGTAAAGCCTCTAGCTTCAGCCGTGTAGAAATAGAAAACTAGATTGCTAACGGATATATGGATGGACGAAAGTACAACCAACCAGTGGCATAGTCCATGCCTTTTTAAAACAATCGCGTTGATAAAATAAATGTATATAAAGTGACTCATCATTTATTGAAGTAGACACCAGGTGTGTGGAGGCTGTTTTCAAAATGGTGAACCAACTATTAGGCATTATTTACCTATCAGTTAATAGCAGAATCGATATGGCAGATATTGTATCTGAACCCGGATAATTACGAGCTTGATTCTCTGCAGAGAGCGAATTGTGTAAACTCCTTTTATTGCATACGTGCTTTAAGAGTTATCCTGAAATAATACTTCTTATCGTGTCCTTATCACAGCCCTCTCATTCGGGGCAAATACGATTCTGATTTATGTTCGTCTTCTCCATCTCCAGTTTAGCTGGAATTGCATTACATGGAAAATATGTTTTTGCCCTAATTTCATCGGTAGCTACATGGCACGCTAGTTGCTGCGCTAATGAGGCAGAAGTTTCATTTGCAACTCTTATAAACAACCAAGATGATATTACAAATCATAGAAAACGTTAGGATCAAATGAAACAAAACATAATTGGACAGACTAACATAATAAATCAGTTGTAAAACAAGTAATTAAATAGCACGACGCTTGCAGAGTTTGAGTTAATTTTTGTTCATCATACGTTTGGGGTCAGAATTTCGTTTAACTTCGTGTATCTTTGTGTTCATAGAAAACACTCAGAGAAAATATCTACAGAAGTGGTTGATCCTAACACGAGTGCTCGTTTCCTGATGAATGGTAGTCAATGAGTTTCAGTAAATGTCTCATAATATTAAAACAAAATATGATGATGACAGCCATGGTTCATCGACATAACACATTTGTCATATATGACCCTATGCTGTATGACGTAATTCTATACGTTGTGACGTGATATTACATTGTTTAACACTTAAGATTTTAGTGTTGTTGTTTTCTTTTATCGTGATATAAACTGTCACTTACTGAATCACAGAGCAAATAACGTCCAGAGGGCGTTGTGCATGCTCAGTGAGTCGGCAACTGACAGTTTATATCACGATAAACTCAGACAAAAATAACATTAAACTGTTATAACTGCAATTCTTTTTAATTTTGTTTGTTTGTGTTTATGAAAGACATTTTCTATCTGTTTAAGCGTATGGATTCTTGTTGAGGGTGTCTTCTACGTAGCTATTTATAAAACAGGGGATTATCCATCTGCAACGTAACAGCTACGGCAACATAAAACAAATAAATCTGCCAATGGTAGACGATCTAAGTTTTGAACATTCTCCAGCATAGTCTTAACATTTTATCAAAACTAGCACATACCGCTCTGGTGGCCTAGTGGTTAGAGCGTCCGCCTCGGATGCGGGAGGTCGTGGGTTCGATCCCCGGCCGAGTCATATCAAAGACTTACAAAAATGGTACTAACAGCCACCTCGCTTGGCACTCAGCATTAAGAGGTTAGTGTTAGGAATGGTCGGCTGGGTGTCAGGATAATGTGACTGGATGGGACATCGTGCTACATGTCTGCGGCATGGTGCCCCAGTGCTAGACATCACTATAAACTGCCACATTGCAGACATCATAGCGATATTACTTAAAAACTACGTTAAAAATCCAAATCACACACACACACACACACACACACACACACACACACAAAGCTGGCATATGTGATATAAGTAGCAGTTCAACATTTAAGGCAAAGGGTATACTGTTTTGTCTAACAAACAAATGACTCTTGGATTGGATGCTTTCATGAGGTCATTGTGACTTCGCCGAATCGTTTTTGTCCAGACACTTGAGTAACCAATTTTCCTTTCTATAAATCTATTTTGGTGTTCATTAACAGTTTGGGCTACCTAGAGGGGCTACTTACAAATGAAATAAGGACTTTTGGTAAATGATTATAGTAATAAGGGTTCAGTACTCACAAAGTGCAAGGCATCGACCATGACTTTTACGATTGAGCAGTAGCGGGTCTTTTGCCCACCCACCCCCACATAGTAACTGTCAGGGTCGCCGTCTTACATTGTAGAACTGTGAATCCAATTGTCATAATGTTAGTCACTGAATCCCCCGCTTCCCATTCCCCATATCCATTTACCAATTGTTTTAAATTCATTTGTAAAGAGCTGCCGTGAAGATGCTGTACAATATTGACCCCATGTTCTTTTTGACAGATTTTGAGTTTCCCAGCATTTTATTAATCTAATCCAAGAATTATTTATCATCAGAAAATTTACAAACATTTGCTATTTATTCTGTCAAATCAATTTATTAACTTTTCTAAATAAAATATAAACACACTGATTGTATTTCGTTTTAAAGGCATGCAGTGTTTGCTTTCAGTTTAAGTGTTTACATTAGTTACTTTGCACGTGTAAAAGTTAGTATTCAGTAGTTCTCCATACAGTTTAGACATAAATAAATGCAACTCGGTCTGATCACATGGTTATGTTCTGACCAATGGAAATCTTCAGGAAATGTATCAACTGCAGTTGTTGAATAACCTCCTTCAATCAAACTCTTGAGTGAATTTGCGAGATGTCATCCCTTCAGCGGTATGGTAAGATGTTTCATTTATCGCTGTTACTGTCCTGACAGATTGCATTTCAGTCAATATTTACAAAAGCTAAATTACAAGGCATTTGTTCATTTATAGAAACTTAACCGAATATACATTCTGCAATCATATTTTTTACATTTACTGTAATCTTAAGTCATTTTCCTTAAAATGACGCTAATGCAGGTTGCACATCTCAATGAGATGATAATGCTTGCAAGGAACGTGAGGTCACTTCATCATCACAATGACGCATTTCGTCACCTCATCTCATCAGCCAATCTGATAACTTTTTCATTTATGGGGAAATCCTCTATCTGGGTTTTAAGGAAACCGCAGTTTTGTACCAGACCTTAGTATGACGGAGAAGTCACTACGCCGCGCAATCAGTAAAAAGGATTTATGAATCTTCATTTAGATGACGTCTGGCGATAAGAATATATCCCTTGTGCAGATTTTAAATTGTAAAGAACTATTTTGCACACTGAGAGATAAAATAAAACTAAAGTTCAGAATGAAATAATATGATAATAAATTGACATCTTATTTCAAACGATAGTGAAAAATCGATTGTGAACTCCTCGAGTTTTGTAAGTGAACACAATTTATGGGGAATTAACATCGATCATTCTCTTTCATATTCCTAAGATCTGATGAAGTGATAGAAGAGATAAAAGATTTTAAAATTTATAATGGTCTCTAGGTGGAGCTCAGAAGTTTAGTATCTTTAAAGACAATACTTTCCCTGATGTTCGTCATTGGTTATTCCAGCTATTTATAAGAGATCTTGTATATCTTATGGGTTATAGAATATACAGTTTGGCCTTACTTCAGATGCGCATCAATAAATATACTGCTAGCTCCGCTTGGTCATTTTCACTCCTGGACATAAGATGTAAATTGTAAACAAAATTTAATTAAAAAAGTTTAAACATTTTCTGTATTTGGTAATTCATTCGTTGTACTATAAGAAGCAGGTATCGTCGAGTCTGGCAAAGTTCGTTTTCCATATGTTAGTAATTGCTAAAGATAATGTCTTTTAGACATATTCAGGCTGATTTTTGAGCACATGGGAGCAGTCATATTGGTTAGTTATGTACTTAGATCATATGTAATTATTTCCACGCATATAATAGTCAAAGAAATTTCAGTCACAGTACATGAATGTAAAATAGAGGTATGTCAATATTCTCTAGATTGTGTATGTTGTATATGTTGTTGTTGCTCCTTATGTTGTAGGGTTTAAAGCTCTTTTTCAACACAAGATAGGCTATACATGGCGGCCAGTATAAATAGTGGAGGAAAAACCCGGGAAGACCCCAGAAAGAACCACTGACCCACGAGAAGCTACAAGCAAGCTTTCTCGCGTACACACATTGGCCGAGCCCGAGATTCGAACCAACGCAGACAGAGGTGAGACGGCAGTGATCCGTAACGGTGAGCTCTTTAGACTACTCGGCACCTCGGGGCCCCCTATTGCAAATATAAACGACTGTCACTCTCTCAAAAGTTCATAATATCTGTTGAGCACCCCTTCGTAATACAATATAATGGTGAATTTGTTGCAGTTGTTAACTAAAAAGCTGGAAGAAGGTATTGAACATCCGGGTAGTTATTTGGTAATTAAGAAGCACTGAAAATTCTAATTTAAATTATTTAACTAAAATTTAAATTTCTTAGAATCTAAGGATTATATCTGAAAGATCGTAGTCATATGTAACCACACACACACACACACACACACACACACACACACACACACACACACATATATATATATATATATATATATATATATATATATATATATATATATATATATATATATATATATATAGTTCCCCTCTGTATTTTCTTTGAAGACAAATATTAATTTATTTGTATTTTAATGATGATTTCAGAAACAGTAATGGTCTTTAAAAAAGTTTTAAATTTAAATATTTAAATTTGTTATCCTCATATGTGACCCCATTGAAGTCATGAAGAGATCAACATTTTATGTGTTACCTCCTTTAAAATCGCATACAGCCTCATCATTTCGAAACTTCGTTACAGGTTTTGAACAAAAAAATTAATCGTTGCTTATGATACAATGTAATATTTTAAACTTTGTGTTACTTTAAGAATAATGTGTGCTTTAGATATATATTCTGTATACATATATCGAGGATAGTCTCCAAATATATTATGAAATGGATATATTTTACGAAAGAAATTCAGCAAGCCGCATAATGCAAGGCTGTGTAGTGTTATATAAGGAATGTGCAGGCAGTCTATTGATATTTTTGGTAATTGCTTAAAAATACTGCCAGTAACTTTTGTCTCCATATGTCAGAGCCAGACTTCGGAAAGATAATCATCAGTGTCAGATTCTACAAAATATATCTCGTTCTCATTGTGTCAACCAAAGTTTGCTAATTTAATCTCGAATAAAAGTTTAAAATGTAATGATTTAGCTTCAACATTTGTCATGTTTGTCCATTTGAAAACCGTACTTACTATTAATCAGTCAGTTTCATGGTAAAGCGATTCTCTCTATCTGTTCAAAGACATGCATGTTACTCAAAACGGATGAAGTCCGTTACTCTCCCAAAAGACAATATTTCAAACGTAGCTTATACACATTACAATATCAATGTTAATTTTGTCTGCACCCGCCAATAGTTCCCTTGTTATTGAATTATGGCTGCCGTGTCCTAATTCATCAAATATGCAGGTCATTTTTAAATCCAGTATTTTTTTCTGAGCTTTGACAAAATATCTTGTTATTGTGGTTGGCTTATTGATGGTATCTTCCAACCGTGATCACGTGGTTATATTTTGATTTCTTTACGTATATAATTTGAAAACAAATAAACGTATTTTTGTGGAACTTTGGTAGGTGTAATGTATTGGTTTTTTTTTTCTTTATACTTTCTGCAAATGGAAATTAGTCGGCATGGTCAATGAAGCAGTGTGACACAAGAATCAAGATGTTGACTTGTTTTAAACTTACACATATTTTTATTAGTTTTTGATGATGTCAAATTTGTTTTACTCATTTTTAGAATAATATTTAAAGGAAAATAAATTTAGTGTATATATGCGTCTGGATTTATAAGACAAATCTCTCTTAAAGATCGATTTGATCTAGTTGTTGTGCCCAAATGGGTATTCCATTTTCCTGTACTAAGCTTGCTTTCTTATAAAATGTTGCTTTTCGGTTGACAAAGTAGTATGTCCTTAGCTCCAGTTTGACCAGTGTGAACATTTATTATACAAGAGCAATATAGAACACCGTAACCTATTTTCAAGCAATACATATGCGATTTCATCATTGTTTTTTCATGAGCTTAATAGAACGATCACTATGAATTACTATTTATCATGCATCAGTAATTTTATATATATATATATATATATATATATATATATATATATATATATATATATATATATATATATACCCTATACGAGAACAAAAACATGGGTAAAACATAGTTCAATGTCATTTACTGTATATGCGGTATATGTGCACCTGTGTAATTGTGCAGTGATGTATTGGTGAAGGACAAATGTGAGGTTACTTGCATTAACAAAAACAATCTTTTTTAATTGTGTCTAGAGACTTGATCAAGTAGCCTTAAAAGTATGGTTTTCTTTAAGGGGTTTATTTTTTTATATGACTTATAGTGGAAATGAATCGGGCATATTAAACTTTTTTCTTTTCTTTATATGAATGAAGGGAAATAAATCGCGTGAATTTAACTTATTTCCAAGAGACCATCCAAGTTGTATGTTTTTTACTGCGAACTCCCGACTGATTCCGCAGCACAATGTCAAAGCATTTGGCATCACTACTTCAGCAAGAAAAGATTGTCACTGCAACCACAATAGTATGGGCACGATAATAAATGACAAAAATGAAAGCACAATCAAATTGAAAGACGATACATGCAACATTATCCAGGAAACCGTGATACATTTAAATAACAGAACTATCCACGTAAAAAGAAAATCTCATGTTTTAACAGACCTTTTCCGACCCAGTTTTAGATATTTGAACTGGGTTTTTTTTTAAGATACAAGGTCAGAGCGCATTTAGTATAAAAATGTGGAGATCGGCGAAACCAAGCGGTTGGCGCTATGAAACGGAGGCTAAAAGAAAATAAGCGAAATTATACTGAATCCTATATGCCCGATATCATTAAGTTCAATACTGATCTACTCATTTATAACATTATACACGTATTGAGAAAGATTATGTACGGACAATATCTTTAAAATCGGTTATCTAATGTCAATAAAGACAGAGTGTGGAAAGGTCATAGGAAATTTGTACATGTATGCCACCTCCACCTATATATACCTGTGATGATTTCAAATGTGAACACACATCAATTTCGATCACCGCATATACAAAAGTGTCTGTTCTTACAATTACCTACTTTTGCCAATATTTAGTAATATCCTCCAAGGACAGCATACCATTGAGCGATAGCTCAGTCGGATTGCTCAGGGGTCACTTGGATTTTCGAACATGCCAGAGGATGCTATGAAGTCCGATACATATAAGATGATCTGGCATGCTTTACCAAAGTAGTTATTATCAAGTTGAATTGCAGTATGTTTTATTGAAGAAAGTTTTCTACTCGTATCACCACTAAAAATATAGCTGATGCCTTTAAAAATACAATTTCTAAAAATCATACTGTTTGGACACTCACCACCAATATGTTCCAACAAAATCCAGATTTTGTCCGATGTTTTTGGACTTTCATCTCCCCCATGTCCACTCAAATCCAGATTGTGTCAATGATTGCACCGTCACCACCCCACACTGTGTCCGAAGGATGTGTTCATACACTGTACAAATCGTGTCTAACTATAGACGATAAAAGAACAAGAACTATATCATTCGAAGCAAATTATTGTTCTTTTCGTTTAAACATCACTCATTTTATTTTGAAACAGAACTGTTTGTGTTCTTTTTCCTTTTACACAAGTTGATGGAACGCCCCATCTCTCTTGATAACTCATGTTGAGAAAGTGGAAAGAGGAATTAGTATCATTGATAAAAATAGATCATTGTCGAGTACACTTTGTACTTTACATACTGCCTGCAGGGTAAACCATTCGCCTTGTATAGTCAGGTTTCCACTCCAGTCACCTAAGGTATACAAGCCAATATTTCCGGTACACTATTCTGCAATCGAAACATATCCCGGTCATTTTATTCAAACCGAGAAATGACCTCGGAATACAACTCCGTTTGAGGATATTGCTTGACTAGACGGAAATAGTACAGATACGTTCCGATTGTGGTGGTGAATTACATAGAAGGTTTCTTTTTCGATTTTATGGCAAAGAACGAGGATTTCCCGCTTACTATTCTGTTTTTTTTTTTTTTTTTTTTTGTTTTGTGCATGCTGGGTACACAAATCTCCTACAAGAGTCAACCTTATTAGCTGATTCAAGCATTTGGATACAAGGTTTACTAAGCAATCTTCTAAAGTGTGCAAGCGATATATTTCTCAAATGTATCGGAGACTGACACATCTGTGATTGGCTGTGGTGGAGATAATGACTGGTTTATTTTAAGTTAAGGCAATCTTAAAATAACTGAGCCAGTCTGATGTAATTGTACTCTACTGAAGTCTAGAAGAAAAGAAATACTATTTTTCTCTAAGTTTTCATAGGGATTAGCTAAACAGTAAAGAGGTTTGCCTGCATTGAAATGAAAGCAGCATCGAAGGCTGAAAATAAAGTAACTTCAGCCTCTTGACTTTTGCCAAGGATGACAAAGTAAACAGGTGAAATTCGGTCGGCTCAAGAAACGGCATCTGCTTAAAAATTTCAAGTCATATGTATGTGTTTTTATAAAAGCAACATAACCTATTCTGCATTTTAGATAGGTTTTATTTTCAACTTATTGCTTAGAATAATCATGATAGTATTTCAGGTGCAGCCTAAAATAAGCATGATAGCATTTCTGCATCTGAACGTAAACTAATGCACAATGTATTTTTAAAATCGTTGTAAAATGAAGGATGGACATAAAGTAACTTAACATAATTATATCGTGATGAAGTCAAGGATAAGTGAATAACAAGTGGTTTTGTGGACCTTGGGACAGAACTTGAAAGATGAAGTTTTTGAATTTTTTTTATAAATATGTATAAGTGATGAAAAGAAAATATGTATAAAATTATATTGAAATTCTGAAAAAAGTTAAAACTTGGTATATTATAATATTTTATAATAATGAAAGATTAATAATATCCTCCTGAAATGAAAATGTTTGTGTTTAAAAAATGTTATGCTACATATAAATATATAAATAAACCTTGAAGCCATTGTGTAATATAGTAAATTGACTATTTTCCGTGTCTAACGTCTTTAAATTTCTTATGTAGGGTGGAGTCCCGAACTTTACTTCAACACAAGCTCAGATTCGACTTGATTCCAACTTGGGAATTTAATCAAAACACAGGAGAGCTATTTAAGCTTCAACAATTTAGTAAATGATAATATTAACAAAACAATGAAATGTGCAAAGGGCAAGATTGAATCAAGAATAAAACTTTCAGTCTTTATACTTCCAGCCTAAATTCCGTTGTTACAAATTGGTTCCTAATCAATTGATATATTTTTTAAATTGTTTTCCTGAATAGATTACACATATAATTCTTTGCTTACATAAATGTAGATAACGTGTGTGTATCAATAATGAAGGTTATTACATGTATTTCAAAAGAATACGAGAAAATATTATCAATACATTTTGGCGAGAGCACAAACATAAACCAATTGAATTAAAAACTAAGTGACAGAAAGTACTAAAATCACTAAAAGTTTTGTAAATCTTAACAAATAATTGAATTATCATTTATATAAAAAGAAAATATAAGAGAAACTGACATAATTGTGAACTGAATCCAAAATAGTGTTAAAAAAAGTTATATTCAAGCCCAAAAGAATGAATGTTTTGAATGAGTTTCAAATCCTCAAATGTACAGATCTGCCAACACTACTGAAGTATCAAAATGACACTGTCGATAAAACTTTGAAATAATTCGCAATAGTCCCAGAATAATATTTTAGTCTAATGAGCCCTTTTCATTTCCATTGTGTTATGAACATCTATATTTTTGTAATTCCTGGTACATGATTTTATCTAATTTTTATAATTTTTATTCATGGTTGTAAGAGTCTACAGGATATCTTTATCTAAATTTTGCATACATGACCTGAGTATCTTAAGAGCGTAGTAGTTACATAGGATCTATAATTAGATTGTACGTGTAGACAATTATTAATAATAATCTTAATAATAAGACTTAATGGCGTCTATAACCCTATTTCTCAGTGGCTGATGCCGTTTAGACGTTTCTAGAATAATTCTGTAACTTCCGATTGGTTTGGCTAGGTCACATGAATAGACCAAAGCAACATAAAATGAGTAGTGTTATTGTCACGTGCGGTCCATTGCGAAAACAAATCACATTAGACAGTGTATACAAAGAGAGGTAAAATATGCATTTTGCATCTACTTATATGTGACAAATTGTAAATATCCAGCATCGTTAAAAAACAACATGGCCTGACCTACACAATGGAAAATAACTTAATTCTTCTAGGAATCCCACCTAACCGACCTGTCAAATGAAAACAGCGCTAAATTTGTCATTATATATATACTAGTATTAGTAACCGTAACCACGTACGTAAGCATCTATTTTTAGATACTACGCAATGTTACTCTCTTAATTTCTTAGAATAGAACCTATGAACTATAACTCAAGGTCATGAATAAAAAAATTTAAAAAATTATAATTAACAGTCAGTCCCAGAGCGATGTTCCTTACTATACACGTGTTGCTATTACCGTAACACTGTACTGACATTTTGATATATTTCATAAATGGAATTTCCTTACGAAGTAAATATAATAGTTTTTTGTTTTGTCAATCGAGTGAATATAGCTGTTTACTGGCAAATAAATAGCGCTGAAGCAGTACAGCAATGTTAAATCTATTGGAGAATGAATCTTCAACATTGAAGAATATATTTATACGTTTATTTTAATATTTTGGCATATTTTTTAATGTAGAATGCTTTATTTCGTTACACTGTAGTGTGATCTCCACAATAAGCATCCCGCGGTCGTATTTGGTCTGATATTCCTACATAGCGTGTGTATTTGCTGCCAGTCATAATGCGTCTACCGCAACACGGCAAACGTCTGGTATTTAACATAGGCCACGGAGCGGTCGACAATGGCAGAGAAACCCGTACGAAGTAAGTGTAAATCACAATGACCCAAATTTACAGAAAGGCCAAAACAAAAGGTCCAAATAGACCATTTTGACCAACATTTACAAGGGGAGACAAACCCGAACGAAGCAAATGTCGATCACAGCCACCACAATTTACAGGGTGAAGGTAAATTTGTAAAAACGAACGAATACCGAATCGATGACAACTGTTGAAATTTATAATTTATTGTACGTATTCGAATTACTAACACACGGGTTAACATTTTCGTAACGCACATGCTCTATGCCATCTTGACTTGCGAGGAAAGCGAAACAGTGTACTCACGATGTATTATCAGAACATGAAAAAAAGCCGTGCATAAAGCTGAGAAAGGTTCTTTGATTTTTAGATTTAGCTATCCTGTCTGCTTGCTTTATTATCAATCTGACTTAAGAACGTTTGTGAACAATTCCTGATTTTATGGCTTTCTAACTGTACATACTCTCCTGAGGTAATTGCAGTGACAATACATGAAAAGAAAAACGGAGAGCAGCCATATATTTGTTGCAACAAAATTCACAAAATGCCAGCAATGTTTTTGTCTGAATCATGACTTCGACGCATATGCATCTACCATTTGCCGAATCGACAAGTTAAAGAGTAGTCATGAACAAAGAATATTTGGTGCAAATAAATGATCCGATCAACGTCATGCAATAACAGAAACATTTGTTATACAATCTTGGTATAGACATTTTCCATTTAGTTGCATGCATTCTCTTTAGAAACAAATGGGAAATATCTTGCCTGTAAAACGCTTGGTGTGGTATGCTTGAACAAGCCGAATTGTAAACAGTGGTATAGCATATGTAAACGCCCGTATTAAACCCTCATAGTCTGTTGAAAGAAAGGTATTTCGTCTTAAATTAAGTCTTTATATAACACACCATTCGGAATTTGTATATGTTTAGACACAACCCTATATTCTTGTCTTGTTCCAGGTAGGTGGAAATAACGAGTTTAATTTGACATATCGATACGTACAGGCCGTCAAGAATGTGGTTATGTAATTATTACATATCCCCTCGATTACACTTCATAACATTTTTTAGTTTTTGTTTTACTGTTTGCGTGAGTTTCAAAATGAATAGGGACTGTGAAAA
The DNA here is from genome assembly GCA_028554795.2 of Sinohyriopsis cumingii. NCBI lineage: Eukaryota > Metazoa > Mollusca > Bivalvia > Unionida > Unionidae > Sinohyriopsis > Sinohyriopsis cumingii. The sequence goes on from CM068824.1 coordinate 68,764,345, forward strand.
TGTGATTAGTTTCATTTAAGTAATGTCCACGCGCTGACGTCAACGAAAACATCAAATGCCAATGCGGAAAAACTGGTTGAACATCACCATCGAACGTCAAAATCAATCATGTCAGATTCAGTGAATATGATCTTCATTTGCATTTAGCTGATTGGCCTTCAGTACCTATATACATATACATGCAAGCTTGTTACATTAATTGACGGTGAGATGTTTAATGCTTACAATATAACAAATCTCTCGCGCGTACAAACATTCAACCAATACTAAGATATGTAAGCACATCCCCTCGCAAATTTGTACAAGTATGTGTACATTTACACATTATATATGTATGTACACACATAAATACATACATACATACATACGAATCCGTACATTTGCGCATATGTATAGAAACACGCAAAGAAACATACATACCTGCATGTATGTGTACATGGAGTATGATACAATGTATACTACATGTTAATGTTTGACCTGACAACAGAACTGTGAAACACACCATAATATCTTTGTTCAATCACATTATCTGCGCATACATGCTCTTTCGGGAGAAGACGCAAAACATGTCAGCAATATATAATCAGTATTAAAAATGCCTTTCTTAGTAGTATCATAGAAGTATCATAGTAGTATCATATAAGCAGTATTAGAAATGCCTTTCTTAGTATTATCATAAACATATATATATATATATTATACAATGAAGAGGACATGCGATTAAAGTAACAGTTAACTTAGAAGAAGAAAAAATATTACGAGTTAGTAACGAATTAATTTAATCGCTTCCCTAGGTTTCTAACCTCAGTAGATTTCATAGAATTCAGTCATTTAATTGATTTCAACACACTCGGGCCTTTCTACAAAATAGTGTTCATTTATTTCTTTCATAGCGGCAGATATCACTGGCATTCTAAGTCATCGTGATTCTCGTCTTCCAGCACGTTGCAAGAAATAAAAGTCCTTGGATCTAGTGGGGTGCATTGTGGTCTCTTCTACTTCTCACCGATTCGGTGTGTAAAGTACAGGCAGACAGCCTTATGTTTGAAATGGATTACCTAAATCTTGTCACCATTATTAAATCCAGATATTCCTTATAGCCAAAATGTAATAACAAATTTCTATATAATATAGTTCTTAAAGATTATCTGATTCGATTCTTGGTTGCCAATATTGGACAAACTGGCTAACTAGCCGTTGTTTGACCAAAGATGTACATGTTATACACAAAGCGAAAGAACCATGGAATGGATACAGTGGTTGTCAAGTATTCAGTATCAATGCTTTGCCTTGCCATGACTTTCTGTTTTGCAGTGCTTTCAATCTTTATGCATGAAACAACGATAAAACTGAATGACTGATGACTTATTTTATTTTAAACAAACAGCTTGTTATACTATACCGGACATTTGTTATGATTTCTTCTCTGATTTAAATTCACAGAGTACGGGTATGAGAAGTATTTCACATCATAGCAGATAAAATAATAAATTTTGGAAAAAGTTTCCAATACATTCTTTATTGCCATTATCATAACTTTGCTTACATACTTGCGCGGGAAAAAGGCTTGGAATTGTCTCGAAATGTTAAGCTGCCATCGTCTAGACGATATAATTCTATACCATACTTTAATAAGACATCATTGACATAAACAAAACGAGTTACTGGCTGCAATGAGTTGACGTGGTTATTTTTTCTTCTTGCTTCACTGCGACAGTAAATCAGTAAGACAACAAAGGCATATATCAATTTGTCGTTATGTTTATCTATTCATGTTGACAGATTGCAATCATTAACTCGTCCTGTTGACATAACATAAGTCTTGGTCATTGATTTATTCCATAGAAAATCTCGTTATGAGGACGGTGGAAAAATGTTTCCAAAAAATTAGTTGTGTCAGTTTTTTTCTTTACTGAAAATAAAAGGTTGTGTAAATCTTAGTTGCAGACTTTGCAGAAAGTCCATTTAATTAAAAGGTTATTGTTACAGATTATATATATATATATATATATATATATATATATATATATATATATATATATATATATATATATATATATATATATATATATATATAATATAAGGATACATGGCGGTATTCTTTTTAGTTTCAAATAAGATTATTGTGATATTGTTTGAATGAAAATATTGCATAGTTTTCTGAGTTTGTATTTTTCCACATCTTGTGTATGTTTTATAGCATTCGAAAGCGATAAATATTTACTTAAGAAAATGACTATACTTGCAGCAATATACGCAATCTTTTCTGATAATTACTGAATTTAATAATTTAAGGTGTTTGTGACTTTCGATTTTCATGTTTAAAAATTCATAAAGACTTAACATTGATAATTATATTTAAGAATTTATTTTTTTGATATAATTCTCATAAGAACTTTTTTGTGCTGAATATTTCTCATATTTATATAAATTTTTCATACCAATAGCATTTTCTTAATTATTCTCCAATTCATAGACTAATTTTTTTATCTATTGTACATTTCAATAGCATTTTACGAATTAGTCTCCAATTCACAAAGTTATTTGACAATGATTTATTTCAATATAATGTGTTGTGATTTCATTATTTGATTTATTTACATGTTTTTCATACAACAGCTTGCTAGGTTTTTCCGTTAACATGTGCATCACTTACCGCCGCTACATCCTTCTCTAATTTCTTGCTTCCAAAAAAAAAATATAGACGTAGACAAGGTATGGTAATTAAAAAGCTGGGACATATCTGATTTGTATATTTCTCTAAGTTAATCTAATATGTATCAACTTTAGCAAAGTCACAAAAACGTTTGTCGATAACGTTGACGCCTGCAGTATTTGTTTCCGTACTCCTTTAAGTTCTGAACATAGCTAATATTTTACACCGTGATTCCAATGCATCTATGAAACATTAAACAAAAGAAAAGTGTTTGTTTACGTGTAAATAATGAATTTGACTATTGTTGAGACACGATGGGCTTCTTAAAAAGGCATCTGATTTGAGATATGAGTTTCTCTTTTACTCCATGAGTTGTATAGAGAGACGAAATGGGTTCCTTTTCGAAAGTCTCATGACATGAAAATAAGAATATAATAAGTTAACTCCTTTGAATGGGACATATGCACAAGCATCACATGAATAATGTTGCACTCCTAACGCAGTATCACTTGTAAAATGAAAAATAAAATATTTCATATTTTCCCATACAAATGCAATAATCTGTACTGCTTTATGCAAAACTACAAGCGTGTCCTTGCAATTTAAAATCGTGTGGTATCGCTTAGCAAAATAAACTCGTCCATATTTTCCCATACAAATACAGTAATCTATATCTATTTTATTTGCGTAAAGTCTGAATGTTTGGTATCCATTATGCGTCGACTTCAGCCTGCCTTGTATAAAGAAAAAAGATCAGACTGAATATTTCAACACCCATTCTATTTCTATACTTCTTACTATAATTTTTTCTTCAATTTTGTCGTGTTTTGAATTCTAAAGAAATCATCACAGCTCCATTCCATTTCCTTTATTGTATCTTTTGGCGGGGTTACGTCGAAGCCGCCGGCCGAGACCTATTCATTTACCATATCAAACTGGTTCTTTACCCCCAACTCAGTACAACACACGAATGCTGCTTTGTATTTATTATATATCTCGTGTTTACAGTTTGTAATCATTGTTAGCTTTACTCTATGAATGAAATTCAAAACAAACTGAGATTTATAAAAGTTTGGTTCTCTGCGTCTAAAAATATCTGCGCGAAACGTCAAAAAAGGCTTCTAAGTAGGTACAATGAAGGTGTGTAAACTAATGTAAATTATTCCAAGGAGTTCTTAACAATGCCATTTTGACATGTTAGGACTTTATTTGGACCATTATATTGTTGGATGTGAAATTTGTCATGAACATTTAATTATTTTGGTCTTTAATAGAACATTTTTAGGATTTGTTTGGATTCATTTCATAATACTGTAATTTCTTCTGAAAGTTTCACTTTATATCATTGATAATTAAATTGTTTGATAAGATTGTTAAAACTTGTTTTGCAAAACTTGATTTTCTTCTTTCTGTTAATTTTTTTATGACCATAGAGACGTAACAGGAATTAGTGGTTCGTTTGGGATCAAATTTTCAGAAATATTTCAGAGAAATTGAAATCAATTTTGAAAATGTTATTTATTTTTGTTTGAAAATTTCTTTGTACCTGGCTTTTTATTTTCATAGTGAAACCAACAATCTCTCACAATGTCATATATGGTGAAAAGGTTTGTTTTCAATACCACCCTTGAAGGATTTGAGTGATTACGGCATGTTCAAGATGGCCAACCGCTAGTCTCTTTCGGACATCAAATCGTCTTTATTAAAACATGACAAACAAATAGTTTCACCAAGAATTTGGTAGAAAAGATATTTTTGATGCAAATGATTTAGGATCAATTAGTAAGCCTCCATCTAGCTCTGAAGTGAAATTAAAAGAATTGAAACTGAAAACCCAGACGGAAACATTAACAAAAATCCAGTTTCAAAAAGAAGAAAACGAAATGAAAATGAAAATGCAAATGCAGAAAGAGGAAGGATAGAGAGATAAATTCAGAAGAGAAAAAGAAATTCAAAGCAAATTCTGAAAGTGGAAAGACAGTTACGAATACAGAAAGAATAAAGAGAAAGACAAATTTTAAAAAAGAGACATAGAGAGAGACAAATTCAGAACGAAGAAATAGATGCAGATAAATTGCAAATGCAAAAGGACGAAAGAGGAAGAGAACAAACACAAATGAAATTGCAAATAGAAAAAGAAAAACGAAAAATGGAAATGCATTTGAAATTTAAAGAATTGGAACTGGCAAGAAAACATCACTCATCTCACGAACATTCAGTTTTTGATGATACCAACAATATTAGATTAGTAGCCCCATATTTTTATAAGAAAGATGTAGATTATTATTTTTCACATTTTAGCCGCGAATTTAAAATGGTCAAGAGAGCACTGGACTTTGTTTTTACAGAGTGTAATTGCTGGCAAAGCTCGTGAAGTTTACACTTCACTGTCAGTAGAAGAATGAGCCAATTGTGGTTTGGTCAAAGAAGGTATCTTGAAGGATTATGATTAGGTACCTGAGTCATTTCGAGTTTGCTAAGGAAAAAGAGAAGGAAAAAAACTTTTGACTGGCGGTGTGCATCTGAAAATATTGATAAAAATTATTACAAACTTAGACAACTCATATTAGTCGAAGAGTTCAATAACTGCGTCCACGGTGATGTCAATAATTATCTTGATTAAAACCATGTAGACACTCAGGAAACTGTTGGTCGTACAGCTGACGACGAATCCTTGACTCACAAAGTTTCGTATGTCAGTAAGCTTTCCTCTTTGCAGGTTCTTGGTAACAAACCGACTCATTCCCAAGCACGTACTTACAAATTTCAATGAAGCACAACTTTTCGGAGTCAAACTTTCGAAAAGACTTATCAAAAATCGTTGTATCTTCCTACGCTCACTTATTGCAAGAAAATGGGACACGTTATTCATGATTACTTTAAGAAAGAAAAAAAAATAAGCAACATAATAAAGACAGAGCAATTCCAAATGCTCCTGTTTCTCAAAAGTCACGGTCATGGCCATGTATTGCGAACAATAATTCTGTTTGCTCAAACAATCCCTAGGCTGATATTGTTATGGAAAAATTATGAACCATTCATGTCGAAAGGTTCTATATCAATTATTAGTTATTCGGCCAATCCTATCCGTATTAAAATATTAAGGGACACGAGCTTCTCAGAGCCTTGTATTATCGTTACTTTGCCTTTGTCTGAGAAGTCTTCTTCTTCTAAAAGTATTCTTATTTATGGATAAGAGAGTAGCTTTATTCAAATACCATTTCATAATGCAAGTTTGTCATCAGACTTAGTTTCAGAACCAGTGAATTTTTTTTTGTGCCCACTGAGGGTGTAGATTTGTAGCTAGGCAAAGATTTAACTGGAGATAAAAGTTGTGGCTAATCCGTTTGTAACTGACAAACCTTGTTTGGATCAAAACAAAGTGGATGCTATTGAAAATGCAATCCCTGCTTTACGCCCTGTTTGTGCAGTTATTATTCTCAGCCTGACACATGTATTGGTCAGGCTTTGATGAGGTCAATTTCGCTTCTGTTACTGATCAATCAAAAGGGTTGATCATTGTCACCCTCTTTCAACCTCTCACTCTCTTATTCCTAAACAGGAAAACATGTTGAGATTTCCTGTTTGTTTCAGAGACTATTAGCGAAGCTGATTCTGCAGACTTACTAACTTGTAATGTTTTGAAAAATTTGAATCCTTATGAGACTACAGAGACCACCTGAGGTACATGCTGGTGACGAGTGGTCAATGAGCTGTCAAATTGTTGTTCGTAAGTAGCATAGACAGGAATTTCTTAGTTTAGCCGAAGAAACTCCTTTGTCTGGTCATGTAAGAGTCAATAAGACTTGCAATAAGATCTTACATCAGTGTTATTTCCAAGAATGTAAAGCGTCGAAATAATGTAGATCCTGTTTTATTTGTCAAATGGCCGTTTTTAGTTTTTTATAATTATATTTTGAATCTATTGTCCATGGACCAGTGAAATTGTTAAAAGGAAAACCTATTATAACAGATGATTACTTCATTAATCTTTTAGATTATATCTCTGAATGTGAAGTAGCAAGATTTAATCCCTAGTCCACTCATATCAAAAATACAATTAATTGCAACAACAACAACAATTAGTTGCAATTAAGGCAGTACAAATTTCAAAGGTAAGAAATTTGAACCGTGTGATAAAGTTATGTCTCTCTTGCCAATACTTCAAATTCCTTTAAAGACTAGATATTATGGTTCTTATAAAGTTAGAAAGAAAATGACTTAATGTATATTATCAACACTCTTGGGAGGCGGAAAGAGAAATAACCTCCTTACCAGTCATGTAATTATGTTAAAGGAGTGCGTTGATCGAAATAGCCCTGTAAATCATTAGTAACTTTTGTTCCGGTCCCCACAAACGTGACAATTTAAATGATGACGTACAACCGGATTGTATGACCTTGGTTCAGACAGACTTTAAAATTCGGCAGTAGTAAAGAATCTCGACCAGACACATTCACATCGACAGCCACAGGATAAGAACGAGTTAAGGCAGCTAATGTGTGATTATGAGAACTAGTTCCTAGATGTTCCAACTCGAGCGAATAAAATCTACCATGACTTTGAAATTGTAGACTCTCCACCTGTAAAACAGCATCCTTAAAGGATGAATCACCTCTAACAGGAATGTTTGAAAAACGATATTGCATATTTTTTGGAGAATGACTTTATTAAACCAAGCTAAATCAACTGGAGTTCGCCGTGTATTTTGTGCCGAAACCAGAGAACACTTTCCGTATGTGCAATGACTACAGAAAGGTGAACAGTGTCACCAAAACAGACTCATTTTCAATATCAAGAGTTGATGAGTGTGTTCACAAAATTGAAAATGCAAGATATGCTGCCATGCTCGACCTGTTCTGGCAAATTCCACTTACGGATAGAGTAAAAGAAATTGCTACCTTTGCAATTCCAGATGGACTCTACCAATACAAAGTAATGGTCATTTCGTATGAATAAAATTCCGTCAACTTTCCAGCGCTTGATGAACATCATTACATATAATATAGATGGTTGTGATGCATACATCGACGACGTCATTATATACAGTGGCACCTGGAAAGATCACCTAGTGCGGCCGCTTTGAAAATTAATTTAAATAAAGGTGAGTTGTGCCGAGCTTGTGTTACATTTTAGGCACACATTGTGGAACAAGGTCAAGTTAAGCCTATAGAACTACGGTTAAAGCTATCTCTAAATTCCCTGTGCCTATAAATAGCAACTGATGCAATTCTTGGATATTGCTGGATATTATCGTAACTTTTGCTCAACTTTCACCATAATTGCTGAGTCCATGGCCAATTTATTGATTAGGGGACCAAGTTTTATTGGTCTGACAAATGTCATGAGGCGTTAGATAAGTTAAAGGCTATACTTAAAAGTGCACCAATTCTTTCAGCTCCATATTTCATTCAACCAGTTTATGTGTCAGCTGATGCCAGTGATGTAGGAATCGGTGGTGTATTAATTCAGGCTGATAAAAATGGCGATGATTATTAAATTAAACAAGCAACAGAGAAATTATTCCATTATCGAGAAGGAGTGTTTGGTCTTAATTTTGGCTTTTTTGACGCTTTATAGTGTTGAATAAATCAGCTCCTTTTCCGATTATTGTATTCAGTGATTACAACCCTTTTACTTTCTTCAGTAAAATTAAAAACAAAAATCAGAGATTGTTGAGGTTGAGTTTAATGTGGCAAGAATGCAACATCGAAATTAGGCACATGAAGGGAAAATAAAATGTAATCGCTGAAGCACTTTTACGTGCATAGGAGTTCTGTATTACTTTTATGAATGTATACTGTATACATTCTATTTACGTCTACCTGTGTAATTTCATTGTCATTATCATTTCTTTGTTTGACCAATATGTAAAAGGAAAGCTTGGTTGTATGAATCTTTCTTTTCCTTATTAGGGGACATGTTAGGTATGTTTATATTTTTTTAAGTTTAATTCATGACGATAAATTTTAATATCATCTGTTGTCAAGCTATTAGATAGCTAACGTTCCTTTACTCTGGTATACAATTATATTTTAAGATATTACGAATGTAGGTTACGTAGGATCTATAAATAGATAAAGTCATTTTTCTAATAATAAAACCTGTTGACAACTTTGGGGTAATTTCTCATTGGCTAGAGGGTTCAGTTCAGGTGGATTATTAGAAGAATTAAGCTATTTACTACTGGGTAGGTTGGATTAGGGCACATGAATAGTTATTTGGAAATATTAGTTTGAGTAGTAAGATCTGTCACATTGGGTATATTGCGACATATAGTTGTAATAGACTCTTGACGGGGTATATATATATATATATATATATATATATATATATATATATATATATATATATATATATATATATATATATATATATATAGATATGTATATGTATATATATACATATATATATATATATATATATATATATATATATATATATATATATATATATATATATATATATATATATATATATATATATATATATATATATATATATATATATATATATATATATATTGAGAGAACTGAGCAATTAGATTCATTCTTAGTTTGGATTCATTCCTATTTCGAATTATTCTTTCTTGTTTTCTTATTGAAACAGCAAGTCTGTAGACGTGTTTTATGTTGCATTCAGATATTATTTGACAGGAAAACTTTTGCTTTGGTTAAGTAAACTATTTAGCCATATCTGACAACAAAGCCATTCGATCTAGTAATGCATGCATCACAGCGGGATTATCACTGTTGTCATGGAAGAAAGGAGAAATAACTTCATGTCGAGTCAACTTGCCTAAGTAAAAATTAATTTTCATGTCTGATTATTGTGTTCTATATAGCTCAAAAAGTGCTCGTTTTTGTTGCTGCTGGTAGAGCTTTTGTAGACGGAAACCTCTGATGTGGGAAGTCGCGGGTTGTGGACCCCGGCCGAGGCATACCAAAGACTTATAAAAATGATATTAGTAGTTGATTCGCTTGGCCCTCAGTGTTAAGAGGATAGTGTTAGGACTGGTCGGCCTGGTGTCAGGGTAACATGACTGGGTGGGACATGATGCTACATGTCTGCGGCATCATGTCCCAGTGCTAGACATCACTATAAACTGCCACACTGCAGACATCGTAGGGATATGACGGAAAAATCGTTAAAGCTACGTTAAAAATCCAGATCACACGCGCGCTCTTTTGTACGCACACACAGTTCAGCGCCGCATGGCACTATGGGAAATCTTGTGTTTCCACATGTGAAAATATAATAATATTTTTTATTTATTTATAATAATATATGAATGAAAAAATAAAAGAACCATATCGCCAATAATTTTCAATATTTTGCCCTTAGGTGTATCATTAAAGGATATATTAAACTTGGTGAAGTATACAACGTTATTGATCGTTTTTCCTGAAAGCGTCCGTGTGTATGTCTGTATGTATGTGTGTGTGTGTGTGTGTGTGTGTGATGTCTGATTTTTTTTCTGATCAAATTAGAAACTAATTTAGTTTTGTCTTAAAGCTCAATTACTTTTCAACTATCAGCGGTGACACCGTTCTTGCAGTCTTTTGTATTTACAGATGTCCAGTTTATATTACATTGATGAATTTACTCTATATTAGTTATTATTAGGGTCCGTATTCCTAATATCGTAGATTTTGAAGGACTCATTATAAGGCCTGATGGAATTTAGAACTCGTCGATAACCCTTAACACATTACTCGTTAATTCATCTTATCCATGAAAAAAAATCGCCACCTCTTTAGTAAAGAGCGCATCTTTAAAAATAAATGTCAAATATTATTATTCCTTCTTCAGAATATTTAATTATGTTAGACAGAAGTCTAATATTTGTATCTAATATATTTACATTTGACTAAACCAGAAACTTATTTGAAGAATATTGTCAGTGATATTAAATTTGGCAATGTATCGGCAATGAGTTTTGTTACAATCCTGTGATTCATTTTCAATACACTTATCGGTCTCCAGTTACGAAGCGAAAAAATGATCTTTATCTTTTCATGCATGCATGTAATTATCCCTTCTTTTGAATTGTTCTCATTTCATGATTTCTATGACAAGAATACATCAGTAAAATGTATCTCAAAATTATTAAAACCAACAAATTTATTGAGTCGCTAAATAGCACAAATCGTAACCCACCGTTCATATTAAGTAATATTTCAATCATCGTGTAAACTCAGAAAACTAATAAACTGTAATATTTTCTTCCCATTTTGTAAATCCGAAATATTGATCTGAGTGAAGAGGTGATATTTGCCTAAAATGAGTGAACAACCAATGACGGATATATTTCATCAAGTGGCTGAAAAAAGGGCAGCCACGAGTGAAAATATTTAAGGTTTTCACGCACGAGATCAAATATATTCTTATTCATTTGAGCTATTCAGTTGTCTTTTTATTTTGTCCTCAGATGTATTGGCTAGCAATATGTATAGCAGATTGATTGACAGATTGCTTACTTTAGCAATATGTTTGGTAGATTGATTGACAGATTTCTTCCTGTAGCAATATGTATAGCAGATTGATTGACATATTTCTTACTGTAGCAACATGTATAGCAGATTTATTGACAGTTTTTTACTGTAGCAATATGTATAGCAGATTGATTGACAGATTTTTTATTGGAGTAATATGTATAGCAGATTGACTGACAGATTTCTCACTGTAGCAACATGTATAGCAGATTGATTGACATATTTCTCACTGTAGCAACATGTATAGCAGATTGATTGACAGATTTATTGCTGTAGCAATATGCACAGCAGATTGATTGACATTTATTATTGTAGCAATATGTATAGCAGATTGACAGATTTCTTACTGTAGCAACATGTGTAGCAGATTGATTGACAGATTTCGTACTGTAGCGATATGTATAGCAGATTGATTGATATATTTCTTACTGTAGCAATATGTATAGCAGATTGATTGACAGAGTTCTTACTGTTACAATATATAGCAGATTGATTGACAGATTTCTTACTGTAGCATGCGCGATAATGTATGACGTTTACCGCTTATGTTCTGCTTTTCTGTGCATATTCTCAAAGAAAATATTAGTAATAACACAATTCTCCTTCCCAATTCAAGATAAAACAGTGCATGAAAAAGTTACAGACAGAAGAAAAAAATGTGCACATTGTGGGTTTGAATTTGGTAAGCTGCATTCTACACGATTATGATCAGTAGACAGAGAATAAATATGTCTAAAGAATTAACAATATTCAGCAAATTACTTGAGATTGAAACATTATTTAATATACACATCAAAGAAGAATAGACTTTAAAGTCTCTTTTATTTTCATTTTATATTCACGATGTATCTCTTAATTCATAATATTTCCATTTCATTTATTTTCATCTGAGATATTTATATTTGGTATACCTCTAAATGTATCAACGGCATGTTCAAGAACTACATTAAATTCACCATCGATTATACTGTTTCATTATTGTCTAAGTATTCAACAAGCTTACGCGATATTAGTCATATCCATTTTTGGAAAGTGTATATTTACCAAAATAAGATAAAGATCTTCTACTTTCATTTAATGCGTAACAACCTTCCATTCACAAGTTCCGTAATTTCAATAGTTTTTTCTAAAAGGAAAGTATTTACTACAAGCATTCCCACTGTTGGAGTACTTTCTTGAGAAATGCTTCAGAACCACATTGGTTGTTTCAGTTTTTCACTTTTATGAAAAATGTTTCCTGTATGAAACATAAAACGTTTGCATTTAGCAAAGCATCGAAAGGCACAAAAGTAAAAAATAGTAGGAAATTAGTATATCAACAGCATTTTGCTGTTTTTGAGAGTACATTATATGCAATCAATTATATTGAATACACGTACTTTTTACCTATTGTATGTCCAATGAAGACGGGAAAACTCCAATAAATCACCAACATAGCAAGTATGGTACAAAAGGTGAGAAGAAAAAATTACTGAATTATTTCGTGATGTAAATTGAGAGTAAGTTAGTAAAAAAATGGCTAAAATACTTGTATTAATTCTAGGAACCGACCAAAAAAAATTTGATCCAATTTTGGGCAAGAATTCTTGGAAGTAGTTAGCACTTGCGTTTATTATGGTGTTAATTCTCCAGAGAGGCAGACAAGATAATGCACTGTTCAATATAAACAGGAAGATATGCTCTTCTAGTGGCTGTAATTTAAAACATTTTGATAGTAAATTTCTCATATTTTACTCTATAGCTTTGAAAGCCCAGGTTTCGAAATTGTTTAAATATTCCACCTAAATGCTTGTAAAAACTTTTTAGATTTCGTCAGGCTACCCCATCAAATATTGTACATGGTGAATTAGGCAGATCTTCAATGCCTGCTTGATTGAACAAAAAGTTATAAATGTTTGGGCTAAAACCATGTCTAATGAATTTAATCAGTATTCGTGTCTTATTTATAAACTGCTGTATCAACTAAAGATGACATAAAGCTTTCAGTTTCGATTGTTAGATTATGTACACACCATTTTTTATAACATAGACGTAAACAATATTTGCTTACTACAATTAATTCCATCCTTTTTTTATTATCTTTTATTGTTCAAACACAGCTTCGAAATTAATCTCCACAGTCACTGAAGTCAAACTACCAGTCTATCACTAGATACACGATTTGATGGATTGACCTCCACATACCGATAAGCCAAATGTAGATTTAAATTTGGTTTGCTTTGGTATTTTACGGCACATCATCAGAAACAGGACTTAGGACACACGGTACTAATGGTATAGAAAAATGGGAACCAGCCTGGAAATGGGTGAACCTAAAATAGAGTATATATGGGTTAGGCTGACCAAGGTTGGATAATAATGTCAGTTATATCGTAGGAAAAAGAATCTTTTGAGAGCTTATCCTAGTTGTAAGTGAAAAAAAATAGAGACATTGTTTTATTGATGGAATTTCAGTCCTTTAACAGTCTTGAGTATGGAACACTCATTACTAAAATTAGCACCTGACTCTTTGGTGTGGAACTGAAAGCACATGTTTCAAACACATGCAGGTCCAGAAGATGCCGCGGCTCATATCATTTCCTCTACACAGAAGCTGACATCCAGGTTTCATCTTTTCTGATAAATATAGGTTTGATCATAAGCACTCAAAAATGTTAAGTTGTTGAATTTTGAATATCATGTCTTTGCATAGGTTTACTATGGGAACTGAATTAGTACCGTGAATCCTTTATGCCGAGGCAACTTTGGTAAAATACCTTTCCACACGGACAAACACGATTGCAAATGCCAGGGGAAGTGTAATAATGAAATGCACGTGTACTTACTTTTTCGTGCAGATGGAGAACTGAGTGCTGAATCCAAATTTTTATTATTTAAGTAACTAGTAAACATAAATTACTAATTACTAATCAATCAAATATTAAAAGAAGATGAACTGCATACATATAGTTTATAATTATTGCATGATTACAATAGAGAGACATTTATAATTCCAAACTAATTAGATGATGTGGAACTTTTCTACTTTGTTTTCATTCACTTTTATATTTTAAATAAGTAGCAAACAGCAGATAAAAGAATCAAAGATAAATGTGTTTGCAGCTGGGAATTTTACACCGCGAACGTTATGAAAAACTCCCCAAGTAAAACGTACATACTTACCTCCTACCTGTAGAAAATGACTTGTTTTGCGGTGAAAACATTTGGCATCTAGGAATGACAGGTATCAACCCACACAAACATCGTTTCCTCCAGATGGATATGCTTTTAGATGATATTTTTCTAATGCAAAGATAATTATACGTAGTTAGCTGCATTCTTTCACCTTATATCCATAATACCGTCTCGCATGCATCCATCCATACTTGCAATCATGAAATTAAATAAAATTTGTACAGACTCCTTATATATATATATATATATATATATATATATATATATATATATATATATATATATATATATATATATATATATATAGTATGTTAGCTGTATCAGTGATATACCACGAGATGTATACATTTTTCATTAAAAGGAAACGAGGCTTGCCGAGTTTCTTTTTAATGATAAATGTATACAACGAATGGTATATCATTGATACAGCGTACATACAATACATATATTTTATTTATATCACATACAAATCAAATACATATATTTGCCATTTGAACTCAGTTATATTGACGAGAGGCAACTGTGTATTGACTGGATGAATGAACTCACATCCCTGCCGAGTGTGTCCGCTACAAAATGTAGTTCTGTCTTTTTGTGCCTATTCACAATCACCTTTTCATATTAATAAGTTGATTGTTTTTATTTTGAGTTTCTATTTTTATTCACATTGATTAAATCAATATAAGTTACACTTATAATTTATACATAAAAGATGGTTCTAATGAAGAAAATAGAGTACTAGGCCTAGAGTCACATATTGATTCTTAAACACTGAACGCTCAACAATGCATTGACGAACAGGTGCAAGGAAATTAGTGTGGAATATAATCCAAGCGAAACGACGAACCAACAAGAGGTTATTAAAATATTTTATTATATTTAAAGTTGATCTAAGTCATTAATCTGCTTTAATTAACATTACTACTGACCATAAATTTGTTTCTCTCTCTCTCTCTTTCCCTTTGGTCGGTTTGACTTAACATTTACCATCATTCTTCATAGGTCCACAGACGTTGTGGTATTACATAATCGAAAATCCTCTATTTCCGTCTTTTCGTGGATTTTCGCCCTTATCTTGATACGAGAGAGAGAGAGAGAGAGAAGGGGAACGGTCTTTGTATATTTTCATATTTAATTAATGATAATCATGAAATTACATGAAATTTGTACAGACTTTATAATAGGTTTAAGAAACAACAACAAACATCAACAAAGCCTTAAATACATTACATATATGTGCCCTGTCACAAAGACACTTGCCTGAAATTGCAACTTTGTATCATTGATTATATAAACACTTTGGATAGGTCCCAAGGAAAGTGTAAACATACCGTTATGAAGAACGATATTGTAGGTTACTTGGTGCAATTTCAGTTTCAATGTTTTCTTACCCAGCCCAATTTCTTTTTCTCACTCCAGATTTCAGCATATTTTGTCCCTTGTGCATGAGAGGATGGGGGAAAACGGAAAAAGGGTTTGAGATGAAATTGTGTTCCATGTCAAATTCATTTAGAAAACGTGGGCTATTATTACTTTTTATCGTTATTTTCATACTTCACTAATACTTAATGAGTGGAAATTCATTATTGATCATTAGGAATAGACCCAACAGCATACAGTTCCAAGAATGTTTATGTTTGCGCATTATTGCGCCATGGGCGGATCACAATTTCATATACCAATAGTATCTCAAATTGCTTTATACCAACATTTTAAAAGCCATGTCATTTATAATGTATGTGGTATATATTTATTTATTTAGATAGATAGATAAATAGATAGATAGATAGATAGATATGCTCCCTTGTCGTAACTTTCTTAAGTAAGAAATTAACAAATAGCTTAATCTTTGTCATCGTATTATACTGACTTTTCCTTTTACACTCCAGACATGAATAAGAACATATTCTTAAGGGTCGTTTTGTGTAATGAGAGAAAAATCAAGTGGAAATAATCAGTTAAATACAGTTACACAATCTGTGCAAATGACTCATTTAGGGCTCGAACGACATTCATAGAAACGTGGAAATCGGCAACAAAACTAAAACTTCAATTTCCTAAGTCATACCACAATTTTTGACTAATGGTTTTGGAGTTAAAAGGTTGAATTACGCTATTTGTATTGAAGTACATTCGTTTGGTCAATGATTAAGAAATAATGTAAACTCAGACATATTACGAATCCATTTAAGTAAATGTGAGTCAGCTTAGATATAGTCTCAAACAGCATATTCGCTACACGCATCACTTTTATACTTGAAAGATGATGCAGAGCCGACATCACGAGTTTTACACTTATAAATGGGTGCTAAACTACCACCGCACATGACGGTGGTTTCCAATCCATTCTGACTTCTTCTGGAGTCCCGTATTTAGACAGGACATGCAGGGACAGAACATGACAGAAGCACATTCAATAAACTATTTGCCTTCTGCCAGATCATTGTAAATTATAGATGAACAAAAGTAATGTATAGAGTAACAGAGCACTTTCTGGAATGTAGATTCACAAATATGGCAACGCTATGGAGACAGAACACTAAATGTTTCGAACTTTAGTCCATATCATGAGAATCTGAAACCTTTGAATCTTGCAAATATATATTACCTGAAAAAGAAAAGTAGGATTTTGTGATCATACAATTAAAACAATACTTTGTGACAATATCTATAGAAACTAATTCTTGTAATTGACAAATTGCTACATGGAAAATGCAGTAGTTCTCCATGGATAAGCCCAGAGAACTCATCTGGTAGACTTATATGAAATTTCAGATCCAGTATTGACGTATCACTTGAGGAATATGATAGATAAAGTTATAATGTGATTTCAGTTTAAACATTTTGCAAGGGACATCAATTCCATAGACCAGCTAGTATGAACCTCTAAAATCATTGTTAGTCAAGTTAAATTTCATATCATTATTCAAAATGTATGCAGAAAAAGAACACATTGAATTTTGAGACCACTTTCTTCACATCAGATTTGTCCAAGTTTGCGGGTTACAGTTGGAAACGATGTTCCCTTTCTTGTTGTCAATATGTACTTCATTGAAGAGAAAGTTATAGTACTTGACAGCACAGTAACAATCAATGAAACAATGCGGTCCCATACCATATTCTAATAGGCAAACTTACATAATTCAAAGGTCATGCTTCGATCGCAAATGTTAATACCCTTAAAAACTATTGATTAGGTCATTATTGAAAATAGATGAGCCTGGCTCAAATTGTGCTGTCAATCGTTGTAGATAAAGTTTGTAAATACACAAGCACCATGCTAGCTCATTAAAATAATTGTTCCAGCTTTGTTCAATACTCTCACTGCAATAACAGCTCCCAGGCACTGCACGCATTTGCTCAAGCTTTTTAGTTTTTTTTTTAACAAAGGTTGTTTAAGCTCGAAAGGTTTGGTCGGTACTATAATAGCTCCCAGCCGATATACACACAATCCCTTCTACGTTTAGTTCTCGAACGATAGAAATTCCAAACTATAAATACAATATCTCCAAAATGTACAATAAAAGCTCAACATGACGGTCCTTAAATTTTCTGTAGCTCGGAATAATGAAGGCTGGAAGTGTGCATCCAAAAGGTTACAAATGAGTTTTTGAAAGAGCATTGGCTCAGCTCATATAGAGAGAATGTGTCTAGTGACACTTCCTAAGCTGCGCACCCACTAGCTAATATTGTTTCCTTCAAAAGATTCATTGCCTCAGGCTGGAAATCCAGATTAGTGCTTTAACTGCAGTTATGCGCCCAACAAGCTCAAAATGTTTGTACTTAAAAAGATCGTCGTGTCAGGTTTGCTACATAGAGTTTGTACAGAAATAGTTCCATGACTGTTTACCTTAAGCACCAAATGCTAGTAATTTAAAACATCGTCGTTTCAGGTTTAAACTATCAAGTTTGTATTGTACTTGATCCGAATGCTCTACACCTAGAGTTACTAAACGTCAGTCCATCCTATCGGAATAGTTTTTTCCGACAGGGTGATTGGTTTGTAAACCCAGAACTAATGCAAGAAAGAAAGCAGCTGAAAATTAATAAGAGAAAATCCATGTGTTACGACCCGATGGTCAATAAGTAACAGAAAGAAGTAAAACCAAAAGATTTTGTAAAAACTTAGCAAAGAATGTAATTATCAAAATCATAAAAGAAACATTGAGAGGAACCTACAATATTATTGTGTGAATCAAGAATAATCCTGACAAAGTTCTATGAAAGTCCTAAATGAATCAAAGCATTGTATAAATTTTAAAACTTAAATGTACTAATCCGCCAAATATCGTGACGTTGTCAAGATGGCGTCGTCAAAAACGTATTCGAATAAAATTCACAACAGTTCCAAAATGATGTCATAGTCCAAATCATGAGTACTTTCTATTTCCACTATAAAATCCAAACAAATGTTTTACCTTTTAAATAATATCTAAGGACAACTTAAAACACGTATTCACACTTACAACATGAACACAATAAATGAGTATGACCCCGAAATCAGAATGAGTCTCACTGCTCAGTTCTTTCCTTATAAACACCTTTTATTAAGACAAAATTTCACAACATATCCCACGTGACGGATCTAACTACTAATTTTGCCTCGAACTTGTTTATTCATGCCACCTAAACTAACCAATGGGAAGTTATTGGATTCTTCTTTATGTGCCCAACGCCTATCAGCCGATGAAAAATAATCCACAGGTGCCATTAAGTCTTGTTACTAAGATTAATTTTAATAATAGTCAACACATGCGTTAATATCTATTTATAGTTCCTATGTAACTTTCAGTCTTAACAAACTCAGGTCATGTAGGCAAAATCTAACTAAAGATATTCCCTACAAGTTACAACCATGAATAAAATTACGAAAATTAGATAAAACTATATACCAGTAGTTACAAAAAATATAGATATACATACCACCATGTAATTAGTGTCATAATCAAGTAGGTCCGAATAATAAAACTTCTTTTGACTATCACAACGTGATGTACTGTTTAAAAGCAAGTTGGAGGTGTGTTGACTACTGACATGCCTTCTTTGGTAGTGTCAGTCACCGAAAATGTAAATATAATACCTTTACAAGCAGACTGTTTTTTTTTAAATGCTTCAGACACAAATGTCCAAGATTGCTGGAAAATTTTATGCTTGTGTGCAAATATTGCTCGATGAGTTTGCAAACCTTTTTAAGTCAGTAATTCTGCTTAGGATCTTTTATGAATTGTACCTGATGAAGAAATCCAGACTTATAATGATTGTGTGCCTGAGTATAGGAAACAGTTTTTGACAAATTTAATATATTTATACATAGTGACAGCATTTCTTAAGACGCACAAACAGTTAAACCATGGAAAAGGTCAGGCTAAAATATTTCGTGAATGTGTTGTTTTATTTACAGTCTTTATTTAATGCTATTTTTATACTGGTGTTGTTCGTCTGTGATGGCGAAAAGGTTTTATCATAACCTTACATAAGAAAGGGCCCTGTTAGTGACGATATATACATACACACACACATATATATATATATATATATATATATATATATATATATATATATATATATATATATATATATATATATATATATACATACATACATACATGCATACACTGAGGTTCAAGCTGGATTCGGTTAGATATGTCCTCTATTGATATTATATATACTCTACACTAACCGATAACGCATCTGATTAGTTAATTCACGTAAATAGGTGATTTAGTGTTTTAATTTTTATTGATTTAAAATGGCATTAGATTATATTTAACGAAATTGTTATAGTTTAAGCTTGTTAAAATTATATTAGAGACAAAATATTCAACATAATGAAATTAATATACACTAATGTGGATAGAAAAGTTAAATACAATAATGATCTTTCATATGAACTTCACAGAACAACAAAGAGGTTGTTTATCACAGTTTATAGTTTCGGTGTATATTAATGATATAAATATAATGATTAATTGGAAGGGTACTGAAAGTATTAACTTTGATATGATAAAGATGTTGTTGATATTTTATGCTAAAGCTCTTGTCATTCTGAGAATAAGTGGTGATGGCGCAGTCAAAGACTATTATTTGAAATGGAAATTAATACTACATAATCTTAGGCAAAGGCTATGATTGAAAGAAAGGGTCGCGATAGCGAAATATTATATTATGATGAATCTGAATTGGAAATTGGTACGATATTCATACTTAGGAATTGCTTTATGACGGATGGATAATTTTCAAAAGCTGAAAAATATCTTTAGCATAAAAAACAACGAAATCTTTGTTTATATTGCATTCATACTTATGTAACGACTGATGTACTGTTAAATATTTTTGCAATTTATTTTAGATTGTAGTTGCTCCAGTTCTATCACATGGTGCAGAAATGTGTGGATTGATATAATGTAATGTGGGGTTTGATACAATGTAATCTTGTGGTGATTTATGCAATGTAGCGATGTGGGGTATACAAGGTAATGTTGTGGGATTTATACGATGCAAATAATGTTGTGGGATTTATACAATGTACTGTTGTGGTGATTTATGCAATGTACTGTTGTGGTGATTTATGCAATGTAACGATGTGGGGTATACAATGTACTGTTGTGGGATTTATACAATGTAATTAATGTTGTGGGATTTATACAATGCGATGTATGGATCTATACAATGTAATATTGTGGGATTTATACGATGCAAATGATGTGGGATTTATACAATGTACTGTTGTGGGAATTTATACAATGTGATGTATGGATTTTATACAATGTAATGTTGTGGGATTTATACGATGCAAATAATGTTGTGGGATTTATACAATGTAATTAATGTTGTGGGATTTATACAATGTACTGTTGTGGGAATTTATACAATGTGATGTATGGATTTTATACAATGTAATGTTGTGGGATTTATACAATGCAAATAATGTTGTGGGATTTATACAATGTAATTAATGTTGTGGGATTTATACAATGTACTGTTGTGGGAATTTATACAATGTGATGTTGTATGGATTTATATAATGTGATGTTGTAGGGATTTATACAATGTGATGTTTTTGAAAGCGATAATATGCGTTTTTTAATATGCTTGGTGTTAAGCAGTCAGCACAGAATAAAACTATATGATGAATTAGAAAAAGTTCAACACAGAATAATATTGTATATGACGAACTAGAAAGAGTTCAACACGGAATAATATTGCATATGATAAATTGAGAAGAGTTCAACACAAAATAGTATCAGAGATCAAGAATTGGAAGTAGTTCAACAGAATAGTATCGGATATGGTGAAATGGGAGTAGTTCAACAGAATAGTATCGGATATGGTGAAATGGGAGTAGTTCAACAGAATAGTATCGGATATGGTGAAATGGGAGTAGTTCAACAGAATAGTGTCGGATATGGTGAATTGGGAGTAGTTCAACAGAATAGTATCGGATATGGTGAATTGGGAGGAGTGCCTATTAAAGTACTTAGACTCCTTAGTATTATTAACTATATCTTAAAGATTGCAAATTCTAGCAGCTGGATAATACAAAATATTGTGTATGTCTTTCATGTGCATAATTTACAGTAAATCCCTCAAATTCCATGTGTAGTAAAAATCAAACAACTTTCAGAGACACTTGGTTGGGTTGCAACAAGGTTTGGGTAATGTTGAAGTGTTCCTACATGTACTAAAATAATAGAATAAAATAGAGACAAACAGTCATACGTATAATTATATTGTTATAAAGGATATACAATATATCAATTTTTTTAAATTATACAATTTTATATAGTGCATTGGCATTAAGGCCATTAGGATACAAAGTATCTAACTTATGAATCCAATAAGTTTCTGTTATGAGTCTATTCATGTCACCATGCACAATATCTATTGTCATGAAAGAAAAATAGAGTAGAGTGAGTATTTGTGCTAAAGTGTGTTGAAATATTAGAGGAAAATTGCGGAGCTCTATAATTTTTAAATATGAAAGCGATGATTATTCATTCTCTTAGAAACTTGTTGAAGTGTTTGTTCAACATACTGCATGCTACGTTTTCTTTCAGGTTATCAAATAAATCACATCAGTTGTTATGCTGTTAGTGTTATCACATTGAGAAAATACCTCTTTTGTATTAGCGTTACTGAAAGAAGTACTTTCTCTTCTGTTGGCACATTGAGAGCACTGGTGTCTGTTACATTTAGATGACGAAAATTGTCTTTTTTTATTTTCCGTCTGTTTAGTTCTAATCAGAAAATCTTGCAAATTTATTTGTCTTCTATAAGCGAGGATTGTTTTTATTTTATAAATTTAGGAGACTTTTATTAATATTACGACCTATATTAGGTAATGAAGGATAATATTGTATTGTGAAAGGAATTATATTTTTTTCTATTTTACATTCTGCTGTGTTTAAAGTCTCATGTTGAGTAAGATTACGGGCTTTGTTCAGCGCAGAATCAATTATATGTGTAGGATAATTTCTATTTTGGAAATATGTTTGTAATTTATTCAACGAATTTTGAAATTGACAATCATCTGAAATAATGAGTCGGTATCTTTTGGCCTGGCTATATGGCATGCCGTTTTAACATGACATGAAGAATATTCCACATATTGGTGGATATTAGTTTCCTTAATATGAATATTTGTAGAGATAGTGTTATCGATAATTTTTAATACATTTACATCTAAAAATAAAACATGCGTACTAGATGCAGTATAAGTAAATTTCATAGTCGGGTGAAAATGATTTAGGCGATCAATAATTGTTTCAGTTCTTGAGTTGAATGGTTCCAGATCATAAATATGTCATCTAAAAATCTGAACCAAATATATGGATTAAACTTTTTATTTTGAAGAAAATCTTTTTTCTAATTTACCCATGAAAAGGGAAGTGTATGAAGGAGCTAAAGTTCGTCCTTAGAAATATTCCTATGATATTGTTTTTGATGATTACCAGTTAATATCTCTTTTGTGATCGCGTCAATATAAAAATCTAAATATAAATCACGTCCACTTGGTGGTGTTAAAGATGATTTAATTGTGCTAAAACAGCCCGTTTTTCAGAATGGAAAGAATTCGATTTACTCTCTGAATTGTTGTATGCTTTATCATTAAAAAAAATCTTTTAATTGTAGGCATCTAGAAAAATCAAAAATTTCTTCAGCTAATTTAATTTTATTGTGACATTTTGGCTTGGGACTTTTTTAGCCCTTTGCCTAACTGTATATAGTGATTATCAGGTAATCTTCTACCTGAGAGGTTTAACATTGTTTCTTTACCTCTCTTAATTTGTTTTCTTTGCTTTATTTCTCTTTTTCCACTCTCTTCTACTTTTGAATCTGTGGGACCTCCTATTCTTTTGTCGTCTCTATTAGCCCTTGTAAAATCTGTACCAGGTTTGTCAGTGTCTTTCTCATGATCACTGTTTCTGATCCCCCCCCCCACACACACACACACACACTAGTTTAGCGGCTTCTGTGTATGTCTTCTTTGTTGTGCCATGGGGAATCATGTTTTTGGGCTCATGTTCATCAGTTGATTCTTTCTTGAATTTATCAAATTCCTATTTATGTTGAGTCTTTGGTTTACTGGTGTTTTTGGGAGGTGCTATATGTGTATTACTGTTCCTTGTTGTAGTTTCTTTGGGTTTTGAATACTTCCTTTCTTGCTGTCCATCACTCTGCTGTTGTGATGATTTGTTGCTTTTCTGCTGCTGCTTACTCTGTTGCCGGGATAATTTGCTGCTTTTCTGCTGCTGCTTACTCTGTTGCCGGGATGATTTGCTGCTTTTCTGCTGCTGCTTTTTCGGTTGTTTATGGGTTATATGCTGTTCTCCAGTTTTTTCAACTTGTCAACTTCTTTCATCTTTTCTCTTTTGCAAATTGTTCAGTTTTTCATTCTGCTTCAGAAGTATATTATTTTTCTTTGATTCTGTTTTCTCATATACTTCTTGATCGAAACTGAAAAGACTTTGCCCATCTAGTTTCTTTTTCAGTTCATCCCTAACATTTTCCATCTGTTTTCCTACGATTAGTGATATTTTTTTGTTGTTCTTCTGCTAATCGCTATCATAGACTGTCGATAGAATTTTGGAATTCTTCATTTCCGCTTCCTATGTATAGTTTCAGTCGTAAACCTGATGGAACGATCCCCTCCTCAACACATTTGTTCAAGAAACTGCTGCGAAGGCTGCTTGAGGCATAAATGCGAAACTAGCTGCACAGAATTTACGGCATTTGTACTGTTTTTATCCCAATACATGTAATAAAGCAACACTCTAAAGCAGTGGTTCCCAAGCTTTTCAAGTAGAGGGCCATATCTACTATTTTCGGTAATTAAGCGGGCCACAACGTTATAAAATTATAAATGTTTATCAATGTTTATAAAATTATAAAAGTCGTGTAATATCATTCTTAAATTTATTAACTTTCAGCAACCAAATTCTAAAACTTTAAAAGCAGTCAGTGTCATTCTTACACTACAGTCATTTTCAGTTTTAAATCAAATCCGCAGATTAAAGCAAACCGGTTTACCACTACGACTAGGCACCAACATAAATTTCTACGTCCAATCTGCGCTGAATTCACGAAAAGCAACGTCCTCACATTTTCGCTTATTAGCATTGCTTGATTCTACATTATCCACGTTCATGCTTATCGGCTTTAATGGTAAATTTTTATTCAAAAATCTAATTTCAACACCAAACTGCAGACTACTAAACAGTCTTGCACACTCTGATTGGTCGACAAGGGTGGGAAAAGGGAATTTCCAAACGTTTCTTTCGCTAACTCAGCCGGTGCAGTCGATAATTATATCCGAGCACAACAACCACGCGCAGAGTGAATTATCGAACGCCGACGGAGCTCCGAGTGCTCGACCAAAATGACAGATTTCTTAGACTTAGAAATAACATTCTAGACTCTAGAATACTGTAGATCGCGCATTATTGCAACTTTCGTCTAGTTATTATTTACTTATTTCAACGTCAATAAATTTTTGAAATTATTAAAAAACATTATAGTAAATATAGAGGCCTCGCGGGCCACTTTCTGAGAGCTGACGGGCCACAAGTTGCCCGCGGGCCGTGGTTTGGGAACCTCTGCTCTAAAGGGACAGCTCGGTTGGCTAAAATGGTTAGAGCGTCCGCCTCGGATGTGGGAGGTGGTGGGTTCGAACTCTGGCCGAGTCATACCAAAGACTTATAAAAATTGGTACTAGCAGCTGCCTCGCTTAACGCTCAGCATTAAGAAGTTAGTGTTAGGACTGATCGGCCTGGTGTCAGGATAATGTGACCGGGTCTGACATGATGCCACGTGTTTGCGGCATGAAGCTTCAGTGCTAGACATCACTATAAACTGCCACACTGCAGACATTGTAGCGATATGACTTTAAAAATCTATTAATACTACGTTAAAAATCAAAATCACACCCAACACTTGGAAGATGATTTTCTTCGAAAATAGAATTCAAGGCTTGAAACTACAAAGTGAAGCAAAGGTATATATTGAAATATTGATCATGCAGTTAAGTTGTCATATAAAGTATATCAAACTTTCATTACTTTTAATAAATTAAGATGCGAATATCATTTCTTGCATTCCATGTTGAAATAGGTAGACGGACTACGTTATACGCTATATCATATGAAAATTTTAAAAAAATATATTTGTCTGTGTTACATGGAATATCGATACAAGCATATACCTAAATACTGGAAATATCCAGTTAGGGCTAAATTTATTTACATATTTTAAAGTAATAATCAGACGATTCCATTAAATTTAAGCAATTATATTTTTATATTTGTTAAACTTCTCAATGAAGGACTGAGATATTATTTTAGTTGCTTCCATTAATCGTATTATACCAGTCACCACCTGCTATCGTCTTTCAATGCATTTATCATACACCAAATGAAACGTACAATATGATAATTATATATCTTTACATCTATTGATTTAACTCCTGTAGACGATAAACACTTTTCCGACATTGATTGTTTGTGCTTTCCCTTCTTTCTTTCTTTCTTTGTTTTGTCCAAGCCATATTGTTTGTTAGTTCATTTGTAATAAATAACACTTATTCACGAATCAGAATGATTCATATTTTGACGCACGCGTCAAAACGTTTGATTTATATTTATAAAATTACATAATCAAATACACTGTGTCGTTTGAATATACAGATTTGCATTGCATTATCAGTTACACTGTTCTTTAATATGAACTACATATACTGTGAGACTGTGTCATTTCAATATGCAGATTTGCATTGCCTTTCAATTACACTGTCATTTGGATATACTGATTTGAACTGCATATTCAATTATACTGTCATTTAAATATACAGATTTTCCTTGCATATTCAATTACACTGTCATTTGAATATACTGATTTGAACTGCATATTCAATTATGCTGTCAATTCAATATACTGGTTTGCATTTCATTTTCAATTATACTGTGTCATTTTTAGATGCTGACTTATATTGCATATTCAATTACACTGTGTCATTTGAATATACTGGTTTGTATTTCATTTGCAATTATACTGTGTCATTTTTATATTCTGACTTATATTGTATATTCAATTACACTGTGGCATTTGAATATACTGATACGTAAGTATACTTTGTGAATTTGAAAGACATACCTCGAAAGTTCCATTTATATGCAAGGTTGCTTTTTTTTTTCTTTAGGAGCATACTGTTGGGAAATCGTTTTCAATTATTTGGCAGGTTTGCAATTTATGTTCGTAATTAGAGAGACGTCATTATACAACTGAGTTGTGTTCAGAATAAGAAATATTATATACGCAATTCATATAAGTGTGCGGTATGCGTTTTAAATTTAGTCAATGACAGATGCGATCTTAGAGAAGCAAACTTTGTAATTTAAAAGACGTTCTGACTGAAACTGTAGCCAAAATAGTTACTCATAAAAAGCAGATCAAAAGGTCATAATAGCACTGGATTTATTCCTACTGGTTAATAAAGCATGAATTTCCAAAACGTTAATTGAAGCCTATACTATATTATGTAACAGTCCATCCAGTAATCAATTGTGAGATCACCTGGTCTGAGACATTCTTCGATGTTTCAGGACTTCTGTAAGTGCAAAAATCCATAGAAAATTGGCATCATTTGGTGTTTGCTTTGCGTATTGCAATAGAAAGCATTCATCAGATGCCAACGTTTAAAATAGAACAGAGAAAGCCAATTAAATATAATAAGATTATTGGAAGGAACTAGTCTGGTTGTGACTAGTTAATAAGATTATTGGAAGGAACTAGTCTGGTAGTGACTAGTATAATAAGATTATTGGAAGGAATGAGTCAGGTAGTGATTGGTACAAAAAGAGTAGTGGAAACAACGAAATAGGTAGAGACTAGTATAATAAAATTACTTGAAAGAACTAGTTTGTAAAGACTATTATAATACGATTATTGGAGAGAACTATTTAAGTGATGACTAGTATAATACAATTAGTGGAAGGAACTAGTCAGTTAGTGATTAGTATAATACGATTAATGAAAGGAAATAGTCAGATAGTGATTAGTATAATACGATTAATGGAAGGAAATAGTCAGGTAGTTAGTGGTATAATCCGATTAGTGTAAGGAAATAGTCAGGTAGGGATTAGTATAATACGATTAGTGTAATGAAATAGTCAGTTAGTAATTACTATAATGCGAATAGTAGAAGGAAATAGTCAGGTAGTGATTAGTATAACACGATTAGTGGAAGGAAATAGTCAGATAGTGATTAGTATAAGACGAATAGTGGAAGAAAATAGGTAGTGATTAATATAATACGATTAGTGGAAGGAAATAGTCAGGTAGTGATTAGTATAATACGATTAGTGGAAGGAAATAGTCAGATAGTGATTAGTATAAGACGAATAGTGGAAGAAAATAGGTAGTGATTAATATAATACGATTAGTGGAAGGAAATAGTCAGATAGTGATTAGTATTTATGTTATGTAAGAGACGGGAAAAAATGTTGGAAACGCAAAGCTGAAATAAATGATAAGGTGTAATTGAAGATTACATACGTCAAATGATAATATAGGAACTAAATTAATATAATAGTAATATAGTAATTATATTTATATAATAGTAATGTAGTAATTATTATTATTCATAGTAATAGTATCTTCTATAAATATTTATTTTGCATACTTACATTATAAATAGGAAAGCGTTGGAATCTAGCGGATGTACAGCCAACGTTAGTCCTGTGTTGATAGCACGATAAACTTTATAATGGTAATAGCTGAACTAAAATATCTATTAGAGTACATTTCTCAGGAATCTGCGTAGTAGTTACATATTTGAGTTGTGGGTAATTTGTTGGGGTGGGTTTTTTTAAAGAAAAGTGTTGAGCACAAAAATATAACAGGCTTAGTCCAATCAACCAGTTGTAATCTTATCCGTGTAAACCGCTCCTGTGGCCTAAGTGGTTAGAGTGTCTGCCTCTGACGATGTAGGTCGCGGGTTCGAACCCCAGCTGAGTCATAACAAAGACTTGTAAAAAGGGTACTAGCAGCTGCCTCGCTTAGCGCTCAGCATAACGAGGTTATTGATAGGATTGTTCAACCTGGTGTTAGGATAATGTGACTGGGTGGAACATGATGCCACATGCTAGAGGCATCATTCCCCAATGCTAGACATCACTATAAACTGCCACATTTTAGACATCGTTGCGATATGACTGAAAAAAACTTTACAGCTACGTTAAAAATCCAAGTAACACACACACACACACACATTTATCCTGTGTAAATTAATGACACTGGTGGAAGGTGCAAATGGAACTGCGTTGACTTTAGTATTATTATATGATTGTTGTTACTCTTTTCCAACTTACTAATTGAAATATACTGGAAAAAACTTAAAAGTTACGTTAAAAATACAAATAACACACACACACACACACACACACACACACACACTTATCCAATGCAAATTAATGACACTGGTGGAAGGTGCAAAAGGAACTGCGTTGACTTTAGCATTATTACGACATGATTGTTTTTACTCTTTTACGACTTACCAACTGAAATTTACGACCATGCCACTGAATTAGATTGCTTCACGATTTCGTTTGGAAGATTTCTGATCTAAAAAGTATTTACATTTTCAGCTAATTACTAAATGTACTTTCCATAATATACTGCATTGATCAGAATAAGCATGCATGCTACAGAAGAGTTTGTATCACTGATAATTATTTCTAGAAACATATAATAAGTGCTTTCTAACATAAGGTTTACCCCCGTCATCTCCCTCCCACTCTAAAAGTAAAATAATGTCTATATGAACATATTAATGTCGTTAGAAAAACTTTTTGAATAACCGATTCACCTTTGGCCATACAGTCCAAACTGCATGTTTCCAAACTTCAGTCTTTCTCGAAAATGTTCCTTATTTGTCATTTTCAAACGATCCGCGTTTTCTGCCCGGGGTTTCAAAGCTAAGCGATTATATTGATTGGAACTAGTGTTAATGTCTCATCTGCTGAAAAATGAACAATTTATCGCAAAGCGGACACGTAACTGCTGGTGTGTGCACCGTGAAATTCGAAGCTATCTAGAGACTAAAATAAAGACCTTTTAATCAGGATCTTAATTTGTCATGGCATTACGTGACATTCTTCCACCACGGTGATATCTTTAACTAATTTTATGTTCAACAGGTGCATGACTGCATTTTCCGATTTTATAGCAGTATCGTGTCTTGTAGTCACCGAACAAAATATATGTCAAATGAATTCTAAAATTGCTAGATCCATCATCGCCAGATATTTTTCTTTTTTTCTTTTTTAATTATTATATGGCAAACTTCAATTAAAACCATACAGAAATCAGTTCCAGCCACAATATATGACTTGAGTAATTCTGTATTGTACCGAGCGAGTTCAGATCATCACTATATTGGGTGTTCGATATTCATAACTTAGGTAATCAAAGATTACCACATCTAAGTCGGATAACAAACAATTAAGTTATTGTACTCAACATTTCCCTCACCATTTCAACTGCGGGAGAACATAAAGGGAGATAACAAAAGCAAATGGACTATTTATATAAAAAAATAAAGATGCTGGATTAGATGATATTGTAAATGAATATATTAGCCACATTCATGAATGTATGGTTCCTAAGGATTTTAGGTTGATACTTGACATTGTTAGATTTCTAGATGCATGTCTTATTTTACAGACTCTCTATGAAACTAAGGGTCATGAAAAAATAGCCAGAAAATCACAGGTCAATCAACAGTATCAAAAGAACCATTTGAGTACAGCCTCACTAGAAATGTACGGTGGCACGCATTGGGATTAATGGAATGTTATGGCAATATTGAATTTTAAATATGTTTAAATAAAGGTTTGACTTGCACTGCCTATTGTTCATTATATTGTCACATAATACACCTGCAAGATAACGTGTATGATCCTCGTGCCTGCATTTGTTTTAAGTGTGCCTTCACTCAGCTGAGCCATCATTCGAAAACGTTCAATACATTTAAGTTTTGATCAGCTAGTTAGATTATAATGTCCCGAGAACCATGGAATTGGGGGGGAGGGAGGGGGCTGGGCTGTTCATTGACTGGATCTTCGTTTTATAATCGCGTCGAGAATAGTTGTCAGTAGAACGCTTTTTCTGATAAAGTTGTTCTTTTTCTATATAAATTACATTTCTTTTCAAATTTCCAACATCTGAATGATCGATAACATGATTCCAAAACTGATTTCAACAACCAACACGGTTACGCGAAAACATTCGTGTATTACGTCACGGCTTTTTGTGTTGTTGACTAGTCTGGCTCCCAGAGTGGTGATTAGAATATTTTGCGAAACAAGGAGTCTACATAGCACGGAACTAGACTAACTGTTGACACAATACCAAACAAGATTCCTTTTCATCAACAAAAATCCCGCTACATTTCGTGAGACAATCGTGTACGTCAAAACTCAATTTTTGATTTGTTCAATTAGTAAAATTTTGAAGCTGTGATTTCATTCCAAGTAACTTTGAAATTTCTTATCATCCTTGAGGATATCTCTACGTGCGAATTCAGAAATTCTCTGAAACTCTTTTTCCCACAATGGTCCGTATCTGTGAAATAAAGCTCTTTATTTTACCAAGTGCTCATTTTGCTTGGTTGCCTTGCTGTGTTTAATCAGTTATGATTGAGTAGGTTAAGTTAAGTTAAATTATATTACGTACACAATAACATTCATTAAGTGTTCGAATGTTGAACTGAAATGAGTTACCCGATATACGACCGGGGACGCTGGTTCTTAAGCATGTAGGATTTGTATGCCTTTTAATTTTTTTTTATTTATTCCACCTCCATTACTTGATTCAAAAGACAAAATTAACGTGATAATAAAAAAGAGGCCCGATTTTTATTTAGTGCGACAATACAACAAACGCTAGTCCGATTCCAAAACACGGTCGGCGCTTAATTAGGTTCTGAGAGAAACGCTCGCGAACATAGCTGATACGGTCAATTGACACATTTTACGTTGAATTACAAGAGGACACAATGCATTTATGATGATTACACGTAAAAGGAACTGAAAAATACAGAACCAGAATACAAATTTCAATTGATATTTTTTTAATTAAATTGGTATTTATTTATTAAAGTACTGCCTCCACTAGGCGTAAGTGACATTTACATTCATCGAATTTTCCTTGAATATCATTAATTACGGTGTACTAAGAATGTCGTTTGGAACGAAAATGTAAAAAAATGCTATGACTTCTTTTTAAAGCTGATATTTCCTAATGTTGATTACAATGTTCAGGTCCTATCTGCCGTTTTCGACGATAAAACGAGCGATATATCAAAGTTTCCGTTACCAATTTTGATCGCGATTTTCTTCAAGTTCAACAATTAGGGATCAGATCCAGGGATAGCACTGTCCGTTCTGTCTGTTGTATATTTATAATTCTCTATAATTAATTATATATACCTCGATTTCTTTCATAGGAATCCGGAATGACTGTAGATAGATGAGAATTAATTACTGGGTCGTCATGAGAGTGTGTCTGCTACACACGAGTGCATATAATACCGATTGAGTAGCATCATTTTTTGGTGATGTATGCTTAGTCGTGAGGGAATTTGGGCTTGTCTGTGCAGGCAAGGCGATAGGTGCCATTCACCCACGGACCTGGCTTCGAATCTCCGTAGAGTACGAATTAAAAATTCTCTTACCTGTATGATAGTATTTTTTGTATTAAATCTTTTGCCATTGTTCTGTAGGAAATAATCTTGTCAGATTTGTCACCAAACATTACAACTGAACCCTGTTCTATCTTTTACAGCTAGTAAAATATCGGGATTTTTTTCTTCTGACAAGTGACCTTATATTTCTGCCATAAACTACTCTGTCGTCAAGGCTTTCACTTTTTTTACCTCGGTAAAGCACTGCACAGACTTCATGTGTTTTCACTAATACGATGAAGATCTATATAATGCATAAAGCCTGCAGTAGATTAGCTGCTGAATCAGTTGGGTCTGGGTCTGTATGCATTTTTTAAAGCAGATACTTCTTTGTCAGGTTGCTGCACGTCATAGATTTAATGAAAATAAAGGTTGATGGAGATTAATGACACACATTTAATGAAAATAAGGGTTGATGGAGAGTAATGACAGATTTAATGAAAATAAGGGTTGATGGAGAGTAGTGACAGATTTAATGAAAATAAGGGTTGATGGAGAATAATGACAGATTTAATGAAAATAAGGGTTGATGGAGAGTAATGACACAGATTTAATGAAAATAAGGGTTGATGGAGAGTAATGACACAACTTATCGCACATACATTTACAAATGTTAGTGTAAAACCTGAAGACCATTTAAAACAAGGTAAAAGCTATTGAAGGGAAATTATACGAATGCAGAAGCAAGCTGAGACCAACGGTACATTACGACATTATACGAATGCAGAAGCAGACTGAGACCAACGGTACATTACGACATTATACGAATGCAGAAGCAGACTGAGACCAACGGTACATTACGACATTATACGAATGCAGAAGCAAGCTGAGACCAACGGTACATCACGCAATTATACAAATGCAGAAATAGACTGAGACCAACGGTACATTACGACATTATACGAATGCAGAAGCAAGCTGAGACCAACGGTACATCACGAAATTATACAAATGCAGAAATAGACTGAGACCAACGGTACATTACGACATTATACGAATGCAGAAGCAAGCTGACACCAACGGTACATCACGAAATTATACGAATGCAGAAGCAGACTGAGACCAACGGTACATTACGAAATTATACGAATGCAGAAGCAGGCTGAGACCAACTGTATATTACGAAATTATACGAATGCAAAAGCAGACTGAGACCAACGGTACATCACAACATTATACGAATGCAGAAGCAGGCTGATACCAACTGTACATTACGAAGATACTGAGGGCTCGTTCCCTGGGTTTATATTTCTGGTGCTGCCATACCACGTGCTATAAAGAATAAGGAACAGTCAGTTCAAACCCAGTACATCAAGAAGTTCATATATTTTAGTATCCGACTAATGTAGTAACTTTGCTGTATTTATTTTGGAAAATATATTACTTGTTATTCATTCTGAGATATTGCTCATAACCGTCCGGATAATAATAATAGGGGGTATTGACACTGGTGAACTTAGATATGGGAGATAATACAGTGGAAACATGTCCGAGTCGATAAGTTTTGAGTGGCCAGTGATGTGAACCATTTTCACCACTCTGCATCAATAGAATCTACCTCGGTTATTTCAGCTAGACATTTATACCTAGGATGAATGTCGGCGCAGTAATTTACAGACAAGTCATACATTTCGCTCGCCGTAAATTTATCTGCAAGAAAAGAAAGCCATGTCGTTTGGATCACCTCGGCTATATCTACGATTGGAATGACTGTAAGATAAAATGAGGGATTACGAATGAAAAAATTAGTTCGATCACTCGATTCAATCCTAGTTTCGTAAATAGCCGAACTTTTCTGCATGGCAGGCATCGACATACACTCGAGGTTTGATCCGTATAAGTAGCCTTGAAGTTGCATATGCAGTTTGATAACTTCAGACACCTATTTTCGCTTTCATTTAAAACCCTTCCCACGTGTATATGTTTTGCGCTGAGTTTCTGTCATATTCTTGCCAGATTAGTCCCAGAAACGGCAATTTATGTATTTGTTGATCAATTTCCACAAAATATATAGTGAACACAATTTGTACATTAATAACAGATGAATGTTGATAGTTTTTATAGAGACGAACTTAAAATGTTCAAAATGTCAGCGACGAAAGCTGATTTGATTACGCATCGTCGCGGAAAAGATTAGCTTCTATTATTAATAATTCGTACACAAATGTTCCTCATGACGATGATTGATTCTAATTTTTCATATGTTTATATCAATTGTGAGAGAGAGAGAGAGAGAGAGAGAGTACAGTCGCGGTAAGCTAAAGCAGTTTTATTACTTTACAGACCAAGAATATTAGTTTTAATACATATATTGTCAAGACGATGAGTGAATTGCTGCCACTGGTTTCTTCTTATATATCCAATGGGTCTTTAGAATGGACGTTATTTAAAAAACAATTTTTTAATAATTTTTTTTTAGTACAAATGTATTTGTTCTAATGTGCAATGCTCCCCTACCCATGATTTATCACAACACCATTATTGTGTCATATCTAATTAAACTTCCACATTATCTCGACATTTTTAATAATGGTATTTATCCCTCAAGATCCTGTATATTCAGTTATTAATACAACAGCAAATGGCTCTAGATTTCGTATTCTACCCCCCCCCCCCGCCCTTTTTTATTTTTTTTTATTTTTACAAACTCGTACTTTGTTATTGGATTTACTTTCCGATAAGTTTGAAATTTTATTATTAGTGATTTGGAAGGTAAGACTTATCATTATGTATATGGCTGCACACACACACACACACACACACACACACACACACACACCAAGGCCATATACACCTTTTAAAAGAGTTTGTTTACTGAAGGATAAGTAGACTTTTATACCAGTGGTGAGGCCCCTAATCGAACTGCTCGTTAATAATTTGATTTGAAAAAATGGAGCAACTATGGTACACCGTCTCGCCCGATTTGTGTCGACGATCCAGAATCACATATACAACCTACATGTACATTTTAAGTTATACGGTTGAAGAAAGCAGGTATATAACATTCTAAATATAGCAACTAAACACCGGCAGAGATGCGACAGATAGACCCCAAAAGGATCCGTCCCTTTCAGTTTCTTTTTTCTTTTCGATATTGCAATTCATACTGACCTCTCTCTCTCTCTCTCTCTCTCTCTCTCTCTCTCAGCACGAAAGAATGAAAGAAGAAATAAATAAAAGAAAGAAAGAATGATTTATACGTGTAAATAAATCTAAAACGATAAAGTATACCCTCATGGAGACTCGAACTGCTAACTTAAGATTTAGTGATAGCTGGATACAGAAAATGTATTTTACCCCTACCCACCTGGATTCCTTGAAGTCCTGACAGGCATATTATGTATATGTGTAGCTTGTTACCTTTTGCGGTTCTTTTTGGTATGATCATTTTTCTCCTAGAAATTAGGTTATCCCTTTTAATAAAATATCTTATACTTGTCTTTGCATTGCAAGTTGAATAAAATTCATAATACTGCATTATGCCCCTTTGTTCTATAAATACTGCGATAGGTACTGCATTTTGTGGCATTGTTTCCCTTTATTCTCAGATGGAGAGTGGAGACCGTAATCCAGTCTTCAGCAGAGGATAATGTGAAGTCGTGTACTGAAGCAATTCATCAAATAGGAAAGATACACAGAATTATATTTTTTATCATCATTCAATTATCCGTTTGACCCCGTTAGTAAAATAATTACCGTAAGCTTACTTGCTGTTGTTGTGGGTCGAATTCCTTTATGCCCCTCTTTTATAATTAACTTAACCTCAGCTCCACATTCCTATCATTCCCAAAACTTACCCTCAGCTTCATATTCCTATCATTCCCAAAACATACCCTCAGCTTCATATTTATATCATTCCCAAAACATACTCTCAGCTTCGTATTTATATCATTCCCAAAACTTACCCTCAGCTTCATATTCCTATCATTCCCAAAACATACCCTCAGCTTCATATTTATATCATTCCCAAAACATACCATCAGCTTCATATTTGTATCATTCCCAAAACTTACCCTCAGCTTCATATTTATATCATTCCCAAAACATACCCTCAGCTTCATATTTATATCATTCCCAAAACATACCCTCAGCTTCATATTCCTATCATTCCCAAAACATACCCTCATATCATTCCCAAAACTTACCCTCAGCTTCATATTTATATCATTTCCAAAATTTACCCTCAGCTTCATATTTATATCATTCCAAAAACATACCCTCAGCTTCATATTTATATCATTCCCAAAACATACCCTCAGCTTCATATTCCTATCATTCCCAAAACATGCCCTCATATCATTCCCAAAACTTACCCTCAGCTTCATATTTATATCATTCCCAAAACATACCCTCAGCTTCATATTCCTATCATTCCCAAAACATACCCTCATATCATTCCCAAAACTTACCCTCAGCTTCATATTTATATCATTCCCAAAATTTACCCTCAGCTTCATATTTATATCATTCCCAAAACATACCCTCAGCTTCATATTTATATCATTCCCAAAACATACCCTCAGCTTCATATTCCTATCATTCCCAAAACATACCATCATATCATTACCAAAACTTACCCTCAGCTTCATATTTATATCATTCCCAAAACTTACCCTCAGCTTCATATTTATATCATTCCCAAAACATACCCTCAGCTTCATATTCCTATCATTCCCAAAACATAACCTCATATCATTCCCAAAACATACCCTCAGCTTCATATTCCTATCATTCCCAAAACATACCATCATATCATTCCCAAAACTTACCCTCAGCTTCATATTCCTATCATTCCCAAAACATACCCTCAGCTTCATATTCCTATCATTCCCAAAACTTACCCTCAGCTTCATATTCCTATCATTCCCAAAACATACCCTCAGCTTCATATTCCTATCATTCCAAAAACATACCATCATATCATTCCCAAAACTTACCCTCAGCTTCATATTTATATCATTCCCAAAACATACCCTCATATCATTCCCAAAACTTACCCTCAGCTTCATATTCCTATCATTCCCAAAACATACCCTCAGCTTCATATTCCTATCATTCCCAAAACATACCCTCAGCTTCATATTCCTATCATTCCCAAAACATACCCTCAGCTTCATATTCCTATCATTCCCAAAACTTACCCTCAGCTTCATATTCCTATCATTCCCAAAACATACCATCATATCATTCCCAAAACTTACCCTCAGCTTCATATTCCTATCATTCCCAAAACATACCCTCAGCTTCATATTCCTATCATTCCCAAAA
Source organism: Sinohyriopsis cumingii (assembly GCA_028554795.2). NCBI lineage: Eukaryota > Metazoa > Mollusca > Bivalvia > Unionida > Unionidae > Sinohyriopsis > Sinohyriopsis cumingii. The sequence continues at coordinate 68,802,176 of CM068824.1, forward strand.
CTTACCCTCAGCTTCATATTCCTATCATTCCCAAAACATACCCTCAGCTTCATATTCCTATCATTCCCAAAACATGCCCTCAGCTTCATATTCCTATCATTCCCAAAACATACCCTCATATCATTCCCAAAACTTACCCTCAGCTTCATATTCCTATCATTCCCAAAACATGCCCTCAGCTTCATATTCCTATCATTCCCAAAACATACCCTCATATCATTCCCAAAACTTACCCTCAGCTTCATATTCCTATCATTCCCAAAACTTACCCTCAGCTTCATATTCCTATCATTCCCAAAACATACCCTCATATCATTCCCAAAACTTACCCTCAGCTTCATATTCATATCATTCCCAAAACATACCATCAGCTTCATATTCCTATCATTCCCAAAACATACCCTCAGCTTCATACTCCTATCATTCCCAAAACATACCCTCATATCATTCCCAAAACTTACCCTCAGCTTCATATTCCTATCATTCCCAAAACATACCCTCAGCTTCATATTCCTATCATTCCCAAAACATACCATCATATCATTCCCAAAACATACCCTCAGCTTCATCTTCCTATCATTCCCAAAACATACCCTCATATCATTCCCAAAACTTACCCTCAGCTTCATATTCCTATCATTCCCAAAACATACCCTCAGCTTCATATTCCTATCATTCCCAAAACATACCCTCAGCTTCATATTCCTATCATTCCCAAAACATACCCTCAGCTTCATATTCCTATCATTCCCAAAACTTACCCTCAGCTTCATATTCCTATCATTCCCAAAACATACCATCATATCATTCCCAAAACTTACCCTCAACTTCATATTCCTGTCATTCCCAAAACATACCCTCATATCATTCCCAAAACTTACCCTCAGCTTCATATTCCTATCATTCCCAAAACATACCATCATATCATTCCCAAAACATACCCTCAGCTTCATATTCCTATCATTCCCAAAACATACCCTCAGCTTCATATTCCTATCATTCCCAAAACTTACCCTCAGCTTCATATTCCTATCATTCCCAAAACATACCCTCAACTTCATATTCCTATCATTCCCAAAACTTACCCTCAGCTTCATATTCCTATCATTCCCAAAACATACCCTCAGCTTCATATTCCTATCATTCCCAAAACATGCCCTCAGCTTCATATTCCTATCATTCCCAAAACATACCCTCATATCATTCCCAAAACTTACCCTCAGCTTCATATTCCTATCATTCCCAAAACATGCCCTCAGCTTCATATTCCTATCATTCCCAAAACATACCCTCATATCATTCCCAAAACTTACCCTCAGCTTCATATTCCTATCATTCCCAAAACTTACCCTCAGCTTCATATTCCTATCATTCCCAAAACATACCCTCATATCATTCCCAAAACTTACCCTCAGCTTCATATTCATATCATTCCCAAATTCCTATCATTCCCAAAACATACCCTCAGCTTCATATTCATATTCATATCATTCCCAAACATACCCTCAGCTTCATATTCATATTCATATCATTCCCAAAACTTACCCTCAGCTACATATTCCTATCATTCCCAAAACATACCATCAGCTTCATATTCATATTCCTATCATTACCAAAACATACCCTGAGCTTCATATTCATATTCATATCATTCCCAAAACTTACCCTCAGCTTCATATTCCTATCATTCCCAAAACATACCCTAAGCTTCATATTCATATTCCTATCATTCCCAAAACATACCCTCAGCTTCATATTCATATTCATATCATTCCCAAAACTTACCCTCAGCTTCATATTCCTATCATTCCCAAAACATACCCTCATATCATTCCCAAAACTTACCCTCAGCTTCATATTCCTATCATTCCCAAAACATACCCTCAGCTTCATATTCCTATCATTCCCAAAAGATACCCTCAGCTCCACATTCCTATCATTCCCAAAACATACCCTCAGCTTCATATTCCTATCATTCCCAAAACATACCCTCAGCTTCATATTCCTATCATTCCCAAAACATACCCTCATATCATTCCCAAAACTTACCCTCAGCTTCATATTCCTATCATTCCCAAAACATACCCTCAGCTTCATATTCCTATCATTCCCAAAACATACCCTCAGCTTCATATTCCTATCATTCCCAAAACATACCCTTAGCTTCATATTCATATTCATATCATTCCCAAAACTTACCCTCAGCTTCATATTCCTATCATTCCCAAAACATACCATCAGCTTCATATTCATATTCATATCATTCCCAAACATACCCTCAGCTTCATATTCATATTCATATCATTCCCAAAACTTACCCTCAGCTTCATATTCCTATCATTCCCAAAACATACCCTCAGCTTCATATTCATATTCATATCATTCCCAAAACTTACCCTCAGCTTCATATTCCTATCATTCCCAAAACATACCATCAGCTTCATATTCATATTCCTATCATTCCCAAACATACCCTCAGCTTCATATTCATATTCATATCATTCCCAAAACTTACCCTCAGCTTCATATTCCTATCATTCCCAAAACATACCATCAGCTTCATATTCATATTCCTATCATTACCAAAACATACCCTGAGCTTCATATTCATATTCATATCATTCCCAAAACTTACCCTCAGCTTCATATTCCTATCATTCCCAAAACATACCCTCAGCTTCATATTCATATTCCTATCATTCCCAAAACATACCCTCAGCTTCATATTCCTATCATTCCCAAAACATACCCTCAGCTTCATATTCATATTCATATCATTCCCAAAACTTACCCTCAGCTTCATATTCCTATCATTCCCAAAACATACCCTCAGCTTCATATTCATATTCCTATCATTCCCAAAACGTACCCTCAGCTTCATATTCATATTCATATCATTCCCAAAACTTACCCTCAGCTTCATATTCATATTCCTATCATTCCCGAACATACCCTCAGCTTCATATTCATATTCATATCATTCCCAAAACTTACCCTCAGCTTCATATTCATATTCATATCATTCCCAAAACATGCCCTCAGCTTCATATTCATATCATTCCCAAAACATGCCCTCAGCTTCATATTCATATCATCCCCAAAGCATACCCTCAGCTTCATATTCATATTCATATTATTCCCAAAGCATACCCTAAGCTCCATATTCATATCATTCCCAAAGCATACCCTCAGTTCCACATTCATATCATTCCCAAAACATACCCTCACCTTCATATTCATATCATTCTCAAAACATACCCTCAGCTTCATATTTATATCATTCCCAAAACATACCCTCATATCATTCCCAAAACGTGCGCTCAGCTTCACAGTCATATCATTCCCAAAACTTAATCTCAGCTCCATATTCCTATCATTCGCAAAACATACCCTCAGCTCCACATTCATATCATTCCCAAAACATACCCTCAGCTTCACATTCATATCATTCCCAAAACATACCCTCAGCTTCATATTCATATTCCTATCATTCCGAAAACATACCCTCAGCTCCATATTCATATCGTTCCCAAAACATACCCTCAGCTCCACATTCATATCATTTCCAAAACATACCCTCAGCTTCATATTCATATCATTCCCAAAGCGTAGCCTCAGCTTCATATTCATATCATTCCCAAAACTTAACCTCAGCTTCATATTCATATCATTCCCAAAACTTACCCTCAGCTCCACATTCATATCATTCCCAAAACATACCCTCAGCTTCATATTCATATCATTCCCAAAACATACCCTCATATCATTCCCAAAACATACCCTCAGCTTCATATTCATATCATTCCCAAAACATACCCTCAGCTTCATATTCCTATCATTCCCAAAACATACCCTCAGCTTCATATTCCTATCATTCCCAAAACATACCCTCAGCTTCATATTCATATCATTCCCAAAACATACCCTCAGCTCCATATTCATATCATTCCCAAAACATACCCTCAGCTCCACATTCATATCACTCCCAAAACATACCCTCAGCTTCATATTCATATTCATATCATTCCCCAAACATGCCCTCAGCTTCATATTCCTATCATTCCCAAAACATACCCTCAGCTTCATATTCATATCATTCACAAAACTTACCCTCAGCTTCATGCTCATATCATTCCCAAAACATACCCTCAGCTCCACATTCATATCATTCCCAAAACATACCCTCAGCTCCATATTCATATCATCCCCAAAACACGATCCGAGAAAAGGAAAAACTAATAGAAATGACAGACGACATTTAACAGTAATTGTTTTTTATTTTAAAAAAGAGAAAAAGGCATTGTGTGATACTCTATAGTTGTATGGTCCATATGGCGAGGGACATAAGGGGCGAGCTAAGAAAACGGTTTGTCTTATTTGTCTTATCGTGCGAGAGGAGCACAAACGAGCATACGTTTTAATATTTGCGCATCTGTTAGAGGTTTTAAAAAGAATCTTCTGCAAAAAATAAAACATGTTCTCAGCTACGCTGGTAGTTTGTGAGGTTTTTTGAAGGTGCAGAAATATGGTGGAATTTGGGGTATTGACGAACATAAGAAAATTAAATGTTTATTTTAGTCTTACACTATGCCATATATTGACATGTTACAATTGACACTGAGTCGATTTGAAGTATGTTGAATTATTTTCTGTGTTCATTGTAGCAGAAACGTAAATTTCGATGTAGTTAACATATGACCGTTGTAGAGTTACTGGGTACAAATGAACGTTGACGTACTTAAATTTTAAATCCACATGCAAACACCGAAACGATATTCCAGTATTCACGCCTACCTATTTAGTCTGGTAAAAAAATATGAATTTGGTTGCCGCATGTGGATCACCTTAATTTTGTAAAAATAGCTCCAATTTTAGCACAAAATTACTGTTTTATAGCAAAGTGTGACGTCTTGAGTACCTGCCTATGACGTTATATTAAATAATATTTTAAAATTCAATTGCAAGTTTAAGTTTATCAAATGTTGATACATTTTTGCCATGGTATTATCAGATTCACAACGTTTATGAAAATGTGTGAATCTTTGGGCCAAAATATGACCTTATAGTACCTATCCCTTTTTTGGATATATTAGGGAGATCATGTCCGTCCGTTCGTTTATCTGTGCGTCCATCCACCTGTCCGTTTTTGTTTTCCTTGTAACCTGAAATCCATCTGCGCCTAAAAAGGTGATCATTTTCGGTATGATGTGTAGCAGGGTGAGTAGACGGTAGTAAAGTTTTCGTATCCTCCATGCAACACGTGGTATGAGTCTTGGGTCAAAGGTCACATTGTCATATGTCATGGGCACTCTCCTATTTCTAAATTGACTATATATGCGCACTACACCGTTGAGGTATTTTCGCCATATTTGGTATGATGATTCTGGAGGACTAAATGACAAAGAACGTTTCGAATCATGAATAAAGATGTGGATGAATGTGGGTGGGTGTGAATGGGGCGACAGAGTGAATAAAAACAATAAAAGTCGGTTGTGCCTTTGACATCTCATAATGAAATTCACTTCGAATGCGTACGCTTTGTCACAGTAAACTGGAATCTGTACGAAATGGGTCATATTCTCTCTCTCTCTCTCTCTCTCTCTCTCTCTCTCTCTCTCTCTTTATCGAAGACTATTTCATTTTTACTGTATCTAAGTTTATAGTGGCGGAAAAACAGAATCAGGTCAGAGCAAAACGAGATATAGTCATGTACCTCTAGATAAAGAGAAACTGATGCCCCCCCCCCCCAACAAGATAAAAAAGAAACTGATGCCCTCCAACAGGTGTTCTGCCATGGCATTGTGTAAGATTTTGACTTACCAAAATATACAAGGTTTGTTATTTTCCTCGCATCCGATATGTAACCAGTTGAAGGGTGAAACAGGCATTATGTGCTTATATGTCAACAACAGTCGAGGGCTCAATCAAAAGTAGAAAAGGAAAAATATTACAAAAACTACTCGATTTCGTTTTGTGCCTGCGCTACTACTTGCAAAAGGTTTAGCTTCATCCATAACTAAGCTAGGTTCAGCTGCACTCTTTGTTAACATTCGAAACTAGTTTTGGTTTATTTTTGCCTTGCAGTTTTGGCGGCAAAGGCAGTGTCACCGTCAACGTTAAATATTTTTTTATTAAAAGCTCTTTCAAATCATGGACAAAGGTATGGCACCGGCTTTTGCGGAACACGTTTGAATGTACTTTGAAGTCATTATTCTATATTACGTTTATCGTTGATGTCTTTATGAAGGCATCTGAACAAAGTTATAAGTGTATGATGAAATGATACAATAATAAAAATAATTTTTAGTGCAAAATTCGGATGACACATTTTAGCCATAGTAAATTGATATTTATAGCACCAAGGAAAAAGTATTTCTCTAACACGGTTTCTCTAAAATTCTAAAACTTTCTCCTCAAAATGAGGATTTCATTACCTTGTTTATCATACTTGAGACAATCTTTTGTCAGAGCTAGAAATAGCGGACAGGATGATAAATCACTTTTTAGTTTTAAAATGTAACAAACGGAAACCTTTATAGTAAGAACAAAGAGATGAAGAATTGCTCAGATCTGAGGAAATCTTCAGACTTTCCGCAGACATAAATAAATAGTCCTCAGAGATAAGGAATGGCTAAAAAAAATTGAGGACATTTATGACCACACTTTAGTCCTCGTTGTCTTAGAGAACCCGAAATCATTGTATCCAGGAGTGACTAAGGCCACGATTGTGGCGGCATCGGCTTACCAATGACGGATCAAATATTGCGCAGATTCAGTTTTAAACTTAGCCTAATAAAGAACTGTATTCTCTGTTACAGGGACAGCTACTTGATACCAGCCAATATATTCTACGTAGCCTTTTACCTTAGTTCTTTCTCATGGTAATTGTAAAAAAAGAACATGTTTCTAACACGTGTCCTGTTAATGTTTATCATCTTGTAGGTCTCTTTTATCTGCATTTAATTTTCCTGCCAGGAATCCCCAGAATATATTGTTTCCTGTGTACGTTTCTCTCTCCTTAATTTTTCCGTCTTGGGACTCATATCACTGTGTTTGCCCTTGCGGACGTTTATTATCTGCAACGAAAAGATCGCAAAACGTCCATATTCTAATCGGGAAAAGAAGCATCAAAGGAGAAGAGATAAGTAGAATCATGAAAATATGTAACGGAAAGCCATTTTCTTCTTCGATAAGGTTAGTAGACAATTTGCAACGTTTCATAATTAAGGAGTAATTTCGATTGTTGCTCTATCACAATGCTTTTTGTCGATGATTCCAAAGATCCGCAACTGTAGTACATGTTTGATTCACATAAATCAAAATGAAATAATGCTGACAAAACAGCAAACAAACAAGAAATAACGTAACAAAGATAACAGCGAAAGAAAAAAATTAATTAATTAATTAGCCAAAGTCTTTATATATATCTTAACAACATATTTATCTGTCCTGCATTGCATAGACGAGACATAGTGGTCACTCATTACGATGGTGGAGTCGTCGGCATTTGGCAATTTTCTTTAAAAAAATCATTTTTATATTTTTCTTGATGATTATAAGTCTCTAAACCTTTCAGAAATATTTTCCATGCATAAACTGAATCATTATTATTCATCGATATGTTATATCCAAACCTCCTCCCACCCTCCATCTATTCATTCAGACAAGTGCATGGTCCTGGTCCTCGAAAGCTTGGTTAAGAGTTTGGTTCAAGTTTTTCTGCTTAGTCACAAATCCCAAACCTTTCAAGGGACTGTTGTCATACTTGGATGGATGAATCAATAAGCATTGTCCCTTCTAGCAGGTTTAAAAGTCCTGGTTAAGTTCTCAAAAAGTGCTATTGGTATTGTCATAAGCCCAAAGCACTGGGAAAGATGTACGTCAAACTTGGAATGTAGACTGTAGAATCAGGTAGCTGTACCTTTATATATACAAGCACATCTGTACTTGTTTTGACCCCCAGACAAAGTCAATCATTTCGAATACCTGGTTACGGTTTTGGTTGCATTTCGGTGGCTGTGTTTCTACGAGTGCAACGCCATTTTTCAGAACATGATAGGCTATATACTGTATGTGTTGGAGGAAGAATCTGGGAGAACCCCGACTAGAACCAGGGGAAACTACTGGCAAGCTTTCTCAGATGCCCACTTTTGCCGAGCTGAGACTCGAACCCACTTGGACAAGGGTGATATTACAGTGATCTGCAAAGGCGGGCGTCTTAAAGCTGTGGTCCACCCGGAGCACCTACATTTTTTCTGTTTGGTCATAAGTTCAAACATTGGAAAGGAATAGCTGTCATACTTCTATTGTAAAATAATGGAGCTTTACCTAGGTGTACCCGTGGATTTCAAACCTTTCTCCGGCGCCTAGAAAAGAGCAATGTTATTTTTAAAAGTTCGATCACTTTTCGTTTACGTTTTTTTTTTTTTTTTTTTTTTTTTTTTGAGGGGGAAGGGGTCCTTTTTCGGGGCGGGGGTTGCAGGACATAAGTCTCTCACTATGGAAAAGACAGTTGTAATCTTTCTGTTGAATCAATGGGTACTTTGCATACATACTCATGCACACCAACCTTCCTTCTAACCTAGAGGCAAGGTCAGTGTCAGTTTCATTTATAAGTGAAAGCGTGAACGTATCTGTATCAACCATGGAGCATGCTAAGTGTGTAATTTCTTGGCATTTCTTGTTTCTTTAGTGATTTTTGCCATAGCAGGTTTTATTTCATTACTTCGCAGTAGTGTTGTGTACATGCTAGCGCGTAACAGGACAAAATTTTACATTTGATTGTTGTGCCTATTAAAGGAATCCATTAAAATTACAAATTATGCTTTACGTACAGGATCGCGTGATATGTGCTTCTTGTACCGCGTAACATGTACTTTCAGAAACAGTGTGATGTGTGCTTTGGAGGTACTGTGTGACAGATACTTTTAGGGCCCTTTAAGCGTTGGTTTTGCATGCTCTCGGTAGACTTCCTAATTGAAAATGTATATCGTCTGTTGTGTGATTTCATTTCCGACAAGTCTGGGACATTTATTATTTATCTCTGCCAATATTAGTTCGGTACCTGCTAAAAGATCAAGCCTGGTTCATCAGAATAAAAGACGCGGTACCTCAGTTCATAGAGTGTCATACACGTAATCCAAAAGTCGCGTGTACGAGAACGATATCCGTCTAGGCCAGTCGGGGTCGCGTGACTCAACGTGTCCTTGAGAAAGAAACTTAACTCCATTTTATCTGCATGATATCGTCTGTCATTTGCTGCAGATACCTTTAAAAATACATCAGAAAGCTCAATAGTCTGGAATAAGTTGAAATTAATATTATTCTGCTTTCACCCCTCTTAAAGCTTCTAACTCCAGGTTGCCCACATTATGGTTGGTTGCTTCATAGCCGTCCTCAAATCTAGTTACCAATAAAAAATGGGCAGAAAGACAAGTCAAAGACCGTATTAATTTTTGACGCAAAATATCATTCTATTTTTTTTTAAATTTCTTTTCGTTTAATTGACAATATTTTTACTTTTTCCTTTGTTTGCTTATCATACACTACTCACCTATCGTCTTTTTCTTGTTTGTGTAAACCTTTAACTGGAGTAGCTCAGTATATCTAACCTTGACCTTAAAATAAATATAGAATCGGCTAGAACTAGCAGACCTCAGCGTTACGCCAATTTTATTAATCCACGTCTACGTGAAAAATAACCATATATTACTATTGGGTAAACAAAGTAATCTAGTTCAAGTAATATGTTTTCTCATCTGAAAGTGAATGGATTTTGTACACAGGCATGGTTCAAAATAGGATATTCTATTCTGTAATGAATATGTGAATTGTAGAGAGTGCATGTGTGGACACGCTTTGACTTAAATCTTGACCTTGATTCGTTATAAAAATGTTCGATTCTTATCATGTTCACACCTTCATACCACACCCAGGGCTCAGACTGATACTATATTCATTTTCATCTGTCCTTTTTATTTTCTTTACCCAATGAAGAAAGTAATTGTAACGAATGTGATAACAACATTGAAATCTGACTCCATACCCTTTGGGGATTTGAAGTAATTAAAGATTAATCGGTGATATCGATTAAATTTATGCATGTTCTATTGTTGAGCTCACCGTACGAAGTACACGAGAGCTTATGCTATGCTCACTGGCGTTGTGGATGTCGTCAGCATCGTCTACAGTTAGCTTAACGTTTCAAAAGATTTGCTGGACTGCCATTCCTGCCCTAATTTGGTATGTTATCTTCATGGAAATTAATATGGTGTCCTTGGTATTATTCTGAATCACCCGTAGTAAAGTAGGTCGCATGTGATTCAGTGGGACATCATGCTACATGTCTGTGGCATGATGCCCCAGTGCTAGACATCACTATAAGCTGCCACAGTGCAGACATCGTAGCGATATGACTGAAAAAATTGTTAAAGCTACTTTAAAAATCCAAATCACAGACACACCCAATTACTTTACGTTTAGATGCATCAGCCGGCAACGGCTTACATACTACCATGGCTGTTTCAATCAGCTCTTTTTGATATATTCACAAAACAATACAGATATTAAGGAGTAAAACAGATCAAGTATCCTGTAACATTTCAATCATCATCTTATGTGTATGCCTGCCTAGCGATCTCATGTTGATGTAGTCCAATTAAATGCACTTTTAAGAAGTTTACTGTCCAGATTTTCATTATATGACTAAGTTTATAGATAAATTACGGTGTTGAAGAAATCGAAGAGGAAAAAGAACATATGTATGTCGTTGGTGTTTCATACCTGAATATTTGACCTACGTGCTTACATCTTAGGTCGGAGACAGATAAATAATATTGTAAGTATACACATGTGAATAAGACGAGAATAGGGCGGTAGTAGCTGTTGATGGAAATTGTTCGCATGCATTCCAGATTGAAACTTGTCTAGTCGAAATAAGTTTCTCCGTTGTTGATGGAGTCACTAAATATGAACCCTTCAAAAATATGTATAACTTGAGATGGAAATTATCGCATATATTTGAGGTTCTTATTACATTTGTGTATATCCACCACCGCACAGATCAACACCAAGGTGCATTTAAGATTCGAAATTACCGTCGTTTTCTACTCGTGCTTCGAAAATATTATCCTAAATATGACCGCCATCTTGTTGATTGAAATTAGGTTACAAGAAAAGTGTACACTAGTATCAACATGTGGCATTCAGACTCATCATCCTTGTTCCAAAGAGGCTGCATCCATTATCCAGACGTTTTCGTTGTCCTCTACTCGGCAAATTGCAAAAGTAAACACACCAAATATGATTACTCTCTCTCAAATAAAGTGGATGAAATTTGCATTCACACGGAAGACTCCGTGTTACAATGAATCTTTGATGCTTGATCCCCTCACCCCAACCTCCGCCAGTGACTGCATCAAGGATTCGAAACTTACGCTGTCACCTACTCAGTCCCCTTAATTGTCCCACCCGATATGGTCACTATCACTCAGTTACTGTAGATAGAATTCACGTTACAAGCTCAAGTGAGTGACGGACGAACGGACGCACAGAAAGACGGATATGAAAAGTTTCAATGTATCCGCAACAGAGCGGATCTAATAACCAGGAACAGCACATTTGGTAAGTTGACACTTAGTCGAGTACAAACGAATAAGGAACTGACAATTTTAACCTGGTTTTTGCCGAATAAACAACAGGTATACAGTATGAATTCGTCATGAGCTTTTCGCGTACAGTGTATTCCACACATGTAAAATTCCTGAAGCATAATTCATACAGAAATATTGCTCGTATCTGGTGTAGTTTATGGAACAACGTTTTATTTATTAATGTAGTAAACATGTTCGTGTTAAATAATCTGTTTAACTTTTGAAGCGATACGTTAATTTTGTTTGACAGTATGAGTTTACGTCATCATTCTTAAACCGCTCCGGTGGCCTAATGGTTAGAGCGTCTGCCTAGGATGTGGGAAGTCGTGGGTTCGGTCCCCTGTCGAGTCATACCAAAGACTTACAAAAATGGTTCTAACAACTGCCTCGCTTGGCGCTCAGCATTAAGAGGTTAATGTTATGACTGGTCTGCCTGGTGTCAGGATAATGTGACTGGGTGGAACATCATGTTACATGTCTTCGGCATGATTCCCCAGTGCGAGACATCACTTTCAACTGCCACATTGCAGACATCGTAGCGATATGAATGAAAAATTGTTAAAGCTACGTTAAAAATCCGAATCAAATACACACACACACACACACACACACACACACACACACACACACCACAGAGGTTTTCAAAGGCTTTACTAAGAAATAAAAGAGCCGGAAGCCTTCTGAAGAATCAAAAGCGGATACAATTAAAATGTAGGTTACAATAAAGATTAAGTTGTTATAATTTTTTCGAGTTTGTGCGTATACTTAATGACTTCGTTCGAATCTACGTGCGTAATTTTGCAAAACTCCTAAACGCTTTGAACAGCGAATTCAAACATTGGATCATTCATTATGGAGAGTGGGAAGAATATGCCGTTATGTACAATGCTTATGTACGCATAGTCTTTTGATACTTTCCGACAAAAGCGTAGTATTTGGCAAGGGGGTGGTAGAAGGGGTGTGAGGGCAATCAGTTACAAAGAAAAATTTGCAGATAATGCTTCTTTTCCCATAAATTTAGGATTGTCATATCCGCACTTACATTATGATTGGTCATGTCCGTATGGCTTTCACTCCATGGATCGGTGTATTTGGTATCATGTTTAAAGAGGAGTACATGACAGTGTTTTCACGCCCATAAATGTTTTCAGTCCTCCACAACGACACAGTTATGTGCTTAAGACATTTTACAATCTGATTAACTATAGCCGTGATTCAGGCACTCGGTTTATTGTAACCAGTCCATACATCTCAGTAAAAAAGAAGGTCAATTGGATTTCAGAAGTGATAACACCATTACATATCAAAACAAGAAAGAGAGAGCCGTTGTGTTATTGATCGAGATACTGGACACGAAATTTGCATGGTTACGCCTTATACCACTACTATCTGTTTGCCAGAGTGGTTTCTTTCCACTCTCCAGCGCTCCAAAAGCAAAAAGATAGTTCGTTGATTACATTTTCTTTCCGCTGCTGAGAGAGAATTGCTGCGCCTTCTTTTACGTTTTATTGCATGCAATTGCTAACATATGTATGTGACTTTGTAATCAGGTCGCCATTGTAATGGTACATTTAAAGATAAACAGTATTGGGTGATGTAACCAAAACACTAAATTTTAATTGAAATGATACAACTGCCCCTTTATGACACTCATAATACAGCGGACCACTTGATGGTCTACCGAATAAAGTGATGTAGAAACAGTAGTCACTCTAATATGATCAAGGCAAATGGGGACTCGTGCTCACTATTATTCCAAACACAAATAATAAAGGTAAATGGAGACTCGTGCTCGATCTTATGCCAGACACAAATAATAAAGGTAAATGGGAACTCGTGCTCACTCTTATTCCAAACACAACTGATCGAGGTAAATGGGGACTCGTGCTCACTCTTATTCCAAACACAAATAATAGAGGTAAATGGAGACTCGTGCTCAATCTTATGCCAGACACAAATGATAGAGGTAAATGGGGACTCGTGCTCACTCTTATTCTAAACACAAATAATAGAGGTAAATGGAGATTCGTGCTCAATCTTATGCCAGACACAAATAATAAAGGCAAACGGAACTCGTGCTCACTCTTATTCCAAACACAAATGATGGAGTCAGATGGAGACTATTTGGTTAATGCAGAGCAACAAAAGCTGGAATTCTGTAATATGGCGTCTCTTTACTAATTTCTAACTCTATCTTTTCTTAGACCCACAGTCCTCTTCTCCCTGACTACATCTTGTGGAGGTTTCGAATTTCTGATACCACCACATTCTAAATTTACCCCAAACTTTTAAATTTAGTTCTACAAACTATCAGAAATAAAAAACTATGTAACAAAATGTCTTACATAGTAATTTGGACAGACACTGTTAGCGTATCTCTGAAATTATTCACCCTTACTTCCTTGACTACACCGACTCACCCACTGTGATGGATTGCTGAATCGGGCTTGTTTTCCGATAGGGTGAAATAGTATTATAAAATAACGTAATCTACTACGACAGATCAGGTCAAGCCAAATCCTAACGCTTTCCAGGAACATGTTACAGAGAGGAAGAAAAGTTGCCAAAACTATATATATATATATATATATATATATATATATATATATATATATATATATATATATATATATATATATATATATATATATATATATATATATATAGAGAGAGAGAGAGAGAGAGAGAGAGAGAGAGAGAGAGAGAGAGAGAGAGAGAGAGAGAGAGAGAGAGGGAGAGAGAGAGATATTTAGATAGATAGATAGATAGATAGATAGATATTATTTTTAAACAGCTAAGTAAAAGATACTGACACCAGTTAAATTGTTCGAGCTATATGAGAGCACATATGAAAGAAAGAGCATAATAAAATCATTAGTAAAATAAAAGATTTTAAGAGCAATTTATTCGACTTTTGAAAACTAATGTGTGTGTTATATGGGGGAGAGGGGTCCTGCATTTCTGATTAAATATTTATTTAATTATATATTCTACAAAGCTACGTTTATTATTATGGTGCGTGTATAATACTATTAATCAGTGTAACATTTGTATTTGTTGCTGATACCAATTCTTTCAAAGCAACCACTCTCACTCCTAACAAAGTCATTGTTTTGATTCATTACTATACATCAAAAGAAAAGTCCACATATTTCGTTTGGACGTTTCGTCTATTTGTAGTGCTTGTGTATAAAATATATTTTACAATAAGTATTACAATATCAATGCACAATATGTATTACACCAATGGATCACAACCTCTTTTGGCTGCGACCGTAAAGTATAGTATTTATAAGCCTCACCACCCCTTTTCCACATTCTGATAAGTTTTGCCACCCTCGAGAAAAATCCTGGCGACCTAACACAACCCTTCAGAACGTCCTCACGACCCTTATTTAGGTCGCGACCTGACGTTTGGGATCACTGTCTAACAGAATAGAATGTAATGTTATTTATTTACAGTGGTCATACATTTGGCAACAAAACCATGTCAATCTCGCCATTCGACATCAGAAACATGCGAAAATTTTCGGAGTTTATGGTAGTGGTTGTACGTAACAGCCAGTAGGAACAATTAATCGAAGTGTTTGAAAATTGAATTCAGAGCTGCTCAGACAGGAGAATCAACCCAGATAAATAGCCTCAACGTCAGTGTCTTGGATGTACTACAGCTTTTAGAAAAGTAACGGGCAAATTCGAGTAGAAATTCACCATCTTTGAAAACACGATCGATTCAAAATAAATTATCGCGTCTAATTTTGCATTTAATCAATGCCTTGTGAAAACGATGTAGCGCACTAAATGCAGCAGATATTTCTGCCAGCTGGATTTCTCAGGGTCTGAATATTTTAAATATTCGACAGATGGGATTTAAAGTTCAAGCAGAACAGTCTTAAGTGATCAAAATGCCTGTGATACTAATAGTATTAACGTATTTAGGCACGTAATGTACAACACAGAACATAATCGGAAACTTACAAATAGAACATACATACATTCATGACTTGATGGTTTTGCTTCTTTCTGTTACTTAGTTTATGACCATAGAGTCGAATCAACAGCTTTGTACATTTGGCTGTTTATGACTTAGTATACTAGACGTTTGCCTATTTACAGTTTTGTACACTAGACATATGGATATTTGCGTTATGTACACCAGACTTAAGGCTATTTACTAAAGGTGCCATGTATTACCAGTATACCAGTTTACCGTGGTATTTTTTTCCGGTGGCACGTACCACTGTATTTTTCAGTGAACCAGTACTTTTGTAGCTTCCGTCAGTAAGGAATGCACGGAAACTCAAGAGTAATCTTGTTACACATTTAATGATATAAACCGGATGATTTCATTTTCATGACAACAAAGTTTCAAAAAGTTATTATTATCTTTTCTTTTACAAAAGAATTGTATTTCTCACAAATTATTTGGAATATTGAAAAAATATAGATATGTATTTAAAATATATGATGACCATTTAATGATATGTTTGCCAAGTGTCACGTAGGCCTTCAGGGTATCCAAATGGGATGTCGTGAACGATATTCAGAACAAATCTAAATTTTGGAAAATATTGGATGTAAAACAAAAGAAACAAATCAAATTTTAGTTCTGTACTAGCTCATGTTAATGTGTGAAGTACATGTGTTCCTTTGCAAGACTGATAATCATCGGAAGATTTTATAAAGAGCAGGGTTTTCTTGTTCATTTGAATCTTACGTAAATTTTTAACTCCACTAAATATTTTATCGTTTGTCTAATACGCATGTCTATGTTTATCGGCCCTCATTGATACATATCCTGCCCGAGTGTTGGCATTCTACTCTGTATTAACGTTGCCTAATATCAGCAAAATGTCTTTCTCAGGGTGTCTTCTATTGTGTAAGCTTACTTATACCACTTTATGTTTTTTTGTAAGTTAATTACGGCATTTATACGGCATTTATAACAATTAACACATAGCAATTTCATCAACTATAGGCTACTGACCATTTACCCATTTACTCTTGGTGGGGGGAGGGTCTTTTGAGCTCAGATTTTTTTCTTTTGTCTCAGGATACATTTTTTCAAATACTATAATGGATAATTTATGATTTTATTTTGCTATAAATCTGAGTAAGATATCTTTCCAGCTGTTCGGAGACCGAGATTTTTTTTTTAAAGTGCCAGATCATTACATATAAATTCGGTTTATCGTGGTACGTACAGAAAGACAATTTTTGGTGATACCCAACTATATTTATTTACAGCCTTCTATACAAAGATAGTGGTATTAATTATATCACGAAGAGAGGGTCAATCCAATTTCCTGAACATTTCAGTACAAGGGATTGTCAAGTCAGCATTTAATAACAATCCAGCTCCTCGTTGATGGAGTTTATTCGTTCATTGTCCGATTTTGACGCATTATTTGAAGTGCTGCTCACGTGGTCAATAACAGGTTGATTATAGTAGTTAAAGAAAAGATTTTGAATATAAGCTGGATTGTAGATGGATATGCATTTTATAAATATTAGTCGAAATTTTACTGATACATCATATACATACAAATGTTACCATAACAATCTTTTAAAAAAAATAAACGTTTATCACTTAAATGCAATCGATAACTAATTTCTCCTCCGGTGTATCAGTCAATCGTTGTCAACTGCCAAGTTCCATACATTAGTGTTTCTTTAGTTTATGGTGTGATTAGCTTTACACCATTCGTGAAAAAATAGACCATGGCTTTATTTGTTTGTTTGTATCTTGTTTGGGGGTGGGTGGGTAGGTGGGTTTGTTTTTGTTTTTGTTTGTTTTGTTGTTTTGTTTTTCTTTTGGGGGGGGGGGCTTTTGCACTTTGTTTCATTGTCGGCTATAGGTTCCCGACAAGTATGATTATTTGTGTCATCGGCGGAAAAGTTAACTGTCATGTTGAGCATCGAGGAACGAGAGATCATTTATATAAAATAGAAACAGAATGGGACTTAGATGCCTTTGAAAGTCATGAACAATTCTCCTGAAGTTAGATTGCCAATTATTAACTGAAAGAAGTGTCTATGATTATTGAGATATGATATAACTGTGAGAGTCGAGTGGGAACATTTGTACAAGTGAGTGTGCCTGGTTCACACAATTGAAAGCTTCTTTAGTCAATATCTACTGCTCTGGGATTGTCGCCATCATCTATCGGGTTTATCCAGTCATCTATAAAGGTTAACCAAAGCAGTTTAACGAAAGTGATGGGATCAGAAACCTTACTGAATTACGTACAAAAGGTTAGATTTATTAAGCTAACGAAGAAAATGGCAGACAAAGAATTTGGAAAGAGCATCAAGGATCAACACAGGTCAGCTTTTATACCACTTTTCTGCATAGCGTTGGCTGAATTAGCTTGAATGGCTGAGGGAATATTTCAGCTGAGATAAAAAGAAAGCTTCATTAGCTTGGCGATGGATTCAGAAGTTGTACAGGTGGATTTGTTTCATGGTTTGAGGGCCTAATCCATTGGTTATTT
Organism: Sinohyriopsis cumingii; assembly: GCA_028554795.2. Taxonomy (NCBI): domain Eukaryota; kingdom Metazoa; phylum Mollusca; class Bivalvia; order Unionida; family Unionidae; genus Sinohyriopsis; species Sinohyriopsis cumingii. Next base: position 68,820,321 of record CM068824.1, read on the forward strand.
ATACCCAATCGATTTGATGGCTTAATCCACTGGCTATCTGTACCCAAATCGATTTGATGGCTTAATCCATTGATTATTTGTACCCAACGATTTGAGGGCTTAATCCATTGGTTATTTGTACCCAATCGATTTGAGGGCTTAATCCACTGGTTATTTGTACCCAAATCGATTTGAGGGCTTAATCCATTGGTTATTTGTGCCCAAATCGATTTGAGGGCTTAATCCATTGGTTATTTGTACCCAAATCGATCTGAGGGCTTAATCCACTGGTTATTTGTACCCAAATCGATTTGAGGGCTTAATCCACTGTTTATTTGTACCCAAATCGATTTGAGGGCTTAATCCATTGGTTATTTGTACCCAAATCGATTTGAGGGCTTAATCCACTGGTTATTTGTACCCAAATCGATCTGAGGGCTTAATCCACTGGTTATTTGTACCCAAATCGATTTGAGGGCTTAATCCATTGGTTATTTGTACCCAATCGATTTGAGGGCTTAATCCACTGGTAATTTGTACCCAAATCGATTTGAGAGCTTAATCCATTGGTTATTTGTACCCAAATCGATTTGAGGGCTTAATCCATTGGTTATTTGTACCCAAATCGATTTGAGGGCTTAATCCATTGGTTATTTGTACCCAAATCGATTTGAGGGCTTAATCCACTGGGTTTTTTTGTACCCAAATTGATTTGAGGGCTTAATCCACTGGTTATTTGTACCCAAATCGATTTGAGGGCTTAGTCCATTGGTTATTTGTACCCAATCGATTTGAGGGCTTAATCCATTGGTTATTTGTACCCAAATCGATTTGAGGGCTTAATCCACTGGTTATTTGTACCCAAATCGATTTGAGGGCTTAATCCATTGGTTATTTGTACCCAAATCGATTTGATGGCTTAATCCATTGGTTATTTGTACCCAAAATCGATTTGAGGGCTTAATCCATTGGTTATTTGTACCCAAATCGAAAAGTTTTGTTAGCACATAACATTTAGATATTAACTATATACGACATTATCATTACTTTTACAACAAAATCTGAATTTCAGCATAGATATTTCTGGAAAATAGTTAAGTGACGAGAATATGTCTGGAAACAAATAAATAAATCATTACGCGCTTTAACATTATGACGTAGATCAGTAAATCTGAAAAGAAATTTAATGAGAATGTTAGCGTTCTCAGTTTTCTGGCTGCGAAAATTATTTCAGACTGGTTTAGCATCTTAAGATTTTAAAGCTATTGTCTAAAAGTATTTTCTTATTTTGTGTGATAAGGTGTTTTTTGTCATAAGGTGTTTTGTGTAATTAGGTGTTTTTTGGTTATTATTAAATTGATATAGTATTCCCAGTGTTTTAAATGATGCAACTTTTATCCGTGCTTCATCTGTTTCTTAGGAAATCTATTCAGAACGTTTCAGTTTTTCTTACACGTTTATTTTTTACAGGCGCAATTGTGTTTGAAATATGTTTAAAGGCAGAGTACCAGTTTGTAAACAATTGATCTATATCAGGGTCTCAAACACGCGGCCCGCCAAACCGTATCATCTGGCTCGCAAAATGATTGGCATCACAAGATGTCATAAGAAATAACAAAGATGGTGTGGCCTCATGCGGCCCTCAGGGTGGTTTAAAGTTTGAGACCCCTGATCTATATCATTGTGTGAAGGAAGGCTAGACACAGTAGTTACAAGTTCAGTAAGAAGGTTCATTGCATCAAATTTGGCAAGAGAGCTGTACGTTATACGTGTTTATGTTTTAGTTTCTTCTATTACTGTTGAATAACTGTATTTTGTAATACACAAAGCAATGACCACTTAATGAGAAACTAGATAAGAAAATAATCAACAAAGCGACTCGTTTTCGTAATACATGTATATTCACTAGGATCTTATTAAGAACTTTCTATGGGAGGTACATCTTTCGTAGCTGGTATAATCGATACGGTGAGCAATAACTTCTGCCGATTTGGTACTGATTATCTTGACGTTCCTGGTTGTAACCCTCTATACCTATGGAATCACTCCCAATATTTTTTTTTACAGAAACGTTTCATAGATTCTAAAGACGTATTTTTTGCGACCGGAATAACTTAATTTCTTAAGTTTTAAGGGAAGAATGCCTGACATTTAAGTTGATGAAGTTCAAGCTTTGTCTTGGAAAAAAACACAATAAAAACAAATAAACAGACAAACACACAATAAAACCCAACAATAAAAAGAAAAAATTTCACAAAAAAAAGAGCTACAAAAACAAACCAACCCCAAATCGAACCGAAGAATAAAACCTAAAGAAACAAACACCCAATTAAACCCAACAACAAAAACAAATAAACTGCCAATAAAACCAAACAACAAAAACAAGGAAACAAACACTTCAGAAAAGCAAACAAAACCAAAAAATCCCAAATAAAACCTTGCAACAAAAACAAGTGGCGCATGACACTAGAAATTGGTGTACGCACGCTCACATATATGCAGGAAATGATTAAATCCATCTGTTCTTAGGTGGCATGGCCCCTGGCAAATTTCTTAACTTAAGGCTATGGTGTGACTTTTTGAGCTATTATTATGTAATAATTAATGAGATTGATACATTTTTGAATTTTGTATTTTCGGCTTGTGTTGTTCTTGAAATTGATGTTAGGCATGCACACCTCATGTAATCACTGCACTGTACAAGTAAATCCCTTTATGACGGGATTCGTTATAACGCGATGTCAGCATGGCTCCCATTTTTTAAATTTAAGGTGACCTATCTCTTTTAAATCCTAAATACACGCTCTCGTAAAAGCCGATTATTCGTATCCCTAGCAGATTTATGATCAAGAGGTTAGTTAAGAGTGATTACATTGAAAATTCAATGTACATTTTCTGTTGGGAAGTTGTTCGAAAAATGTAACGCGATCCCGCTCATATCGCGATGTTATTAGTTGTACCACGAGCATCGCGTTATAACGAGTTTTACCTGTATGTAGCTAGTGAAATACCAATAGTTGGTTGGGTAGCAGAGCTAGCCACTTATAGCAGTAGAGTTGGTGGTTCAAATTCGGGTAGAATATCTCAAAAACTGCCTGGATGACAACTATTTTGAATTGTATCAATTTATTAAGTACACGATGTTTTTTCTTCAAAACTATCGCCTAGGGAAATGGTTTACGTTTGCACCGTGAGCATCACGTTGTTATCAAAAATGGCCATTGGACATGAAAAATGCATGTATAAATTTGGGGGTGGAGTTAATCAACTTTTATTCTATGAATTTCCACTGACATGTCAGGTCAAGTGAATTTTATTCTTTTAGTTTGCTTTATTATACCTATATAGAAATATGAACCTTTTTGCTCTCACTAATATCTTTTATTTGTTATGAATTTTAATATTAGGCATCAAAATTTGTGCCTAAACCTGCCCCATTCCCCCTTAATACAGAGAGGGAACAGAAAATACAACGAGAGCATTAGCTACTATTACGTGAAAATGAATACGCAGGGTTGGATGTAAATCGGATTGTGAGGCAACCATGGGAATGTTATCATTGGTTTTCGACTGTAGTATTTTACGCTTTTGATTTATTTTTTTAGTCTGTAATCTAGCAACGGCTGCATCTTCACAGAGAGGCTGATATAAATGACATTGCGACAGAAATTTCTCATGATGAGATAGATGCTTTGGTTCCTGAGGCGCCTATTTTTTATTCAACTAAATTCCGCTGCTACTGTACTCTCTAAAATAAATTACACTTAGTCACACTCCCTTTGTCTTGTTGATGATGTTAAATAGATTTTTCACGTACCAAGGGTCTGACAAGCGCCACAACGTTGTATTTATGACTGCCTGATAATCTTTATTAATAATTTAGTATCATCGTCGTTTAGCTTAATTGGTTGGAAATGTTTCGCTGTTTTGAGACCAAAGAATTACGAATGAAATTATCAGTACTCTCCCCTTCAACCACAATATCATTGATACTGTGAGTGCAAATTTTTGTTTCCTTGTTTTCACTTCCTACTTGGCTGATATCTCTGGTTGAAATATTTTCATAGTTTTCAATTATCTTTTTTAATATGCTTGTGTTGTAGCCCGAAATAGGTCTAATTCCGTATTAAAATTGATTACCATGTAGGGCCGCCTACGTGGAAGACAAGTAGTTTATGTAATTGTCTTGGAAAAAAATATTGACTTTCTCTTCTTGTACATTTTAGCATTTGTTGGGTTTGTATTTCTTTCATAACGACATGCTGATTGCTCTGGTCTGTATAAATTATTTATGGAAACAAGTGAAATTGCAATGTCCTTCCTATAAAAGAAACCGTGACACTTGTGTTTAAATTGCTGATGTGTCGGAAATATGACACTTGTGTTTGAAGTACCGACGTTTAGGAAAGTGTGGCACTTGTGTTGGAAGTTTCGATATATACCAGAGTGTGTTCCAAAAATGTTCAGGAAGCGAAAAAATAATAGTAACACAGTCTTCGTTACCCCGTAGGATAATAGCCTACATAATACCTATCAGTCAGACACATTTCTTGGGACGTATGTTACCCGACATGTCCAGGATTTAAAAGATGACGATTCCAGCTGCTATATTTCGATATTGCATGTTTCAAATAAACTATGGCGCAAATTGGGGTAGGTGGTGGGGATTTCAGTTGCTTTGACTGTATCAAAACGCACTGTATTCTTAGAAATGAAACATTGTCCGATGGCAACGTAAATGAAGTCTCACGGCAGTGACATTCTCAGCGAATAACGTCTGCTTAAGATTCCAATGGAAGAAATGTGGCATTATAATTTTGCTCTTCTTTGAGAGAGAGAGAGAGAGAAGTGAAGTGAAACATATTTATTTCCCCGTATATGTATGTCAAACAAGCGTGAGGACATGGTGAAAGAGTCCGTACGTACATAGCACGTTTATAATTCCTTGATTTCCTCCTACACTATTCAAGTTAGACTCATGAAATTTGAGTCACTTCTAGTCCTGTGTTTGACACATGCAACTTGGGTAATTGATTGTCCTGTGTTAAAGAATAATAAACGGCTAATCCATAACGTGTATAGGCCCACACCGATAAATGAAAAGCTTTTCTCGAATAATCTTGTGAAATCGCTGGAAAAAGTCTGGTAAAGTTTGAAAACCTCATTATCATTGGTAAACCTAAATTGATCTGGAATGATTAATTAAAGAATATACATGTTTTAAGAATGGATGTAATCTATCTTGTATTAATCTTATTCTTACAAATAAACAAAGCCAATGTATTATTACCTTAAATGTGACTACCGGTATTATAGATATACATATACACATATACATATATACATATACATATGTCTTTGTAAATGATTTACCAAATACTCCATTGACTACTTTTTCTGTCAACTCTGACTATGTTAATACTGAAAAAATTCTGTTAATTGTTACTGACAAATATGCTTCAAAATATCACACATACCCAAGTAAAAAAATTACCTTTTATGAACAGAGAACAGAGAAACTACACTCGGTACAGATCTTGCAAACCCTGAGAAAACTTTAGAAAACAGAGACATTTAGTAAACAAATTAAATAATACGTCTCTGAGAGCATACTTATTAGACATATGTGCAGGGGGAACTAAATCAATGAACTTTTGGTCAACTATTAAGCCATATTTTTCCTAATAAATGTTAGGATTGTCAAGAGAAGATCTTTCTCGCAGAAGGAACAAAATCGTCATCAGAGAGAGAAATATGTGAAATCTTCAATATATTTATGTAAATGTGGCATTAGACATTGGAAATGATATTCCTTTAGACCGTATAACCCATCACAGGATCGGATAATAAGGGCAATAATAAAGTTATACAGTGTTTGAATTTAAGCAAGTTACCATGAAGAAGTGTATCAAATGACAAGAAGTTTAAACTTAAAAAATCTACTGGCATGGATCGAATTGAAATTCATGTTAAACTGTTAAAGGCTTTGTCACCAATTCTTGTGGGAAATGTTACGAATCAAATTAACAAAACTGTGCAATCAAATATTTTTCCTGATCGTCTGAAGGGAGCTCAAACAGTTCCGATTTTTGAAAAGAACAACCCTCTTGACAAAAGTAATTATAGACCTGTCATCACTTTACCCATCATATCCAAACTATTCGAGAAATCAATTGAGACCCAGTTAGCGTCATTTCTTGATAACATTTTAAACAAATATTTGGGCGCTTTTTATAAAGGTAAAGAATGCTAGATAACTCTGTTAAGTTTGCTTGAAGACTGGAGGAAGGCTCTTGATGAAACCAAATATGTAGCTGTAGTTATGATGGACTGGTCCAAAGCTTTTGACCGTCTCCCTCATGATATTGGTATTTGCATATTAAGGGCTTATGGTATGTCAGATGACTCAGTAGGAATCTTGCTGAACTATTACGTTGCAGGACGTCCTGAGTAGTTGGTCTGAAATTCATACAAGGATTCCTCGGGGTCGATCCTTGGACCATTACTTTTTTTTTTATCAACGATATCTTCTGTTTTATTCGATATGTCTCTTTATAAAACTATGCCAACAATAACACCTTTTCGTTTTACTCACCGGGTTTTAACTCTGATTAATACAATTGTAGCACAGTCAAACAGTCTGATCGACAGGTTCACTGCAAGCAAAATGCATGCCAGCCTAGAAAAGTTTCAAGCAATAGCTGTGGACTAAATGACATTCATTATGAAGCCTGTAAAAAGCATAAGTATACTCATAGGACAGGCCCCAACAAATTTGGATAGTTTATATCCATGGTAATGACACCCCAGCTGAAAGGTATGAGGCGCCGTAGCGGACAAAAGCTGATCCAGTGAGAAAGTTGCAGTTGCAATTTCGGTGTCGTATGTCGAGAAATCCAATATCAAGTGTTGAATCAAATTGCGTGTCCTTAAAGTTACATTTTCTGAGATGTTAGATTTTATATGTTAAATTATACGGTGGTGGTTTAAAGTTCTATTTCCTATGTCGATGTTCTACAGTGTATATTTTTAATTACACAGCGGTGGTTGAAATTTCAATATCATGTGTCGAGAATCCCTAATTCACACGTTGTATGTAACTGTTTGTGATGAAAGTTCCATTTCATATGGCGAGTATTTATTTTTCGTCTGTTGAATTTCACAGCAACGAGAAGCAGCCTCCTTGTTTAAAAATAACGCGGTCGTTCACTAGAGCGACCTCTGTAAATGCATGAAATGTAATGGTGCCTCATAATTGAATACACAAATGATGTCTTAATACTCGATATCATTTTGAATTGTTAAAGTGGACATTGTGTAATGTTACATTTAACACCAGCACATCATTTCACCGTATAAAAGTAAAAATTCTGACAAGCACAATAAAATGTCCAATCACCGCTGTGTAATTTAACCGATACAATCTAAAAACTCAGCATACGAAATGGAACTTTCAGCGCAATCAATGTAATTCAACATGTTAAATTGAAACTCTCGACATATGACATTAAAATTTCTACAACCGCTTTGTAATTCAGAAGATACAATCTAAAAACTCGGCATTGGACATATAATTTTCAACCAGCGCTGTGTAATTCAACAAATGCAATTTAAATACTCAACATATGAAATGGAACTTTTAACATAAACTCTTTGAACCAATATGTAAATTAGGAATTCTCGACGTATGACATTGAAATTTTTACCACCGCCGTGTAATTCAAACGACACAATCTGAAACCTCGACATAGAAAATATAACTGTCAACCACTACTGTTTAATTAAATAGATGCAATCTAAAATCTCGACAATGGAATTTTAAGGACAAGTATTTTTGATACAACACGTGAAATTGGAATTCTGGATATATGACATTAAATTTTCAACGGCAACGTTCTGATTGGACCAGCTTTTGTCCGCTACGGCGCCTCATAGAAAGGCCATCTGCTATCAACATCCTAAGCCAATGGCTGTGAGTTCTTCCAGGCTCGTGTAAACTAATGTATGCACCCGGTTGTTAGTTCACAGAACCACCAAACATGCAATTGATGCGGATGTTTGTGACAATGTAATATGAGTCTCATTTTATATGCATGTCAATCTACTATAAAAGCTTATTACTTCATGTTTTGTTTTCCTTCTCCAGCCACATATGAACATTTTTAATGGTGTTAAGAAGAGTCCATATAAATGTTGTTACATCCCATATTGTAATATTTTGGTCTCAAAGAATGATGCACCTACATTTTTTCAATGAATGTGCATTTTAAAAGCAAAAAGTCTCATAATAATTTTTGAAATTCTAAGATGGTAAACACATGGACTTATGATGAAATTTTTTATATGCCGCCATTTTTACATATGACTCTCTTATAATGGAATATCTTTGAACCAAATATGTTTAAGATCTATTGCAGACTGAACTGAAAATTTTAAAAAATCCAGTTAACGAACTTTGTATTTATTTTCCTGTTGATGATATGTAATTTAAACAGATTGTCACAATTTGCATATGCAGTCAATTTCGGACATAATGAAATCCAAATCACACTCCAGTTAGACTCAACACACACACACACACACACAGATATATATATATATATATATATATATATATATATATATATATATATATATATATATATATATATATATATATATATATCACCTTTCAGTATATGTAACATTTACTGTATGTAACTGTTTGCAGGGCTATACAAGGCTACACCCCTACACACACACACACACACGTAGTCACTTGTCACTTGAAATTTAGCCATCGTTTTATTCTTATTTGGTATTATGCACACATTAAGTAGATAGACACATAGACGTTTACTTTGGTGCCCTTTCAAGGAAGGTCAGGGCCTTTTGGACATTTTGGAACCCACCCCACCCCCTCAACCTCTGACCTGATCCGGCCCTGATTTGTGTTGCAATACCTTTGACACAAAGCAAAAATGAAGTGTCAAACCATGTGACAGGAGAAACAAATGTTCAGCAAAACTCACCAAGGAAAATGAATTGGAATAAATAATAAATGTTTTGTCCTCCTCAAAAATTATTCTTCCAAGTTTAGAATATACTCAGCTCTTGCTGATGTCGGATAAATGCCTAATGTAATATTTATACCTGGGGCCTGCCTTAGGAGTAGTTAATGCTGTGATAAATTGTGAAGAAATTGTTAAACGGCTTCGAATTGACATTGACTATCAACTGCGATTCGATTCACATGTAAAGAATCTCTGTAGGAAAGCTTCAAGGCAACTGTCTGTCTTGAAACGTATCGATCATAAGCTACCAAGACTCAACAAACTAACAATCTTGTATACATTTATCCCCCCCCCCCCATTTCAATTTCTGTCCCCAAGCCAGTTATTTAAGCAGCGATTTGAACACTGCTAAACTTTAAAAAATACAAGATCGTGCTCTGAGATTTGTGTATGATAATTTCACAAGCAGCTATCATGAACTTTCACTTAAGACAAAAAATGCCGACTCTAAGGTGGGCAGAATTCTGATTATGGATCTGGAAACTTTCAAAATACTGAATACTCCCAAATGTTTAGACGATTTAATATGTTTTAAGCACAATAAAAATGATTTTAGATATTGAAATATTTTAGATGTCCCAAGAATTAAAACCTCAACATTTTGACAAACAATCGTTTAGATTTGCAGCGGAAATTTAAAGGAATGAGCAACCAAATGACTTAGGAGAGCAGTTAGATTTTAAGTAATTTAGATCTTTAATTATATCCTGGAATGGTAAAGACTGTAAATGTAATAAATGTATATAATGTCCCTTGACATGGTGACAGCTAATGTTTGTTTAGCACTGGTTGTTTATGGGTTCTTGTCTTATGTACTAATAAAGTGTCATGCTGTTAGCTCCTTTCTTTTAAGTAAGGCATACGATGCTTCGCACCATGCTTCTTAGTCCTAATTTGGTGCTTCTGAATTTATTGTAAATTCCAATTTAAACTAATATTTTTAATTTTTTTTTAAATTGTAAATCCTGAATTGTGCTTTTTAAAATTTATATTAGACACAAAATTCACTTGTACTTACTGGCTTTTAAAACGCTTTGCTTGCTCATTTCTCAAGTTCTGCGGGGTTTTTTTTCTCTTCCCAGTTTGTATTTATGCATTATGATCTGTTTGCATGTTTTGCTAACCATGCCTGCTGTAATGCCTTATTTATTTTCTGTAATGTCGGTAAAACGCTCATTACAGCTTATGCTGAATTGTTGTTTTAAATCATGCCGACGTTAAATAAATCTTGTCTTGTCTTGAAACAATAGCATGTGAGTGGACATCTTTGTTTGTGATGTGATGTGAATTTGATTTTTAACGTAGCTTTTAAAAATTTTTCAGTCATATCGCTACGATGCCTGCAATTTGGCAGTTTATAGTGATGTCTAGCACTGGGGCATCATGCCGCAGACATATAGCATGATGTCCCACCCAGTCACGTTATCTTGACACCAGGCCGACCAGCCCTAACACTAACGCCAAGCAAGGCAGCCGTTAATACCATTTTTGTAAGTCTCTGGTATGACTCGGCCGGGGATCGAACCCACGACCTCCCGCATCCGAGGCGGACACTCTAACCACATTGCCAATGGAGCGGTAGCATCTTTGTTTGTATCCGTGGTAAATCCAATGTTATTGTTTGATATATTAGTTTAATTTAGTACGATTCTCAGGAGAAAAATACATTTTATTTTATGCAAGAGATAAATTATTCCTGATTGTTTTTTTTTTTTACAACAAACGCGATCTCATATATAAAATAGTTATCCTCGGTATACAAACTTGATTTAAACGGTAAACATTAAATTGCCTTAGTGATATACAAAGTTCTTGTTTGTACATTTCTTTTTGTTATAGAAATGAGACACTAATTGTATTGCAAGTTTCGTTTGGTAATCAAGCTTCTCAGGCAATAAATGTTGAAGAAGAAGAAAATATATATTTTGAACCCTTAACCAGAACAAAATAAAGCAACAAAAGTAATTTACCGTGTATACTTGCAGATAAGTATAGGCCAGGATCTTTGTTGTTTGAAGTTCAACTCGACTTCAAAGTGACTGTATTAAGGTATGTGACAGTTTTGTTCGAACTGGTACACTCTGTACAAATGAGCTAGCTCTACGTCGGAAAAGTGGTTCCAACTGTTTATATCCCTCACAGAGCATGATAAGATGACAGCCACATTAGCTCGGTAGAGCGTTGGACTCGTAATCCAAGTGTGCAGGATTGATATTCGTCCAAACCAGCTCGGGATGGCTGCCTCTATATGTCCTTAAAAAGGGACACTTCGTTCCCATTTCCTCTGCACCAGTAATGTGTGTTAAAAACCATCCAAGACAGATTACAGTCTTCAGTAATGCGAGTGATGATCATCGTGATTTTCGTATTCTCCGACATGCTTTAGGATAAACCTAATCCAAACATATACGAAAATTCGTACAAGGAGAAAAAAACGAAGTATATTATTTTATAAGCAGTTTTTTCTTTTCTTCATCCACTTCTATTTACACACCAGTGGAGCAACACAATGTAGAAGTCGACCTGAATGACTTGTTTGACCTTGCAATGGTATATTCAAATAGGGACTGGTCCACTTGAGAAATGGATATTACAGCGCATGCATCGTGCATGCCTAGTATGACCTAATGTTACGTGCATAAATCAATCACATTGCATTTATGCCGCTATATGCGTTTATAGGTTGGACAATGACAAATACAAAGTCAACACGGACAAGTCGTATGGGTCGATCTTCGCTGAGGTATTCGAATTGAAAGGTCAATAAATTGCCAATACGGTTCTGGAAAATACTACTTAAAGTTGAACAATCACAAAAAGATGAAAAGAAAAAGAATTTTAAAAAAATAAAGCCAAACAAACTTTTTAAGTCATTTTGATCTTTCTATTGTATTAAGTCAATGCATCCAATGTAATACTACACTAGCATGATCTTGAGTTGATTTTGAGATAGGTTTAATAGCATTTGGAACACGCGGGCATCTACGGCATATTAAGCAAGCAGGATTCTCTTTATGCTGCGCACAGCAAGTGACTGACTAATGAAATTTTAAGAGACTTCTCCGCGTAAAAGTTCAAGCTGGTGTAGTGTTTTGTAGAATCTTGCCTGAGTGTGTATTTTACATTCATGGGGTTACGTGAAATATGTTTTCAGTTATTTATTCACAATATCCAGTAATTACTGTGTACAGTGAAAACATTCAATCCATACACTGCGTAATTTTATCGCAGTGAAATGTGATTGCATCCTTGAACTTTCATTTTGAGCGGAAGCCTTTTATCAAACCAAAGTGGTACTCCCTAGGCGACTAGAACATGTGAACACAATCGTCGAAAGAAATCCCAATAATTGAGAAATGTTAATTTCGAGGCACTTAATACGACATCCAGACGTGCGCATCCTCTAACACTCACTCCTTTTATAATTGCACTTATTCAAACTAATGTCTAAGTACTTGATCATGCGAACAAGTAAAATTACTGGTGGACGGGATATGTAGTCCTCTGAAAAATAGGCGAAGAAAACGAATACATTTAACGTCAGCTAAAGGTTTTTGTTTTGAAGAATCTTAAACTGATTCTGTCTTGTTAAATACCATTTTTTTTATAATAGTGTTATAAGCAGGAGTGATTCTTACCGAACACTCCTCTGAATTCTGCTTGAAGCTTCTTGTTTTCCTCTATTTCCAATGAATTCTAGACAACTGTCGTTGTCAGCTGGAAGTTCTCATAACGCGCCAAGAATATAGATAATTTTCCTGCAATCAGTTAATGGCCATATATATATATATATATATATATATATATATATATATATATATATATATATATATATATATATATATATATATATATATATATATATTCCAACTTCACCTTTGCATCACAACTTTACAATTGCGTGGCTTTTCCTTGATAGGATTCCGTAACGTAGCGCCCGTACATTACACCATGAAAATACAAATACTAAAACACCTAATACAGGGAACTTACCTTTCTACTCTATTCCTGGTTCACCCGAACCACAATTTTGAGCCTCATTTCACGTGTGACTTTACACTACGTTTACCATCACGCCAACAAGTGAAGCGTCCCCAGATAATAGAATAACCACTTCTCGATTATTCCTTTGTACAAACTAGCAGTCCCTATCATAAATATTTCACATATAAATACACAACCAATCAACACTTTTATATTTAAATAGGAATTGCTTGGCTATGCCCATTTACCCGGCTCTGACCTGAAATCAGCTGCGAAACTAAACCATGCTATCATATAATCTCATCAATACTTTACTCTGTGACATTTGCCCCTAAAAATGGCTAATTATTTGGGCTGAGAAATATTTCCCTTACACCAACTTCCCAGAATTAAACAACTAATCACCACAATCCAGCAAATCTATAAAATGGAGAGGTAAATACAAATGGCGTATGCCCTAGACTTATTACTATAACACTAAAGTTCATAACATCTAATTAGTGACTAAATGACACAGCTGAAAATTCCCATTCAATGAAATCAACCTTTGCATTGGATGCCTCTTTAAGTGGCTGGCTTATCTGCTGAAATATACTGACAGACTCTGAATTTGAACATTTAACCACGTGATCCTTCTCCTGTATTTCATCATGCAGTGAAAAACTAGTTTTTGTTTCTCTTACAAACTGAATTACATCCAACTTTCTTGAAAGTTTCCCATCTGTGAACTACAGTTTGACTAATATAGGATGAGCAAAAACAATAGATAATCATTACATAATTAATACTCACTGAGACAAAATTGTATCCTGTCGATTGTACCTTTTAGTTACCTTTGATGATGTTGCAGCTCGAAATCCTCCGACATTATGATGTTGGAACTGGAACTAAACCTTTCCGTCCTAGACATATATAGTTATATTATGTAGAGTAAACAGAGGCATCATTTTATACAAAGAGCACAAGTTGAAACACACAATAACCATCATTTTTCAGGATGTTATGAACAAAGTTAATGGCATTCACAGCCCAGATAATATGAGTGACAAAAGTGACAAAAGTAAAATGTAGAGGGCATATGCTCTCATTGTTCAAATACCACCATAAGACGATTTTTTCTCGAGCTAGAACATGGTCTATTTATCAAAATATAATAGTATATTTAAAAAATCAAGGCAGTCTACTGAGCATACTGGATGTTTACAGTGTAGGAGAAGCAGTGCCCGTTATCGAAACCGCAACGTCACTGGATATAAATATTATTTTTAAACACCGATACAATGATTTTCTGAAAAGATAAATAATCCAACGTGAACGATCTAGGTTTTCGTTGGTGGTAGAAGACCATTTTGCTACAATATTTGTAAAAATCCCCCACTCTCTGCAGGCTCTGGGATCTATAATAGGCCCGATACGCACTTCTGTATGTCGTAACAGGCGACTTATGGAGGCCGGAACTCAGTGATTAGCGTGCCAGGCTCTTAAATGAAAGGGTGCGAGATCGAACCCTACTGTTGAAGCATTTCGGTTTACTACCTTGGTGTGTGATTAGGCAAGGTACAATGCTAGAACTGCATCTACGTGTTTTCTTGCCGTAAAATACTAAACTTAACTAAACCGTTCGTCCAAGCTCGTACCGATTAAACCTCAGCACACAAACAGGAAATGGTGTGCAGGATTATTAGACATTGATTAATAAAGCCTATGAAGTTCGAGTCTTTCCATTTATCGACTGTATCCCCTTCTCAGCAAGGTCAAGCAACAACACGTCCCATACTTTGTTATACTATTGTGCCTTGGTTTACTTCAAGGCAACGAAAAGAAACTTGTTTTAAGCAGATTTCTCGAATTTCTCTTCTATAACCTTTGTCCTTGTTCTCGACAAAGTGGAGCAAAACCGGTCTTGTAATTTAGTTTAATATCGAACTTCAGTTTAAGTACATTCAAATTAAGCTAATTTTCTAACTTTTTATCGATTTAACAATTTTAATTTTCTTCTCATGTTCAGTTAGCATTATTAATAAGCCAGTTGTAGTTGTAATATTAATCAACGAAGTCTAACAATTTCCTCCGGGAAAATATGTAATTACGATGAATGCATGTAATTGTTTCAGTATATGAGTAATTGTTTGCCTTTTGCTCATAGTTACTCAGTTAAGCAATAGATTTGTTTTCCTTATTATTACACACTTGATTTTACATGTACGAAAGTTATTTTGCAAACAAATATTCAAACAAGGTTTTCTTTTGAAAGGACAGCGTAACACACTGACTTCAGGTGAGAATTAGTACTAATATTATTTTTTCAAACGTAGAACTAATTTAACTGTAAACGAGTTTCTTTGAATTTTTTTAAAATTGTTGACAGAAATTGTCAGTCAATCAACCATTCATTTACCTTTGAAAATAGATTCTTGGAGCCTTTTTATTTCCGTTCAAGTTTCGAACCGCCTTAATCTGACCTATCGAATTTTGAAATATAAAATAGCGACTCTATTAGAATGCCATCTATTCTCTGAAATTAATTACTCTCCGCATGAGGACTGAATTCTCGGCAAAGAATTAAGGTACTTTGAGATTCAGCTGAGTGCAATATCATTAGAGATTTTCGATTACTTTATGGGTTTGTTTTCTCTATATTTTCCCAGAGAAAGCGAGCGAAACATGCAGCAGGATATATATATATATATATATATATATATATATATATATATATATATATATATATATATATATATATATATATATTAAAATTGTGAAATATATAGGTAAAATAGTAATTAATACGTTGATCACAAAAAAATTATATTTGGTAATTCTTCTTGACAGCATTAAATGATAATTTATTATTTGTGATTTATACACAACGTTTCGTTATTTCATAATTCTTTCTGCTTACTGTGTATGCTGTTATTGCATTATGCATTATTATCCACCTTTATCCAAATTGTTAAACCTTGGTAGTATTATATATTGGACACCTGTGAGGAGGATGTAACTGACTTACACAAGTCTGTTTAGAATATAGATAATCTGGGGATGAGATCATCAGCTTAAGCGAGGCCGCAAACTCATTTTGGAGTTTTGGTCACTATTATAATGGTCATTGTTTGCAGGCATGATCTCGGCCATATCGGACTGTTGTCAAAATTAAGGGGTAATCAAAGGCCAATGAGAATTTATTTGGTTGAATAATTTACTCGATTGTAGACCAATCAATATGAAATTATTTCAACAATTAGTCCCTTTAGATATTAATGCGTTTATGAGGTCAACACACTGCGCTTATTTGTGGCAACTACGAGGTCATTATTAACCAATCAAAATCGAGCTAAGACTTAACTAATCGACAATTATGTATATGATGCCATACTAGCAAATTAAAATTTGGGTTGAGGAAATAGTTTAACTATGAGGTAATAGATGTCAGTGTTTTGGATTCATGATCAGTGAAGCAATACTATATGTTCGCGTTCGTCTAACCAGCTGTGATTATGTTCTTTTTCTGATTATTTTGACCCGAAAAACCCGCCACCATCCGTCTTAAAGTATTATATGGCATAAGCATATTATAAATGAAATTATATTGTCATCTGCTTATCTATCATTGGGCCTACTAACCCAGCAATGGTCATCCTCTGTTTTATCGCCAACTGCAATACTCTTTCATCTACTAATTTAGTAAATACAACATTTCTTGATATCACCTTGGTATTCAAACAAATCCTGATCGGGGAATATCTTCGCTGTTCAGCCTCTTGGATCAGTCCAGATTTTGACTAGGGATTATGCTGGAATCACCCAGATATAGACCTTGAGATCACCTTAGATCAGTAGAATATTAGAATAAGGGGCATGGTAAGGCTGGTTTCAACATGCCTTAGGCAGCTTCTCAGAGCAGCCAAGCTCTGAAGGAGGGATGATGCTGGAATCACCCCATTACAAACCTGGGGATACGTCCTGCTCTTAAATGTGGATTATACTGGGATCACCCCATTACAAACCTTGAGAGAAGTCATTTTCTTAAGTATGGATTATACTGGGATCACCCCATTACAAAGCTTGAGAGAAGTCGTGTTCTTAAGTATGGATTATACTGGGATCACCCCATTACAAACCTTGAGAGAAGTCGTGTTCTTAAGTATGGATTATACTGGGATCACCCCATTACAAACCTTGAGAGAAGTCTTGCTCTTAAGTGTGGATTATACTGGGATCACCCCAGGTCAGTAGAATAATAGAATAAGGGGTATAGTAAGGCTGCGATCAACCCGCCTTTGTCCAATTTATTATTCTTCAAGTGAATTGCCACCAGAGAAAAGCCAGATTTATTTATGTTTTTATATTGCTGGGCAAAGTTATCCAAACTCTAGAGTAACCACTAGGATGCCTGTGTGTCAGGGCATTTAGAACTGAATTATGTTCTTTACACGATTAGGATATTCAAATTATGTTGATGAGAGAGAGAGAGAGAGATTAATGTGCATAGCATTTAATGTACGTAATCACAGAATATACCAGTTAGAACATACTTTTGATTTTGAGTTGCGTATAAAGATATAGTTTTGTCGGCAATATATTAGATGTTCTTTGTCGACAATATGTTAGATGTTCGTAAAGCAGAATTTTACCTGTAAACATCCTCGACTAGTATATGGCTCGAACATGCCACTCACTACCCAGTACTGAGAAAAAGAAAAAAATTGAAAGTTAATCTGTAATCAGGACCTTTTTGTTAAGCTCACTAACTGAATGTGCATACGCACGGGCCAAGATCATGGCCTCGGAAAACTTATTGTAAAAGTATACCGGCCAATATTAGGGACTTGGCAAACTGTACAAGTATGCGGTCCGATATCAAGTTATCTGGAAACTGGAGGCACAAGTATACGAGCACGGGTAAACATATATCCGAACCAAGTCATATCTTAAGTGGTGTTCCTCAAGGATCTATATTAGGGCCTCTTCTTTTTCTACTATTTATCAATGACTTAGCCTTGTATCCAGCGCACGCTAACACAGATCTTTATGCTGATGATTCGACATTGCATTTATCTGATAAATCTCTAGACTTCATTAAAAATAAACTTCAAACCGACCTCAACAGTATATCAGTTTGGTATCATCAAAACAAAATCCATATTAACATCTCTAAAACGAAATGTATGACAATTGGAATAAGGCAGCGTCTATCTACTAACATGGATTTACTTCTAACTGAAAATGGCTTAGACGTATCTATTGTCAAAAATCAAAAACTACTTGGTATCTACATTGATCAACACCTGAGCGGGAATGCGCATATCGATCACTTATGTGCAGTGGTAGTCAGAAGAATAACTCTGTTAAAATTGCTTTCAAAATTTCTACCTCCACAATCACTTGAAATTTATTTTTCGGGTTATATACTACCACTGATAGATTACGGCTGTACCATATGGGGAAACCAGAATTGACAGACTCCAGAAAAGGGCAGCCCGAATAATACTGAAACTTCCTATTATGACTACCTCAAATGTATTGTTTCCACGTCTGAAATGGCTACCTATACAAAAACGTATTCTTTATTTTAAAGGAATCATGACATACAAGTCTTTAAACGGTCTTTCTCCAGATTATATCTCTAACATAATTGAACTAAGATCATCGAATACTGAGCGTAATCTCCGATCGACGACAAACAACGATCTCCAGATTCCTTGGTCGAAAACCAATCATTACAAAAGCTCATTTTCTGTATCAGCACCTACCGTATGGAATTCCTTACCAATGAGGATACGTAATTCAACTTCCCTTGCTTCTTTTAAAATATCATTAAAGAAATTCCTCCTAGACCAGCTGGAATGACATTAAAAGCTCTGAATAGAAAACTTTAAAATCATATCCAGTATAGTCACACATAGTCATTCATGTCAAATATGTACGAATGAGTGTGCGGCGATACATGGTTACGTGCATGAACCTCTATTTTTATTTTTTTATTACAAAAACTGAAGACCACATGGCAGATGGGTCAGCCATAACCAAATGTGTTATCCTCGTTAAAGATAGTTTATTATTATTATTATTATTATTATTATTATTAGTGTCTCAGGACTAACGGGGGGGGGGGGGGGGAGGGGCGGACTGTTCGCCAAAAACCCTTTGGGATGTTGCCCGAGTTTTATTTACTCTTAGTACGCCACTGTATGGTGAGGATAAAATAAACTGTAATGCAATTTGGTAAATTACTGTTCACGTTCTATTTTTGTTCCTTCCACACACAACATGAATAAACGGAAGCAAGCTATACATAAAACTGAATCTTAAAAGCAGTTTCTTCCCGTAATAAAAAAAGACAAAACAAAAAGCAAGCAAGCACAGGCCTTGTGTACTCAGAAACTGATGCCTTAGGAAATGAAAGTGTAGAAACTAATTTACAATGATATATGTATTTCCTTTTTCAAGCGGAGAATTCTAGATTATTCAATATCACTAATCTTACAATTCCTTCCCATTCCTTCCGCGTTCGATGAAAGTCGTATAGTTCTGCATGTAGTTCCTTCTCGATCTGGCAACTAGCGCCTAATATGATAGAATATTACAAATTTGGTAAGTAAAGGTATTGGAACATAGCACTTGAATTTTTTCGACCAATATAGGAAACATCTGACAAAGTACCAATGTGAGAATAAACTTCAGCGTATGTCAGGGCGCTAACCCAATATTGTTGTGTTGAAAAATTATTTGTGGTTATTTTGATTAATCTATCACTCTACGAAGAATATTTTTCTGTCATGTGTGTGAAACGGAATATATAGGTCCTATTGAGATGAGTTTTTTTAGAGCACACTGATCTCATAATCAAATTTATATATTAAAGTCTCCCACGGCAGAAATGTGTCACTTTATCCATATATAATATGAGAGTATAAGTGTTCGAGTGAACAGGATGCCTGAGTGTTCCTACACATTATTTGTGCATTCAAAAGTCTCTATGCGTGTGTTTTTATTTTCTACATACTTGTATGACAACGGACACGTTTGAAATATGTATAGTGGTGAATAGTGTATGCTCATTTGCGCACCTACTGAGTCTTTCTGTTATATGTATTTCATACATGTGCGAATGCATGTGTGAGTCTACCTGCAAATACGCCGAGGACAAAGCGGCAAATTAGTCTTTAATGATCAGATATGATATGCTGTTAAATAATAATAATAATAATAATAATAATAATAACAACAATATTATTATTATTATTATTATTATTATTATTATTATTATCATTATTATTATTATTGTTGTTGTTGTTGTTATTGTTGTTGTTGTCGTTGTTGTCGTTGTTATTGTTGTTGTTGCTGCTGCTGTTGTTGTTGCTGTTGTATGATTTGACAGTGTTTGGTTTACTCAGAGTGTAAATGAGGAAAATACATTTCTAAGATTGTTTAGTCAGAAATGTGAAAATAGTTTTAGGCAAAAGCTGCAGGATGAGATTACGTCAATGGAAAGACCGTGTTTCTATAGGTCTCTGTGAAGGATGAGATTACGTCAATGGAAAGACCGTGTTTCTATAGGTCTCTGAGAATAGGATTCACTTGTCAAAGATATCTAGAATTGTTAGGAGATACAGATTTTTGTTATATAATAACTACGCCTTAGAGTGGGGTATTCGCTAATCAGATGTAACGCAGGAAGATATGAAATTATTTCTTATGAAGAAAGTGTCAAGTTTGTAACGCTAATACCGAGAATGAATTCAACTTTATTGCTATTTGTCCGCTATATAGATTATTACGAAGAAAATATTTACCAACTTTTGTATATACAAATCCAACTTTAGAAATATTTAGGTCTTTTATACAAATGATGCTAAAAATTTTAATGATTAATCTAGCACTGTCTACATCAAAAGCATTAAAGATTAGAGAAACCGTTATATATTTAACTACTGCTACGTGGACAGCATATCAATATCATTCAACGTCTTTGTTTGCTCCAGGCAGGCTTCAGGGTTCTCGTTTATATATACTTTGTCATTACTGTGTAATATACATTTGTTTTTCACCCAAAATATAAAAAAGTATAAAATTGATTATATGTATGCATGACATTTCAAAATGGATACGATGCTTCTTTTCTTTTCGCTTTAAATACTCAAACACCTTTTGTACTGCAAGGTATTGATCTGTTTCACGAGGCATTGGCCTGTATTACACAAATTATTATTGTTATTATTATTATTATTATTATTATTATTATTATTATTATTAAACCAAGTTTATTTATTGCTCAAATTATAGAGACGAAAAAGGGGGTCGCCAGCTAAGTGATTTTTGTCTTAGGGGTCCAAGGTGGCAGAGGGTCTAAAGCGCTCGTCTATACAGATAATTCACGCATCTCACCTCTGTCCGCGTCAGTTCGATTCCCAAAACTGGAAGAATATACTGGCCACCACGTATAAACCTATCATGTACTCAAAATGGCGTTAAACCCCATATGATACAAACAGCAACCTTTATTATTTAAGGCAAACCTAGCGTTTGGTGTGATATTCTTTTTCGAGCCTTGGCGAGAAAATTTGGAGTTTCATAAATTTAGCATTAAATCATTGCCCATTTGAGATTATACTTAACGCACAATAAATATTTTAAGTGGAAAAAATCTCGACAGAGAAAAGAACACAACTTTTGGCATTCCATTTAATTTTGACTAAGAAGATGCACCTATCAATTCTTCCGCATGAAAAAGTAGTTCCAAATGCGAGTTGAAACAATAATGCACAGTTTGATTACTAATAACATTTAGAATGAGATTTTTGTACAAATTACAATTCAAAGAACAACTGCTTTCCAATGATACAGACAACGCCATGTTTTCAAGACCGGATCCCCAGTTGAAATTCCTGTGTGATGTCACAAAGTTCACTCATTCAGGTCAACTGGAATTGCTGAGGTATCATATATACTCATTTAACGAGACTATTTTCATCCTTTCCGCCGATATACAATATTATATATGGCAGAGGAAATATAATTTCAGGATGTTTGATAAAAGTCAGAAGTGATGATTACCGGATTGAGAAAAAGAAATAGTACTAAATCTAAAGGTGTTTTGCCGCCGCCGGTTTGCATTCATGTGGTTCTATATTGATTCCCATATTGAATGTTTATGTAACAGGATATTTGCCTTATTTTTTAAGGATGGTGTGTTTGAATAACTTTGTGTCAGTCGAGAGACCAGCATTTGTCGACACCCTCTTCATCAGGAGGTGAGTTTGTAAACCCCTATAAGCTATAAGTTGATATTTAAACCACACTTGTCTTGGAGGTAGTGCGTAAGATCCATACCTTGCGGTAGCAGCAATGTAAAGGCGATTGTCTGCATTACAATAGGTTGACAGCCGTTTCCCTACATATACTCTGTAAGTCCTGTGTTGGACAGTGTTTGTGAAGATAGCCATTTTTTCTCCTTTTTTCGGCTAATGACCCTAATGTCCACTCGGCTATCGAGCGGAAAGAAGACGCAATATTGTTGAGAGCAATAGTGTAAAAATGATACAGAAGGAGTTCAAAGGAGTGTGTGTGTGTGTGTGTGTGTGTGTGTGTGTGTGTGTGCAAAAAAGCAAGTAAATTTCTGGCGAAGGGATAGAAAAGCATAAATATAATTGATGAGCGAGAAAACTTAACAGAAACGAAAATATAAAAGGAGCAACGATGAAGAATAATATTCTAAAGGAAAAGCAACCATCTTGGAAGAACTGGATTTATTTACATCTGAATAACACTAGAACATTTGAAATAAATTATTGCGTTAACTCTCCCTCGCAGCACTGGGAGTCCAGCAGTTGTAAATATGTACGCTAATAAAAGAATCAAATGTGTGCACTTAGCTAATCTAATCTACAAGTATGTTGTCAGATATTATGTTCAAGTTAATTTGTTGTTATGCACATCAATTCTAATCCTTTCGCTAGCAAGCATAAATTTTTGCCATGTCCGTTCATCCATAAAGGCAGTTGTGCACTCTCTTACCGAACAGGATGTGAAGTAGAGTGTCTTCATTCCGACAGAAACGTCAGTGTCAGTCTGCTATCTCTACAGTCTATAATTTTGTTCAAAGATAACATTGCTTTCGTTGTTTAGGTTTGGGCAGAACATAGGCAATGCTTGACTCTGTCTGTAACTAATCTTCTGCAACGTTTACAATTATACTCATTGCAGACATTGTTAAATATGCAATGTTTGGAAAAGACCAAGTCTTACCAGTAAACATATTCCGAGCTTCAAGACAGCAAGTGGCTGAAGTTTAGCATGGATACTTGCCTAATGTGAACATTCAGGTCTCGGTTCCAGTTTTGATTTCCACAGACTTTCTTCGAAACAGTGAATTGTTGTTTGAATATTCCTTTCTAAATAGGTTTCGACACAGACTATAGGTTATTCACGTATAAGTGTAAAAAGTCTCCAAGTTGGTATTTCATAAGAACACAGTATAGATCTTTAACAAAACCAATGTTCTCATACCCATAAACGAGAAAATCAAAAATTATTCTTTTGAACACAATTTTCCATGCTAATGAACATTTTGTTCTGAAAATTTTATTGGAAAAAAATAATTTGAATTATCCACATATCCTGAAGTGACACAAAGTCCGAGACTATTCATTATTATTTCTTTAAGTCAGCGTTGATCGAGATCATGAATTCTTCTGTCCGTTTTGACAAACTTCTAGGTCATAACACCCATGACTGAGTAATAATAATAATTTTTTATAATATAGGCCAATGCCTCGTGAAACAAATCAATACCTAGCGGTACAAAAAGGTGTTTGAGTACTGAACAGAGAGAAAAATAAACCCAACATGGTATCTATTTCAAATGTCATACATGCAAGTAATCAGTTATTATGTATTTTCTCTTTTTCGGTGAAATACAAATGTATATTACACAGTAATGACACAGTATAGATTAAAGAGAACCCTAACGCCTGCATGGAGCAAACAGACCTTTGGAACTATTGATCTGGTGTCTGACATCTGGAAATACTATTATATATGTAAACTAGTTTGGATACGTTTTCAAGGAGACGAGACAATTGTATATATGGCGCAAAACCGAACTAATTGAGAGAAGAGCATAGACAGCATGTTCTTTGTGGGGTTTTATGATGACCGCGTGCTATTTTTTCATTCAGCTATCTCACAGACTCTAAAATATCCTTTGCCTTTTGTTACAACACAAGTGATTGCCCGTCCCTACTTCAATATTTGAAGCCTCAGTATTCTTCACAGTCTTCGTAATTTTATCAGCACCTATTGCATTGTTCTGAATCTTATTGCAAACTGTCATCGCAAAATTAAAATCACGCCAAGATGAGTTCAACTTTACTTAGACTTGGATAGTTTCTCGCCTTTGTCCCTTCCGAGTAATATTTAGTTTGGTATAGGTTGTCTGAACACAATACAAGTAGACTATTTCATATCTAACAAATCTGACATTTATCAATGCACATGCATATATAAACGTCTCTCTCTCTCATACTTTTTTCACTTATATGACTTATCAAAATACTTAACTATGACGATATTAATGAAAACCTTATTGTCATAAGTTTCCAACCTGACAACAGGAAGAACATTTACAGTTGACTAAAATGTAGATAAGATATTACCGTAATGATATCAAATATATGATTAACGTAAAAACTGTTCAGCGTGAATCGTTTATATTGCCAAACTAAACAGCTACAATCGTTTCTAAGGAAGTCTGGAATTTGTATTAAATTACCCAACGAACTAACTATCTGAAAGAGTTATTCAGAACAAATCGCTCAATGGTCCATGAATTATATCATTTTAGGGATATGAATCTGTTGATAAAAAATTGATAAAAGAACCACAAAGTTAATTTGTTAACAATGAGTGTTTCAAATTTATGCAGATATGAGAATACTTGCTTTTCCATTTGCGTCAACAATATCGCCGATTATGCCCAGTAATGGACTTCCTGCCCCGATTAACTGCTTGTTTCGTTCGTTCGCCAAGATAACATAGTTCCAAGTCTTTTTTAACTCCTCTCTTACCGACGATAACGTCCATGATCCGTACAATTGAGACATTTTGTAAAGCAATCTAAAGAAGCTATCTTTTATTGCTTGTTTGTAAAGCAGGGTTTACACCGGAAGCAATATTGGACCGCTTTGTTCCATGCTGCCACCTTTAGGCTTAATGGGAAGATAACTGGCTACGATCCTTCATTCGGCAGGACGCACGGTACTAATGATATGGAAAAATGGGGATCAGCCTGGAAATGGGTGAACATAAAATTGAGTATATATGGGTTTGGGTGACCAGGATTGGTTAATAATGTAAGTTATGTGTCAAGAAAAAGAAACTTTTGAGAGCTTATCCTAGTTGTAAGTGAAAAAATAGAGACATTGCTTTATTGATGGAATTTAATTCTTTTAACAGTTTTGAGTTTGGGACACTCATTACTAAAATTAGCACCTGACTCTTTGGTGCGGAATTGAAAGCACATGTTTCAAACACATGCAGGTCCAGAAAATGCCGCGGCTCATATCCTTTCCTCTACACAGAAGCTGACATCCAGGTTTCATCTATACTGATAAATATAGGTTTGATCATGAGCGCTCAAAAATTTTAAGTTATTGATTTTTTAATATCATGGTGTTTGCATAGGTTTCCTATGGGAACTGAATTAGTACCGTGAGTCCTGCAGCTTTTTCTGACTCATCGAATTGCTCACTGTCGTACTGTTCTTTTGCCTTATTTAATTGATTTCTGAGCTTTCTCATCGCTCTACGTGTTCTGCCTATGATCATGTCTACCACGGGCACTCTCGCCCTTATCCATCAAATTAGTTTTTTTCCTCTCATCTCTGTATGCATCTCAGCAACATTAAGAAATTTTCAGCATGGTTTTCAATGCAACTCCAAGGTTTTTTTTAGGGAGATTTTATCAACTGAATCGACATTATCAAGGGTGTGTCTTATATCTGTAATGTCGTGTGTATGTACTTTATTAAATTAGCTGTCTGGTGTGCTAATTTAATGTATCTCCAGCCAATTTATGACTTTTAGTATGCATGTATGTATGCATGTACGTATGTACATACGTATGTATGTATGTATGTATGTATGTATGTATGTACTGTTAAGTCTATTTGAAATTTCACCTTTGATATCTGTAGCTTAATTTTTTTAAAACATATTAAACAAAACAAAACATATAAAAACTTTGAAACATTGTCAGTTTTAAATCTTTTTTATTACTTATTAATTCTACATCATACATATTCCTATTTGATAAAGAAATAACAATTAAATTTTATTGTGAAATTATAAATATCATTATATTTATGATCTTGCGAAAAAGGCAATTTTTCATTTTATGGAACATTTCATACTGTTTGCAATATCAAATTGAAAATATTTGTCGGCAAACAGATACATTTTATTGGGTTCGGCGTTTCTTTTTCTCCATGTTTTATTGATGTCAGTTTACTTTGAAATATTTCTTGTGATATTTGAATGTGCATATGTAGTATTTTAGAGAAATGCATCTTTGTTCCAGTAATTATTTGTAAGCTACTGTAATCTTTGGTTTTACCCCCATCATAAGTCAGACGAAATGCACATTTGGGCGTAATATCATCTTCTCATTTATGCACTGAGTATTTTTTTAAACTTGTATTGCCATGTTGATTGATTTTAACTTTGTCTTCCAGGAACCGTCTAGGTGAGGAGACTTGAGGAATGTGCTAGTGACACAGCGGCAGCGCCGATATTCACAACTTAAGGCCTAATGTAATATTGGAGCAAGGCGCAATTTCAATTAAGTCCTTCTGCATGAACATTTAGACTGTGGCAGAAACACTTTCATCAAATTAATCGAGCGGGAAGAAATCAAAGTTGGCATTCTCGAATTTCATTAGTGTATTCCGTATAGCGTTTTCATGGATAAAGGGAAGTGTTTTGTCCATGCTAGTTCTGGGATTATTGAGGTTTTGGGTGCTCTTCAGTCGTCTAAGCCATGCCAGTCTATGTAACGCATGCGCATATAACGCTTGGAGAATCACGTGATGACAAGAGACGAGCAGCAAGGGCACGATTAAGGTCACAAGTTGGCGAGACTTACAATTACACATGTAATGACATTTATCGTACACCTTATATCTGTCGTTCATGTCTAGCGACAACAATAGGCATTCTAATCCTTCTAGGTGGGGGATTCGTTACTTTAGTTGGATTTAGACCCGGTTTTCTTGAAGATATCACATCTCAAAACATCAGTTCCAATTCCAATGTTTCTGTAACGACAGAAGGAATTCCATTGGATGCTAGTGGATTAAGTTTTCTTACCTACATAGGTCCTGTCTTGATGGGAATAGGATTCTTTCTAGTAATGATGTCCGTTGTGCTATTCTGTGAGATCAAAGATAGGTTTACAACAACAATAGGCCCTTCCACGAAAAATAAAAATATTACCAAGAACGAGCTATACGACAAGCTCATCGAGGAATTCAGAAAGAACTATTTCAGAGGAATTGAAGTGCCTATACGTCGACGCAGTTCCAGGAAGAAAGTGTTTCCATTTACCGAAAATACTAACCATTCGAAGTTGAAAATAGACAATCGTGAATCCTCGCACACTAATATTTCACCTGAATTTGTGAATAAGAAAAGGAGACTCCCACGTAGAACATATTCTGAAAGATCGCCGAATTTGCGTGCGAAAAGGATTCGAAAAGGGCGATTGCTTGAGCCTGATTCTTGGATGAAGACTGTTTCATTGCCAAATATAGGAAATCGGGGTGAATCGTATGAAATGCAAAGTATGTTCGGAGCAGGTGGAGAAGCCTCAAAACGAAATATTGTTAGCCACGGCAGCTGTGCTCCAAAATTTGAAATATTTCAAATCAGTGGCTCCAAAGAACGCGTTGGTCTCGATAATCCAGCCTTCAAAGGTTCTCCCACGGAGCGACGAAAGCTGCTTTCAAAAAGTCCTTCTGCATCAATGGATAATTCACATTCAGATGCAGGTAGTCCGCAGGCCACAGTAATGGTTCATACAGCGTATATTCACAACGAAGATAGTGCATCACTATCAATTAGTATACCACTTGACGATTCCGTGTTTCCTGATGTTTCTTGCTCTGATAGCACTTTGTCAGAGAGTGTTTTTGAACATGATTCCAGCATTGGCTTGGAAAGGGATATACATATCAAATGTGCAAGTAGTAATACAAATAGTGATCAGAATTATAATGGTGCTAGTTTATCACGTGACTTAAACGAAATAAATATGTTCGTGTGCAAAAAAGAATCGGAGGTTACCGATAGCCAATCAAAGTCTTTCAGTACTTGTACTACAGATGCCTCCTTGAGTTTATCTTGGGAATCGTTTCCAAATGAATCCTTGGGAAATGAAACATTGGCATCTGGAGGGCCACATTCCTGTCTTTATCGGTCCATTAACGAAGGAGGTGATTGGGAACCAAGGACAAACTTGCAAACATACAGGCCTTTAGTAAAGTCTCGGTCTCTCTCTTCCACCAGGGAATATGTTTCTTCTTTTGGATGTGATTCAGATTCGCTTTGCTCTAAAAGGGAAGGTATAGGGTTGTTTCGAAGCGAATCTTGTTTGGATAAAATAGGTTATTATTCTGTAGTTGCAATTGAAGGGGGCACTCTCTCAATTGATTCAATAGAACTAAGTGACGACATAATGAAAAACTTCGAAATGGCGGAAATGGCATACGTATGACGATGGATATTTTAGTTTACTTTCTGATATCTAATTTTATCACCTAGGTTAATGTGTCAAATACAACCCCAGTGTTAGAACTTGTTCGGTGTTTCAATGGCATGCACATGCAGTTAGTTTTCAAAGATATCAGGTGTTGCCAGAGAACAGATATATATTTATATCATATAATTGATTACTGCATGGTACAGATTTTAACGTTTGTCTTTTTACGAAATTGTAACTTAAAAGAAATTTGCATTAAAATACGAGTTAACTCAATCAAACAAGCCCTAAGACATTTCTTTGTTTCAGGCAATTTCGAATGTACTGGTGCTGTTTTGTCTCCAATCATATATATCTTCAGTGAAAGTCAGTCAGAATTCTTAAATATAGATAGCATTTCTGGGTGCAAATAAACAGGGACGTCTTTTTCTATTCTTTTGCAGAATTCAAGTTTTATGTTTATAATATCTACATATATTTAGTATGACGACTTAACTTGCCAGCGTTACAAAATATCAGTCACCGGTGTTATGTTTACATTTTATGGTGCATTTTGTGCAAGATTTCATGTCACTTTACTCTTCTCATGTTTGACTACTAATTTATTGCGAGATCAAAGCAAAATGGACGAAATTGTCCTATTTTATTATGTTTGTATATATTTCGTTGACCTCTGTGTTGACTTTAAAATGCACCATCAATTTCAAACCAGTCGAAGTTTTATATCATATGGTAAATCCATTTACTTCAAGCCCTGTTTATGCTAATTTGCACCCAAAAAAGATCTATTTGAATAAATGTCCTAAAAATATCCACGATTCTTGCATCTAAAACAGGTACGCCTAACACTGGAAACGAAGGTATTGACATTATGCTTTCGGAGTTATCGATGTTCAACGTTATCATGCATTATGAGTACTTTAGCACAGCTTTTGAGACTTTGTAAAGCTATGATCCCTCAAGATGAAAATTTTCTAATTTAATATTATGCCACTGTTTAAACTAGATAGCATCTGCATAGTGACCCGATACTGGTCAAAGCTTAGTCTATGTGGTAAGAAGGTGCCAGATAATGTTAATGTACAGAGAAGACAAAATTCCGTGGCAATCTTAAGAACGTAAGTAGGTTAACATGATGTGAAAATGGGTGTGAATATGAAATTATCGTAAGTCACACATACCTAAACCTGCAAAACAGACTTCTTCCATACATACATAACATCGCCATCATTTTATGGTCGAACATCATACATAATACATATAGGTGCAACCAAAGACGAATACATTCCCGCCTTGCCTTTTTGCTGCACCGAAATACTGATACCGCTTTCTCTCTTTCTTGCTTTAACGTAAATAGATAGGTTTAAACTTTCTTTGTTTTATTGTAAGCTCCTAATAACTATAAGTGAACTCATCTTTTTCCATAAAATGTACAATGATTAATATTAGCATTGTCTTAACTGATGGAGTTGGCATTAGTGCACACCTCTTTGTCAAGATAACTACTAATTTCGCGCCTTCTAAATTTCGGTATCTAGCGGTGTAAAACAATTTAGCAGCAACTTAATCCCACAGATCTGTCATCATTCGTCCATCTAATTCCTAAAATATGTATTCCTTTTTTAAGGATGACGTACTCGTGCGAATTTAGCGAAAAATAATAAGAATGTGTTATTGTAGTATGTGATCAACCAGGGCCTTCAGGGTCAATGTTTAGAATGTAGTTTGTTATCCTTGTATGCATTAATACAGAGGCCTCAGTATGTTGTTATATTATGAGAATGTATGCTGCGGTAAAAGAATACATTATAATACTGTTATTTCCGATTTTCCCTCCATGTGAACTTGCTCGGTGCAAAGAAATAGCATCAGCTATGTTTGATGAGCTCTCTCTCTATGTTTATTAGAAACAGCAAAGGCACCAGGACCTAAAGATCACAACATTTCTTACACTCAAACTAAGGTTGACTTAAAAATTCTAAGGTCTGATTGGCTATCGTTAAACCACTGACCAATCAGACGGCAGTGTCTTGAGTTCTGCATGAGTTTAGGTGTAGGATCTGAAATTCGTCAGTTTGATTCTAAGCTCATGTTAAGGTTCTTTGGATTACATTATACCCAGACTAATGTTATTTTGATTAAATTATACTCAGACTAAGATTCTTTGGATTACATTATATTCAGACAAAGGTTCTCTGGATTACATTATACCCAGACTAAGGTTATTTTTATTACATTATACACAGACTAAGGTTATTTTGATTACATTATACCCAGACTAATGTTATTTTCATTACATTATACCCAGACTAAGGTTATTTGGATTACATTATACCCAGACTAAGGTTATTTTGATTACATTATAGTCAGACGAAGGTTCCTTGGATTACATTATACCCAGACTAAGGTTATTTGGATTACATTATACCCATACGAAGGTTCCTTGTATTACATTATACTCAGACAAATGCTCTTTGAATTACATAATAATCATTTTATTTTCATAACTTTGAGATTGAGTGTGCACCCCGGCTGAAGAGTTTCATTGATATGAGACATATCAAGTTATCTATGCAACTGACTTATATTCAGTAAATTACAGCATGCAGTAAATTTTGTAGTCTATGCGTTTTTGTACTTTTTTGACACATATACATTATGTAATTACCTTAATGGGAAATAAACTATTTCAACAATTTACGGATTTTACATTGTTATCTATCACCTAATTGATATATTGCCTCAGTATATTGATGGTCGTCTTCCTAGCTAACTTGATGAAACCTTATTTACATTTGTCATAAGACAAAAATTAAAAACCATGAAGACGGAAATGAAATGTTTAAATTTTATTAAATGCCAGCACCCACACGAAAATAATTATTTCTGTCTCATGTTACCAAAATACATTTTCTGAAGCAAGAGGTTATAAACCTCACTGCATAAATTAGTAGGTCCTAAATCCGTCTATCCTGAAAACAAATGGTTAAAATTTAATGCAAGAATTATTAAATTGGCATTTCCATCTGATATGTAAATAACCTTTACAGCTATTGCAAAAGGACAGCGTATTACACTGCTAATAATACCAGGTAATTGTGTTGCTATAATATTTCTAGCAAATAGCATCATGCCACTTTTAATTCGTCAACGAAAATATCTGCAATACATTGATCACCACTACCAGCACCTTTCGTCCGTTTTTCCCTCTTAAACCTTTTCCAATATTTGCTATAATTATTACAAGAATGTTGCTACAGTATGATTCAAATCAGTACTCCACTGTCCTACGTAAACGTCTGACAGCGACGGCTTATTGATCATATTTCGGTGACCTATTAATAGTCCAATAAGTAAATCTGTTCAATGTTCAACTAAATGGGCTTGTTTAATTTCATGAATGCGCAATATTTCTGCAGCGATTACTTTTTTCAAGGGCACCAAGACACAAAAGACGATTGCACAAAAGAAATCAGAATAAAAATCCAAAATACATAAACCTAAGTACTATACAGAAGGTACATGATATTTGCTAATACTATACAATAAATAATAAATGACGTTGAACGAGTTTCTTTTTTGTGCAACACAAGCACCGATACAAGTTTCGCATTTACTATATGCTTCTTGAGGCACGAATTATTTTGAAAGACACTAATACGTTCTATTCCTTTATAAACAAGTGTGCCATTAACATAGCGTCATTAAACGATTTGTATTATCATAACAATCTCGTAAATATAACATGATCAGAAAGACAAATCTTTCAGTCATACATAAAATCATTTATTTTAATATATATATATATATATATATATATATATATATATTTATATATGTGTGTGTGTGTGTGTGTGTGTGTGTGTGTGTGTGTACAACATAACAATTCTTTAACTAAATAATTATACAATGTTATAGAATGTGTAAGTATTAATGCCATTGTGACAAAACGTTTCTAACTGATAAATCCAGTAACATTGTTAATCAGATTTTAATTTTTGTTTCATTTCATTAAAACTTCAACGTTTGCTTAGGGAGATATTTTGTAGTGTTCGTTGTTTTGGTGCCTTTTATTAATGTAATTAATTATTTATTCTCTTGTATCTAACTTCTAAATTAGTTTTTATTATATTGTCTTCGGAGTTTTATATATTCCCAGTTACAAGGCTTTCATGAACTGTTTTGCTGAAGTCTTTGATGACCTTTCTGTGCTTCATTTTTGCACTGTCTTGGACTCTTCAATTTGTATTCACTATTTTTTCTATTAAATTGTACTACTAAACATGTGTTTACTTTCAATTTTTGACATGACTGTAACGTGTGCCCCAGTTGCAAAAGTATAGTCAAAAGATGTGGAATAACTTATCGTTAACTGTTGACTTTTTGCAAACAGCTTCTAAAGAACTGACCATGTTGTTGACATTTCTAAGGCTGGGGAACAACCAGAAAAGGTAACTTCACAAAAGAAGAAAGATCCACGTTTACTTGCTTTTTGTAAATGTTCATAAGAATTTTAAACATCCAAAGCAGAAAGTTAAAACACTGTCAAGAAGCTGAAAAGGACACAATAAAAGTGTGATAGACGAAAGTAGTTTCATGGGCCACTTGAGAGTCAAACGGGAGATAGCATTATGATGTAGGTTAACATGCGATGGCCACTAAAAACCTGAACGGGAAACCCTATGTTAAAATTGTCCATAGATTTAACATGGGGACTCGTATTATGGAGTGGATCGTTTATAGAGCTAAAACAGAATTTAATATCGTGGTAGATGTACATTTTGGTTCATTTTATAAAACCAAACGCCCGGGCTATCTATGTTTAAATTGCCCAAAGGTTTAACATGAAAATAGTATTATAGACCCAAAGCGAACTCATATATTAACTTGGAATAGTTATCGGCGGTTTGATGTTGAAAAAAAACCTATAGAGTTGTACGGGAAATTTAAGGTTAAATGCTTTTTTCTACTATTCAAACACACCACAATCCAGCACCCGCTTTTGATTACTATCCAAACACACTACATACGCAATGCAACACAATACACACTATCCAAAACGCATTGTGTAATATCTAGACACCGACACATCTACTACCAAATGAAGAGGGCTTGATGTAAAAAGGAGGCAAATCACCAAAACAAATTATCCAACACACTACCTATACAATCGAACACCTCATACACATTGTCCAAGACGCCTTTGTTTGTGTAAAGAGTAAGTACCCTCAGATTCGGTAAACGGACGTGAAGGAAAGCATGCTAAACATCGAAAGAGATATGTAAAAGAGCTTGTCCATACAATTTATTTCCAATCAATAACAAAACAAGACACCATTATTTTCAAATGTCAGCATGTTTAATGATAATAAGAAACTTATGTACCTCAAAGCAGGAGTACAAATAAACAAGCAATGCTAAATTTGACTTCTAATAATCTAAGGAACTGTCATTTGCTAGCGATGCACTTTTCATTTCTGACAAGATTTAACTATAATGTTCACAAAACTATATATCTAGGACATCATCTGTTCTGGACTACTCACTATCTTTGAAGTGTTGGAACTTGAAATTATTTTGACTGATGGCTCCGTTGAGGGCCAAATTACTGATGATGCCAATGAGCAAACGTTGTGGATAGTTGTCTCTGGAAATCATTATTTTTATCTTAATTCCACTCGTTATATCTTATACGTGGCTGTTGTTCTGATCAAAGTTCGACTGATGTTGTTTCCCACTTTTTATAAGACCTCCACACGGAGCACATAATGTCTGACTTCTTCTATGATTGTTTTTGTACTTATTAGCATTGACCATCAAATGGAACACGGTAATGCATCAATTCAGTCGCAGGCGTACATCTATACTATTAAACAGATACTTGTGTTGCAACCAAATATCCAAATAAAAAAGATCCAATAGTTCTAACTACTCCCTAGTTTGGTTTTCTAAATCAAACATTCTGATTATTAGCTTCTGCAAACTCTGTATGGTTATAGTACACACCCACTCCACTGAACAATGAATGGATGAAATTATTGACAAGAGCTACTCTGTCATCTTCCCCTGGACTGGTGCTGTTAACAGTTGAGAACATTGAATTTCAGGTTTATTTGACTTACTGAGATTTATGTAGTAGCCAGTTTGTCCTCTGATTTCAAATTTGATCAGGGCTGAGTTAGTCAAAGACACCACATGATGAAGGTCTGCTTATTTGGATTGGTGCATCGCCATCATCATCGGCTGATTCGCACGAATCTCGGGGCATCATTTTTTCTCTTAAAGCCTCTACTAGAGTTTCTTCCTTTCTTATTTTTGTCTTATTTTTGTCTCAACGTGTTTATGAGGTCAGAAAAGTTTGTCGTCGTTTTGTCTGCCTTATCTTTGTTGTGGCGTAGAGCACGTCTTGATCAGATATGTGAAACTAATTTGATTGTGTGTCGTGGTGATGGAACAAGTCTTTTCATGTTTGAATCAGCGCATTTTTCCTGTTTTCATCAAGGCTTCTTTGGGACTTTGTATGTCCATGAGGTCGTTTTGGATAAATACTTTTCCTTGCATCAAGGCTGCATATACAGTATGCAATTCTTGAGGGACCGTAGGTTTTATGATTGGTACTAACGTACGAAACGTTGATACGTACATATCTCTAAACTAGGTTTTCTTTTTCGAGTGACTCCTTGGTACAATGGCTACATCTGCTTTTACAATTTGCATGATAATCTTTTGCCAAATTATAGTTTCACTGTGAGATTTTCATTTGGAGAGTAGAATATTCCATCTAAGATCTCCTATTATATTAATATTTACGCTGTCGTGATACCTGTTTTCAACTTTATCATAACCAACTATATCAGAATGCACTTTGAAAGGAACGACTATCAACAACGGAACATCAGTGTTTCTTACGAAGTTATGCTCTATGACATCAGAAAACATAAATATCAAATTCAGTTCTTTGCTCAGTTTGATAGGGAAGATGGCTGTCAGAATAAAATACAAATTGCTTGCTTGTCATTTTCAAGGGAATTTAACTAGTACCAGTACTACATGGTGAATTCACAACCCATATAGTAACATTACCCTATTTCCAAGCACAGAAGTTTTGTGATCTTCAAAACTTGATGTAGTAACAATATTATATAGCATCCCCCTAAACAAACGCAGTCACATTACCCTATGCCCAGACACTGATTTTGTGATCTAAAACCTAATGCAGTAAAAACACTACAACCGATGTAGTAACAATACTACATAGCTCTAATATTATCCTCAAACCCATGTAGTAACATTACCCTATGTCCAGGCACTGATTTGTGATCTCCAAAACATGATGTAGTAACAATACTACATAGCTATAACCAAACCATGTAGTAACATTACCCTATTTCCAAATATTGAATTTGTGCTCTCCAAAACCTGATGTAGTAACAGGACTATATTGCTATCCCCCAAACCATGTAGTAGTATTACCCTATTTCCAGGCATTGATATTTTGAGATCTAAAACCTGATTTAGTAAAATACTACACAGCGAATCCACCAAACCCATATAGTAACATTACCCTATGTCCAGGCACTGGTTTTGTGATCTCCAAAGCTTGATGTAGTAACAATACTACATTGTCTATCACCAAACCCATGTACCAGTAATAACATTGCACTTTTTCAAGGTAACTGGCGATTTTATGATTTTCAAAACCTGTTGTCATGATAATACTACCGGTACATTGATCCATAGACCCTATTTCCAGACGACAGTGAAACAGATTTCTTAATCACCAAACCGGATGTAGCAACAATACCACATAGCTATCCTCCAAACACATGTAGTAGCATAACCCAATTTCCAGGTGGCATTGTTTAACTGCTTTTGTGACCACCAAAACCTGATGTAGTAACAATACTTCGCTATGTGCCCAAACACATGTAGTAATATTATGCTACTTCCAGGTGACAGTGAAAATATAATTTGCGATCACCAAAATCTGCTATAGTAACAATATTATATTGCTATCTCCCAGACCCATGTAGTAATATTACTCTATTTCCAAGTGATAGTGTAAAACTGCTTTTCTGATCACCAGAACCTGATGTAGTAAAAATACTACATTGCTAATTATTAAACCCATGTAAAACAAATTATTATATTCCCAGGGAACAGTGCTACACTGAGTTTGTGTTCTTCTAACCCTGATGTAGTAAGAATACTACGTAATGGTAAACACCAAAATCATGTAGTAATATTTCCCTATTTCCATGCGACAGTGTACCACTCATTGTGTGACCTCCAAAATCCTGATGTGGTAAAAACACTTCAAAACTGTTAGTTGTTACTACTTGTATTACTATAAGTCCAAAATTTACTGCTATGCCATAATATTACTTGTTAATGTAGAATTTCTACATTGTTAATCTCAAAATCCTTTTATAATAATGCTCTGTTTTCAAGGAAAAATGCCAGAAAATTAGAATTTGGGTTTTTTTTACCTTATATGACACTGAAACAATGAACGCTACCAAATCCCTTATCCTCCATCAGCAAATTGTGCCACAACAAATTCTTAAAGCTTAGTATTAACAGAACTTATCAAAATGAAGTTATGGTCAACGGTTTTGTATACATCGAGATTAGGTCAAGGAATAAATGTACACCACTTTCAACAACCTTCTCTCTGGCCAACCACATGTTGGCACATGACACAGAATATATACAGCTAACCTTTAACAGTATTTGAATCTGTCTCTATGGAGTTGGTTCATACAACTGACCCAAAATGTGTTTCCTATTGCACTGTTTTTAAAATCAGGGCATGTAGGTAGTTTTGTTTGAAAACAACATATGTATATATATATATGTATATATGTATATATATATGTAAATATATATATATATATATATATATATATATATATATATATATATATATATATATATATATATATATATATATATATATATATATATATATATATATGTGTATATGTATATATATATATATATATATATATATATATATATATATATATATATATATATATATATATATATATATATATATATATATATATATATATATATATATATATATATATAATGATTAGTATCAATAATGTACTAAGAGCTTCAAGTATTGGGCAAAACAACTTCAATTAGATACACAAATCAATTTTGTTAATTTTAATTTGTTTGTTAATTTTTGTTTGTTTTAAGCATTATAAATATTATAATGATTAGTATATATATAATATTATAAGCACTTCATTTACTGGGCTAAACCAGCACCAGTGATTCTCAGATTTGGGGGGGGGATTATTTTCAATACAGTTCTTAAACATTATAACTTTTTTACCCCAGTGGAGGGAAGGAGGGAAGTGCTAGTGTCAGCAATGAATAACAGGGACAGTCACCCGATCGGAAACACATATTTCTATTGCTTGGCCTTGCGATGATGAGCACCCCAAATCCTTGTGATGAAGAGTGTCCCAAAGTAATGTGAACTCAGTCAGATTCTGACATCACTGATGCTTGAATGCTTTGATTCAAAATTGCCTTCACTAGCTGCTATCAATGCTTCTCTCTCATTCAGGAAATTCTTATAATTTTTCAAAACTCCCATTGTAAAACCTCTGTTAAAAATTGACACTTGACACTAACGATTTAAAGAAACACCATCCTGTTTCTAACCTATCATTCATTTAACAAATCTCAGAAAAAGTTATTCTATCCCAGCATGTATCACATTTGAATTGCCAGTTGTTGTTATAGAGTTTAGCGCCATTTTTTAGCACATGATAGTGTATACATGGCGGCCAGAATAAATGGTGGAGGAAGAACCCGGGAAAACTCCAGTAAGAATTTTTGCAATCAAACCATGATAAAGTGTATATAACTGTATGATTCTTAGTTGAATATTTTAATTTTGACATTGTGCTAAAACGGATATGGAATGGGCTTACAGATGTACAAATGGGGGACCCGAGTGGCGAAGTGGTCAAAAGCGCTCACTGTTACGGATCACTGCCATCTCACCTCTGTCTGCGTATATTCGAGTCTCGGCCACATTTGCTCGGCCAATGTGATTATGTGAGAAACCTTACCAGTAGCTTCTAAGTGGTCGGTGGCTCTTTCTAGTGTTTTCCCGGGATCTTCCTCCACCATTTATACTGGCTGCCATGTATAGCCTATCTTGTGCTGAAAAATGACGTTAAACCCTATAACAACAACAGATGTACAAATATCAGGACAGAGAAATGTTCTGATGGATATGAGCAAAATAAAATGGCCCTTTCTGCTATTGTAGTGGTGGCATAAAAATCACTGACAGGGTATAATCTGTGTTTTTTCAGCATCAATGATATTCCTGCTTTCCCAAATTGGCCTGTTTGAATTCTTGGCACATTTGCGCAAATCAACTTTCTCTGATACACAAAACCATATCACATTTTCTAATGCAAGGTTTTAGCTTGGATTATACACGCATTGAGAATCCCATCTAATGACAATATTTACAATTCTTTGATTATATACATATTAATTATTTTATATAATTTAGAAACATTTTATGTGATAAGTACAGTTTAATTCCAACTATTAACAGCGATATTTGGTTGTATGATTCTGATGCACATAAAGTTATTTTTACGTGGGCCAGCTATATATGTCTTTATTAGCAATGTTTTGTGTTGTCATTTTGATGTATTGTTGATTAGTTGCCTACTTTGTAACTATGGATATAACCTAAACAAAGTCAGGAAATATGTTGAGATCATTATGATATTATGTACTTTAATGTACAGTGTTTATGACATAAAATTGATCTGACATAATGAGTAAGTTTAGTTGGAAGAGTGTAGGACTCCTAATCCAAGTTGTGTGGGTTTGGTACCTGCCTATTGCCAGCCTGTTTCATCTGTCTCTTTTTGTCATAGGGAAAAGCACTTAACTCCAATTTATTTCAGGATGATATAGTCAATAATGTGTTGAAAGTAAAGAAAGTTGAAACTGGGAAATGTGAAAAGGTCTGATGTAATGATGTTTGCTGGGACATGGCTTAAGCAGAATATTCTAAAGGATGAAATAGAAGAAGGAATCTTAACTATTTCATTTTAATAGATTTTAATTGAACATTTTCTCTTTCCTGCTTAAAAGAAAATAAATATTTTGAAATTTTAAACTCAGCTAATTTGTACAGACACAGGAATAGTCCCGTACCTGGCTGGTTAGATTTAATACATGCAAGACTGAATTAATGCTAATATAAAAAAGGGTACCCAAACCATCCAGTATGTATACATTGCGGAAACAAACTTAGAAACGTTTGGGTATCATCTTTGTGAAGTGTCGAATTTTGAATTACAGAAAATTATAAAGTTGAATGCATTGAGCATTAAAATGTTATCGCATTTAAGCCAGAAAATCTTTGTGAAGGGTCAGTTCGACCTTTCTTCGTTTATCTCCCCCATGTCAGTGTAAACTTCAAAGGGACAGCAGTCCGACCCAGTGAAATTGACCGGGGTATCTTAACACGGTCCTTAGAAAGTAAACATTTGAGCTACCAACCTATGTCCACTATGCATTCAAAGGGAAATTGTTACGCACTGTCGTTCACTGATTCTGAGCTGTCTAAACCTGATGAAAGGAAATATTTCTCTGGGAAAAATTCGGGATCGCTGCCTACTAATTGGCAAAATAAATTAGGGCGTACACTATAGAGCAATCAGACTTTAAAGTGACGACCCTAGTCGAAATTCTTTAGTCTGAAATTTCCTAGAAGAGGAAACTTAGTCTCGGCCCCGAGGAGACATATAGAGATTAGTGCTTTCCTCCTGAAGCAAGAAAGGGACCATGTGATCGTCTTGTAAAAAGAAAGACATGTTTAGTGCTAGGACGCACAAGTTCTGAAAGAGAACAGCTAATGAACATCTTTCTGAGAGAAAGACGAGATAGTCTGGAGACAGAAGTACGGGGAAAGACAGAAGGACGAGGTCAAAATAAAAGGGACCAGGAAGTCCATGAAGGGACAAAGCATAGAGCTTAGGAAGGATGAACTAGGAAACGTTGATATACGGTCAGACAAGAAAGTGATGCAAATCAATCTTGGACATTGCGCTCTGACCGCTCGTTATGATGATGATGAAATAAATCCAAATTAGACACACCTGTTAACTTCTATTGATATAATCTAACTTGAATTGGAATTTCCGCTATTAATTTGTTCTGATTAAATTTGTTAATTTCTTGTCAAAAGAGGGCTCATATTGCTTTATTTCTTCCCAGTATTCTCGCTCAGTTCTCTGGTGAAATTCAATTCTTCTTTCACTCCTCTAGATAACACCAGCCAAACCCTTATTAACTACCCCTCTTACTAAAAGGGCGACGTTACAATCTTTGCTAGTGATTCCTCATAGTACACACATATGCAATATGTTTTTCTTTCTGATAAAACCTGGGAGGATTTTCAAAATCTTAAAAGTTTTAAATTAAACCAGATTGGAAAAATGTATACAACTGCTATATTTTATAAGTTTTGGGGAAATGCAGTCCCAGTTTGTTGAACTTTGGACTTGTAATTGACTTGATGGACAGAAGGATTACTAAATTAAGACACAGATGTACAAATCTGTTTAAAGCATGAAAGAAATGTTCTTCCTTAGAAGATATGGAGCTTTAACACCAAGTTATCAGATTGTGGCAGTGGCACCGATTTTTTTGTTTCATTTTTTAAATTTGCATTCAGTATACAGATTGCTTCACTCAGCATACATTCCATGAATTATGTATTATTCATACGCAAATGTAAGCTATATACACTTTTAATAAAATGTATGCCAATGTTTCTGTATCCTTTTTGACATACTATTAGAGTGACATTTGCATGCATGCATAATACACACTAGAGATGCATTGATTAAATTCTTTAACTAGTGAAAATACATTAACCAAACCTAAATTGTTAGATTAGAAGATTTATGTTCAAAGCTTTATATGCATCACATATGTACACCACATACTGAAACATATTTATACATTAGCATTAGATTGAATTTCTTGTTATATAGTTTAATATATTTGTTACGCAATAGATACATTTTGATAGAGAGGTGATCAATGATTTATGCAAACAAGTGATAAGATACTATCTTAAACCAGGTGTTTTTCCAGTAATTTCTGACATCAGGACTATCTGTGGAAAAAAATTGATTTATAAAACCAAACCAATCAAAATTACTACATGTCATAATCATTTATCAATAAAAAACATTAGTGAGCATGCTGAGAGCAGACTGCAGAAACAGTCATACGGTTAACAAGGGTTTTGTAAAAATAATATCTACAGCAGCATAGCTTTAAAGTACTACTTTTATCTATTTTAATACACTGGAGGCTCAGTATATATCAGTAAGTGAAAGAGAGAGAGAGAAAGAGAGAGGAGTGAGTACACAGATTGTGAGGGAAGATGTTTGCAGCTTAAAAATACTTCTAATAATCAATTTAGAATAGACAAACGTCTAGATGTACATGGTTATGCTTCACGTACTTGCTTGAAAAAAATAATTCAAATAATATTTTTGAGTATGAGTTTATTCTGTTGAGAGCTTTTACTGAAGTTCAAGTTCCATTCTGTTAAGTATTGTACACTTTTACAGGCGTAGCCATTCACATGAAATTATTGATTATATTCACACCTATATTTGCATCTTTTCTAAACTATTACCGACTCAGAACTACAG
Source organism: Sinohyriopsis cumingii (assembly GCA_028554795.2). Classification (NCBI taxonomy): domain Eukaryota; kingdom Metazoa; phylum Mollusca; class Bivalvia; order Unionida; family Unionidae; genus Sinohyriopsis; species Sinohyriopsis cumingii. The sequence continues at coordinate 68,862,823 of CM068824.1, forward strand.
GCTCTGATGCTTGAAGACCATGTTAACTAAGGCAGGTGCTCTGATAATTGACAGAGATTGATGTATCATTGGACAACCAGGATCATCAAATCTGTTCACTAACACAGATAAGAGATAGCACCGACTGGCTGTAATTAAGATGGGCTGTAGAACACTTGCACTAAGAGCTGAAGTAAAACAACTGCATATCAAATCTATCTTCACTAATTAATTCCCATGGGTAAGTGTTGAACAGAGTCAGCCTTGGAACATTACTGCCTGAAAAGGTAACTACTTACTTTTGAATAGAGTATCACACTGAATGTAGAATGAAGATGGTCAGTTTTAGTATTAGTTATAATGAAATGAAAATAAAAGGTAGTATGTAGGAGCCATTGTGAACTAGAATTATCAAGCAGAAAATAAATTCAGATATAAGTGATCTTGACAATAAAATGCTGGCCACAGTGATACGATATGGCATAAAAGAACTTTCTTTTCTACGATATCAAAGTAGGTATTCTCTCTCTCTCTCTCTCTCTCTCTCTCTCTCTCTCTCTCTCTCTCTCTCTCTCTCTCTTGGTAGGCTCCCGAGCCGAATAAGACAAGTTGTGCAATCTCATCGACAGTGCATGCGCATGTGGCTCCGGAGTCCAAATTCCGATGCACACAGGCGTTTGCAGGTGGGGCATGGGACACCAGTGGTTGGGGGAGGCTGGGATACAGATCTGTGACGTCTCTCACGAGCTGCAGCAAGACGCTGGCGGAGGTCAACCTTGAATGTGAAACAGGCTTTTCTGTCTCAGGCAGCGCGCTCGAGCTGGTGGGGTTGAAGGTATGTCCGTTGAATGTGCGTCTTGAGATTGTCTTTGTACCTCTTGCGAGGGCTGCCTTGGTTTCGGTTGCCCTGAGCTAGGTCGCTAAAGAACAGCTGCTCTGGGATTCTGTTTTGATCCATGCGGATGACATGGCCAGTCCAAGAAGCTGGGCCTGAATCAGTTTGGCTTTCATGCTTGCTGTGTTGGCTCTATTAAGGACTTCCTGGGTGGTGATTCGGTCCTGCCACTTGATCCGTATGATGGATCTCAGGGAACACTGGTGAAATTGTTCCAACTGACTGATACGCCTTGGGTAGATAGTCCACTTTTCACAGCCATACACGAGAGACGAGAGGACAACTACATTTTAGGCTTTCATCAGGACCTTGGTTTGGATTCGTCCGAGTGCTTGACTGGCTTTTTGGATCCTCACAGTGATCTCTTTGTCCAGGAAGCCATCACTGGATATTGTACTGCCAAGTTATTTAAAACTATCCATATTCTTCAGCTGCGTGTCGCCAATGGTGATGCAGGGTTGTGATATGACAGTGTTTGGGGCGGGCTGGAAGAGGACTTGTGTCTTTCCTAGGCTAATTGTGAGCCCAAACAGGTTTGCGTCTTCACAACACCTGTCCACGATTGCCTGTAGGTGAGTCTTTTCATGGGTCATGAAGGCACAGTCATCTACAAAGAGTGCTTCAGTGATAAGTCTTTCTAGCGTCTTGGTTGATGCATCTAGACGACAGAGATCAAACACTGATCCATCCAGGCGATATCTAATGTAGATACCAAGGTCAAGGTAACGCATGGCATAGAGCAGTACCTGTGTGAAGAAGAGGTTGAAGAATACTGGAGCGAGTACACATCCCTGTTTGACACCGATAGCTATGGGGAATTTCTCAGAGGGTTCACCGTCTGAAAAAATATTTCCAGTCATGTCATCGTGGAAGAGCCGGATTGGGTTGGTAAACGTCTGAGGACACCCAAGCTTGAGTACTACCAATGATACGTCTCTGTTGACTGTCTCGAAAGCTTTTGTCAGGTCCACGAAGACGGCATACAGATTCATGTTCTGCTCAAGGCACTTCTATTAGGCGTTTCTCACTGCAAAGATCATGTCAACGGTGCTGCGACTGAGACTCGGGGAGGTTAATATCTGTCACTGCTGCAATAATCACATCGTGGAATGCCTCCAGAGTATGTTCACTGAGAGCCTTGTACAACTCCGCTGGGATACCATCCTTTCCTGGTGCCCTGACACAGTTAATATTTTAATGGCCGTCCTTAACTTCTGTTATGTATATTTGATTTACTTGTATCTGATTTAATATATATATTTATTTCAGTTTAATTGTTTGTCAGTTTCAAATTTTTTAGTTTTCATTATATGATATTGTAATGTAAATTTGTTCGTTAGAGATGATACTTTTTCAGAAAATAGTTCGATTTGATCTTGACTGTTAGTTTATAAACACCAGGTGTTGATCTAAATCGTGACCTTGTTTCAACATTTGTAGTAACTATCGTAAATAAGTTAAGTTCTGTTTTATTTTAAAATGATTGGTTCTTTTCAAGGCCATAATGGTACTTTGTCTTTAAGATGTAAACAATTTTGTTTTATTTCTTAGAGTAAAACGATTGGTTTACGTCAGGGTCACACTGGGTAAACGTGATTTGTAACAAGTACTTGCCTTCTATAACCTTCGAGAAAATGATCACGTGACCCCTTGTTTACCTTAAGAATACGATATAACCCATTTTTTTAAAGAATTAATTTCAGTAGAAGCTGGGCTGTTAAACTGTTAGTTGTATGCTGTGCTGTTTGGAGTTATTTCAAATTACTTAGTTTGGAGTTATTTAAAATTACTTGGATTCAAAAGGATTAATTCTATTATTTTTCTGGAAAATACGTATGCTCGTGTAATACTGTGGAACAAGAACAGTTTTTTTTTAATGAAAAGTGTATTCAGCTATCAGAAACCAAAGTGATAATTCTTGTTTCTACAAGGAACTGTAGACTTCAACACTACAGATTGCAGCATACGTCATCGTCTTCCATCTTGGCTTTTTCATCTGGATTCGAACATGAAATCAGAAGAACATTTTGTTATTAGGACTACCAAAATCTTTTTCTTGGATTATTATTGGATTCTTTTTGGATTTGATTATATAAAACCTAAACTTCATATTTTTTTCATTTTGACACAATCTTTCCAGGGAACTAAATTATTGTATTTTTTCAAAGCTTGTTGTTTTCACTCCTTCTTGTGTTACTGTTTATTCGAGTCTAAACAAGTGACATAAGACACCTCTAGCTTTGGCGGAACATCCAGTTGATCGTGCGTTTGGCTGTTGGGGTATTTGGTCAAGAACATATTAGCTGACCGATGAGGGCAGGTTTAGGAGCTAACTAAAGTGTTCTTTTCATCTGTCCCTAGTGCCAGCCTTGTCATTTGTTAGGGTGCTGCCATCTGCATCAATCAAGGATACAGAGCTAGACTTTGAAGGGATGAAGATTGACTTGATGGCGTTGTAGAACTCTTTGGAGTTGTTAGTGTCAGCAAAGCGTTGCACTTCATCAGCTTTCCTGTCCCACCAATGGTCATGTATGTTACAGATTTCTCTCTGAGCCTCAGCTTGATATGAATTGAAGCGGTCTTTTGTGGGAATAGCGTTTGTGTCATTCTGCCATTCCATGAATGCTTTGTTCTTTCTGGCAAGCAGATCTTCAATGGCACCATTGATCTCGTCAAACCAGTCTTGATGGGTTCGCTTCTTGGGACCCAGGGTCGCCATAGCTGTTTCTCTTATCATGACCCTGAACTTGTTCCATTTCTTGGAGTCATTTCCCCGTCTAGGTCTGTTGGTGGACAGCTTGTCATCTAGGCTCTTCTGGAAATGAACTGGGTGTAAGGCTGCTGAAGTTTGACGATGTTGAAGGCTGTGCGCACAAGCTTAGGACGCCTTGGGTGATGTGGGGCAATGCGCAGCTTTAGGGTAGTTCGGACAAGTCTGTGGTCTGTCCACCATTCCGCTCCTCGCATGACCTTGGTGATGAGGACATCCTGTGCATCGCGCTGCCGGACTATTACATAGTCGATCAAGTGCCATTGGCGAGATCTAGGGTGCATTCAAGTGTTCTTGTGGTTGTTCGCTATTCTGAACATAGAGTTTGTGATTAGGAGGTCAAATTCTGCTTATTTGCTGAGTAGAAGCAGGCCGTTGTTGTTCATCTTGTCGACACCGTGCTTTCCAAGCAAACCTTTCCATCGGCCATAATCGCAGCCAACACAGGCGTTGAAGTCCCCGAGTAATATGATCATGTCGTCAGCTGGAACTGAGCTAAGTATATAACTACTCAATGGTTTCCGCTGAGCTCGAGAGGGTAGGAGTGTAGTTGCTGTGATTGTTGCGTGGTGTTTGTGGTCTGAAAGGTAGTCGCAGTTTCATTAGCCTCTTACTGATACCAACAGGCAGGTCTGGATGTTGCTTCAGAAGACTTGATTTGATAGCCAGGCCGACTCCATGGATCCTGTCCTCGTTTTGGACCTTTCCTTTCTAGAAGAAGGTGTAGCCGCTTGCTGGCTCAGTCAGAAATACCTCGTATTCCAACCTGGTTTCACTCCAGACTGCAATGTCGATGGTGTAGCGTGAAAGCTCCTTAGCAGCTAAAACTGTTCTCCTGTGAGGTCTTGTTACGTTCTCTTTGTCCATGAGAGTACGGATGTTCCATGCTCCAATAAGAAGTATTTTTCTTAGTTTCGACCGATTTTGAAGGGCATGTTATTTTAGGCCACCTTTTCTAGCTCCCCCCCCCCCCGCAGGGTGGGCAGCGCTGTCCTGAAAATGTCTGCTCTGAATGCTTCCACACTGTTCCGATGCCCTGGTACAGAGCAGTGCAACCACTTTTCCATGGGCCACCTACGTGCAGGTCTCTGACTACAACTCCCAGTGGTCATCTCCACCTATTGCGCCGCCAGTCGCCTATCGCCGTAGGACTTTGGTAGATGCAGGTAAGGAACGATGAGTGTGATGATGAAGAATGATAGGTGCACAACATAACCTGTGCATTAAAGAGATTAAAGTGAAACATCCTTTGCACAGAGACAGCCTCACTCTCTCAGCCTTGACAGCTGAAACTTATTGGTACGAAGATTAGTCACGGCTGCGGACTACTTCGGCTGCATTTGATAGCCATGACGTCTTCAGTGCTTTGTCATGCCCTATGCTCTCCACAAAGCGTTTGCAGATTCGCCTTCGTGGCCGTTGGATCACTTATTTGATCTCTTCTGCCCAGTCTGTCGAGGCTGATTTTGCATGCAAGGATAGGCAAGCTTTTAAGTCACCGAGGGTTTTAGGAGTGTCGGCTACTCTCAACCTGGTGTTCGGTGTGGTCTGGGAGGGGTAGTACCTCTGGTGGGGGGTACTTCATGCTCCTTCAGAAGTAGCTCGTCGACCTTTGGTCCCCACCAGGCACTCAACTCTCACCTATGGTTCCAATCAGCTATAGCATGTGCTGATAAAAAGCAGAGGTATATTTTGCTTTCCTTGTGATTTTAAGTAACTGTTCTTGAAGTCTCCTTCAGCACCTATTTTATTATCAACCCCAAGAAGCCAGATTTTAGTGGATGATTTTTCCCTTGTTTCTGTTGATTTTGTCAGCACTTTTTTAACACATTATTGGCAATATCATGCCAAGGAAACGTGAGTGAAACACTTTTTCCAAAGGCACACCAAACAGTTGGCCCAGTTCTGGTCTTGGTAAGTATCAGGGTGTGAATACATACATGCATACATACATACATACATACATACATACATACATACATACATTCTCATGCACATTTAAAACAAATATATACTGTCGATGTAGATAGAATATAGTGAAATTCTTTGGCTTGGAATTTTAAAATAGCAAGTTCAAGTATAAAATGTTAACAAATGTGTGAAATAAATGCAAGTAGGTTGTAATGACCTGAACATCTAATTTGGCCACTTACATATCAGTATATATACATTTATATTTTATTTGTCTTCCCAAAATATTTTTGCTTATTTGTGATAAGATGATTTTTTCTCTCAGCGAAGTGAGACTGTAGAGCAAACTGGAGCCCAAACATAAGTGGGAGATAAAAGACAATGTTTTTATTTCCAAAGACATATTTGTTTTGATGACAGAAAAAAGACACTTTAGATATCTGCAGCAGCAGTCAGACAACATGTGAAGGTATATTTTCCATGTTATGATATTTGAATCAATTGATTTAATAATTTCTTTTAATTTGATAGCTAGGTTTTTGGTTGGTTTTTTTGTTTTTTGTTTGTGTAACCTTCATAAAAAAAGTAATTTTAGTGAATTACTTTCTTTAAATGAGGATGAATATTTTATATTAGATTTTCAAAGTTATATTCATTTAGCATTTTTAAACATAATTCTAAACAGTACATTTGATTAGCAATATCAATTATGTATGTAAAATATACTGACTATAACTAGGCTGCAAATTTTGCTTCAAATCAATAATGCCCCTATAGATAAAATTAAATATGCTTCCATAGCATTTTAAATATGAATTTGCTGTATTGTGACAGTAGTAACACAATAAGAGGCCAAAGTGGACCTCCTACCACTCATTTGTCTTACTTTAGACCGAAAGACAAATGGTAGCATATTATGGGTAATGTGATTTGAATGATATTCTCCATTTGATCATTTATGATAGCCACACATTTGTAAGAGTGGAAGCTCAATCTTGGTAGAACGTTCATTATACATGTAATGTGAAACACTCCTACCACATTTGTATTCACATTGGAAGAATTTGAGGAGAATTAAGTAAACAAAAATATCTTACATATGCTATGAATACTGGATATTGGTATAGAGATTACATAGGCACACGTTTTGTAGAAATTGTTTTTAAGTAAATTCCTGGAAAACTGGTGGATTAGCATTATAAATATCACAACTAAATTTTCCATCAGGTTGCCATATAAAACAGAAACACATATGTTCCCAACTCTTATAATCCTGTTGACTATACATGCTATGATTCAATCTTGACAAAAAATATTTTGTAAAAAATATGAGTGTATGTACTATAAATGTGTAAGTTGTTCACTTGTACCTTTTCTATATTACCGAATCCACATGTGTTATTAAAATGTGTTTTAAGGGACCATTTATCGCGTCCTATATGCTATAAAGTGTATGTTTCTCAGACGTCACATACTTTACATTATCTTCACAGTTGGTATGCAGTTAGTTTTTATATTAGTCGCAACCAATTCATTTTTATTTTCTGTTTCATTGCAGGAAGGATAGGGACCAAGAGTTAGCTCTGGTCATTTTTTCAGAAGAAACCACCTTTACATTTTGTGAAGCACCAACAGGAAAAGTGCAAAACAATGACTTAATGCAACACCGGCAAAATGGCAATAGTGCTTGATACAAATTACAAAAATATTTACATATATGTTATATGTCACGTATATTTTCTGGACATGTTACAATATGTTTCAATTTTTATAAGAAAAGAAAAAATTTGGCAAGGAGAAAGTGGAAACTGAAATAAGAAATTATTTAAAATAAGACTAACAGTTTTGTGACATAAATGACCATTACCATGTGACCCCAAACTGCAGAATGGCTATTAACCATACAACACAAAGCAAATTAGATTCATACGATCTGTGTGAATTTATTTTCTTTGAACAGTTTGAATTTTGCAAGACATCACTGTTTTGAGCAATATTCAAAAACTTTTTCAGCCTTTAATGCTAAAATTTAAAATCTCATGACATAATCTATATATGAATTTTTTATATTTTGTCAAGACAGGACTTTGACACTTGCTGTAGTTGGGGCCCTGAGTGGCAGAGTGGTCTGAAGTGCTCACCAATACGGATCATTGCCATCTCACCCACCTCTGTCTGCATGGGTTCGAGTCTTGGGGTTTGGCCAATGAGGGTATGTGAGAAAGCTTGCCAGTTGCTTCTTGTGGGTCGGTGGTTCCTTCTGGGGTTTTCCCGGGTTCTTCCTGCACCATTTATACTGGCCGCCATGTATAGCCTATCTTGTGCTGAAAAATGGCATTAAAACCTACAACAACTACTACAACTTAAATGAAACTTTGGCTCTCTCTCTCTCTCTCTCTCTCTCTCTCTCTCTCTCTCTCTCTCTCTCTCTGTATAGGGGTTAAACATGAGCTAGAATCTGAATGAAACACTGTACAAGATTATGATGATTTCCAATCTATGCGAGGCTGATCCCAGCATTAGAGTGTATTCTGGGCTGATCTCAGCTTATCTATTCCAGACTGATCCCAGCATGAAGAAAGTAACATGATTTTAAATTACATGCATCCTAATCACCTGAGCTGACCCCAATTAGGCAATATAGTAATATTCTCACATATATATGTATATGGTTGTATTTTCCACTTTAGAAATCCAGTGTAAGACTGATTGCTCTTGCTTCACACCTAACCTTTATCATGACTTCTGAGTATATTGCACACAAAATATCAAAAACTTGTTTGCTCTATCACTTGAATTTTTTTCACAATAATCAAATTAAATATTTTATTTACAACATATTTACATATTAATTTGAGCAGTTGTTTATGTCCCACAAACATGTTTCACACTGATGAACCTAGTTACATGAACAGCATCTATAATCCAATTCTGAGTTGAAAAAGCTGTTGTTTTTAATTGATTTTTGTTTAAAAATATATATATATTCACAGTATTTTTGCTGAAGTTTAAATCGATTGTTGTTCAGAATTGAATTGAGAACTATGTTGTCATCATTTGTCTGTCTTGATTAATCTTATCCATAAAAGTAGACTTCATCTTGTGATCTGTTGATATCTGTATCACTGCACAATATGTGCAGTGATACAGATATCAACAGATCACAATTATATATATATATATATATATATATATATATATATATATATATATATATATATATATATATATATATATATATATATATATATATATACATACATATATATGTTGTTGTTGTTGTGGGGTTTAACGCCATTTTTCAGCACGATAGGCTATACATGGCGGCCAGTATTAATGGTGGAGGAAGAACCCGGAAAACCCCGGAAAGAACCACCGACCCACGAGAAGCTACTGGCAGGCTTTCTCACATGCCCACATTGGCTGAATCTTAGACTCGAACCGCCGCAGACAGAGGTGAGATGGCAGTGATCCGTAACGAAGAGCGCTTTAGACCACTCGGGGCCCCTATACATATATATACATAGATATATATATATATATATATATATATATATATATATATATATATATATATATATATATATATATATATATATATATATATATATATATATATATATATATATATATATATATCTATATATATATATATTTATATATCTATATATATATATATATATATATATATATATATATATATATATATATATATATATATATATATATATATATATATATCACTATGTATTGCAATTACTATAGCCATTTTAACTACTGGTATTGTTCATTGAAGTCTGAAATGTTTTTAAATATGACTGAAAGTTACACTGAATATTTCAGTGTAAATCTAACTTTTTATACTCGATGTTATGGTAAGGAAATTTTCAGTGGTTGATTTGCAGCTTGAAAGTTACAACAGTACTCAAATAGAGTAATATTACTACATGGTTTGGAGATAGCTATGTAGTATTGTTACTACATCAGTTGTAGTACTGTTACTATATCAGGTTATGGAGAACACAAATCAGTGCCTGGACATGGGGGAATGTTGCTACATGGGTTTGGGAGATAGCATTAGAGCTATGTAGTATTGTTACTACATCAGTTGTAGTACTGTTACTACATCAGGTTATGGAGAACACAAATCAGTGCCTGGACATGGGGTAAGGTAGCTACATGGGTTTGGGAGATAGCATTAGAGCTATGTAGTATTGTTACTACATCAGTTGTATGTGTTGTTACTGCATCAGGTTTTGGATCGCAAAATCAGTGCCTGGGCATAGGGAAATATTACTACATGGGTTTTGGGGGATAGCTTTGAAGTATTGTTACTACATCAGTTGTAGTACTGTTACTATATCAGGTTATGGAGAACACAAATCAGTGCCTGGACATGGGGTAATGTTGCTACATGGGTTTGGAGGATAGCATTAGAGCCATGTAGTATTGTTACTACATCAGTTGTAGTACTGTTACTACATCAGGTTATGGAGAACACAAATCAGTGCCTGGACATGGGGTAATGTTGCTACATGGGTTTTGGGGGATAGTTTTGAAGTATTGTTACTACATCAGTTGTAGTACTGTTACTATATCAGGTTATGGAGAACACAAAATCAGTGCCTGGACATGGGATAATGTTGCTACATTGGTTTGGGGTATAGCATTAGAGCCATGTAGTATTGTTACTACATCAGTTATTGTACTGTTACTACATCAGGTTATGGAGAACACAAAATCAGTGCCTGGATATAGAGTAATGTTTTTAAATGGGTTTGGGAATTAACAATATAGTGTTGTTACTATAGTCAAATTCCCTTAAAAAGGACAAGCAAGCAATTCATTTGTTATTCTGACACTCATTATGTTAAATGGAATCAGTCGTTGTTACGAGTGTCTTTGGAATGCAGTGCTAAGTTCGTGATTCTGCGTAAAGTAAAAACAAACTTGGAGAACTTCTGATAGCGTTCTACCATCAGAACAGTGCAGTTTAAGACGATGGGTGATCTTTAGTGCTTTGCCAAGCTTATCAGTGAAAATAGCTGAAATCATTTCCGAGGAGATGTTGAGCATTAAACTAAAACGTACGGAATATCTTGGAGTAGATATTCACCTGGGGACGCAGAGGATCATTTATTTTTCTCTCAGTATTCTTGAACTCGCTCGTTGAATCCTTCGTCGAGAAAAGTGATTTAATCACAAGCTACATTCTTGACTTGAGAAAGATAAATGATTCTACCATATCAAGGTCCATTGAGTTTTCTGGTCTAATTGTATGGGTCGATTTAATTTTCTATGAAACATATGTGTTATTGGGAAACACGTTCCTTGAACTGTCACTGGGAAATATCAAATAGAGCTGATTGTTTGTAATTCGGTGGATCTGGTCTCCAAAATGTCAATAGTTGTGAAAATAAAATATTTTCCGAAATTGGTTTCAGAACAGGGTTACTAGGAAGAGTCGTTGTTTGGACTAGCGTTGGTGAAAATACCATGTTTTATTGTTACTGCATGCATAGTTCAACAAAGAAATAGGAGGAAGATGACCAATACAGTCGCTGAGTAATATAAACCACGGTTGTTTGTATCCTGCTGTGATTTACAATGGCTGCTCCAATGAAACAATACACCACAAAGATTTGGCAGAAATAGGCGATTCGGATTTTAGATAGCTTGCTCCACACCAGACCTTCTGTGGTTATTGTTGTTACTAATTTCTTAGTTCTTAAAAATTTCTTATAATGTCGAGAGGACCTGATTTTTTAAACAATTTTGAATTTTACTTTATGATACTTTGCTCATGCAATGGTTGAATTAACATAAATCACAATGATTTTAAAAATCAGAATGGAAAATTAAAATCAAACGATTAAATTTTAATCATCAAAGACTATAGCCAACGCCAAATTCGGTAGTGTCTCTTAGTGAACTTCTCTAAACAGTTCTCAAACTGATCTATGTAATTCATCTCCTGAAACAAAACCAAAATATTCATATGATTGTGATAGTTCTTGGTAATTCTTATTTACAAAAATAGTTTCCGTCTTATGCAGCCAAAATATAGCATTGAACTTAAACCTTATCAAGATGCGTTCAAGTCTTTATCATATCTGTTTGTTGACTTTTGTCTTAAACTCGTATTGGGATCGATGTATTAAGGGAATGTTGTTGTTCAAACAAGACAACTCTGTATACTGCGTTAATTTCAAGCCCAATAGCAAACTGTGTAGTTTTAGTTTTTCTGTACGACATAACATGCTTCCTTTTGGGTTCTTTAGTCAGAATGTGGGAAGAGTTGGTTGTGTGCCTCTGCAATTATGTATCAGTATCTTTCCCAATAGAGATAAACGATTGACATCTGGAATTAATGTCTAAAGAGCAAGTTCTTACTCCTAAAATAGTTGTGCATATTTTGGTAACTCTAAATCACTTCAAATATGCAACCACTACCAATGTTATCAAGAAACCAATTCTCTCTAATCCATCTAATTTCCGATTCATTTAGTATATTATTTATTGATATATTTAGTGAACCATTATTGTTATTTTACCATTATTACCATTTTAAAATTATTACGCTCTTGCAATTTTACAATTATTACCATTTTACCGTCATTGCCATATTTGCATTTTTTTTTCATTATTACCCTTGTTACCATTTTACCATTATCACTATTTTACCATTATTACGATTTTCCCTTCACCGTTGTTATTACCATTTTACAATTATTTCCATTGTACAAGTTTTACCATTTGACATTATTATTTATTACTATTTTACCAGTTTACTATTGTGCTTTATAACCATTATTACCACTTTACCATTATTGTCATTATTCCCATTTAGGCATTCCCACTATTATTACCATTTTCCTCAAGAATTCGTGATTTGCTGATGCATATCAGTTTAATATCATGCTAATACTTCCCAGAGTTACACTGTCAGTCATTATCAGAATCAGTTATTAATTCAAGTTTATCGCTAGGTATTTTTAAACTTGCATTATATGCTAAACCTGGTGCATTGTAGCAATGTATTGCGCCACGTTTGTGATGTTTTGTGCATACATTTTTCAAAGTTTCGAATGTTTAGCCCACGTAAAGTCAAAATATCATGCTGTACGTAATGATTGTTTAAATCACGTAATAGTCGTGTAAAGCACATAAGATGTTACGGTTCATTGGCAATGTCATAGATTTTACATGCAGATTATGTTTCTTCAAACTTTTAAAAGCTGTCCATGTATCCGAATGGATAAAAGTCATTTCTATGGAAAAAAATTTCCATCCGTTGAAAGTACTGCGCTGTTTTGATAAATTTGCCAACTGAACGACATCTTGACCTATAAATTGAAAATAAACTATAAATCCAAATGTTCAATTTACAATTAAGCCTTTTCCTATTTTCACGAACCTGCCATCTTCAGAGTCCTTATCAAACAATACGCATTTTTTATCGTTACACTGTATTATTTTTGCCCTCGAAATATGGATCATGTTTACAAGCTCATTGACAATTATATAGCTTTTATACCAGACAAGGTGTGAAGAAACAACAGACGATATGATAGGACATGTTGCAGCCGTTATGAAATTACTTCTGTACATTCTAGTCAAGCGATCCGGTGCGTGTACTTTTCGTTTGTCCCGTGACAAGTGTTAGTTCAATTATAATGCTGTGAATACTAAGGGTTTTCAATTTTTTGGCCCTAAAATTAGATTTACACTATTTGGCTATCGTATGTAATCATTTCAAAATACCAGAATTTAATCATGTCTTCTACACACTATTGTTTTGTAAAATGTGTTAATTGCCTTCATGTATATGCAGAATCCTGACGAAACATGTTTTACATCTCTTCTACATTTTGCCGGTGCATATAATGAAGATATTTTAATATGGTACGCTGATAGACTCAAAATCGATAATAAAGAAAAAAACAGGAATTTAAGCTTTTAAGCTGATGACGATAATTATTTAAATTCTTCAAAATGGCCCTTCCTAATATATATTGAGTTGTAATGACTGTAGCATAGAATGTCTGTGTAAAACATTTAGATTTTGTACAGATATGGTATTGATTTATCTGCAACGAGACCAGTCTGGACAGATCTTAATTCCAGTGTACTGGTACCTTCCATCTTTGTAATTATTAAGAACGCATGAAAAGAATACAATCACCTGTCAACGTCTTTCTATAGTTACTCTGTAAGGTTAAATGATGTCTCTCCCATGACCACATTCTTTACCTTCCACGATTCTATACAGATTTAAATATATATATACATATATATATATATATATATATATATATATATATATATATATATATATATATATATATATATATATATATATATATATATATATATATATATATAACTATCGCTCGTCTCCAATGCATTCATCGGACATCTATTAAACAATCTTATAAATAGATACTCATTTTGTAATTTGATAGTCAATGTGGAATTTGTTAGGAAGTATTTAAACTTAATTGTACATGGTGAACTAAATGATCCTTGTTAGTATGTTGTACATTGTTCCCCTCAAAAGTCGTGTGTATTCGATTTTCAACTAGTATCGGTACTAAGCACTTGATCAGCCACATCGGAGGTTTGTACACGATCTTGCTATTAGTTCTATCCTTATATGCTTATAATATTATAGTTTAAGTAATGAGTAATAAGTACTTTTTATTTCCACTAAACAATCCAAACAAATGGCTTTTATCTCTAATAATATCAAAGTGCAGCATGCAACATGTCTGCAGACTTACAACAGTAACACATGAAAAGAAAATTACTCAAAAATAGGAACAAATCTGATTTCTCAGTTCTCTCTTATATACACCTTTTATCGCGACCATATGACACAACATACTCCCACGTTATAGATCACATTGTTTCAATTTATTTCAAAAACCGCCTAGTCATGTGACCGAGCCCAACCAATGGGAGTTACTGAATTCTTCTAGAACCATCCGAACGCCTTTGGCCAATGTGAAATGAAACCAAATTCGTCTTCAAGTCTTATTATTAAGATTAATATTAGAAATTACCACAAATACGTAAGCATCTATTTATAAATCCTATATAATATTTATAGGTTACTGCATTTGTATGGGAAAATATGAACGAGTTTTCGGAATGAATACTGCACGAACCTGTGAGTGCAGTATATCCTGCCGACAAAACGAGTTCATATTTTCCCATACAAATGCAGTAACCTTTTTATTATATGCTCATTTTTTTATTCTACCTAAGGTTTAATTATATAAACAAAATGCACTACAAGAAACAACGTAAATGAATGAATGCCGAATTCCAAACTAAATACACAAGCGCGGATTTGACATTACAAAATGACATCATTATTAATGAGCACATAGCTCAGCCCAGATAAATTTGAACTTAGTCGCGCGGTCGACATATTTTTCGAAAGAAAATGGCGTGTCTAGTTAAAATTGAAATTTGCAGTCATATTGTGAATGAATGCGCATTGCAACGACTTTTCCATTTGATCTGGAGTGAATATATTTTGGTATTTAGTTTCGATTGGACGAAAGTTTGTGATTTTGGACTGGATTCATCTGTGCAAATTATACATGAAATAAATCGGATTGAAGTGGCGCGGGAGAAGCGTGTTTACGTCTGCAAATGTGTTTCTGTTTCTGTCATTGAATGATTGAAATCATAACGTGGGAAAACTATGAAATCTTTCAATTGCAATTTTCAAAAAGACGCTATGGAATTTAATGTGTGTATCATTTTGAGTGCAGTAAGGATGATGCAATTGCACTTATCATCGACATTACAGCACACTTTCGAAATGTGTAATCCAGATTGAAAACATATGACATGGCTCATGTAATTCGGATTTGCAGAATTAAGAAAAAACATTTTGAGGAAATTCAGGATGTAAAACTGTAAGTATATTTTATTTTGCTATTCTTATCTTGTCACTTGTATGTTATTTGTAAGGACATAATCGTCCGTCTTTTATATAATGTAGCTAGCCTAAATCCGTAACATTGTATCAACGCAAAATGTCAAGACAGCTGGGGTTTTTGCAGTCCACGAAACATGTTTTAGTTCATTCAGAAACAAATTTAAACAACCACAACGTAAAGAGCCTCTTACGCGAGTGTACATGATTTGTTTACAAATCAAAAGTGCTGGCGTATGAGTCCATTGTTTATTTACAAAAGAAAGTAGTTCCTTTATTCACGTGAATGCTATATGTGTATTGTCGCGCGCGTTCAGTATCGGGGAAT
This sequence comes from Sinohyriopsis cumingii, assembly GCA_028554795.2. Taxonomy (NCBI): domain Eukaryota; kingdom Metazoa; phylum Mollusca; class Bivalvia; order Unionida; family Unionidae; genus Sinohyriopsis; species Sinohyriopsis cumingii. Next base: position 68,878,658 of record CM068824.1, read on the forward strand.
ATTGAACGATTCTCACAATGTAAAGTTAACGGGGGAAAAAATGAGCATATAATAATACGTTCTTAATAGACCTAAAATAGGCTGTAGTTACGTAGGCAAAATCTAACTAAAGATAATTTGTACTTACAGCCGTCAATAAAAATTACAAAAATTATTTAAAACCATGTACCAGGAGTTTAAAAAATATATAAATGTATATAAGAGTAGTAACCAACATTGCAATCTATTTTTTAACTGAAATAGTTTTCCGTCTTTGTATCAACTGGATTGGTACAAATATATTTCGTTGTCATGGATACCACTTAATATAATTGTGTCATGCACGTGTACTGAAAGAGCAATTTATTTATCTTGTTTCAAACGGTTCATTTATCTGACGATAAAGGTTGCATGAAAAACAAAAGCTAGAGTTTTCTATTTTTTCTTTCTCTATTCATGGATTTTTTTGTTGTTGCTGATTTCGATTTCATGATTAAAATAACTATTCATAGTTGAATTTGTTCTTGGTATAGCCTAGATGTGCTACCATAGGTGCTTCGTTGTTAAGTATCGCTTCGTGTATCATCTGGTACTCACTTCATGACGAGAGTTATCGCTCTGTGTCAATTGCAGAATTGCATAAATACTGTTCATCTTGGTCTCGTTTATCCCAATGCATACTTACAAAAAAAGCGTATAGAATCAGTAGGTATCTCATTTTATGAAATAATCTAAATAAAAAATTGTTGCAGATCCAATTAAATTGTTGTATATACCTATGCCGTTCTTATTTGATTTGAATACATATTAATCTGGGTAAAGGCATTTTACATTAATATTGCAATGTTCGCATAAAGAAATAAACATGAAATTTCTATATTGACTCGATTAACCTTGGTATGTTTCTGTCGTCGATCAAACGTTTAGTTTATTCTTCCAAACTTCATACTGTTGTATCTTGGCATAGAGCCGTCGCGGTAAAGTTTTAAAATGTAGCAATAAAAACGTTTGATGTTTTAAATTGAGTTCCAGTATAATACATGTTATCTCGTTGAGTTCATTAGCTATATTGTGATCCGCAACAAGCAGTATAATTCATTAAACGTAGCTGCAGTCGATAGGAAGGTGTTATTCCATCTGGAATACATTTATGAACGTCAATGTTTTAACTTTGCTAACTAAAAAGTAAATGTGCTAAATACTTTTCATTTATACTTCGTATATGGAATTGACTTTTTTCTGGTGCAAATACATTGTGTAGACACATATGGCAGGATCTGAAACACTTGTTATGCTTACCAAAGGAATAGAACTTACTATTTTTCCATTGTAACATGTAATTTTCTTTTTGACTTTTCTCTTTTATTTCTTAATTCTATATATGGTAATAATATATTAGTTCCTTTCTTTAATGCAATCTTTGTTCATTTTCATTTCGTTTTTCCATTTTCTCTATCAATTTTGCTCTGTCGAATTTGTAACATTTTACAACTCCGCGTGATTGTTTAGTAGACACCCACTCTGAAAATATCATTGCACCAATAATGTATTCAACACCCAGTTTTAATTACTATCGAAGGAAAGTTCTCTAAAAATTGATATATAAAATCAGTTCATGACTACACTATGAAAGTTGTACACAGAAAAAACTACATATGTGTTTTGTTTTGAGTCGGCGGAAAGAATGAGTTGATACGACGTAGAAATATGTCGAGACTACATCCCTCTCGGGAAAAAAAGATGTGCATACAAAAACATGGGACATACAAATAGATTTAAGCTTAAACACAATAGTTACTGAATACACTCTTCTTATAATCAAATTTCTTAGAAAATTGTGTAAATGGTACTTAAACTCATTCATTTACAGAATTTTCAAACTTTTTATGTTATCATTTAATACCAGAAGTTATTGATGCACTGAATAAGTGATAATTTAAGAAAATATTTTTAAGAAAACGAAGTTTCGGTCTCTTTCTCACATGCAATCTAGATTATTAATATTCATGTGAATACGTTTTACAAGAACATTCAAAACAATATTGTTCTAATTTTCTCTTTGTTTCCTACTTGAACAGTAGCAAGAATTTAAAATGTAAGCAAACATACGTTTTCCTTCATCTGCCACAGGGATGGAAACGTCTCTACAACATTGTAATAAGATGTAATTATTCTAATTTGGAACAAATTCAAAACAGCTGTTGTTCTGTGTGATACGACCACCTCTATGTTGTTAATGTTTGTCGGTTTTATCATCCAATTTACTAATCAAATTCGATTCTTCCTTAATATAAATATACAAATTGAAATTTACTCCACTTAAACGTGCTCCTCAAAAATATTGAAAAATATATTTCGCAACACCATATTGTTGAAACTCTGAAGCTTAGCTAGATTTGCTGACAGTTTGGAAGTTTAGATGATTTACGTTGTGGAACGTCTCCTCTCTACGTCATCTTTGCTGTAGATAGGGTTCAAAAAGTTTGTTTCTTTGGTTTAATATACCTTATTGTTTAAGGTCGTTGCGCCCATAATTCAGCATTTTGTGGGCATTAGTAAACTCATTTGAACTTCAAATCATGCAGCATTAATTACTGTTCCTTGATTATCTCAAGTTTGAGAGCTGATCGATACGGTAGACTAAGTGGTTAGAGCGTCCGTCTCGGATGCGGCAGGTCGTGGGTTCGATCCCCTGCCGAGTCATACCAAAGACTTAAAAATGGTACTAACAGCTGCCTCACTTGCTCAGCATTAAGAGGTTAGTGTTAAAAATGGTTGGTCTGGTGTCAGGATAATGCGATTTTGTGGGACATGATGCTACATATCTGCAGCGTTATGTCTCAGTGTTAGACACAAACACACACATTCATCTGGAAACTTGTTTTAAAAAAAAAAATATGTCTAAAATATTGTTCTCAACCGGAACTAACTCTAATTTCTAGGCGAAAAATATCGCGCAAACCCATAAACTGCCCTTTGCTATTTACGGTACGATCACATTGTCCCCAATGTCAAAAGCAGCCATTTTCAGTCACTATGATTGCATTTCTTAAGATCACAAACCTGTGTTTGCATTTTGAATAATTTAAAATGTATCAAAAAGTCTTGAAAGTAGTTCCATACTGGTTGTGCGATACAGAAATTTTAGGTGTGTGATACGGAATCACAGGTCTATATCGAACGCCAGATCAGCCACGTAAGAATAAATGGGGTGGGTGGGTGTAATAGAGGCTCTTATATGATTCAGAGGAAGTAAACATTATTCTCTTAGCAGCTCTTGTTATTTGTTAATTATGTGTTAATTCTTCATTGCTGAGCATCTTATGGTTAAGTTAAATTGTTCATGGTTGTCAATGAATGCACCAAGAATGCATAATTCACTGAATATTTTTATGAATCGTTGCAATACGTCGTGTGAAAGAAATCTGAAAGAAGTTTAAATATCCTCACGATTGTGTCAACATATATGTTATCATCATCCTTTATTTTATTGAAAATCTCGTTGACCAACTTGAGTCTTTAACACGGTATTTGATTTTCAGAATGTTCGATCTGTATTTGGAACCATCTTCATATTTGTACAAATTATCTCATTTCATTTTTTTCTGTAATTTTATTTGTTGCAATGCTATCAGATTGCCTACAGTGTAGTCGCTTATTACAATATTCGTTTACTATTTTGTTGTGTAACTGTAATGTGTCTGATTCTATGTGATTTTGTGATCAGTACACATTCCCACAGCGTGCATGTTTTATTGGCTCTTTCTTCCGCATTAAATTCTAGTTGTATTCTATAAAATCTTCATCTTTAAAAACTCAAAGATTTCATGCTCTTTAATTATGCGTCACATCATTTATTTTAGCATAGTAATAATTTATGCTGGTTCCCAACTATTATACAATTCATTTCCATTGGACAATTACATACTTTTACTTTTCATTGTCATGGTTTTCAACATTATTTCAGCTTGTTTGTCATATAAAGATCGCGCTTGTTCTTAAAACACAGCCTCAGAATGTACACCTCAATCCTCTTTAGGTCTGCCAATTCGGAAAGAACTCAATCATTTAATAGTGTCTGTCTGATTTTCAAAATTTCCTGTTAAATTAGGAAGATAGCCATGTACAAATAATGTTTTATATTTTGAATTATGCCTGTTTAACCGATTTAAAATTTAATAGTTCTAAATTGCACCAACTGTTAAACAAAGTAATAGCTTGATCCATGAACTATTGTCTCGTCCTTCTTCTTGTCGTTTGAGTTCTGTAAAATGTTTTCTACTTCCAACAGATTTTTTTACTTTTTGTTGTTTCCTTTATCAAACTGTGCCCTTTAGTCTTTCTCTTTTTGAAAATTTCTTCGAAAGAGTCGTGTATTTCGTCTCCGTTTCAGTTTTCACTTTTCAGACTGAGCATATTTTGAGAAAAGATCTAACGCTGTCATAATGTACTTGCATCCATCTCTGTATTTTTCATATGGCAGCATGTCAAAAATGTATGCCTGCCATTGGTCGTGACGTGATCTGCATTGGCCATGCTCTGTGGAAATATTTGTCCATCTTAGCTGTGTAAAGTATATGTAGATTCCACAGTTAATCATAATTTCAATTGAAGGTATTCTAGTTGGTCCCATTTAATTTGTTTCCACAACTGATTGATATGTGTGTAAGCTACTGAACTTACAGAATTGTAGTAAAGGTGTCTTAAGAACTGTTATTTATCAATAATAACCTGTATGAAAGGAAGAAATAAATTACGATTTATAAATTGGCTTAGGCTTTAGCAAGAAACTAAACCTGAAATCCATCGACAAAAAGAACTGTTATTTCGTTTAATCCATACAAACATGTGAGTTTATTTTACAATTGATATCAAATTGTAACATTCCCATGCTTGCTTTCAAATTCAGATATTAGTCCATCCAATACTGTTTTTATTCGAACTTTGTGTTCCATGAATTCTCTTTCTGTCCTATCTTAATCGCTTCAGGTTGTCCAGGTGAAGCTTACAAACCTTCCACTTATATTGTAAATTTAGATGAATAAATATTAGGAATTTTTCTCGCATCAAGTACTTAATTCTTTCCTTGTTCTGTTTAAGTAATCATGCAACCGTCTTTGACCTTTGTCTCTATGTCATCATCATTATTATTATACATTTGATCTATAAATCTTCTAATTTCCAAACCGTTGCAAGGTATCTATTTTTAAAATTAAAATCAACAAATCAAACATTTCTATTATCTCCTGTGTTGTCGTAACTCAGCCAGCTTTGACAACGCTTTTCATTCCGTCCAAAAATTTTAACAAATACACGTTATCTCTTGGCAATGAGATTATTTTCAGATGGAGACAATCTAAATATGGCGGTATAACACCCATAAAATATTTACATCGCCTCCATCTGAAAATTATTCTATCTATAACAATATAGATTTTTGCATCATTTATCTTGATAAAGACAAATTCAAATTATTTTATGTTGATATAATAATGTCAACAGAAGGATAGTAGGGACCCAGAATACAATTTACATGTGGTTTAAAACTTCAAACCATGTTCGTGAAATCACATGAGGTAAATGTTCATGTCGAAAAAGGTTGGGTTATTATAGGAGAACAACAAGAAAAATGTGTAGAGAAGGGGTTACTGACAGAAAATCACAATTAGGGAATTTTAAACAAAAGTAAACAAGCATTGCTACTAATTTCAAACGGTTACGTTTAATACCTAAAACAAAGGTCACAAGCATAAGATTAATGAAGCTGATTTCATAGAAAATTCAGATATCAAGATCAGTCTACCGCCTTCTAAAATTCCAGATGGTACTCCTGATATTTTATGCTCCATCGAGGTCATACAACTTTTTCGTCCAGACTGCACTGCTGTTTTATTGATCAACTAACAATTTTGATCACATATCTAAATAACATTTGCGTTTGGCAGGTCAACATATGGTAATATTAAGATGAAAACATCCAGAACGTCTCTGCAAATGGCAACAAATGCTTTGATTTCAAAATATTGTAATTGAATATGTTGGCTGATCAAGACAAACTACTTATTTCATGAAAACCATATGAAAAGAAAAATGATCAATCGTTTTCACATTATGTCATTATATCTCGGGAATGATGGATGGGGAATAATAAAATGATAAAAACAATGCATTAAGGGAACGATAAAACAATGTAATTTAATTGCTAAATATTAGCACTAAATAAATCTGAAATTTACAAACTAATGGAGAGTTCCAGAAATAAATATTGTTTCACAGACCATTCATAAAGGATTAATAAATACAAAACTACAGCAAAACGCTTTCGTTTCAATTCATTCTGTCATACTGGACCCCATTGAAGATACGGATCTCTTTGATGAATTATGACGCTTCTCGTTTCAATTCATTCTGTCATACTGGACTCCATTGAAGATACGGATATCTTTGATGAATTATGTGTATTTTCCAAAGGGACGGAGAAGAAAAAATATACGTAACGTTTAAAAGCCGCATTATGTGAGCGCTTGAACATGTACATTGTAATATGTGGTCGAAGATATGAAAATATTGGACAAAATATTGGTCAATATTGGACAAACAAATTTAACCTTACTTAAAGCGCATTGTTAATATGAAGTTGTAGGCAGCATTACAATCGCAATGTCTGTAGTTTTTGTTTCATGTTTATGCTGAAATTCACAGTCTCCTTTTGAATTCTATATGGTCCTCAACATAATATGATAGCAGCCAGTTCACGTGAAAAGAAAACACAGCTTAGTTGATATGGCAGTCCCTGCCTCACTTGCACTAATCTGCCTCAGTATCAAATTATTACAGAGGACACCGAATGATGTCATGCTTAATGCTGTACAGACTTGTTACAGATGAGATAAGAGTGCTGCCATTCTTCAACATGGAGGATGTTTCTTTTATATATTTTCAATAATGAATAACAACATCGGTGTGTTATTTACTGCCATTTAGTTACATGTACTTACGAATTTTTGTCCATATGCACCAATACCTAAGATGCCTGCGCAAGCTCCGAATCTAGTGGAGTAAAAAGGGAATTTTTAAATAATGTTCACTGTAAATGAACGAAGAGTCGAATGATGTAAATAATAATAATAATAATAATATGTATCCTTTGCTAACCTTGCCGAGCAAAGACTTGACATTATACATCGAGTCTCGTAAGTATATTTTGGAATAGCACAAATTAACATCACGTTTATCACATAGCGAAAGACACTGATTGTTTGATTAGAGAGACCGGCGAATAGTGTAATTAAATTATTTGAAAATACTTTCGGAAGCATCGGTTATTAGACCTTTGCTTTACCTTGCATTACGGAGTTAGACTTGTTGCATTCCATAAAAAAATATCATATGGGCATAATATCGTCACCAACACAGTAGGTCAATACAGAAAATATATTCTTTTGGCATATTAAAATACATAAGAACAACAGTCACGTTATAAAATGAATTACGCACATACCTAAAGCTTAACCAATCACTAGGATCTTACCTCTGTCCGCGTGAGCTCGAGTTTCGGGCTCGGCCAATGTGGGTATGTGAGAAAAGCTTGCCAGTAGTTTCCCGTGTGTCAGTAGTTCTAAACGGGGTTATCCATGATTCTTCATCTACCACTTATAGTTTCACCGATATACTAGTATGTCCTATCATGCGCTGTGAAATGGCATTAAGCAACAATCTAAAATCTTCAGAACCTGTGTAAATAAATACTGATTCTTCTAAACTGGTCAGAAAGTTTGTTTTATAAATGCTCTCATTAGTTGTGTATCTATAAATTATTTTGTTGACAGGAAACTTAGTAGATATTGTCCACCGCACTTTACGTCAAGGTACAATCTATCTATACTTGCCTATATATATATATATATATATATATATATATATATATATATATATATATATATATATATATATATATATATATATATATATATATATATATATATTCTTATCTTTTCATCGAAAAGAACGTACATTTGAGTCAACGACACTGTAAAGAACATGGTGTCAGAAAATTAAGCCATTTATTACTTCCTCGAGTAATAAATTCAATTTTACCATGAATATGTTATTATAAACAATAGTTGTCATATACAGTTTACCAGCATTAAAAATGTGTCTAATGAAACGGAAAAGTTTTGAATCAGACGATGAAAACAGGTGATTCACAGTTACAATTATACCTATTTCATAGGTCAATATTTATGTTGTACTGTTTTTTTTAAACATGGAATTTTGAAGAAGGAAAGAAAAAGAAACTCTTCGAAAAGCATGTTTATGAGTAAAATTAATACCAATAGTATATCCGTTTCAGAAATACACAAAAGTATTGACCCACATGACTTGTCTAGCGTCCATCCTTACCTCCAGTTGTTCGCTACTTGTACAAGAACACCTTGTCTAGCGTCCGTCTTGAGCTCGAGTTGTTCGCTACTTGTACAAGGACACCTTGTCTAGCGTCCGTCTTGAGCTCGAGTTGTTCGCTACTTGTACAAGAACACCTTGTCTAGCGTCCGTCTTGAGCTCGAGTTGTTCGCTACTTGTACAAGGACACCTTGTCTAGCGTCCGTCTTGAGCTCGAGTTGTTCGTTACTTGTACAAGGACACCTTGTCTAGCGTCCGTCTTGAGCTCGAGTTGTTCGCTACTTGTACAAGGACACCTTGTCTAGCGTCCGTCTTGAGCTCGAGTTGTTCGCTACTTGTACAAGAACACCTTGTCTAGCGTCCGTCTTGAGCTCGAGTTGTTCGCTACATGTACAAGGACACCTTGTCTAGCGTCCGTCTTGAGCTCGAGTTGTTCGCTACATGTACAAGGACACCTTGTCTAGCGTCCGTCTTGAGCTCGAGTTGTTCGCTACTTGTACAAGAACACCTTGTCTAGCGTCCGTCTTGAGCTCGAGTAGTTTGCTATGTGCACATGATCAACCTGAGACACATGCAAGTCAGGGCAAAGTAAAAGCCACTGTCAAATAAAATAACTGATGTGAAATCGAAGCCTTGTGGAAACAGAATAATCGGGACTTGCCAATACACGAATGAAACAAACATATTTTCGAGCACATTCACATGAGGAAAGCTGAATATTCATAACCATAATGTGACATGTAACACAGAAAATGTCATCCACCTCATCATATTCAAGGTATGCAGCACCGATTATGTTCGAAAAACACAGAAATTAAATATTAGAATGAATCTCCATAGATCAGATTGTCAAACAAATCAAGTAAATGGAGCCCAGTTGCGGAACATTTCTCTTCATCCGCTCATGCTTAATGAAATCCTGAATAAAAATCGCCCATAAGTCAAAATGAACGTAGAAAATAAGAAGTCCGTGAACAAAATATTGGTTAGCCAACTGCGAGGACTCAAACTCAGCGGCTTAATTAAAAATGAATCCAAGCGGACATTGTTCAATGAAAAAGAAAATACAGCAAGAAATTTCCAATTTACAAAACAAAATTTTCCAGACATTAATTCGCTTTCTAAAATTGATTGTGCTAACTATCATTCTTATGTATATAAAAAAACGTAAAAAACCACATAAATTTAGTTATCTTTTACTGTTAATCCTGTTAACTATTCCCAAATCAATTGTGTTATACTAAATAACACATAGATTCTATAAGTTTTAAAATCCTCTAATTCCACAAAGTACGAGATCAACGATAATCTAATTGACCTATTTGCTTACGTCATCAATGGGAGTCCTTTATTCTAGCCATTTTCGACTTACTTACATTTTTTCGGGATAAATCGAAAAGCCTCGTCCAATCTTGCTCGTTTATTTACGATTCATTGTATTGTTGAGGTAAAAATACACAGTAAATATTATGTAGATTTATACGTTTGGCGTTCTGTCCTTGTTTTGTACACTTCATTATTTGTTTCGGATTTGTACCCTCGAAAAAGGTGCTGGTAGAATCTGTAATCTCTTGGAATGGTTTCACACTAGTTTGGAACTTATAAAAGTAATGCTTCCTTTCATACCTATTATTTTCCTGACCACCACAATGTTATTTGATCCAGTGCCTTTGTAAAGGCTGATATTTGCCGTGTGGTCCATATAAACTAAATTATCACAGAATATTAACAACAGAAATTCGAGAGGCATAATATGCAGTACATTATATTGTATGCAACTGACTCTTCAAAGGTAGCTCGACTTTTCTCAAAGACTTCCCATCCAAGGTACAGCAAAATTTGAAGGATAAAACAAAATTCTTATAATATGTGATATTATGATTCTTTTTATGCACAACGAGATCTGTAAGCAAGATATTTAGCAAAAACAGGAGTAGGAAATAAATAACCCATCATATCTGTCTTTTCCACATACACAATATTATTTGGAATGCAAATCCTGATCCATACAACACAATGATTTCCAGAAAGTTTTAGTAACTGGACAAAGAGAAAATAAAAACTCAATATTTTGTATTCCACTATTAAAACACCTCTCAGCATCAATGCAATGGATAGTTTTAAAAAGTATTGGTGACAATAAATATATTCGTAAATGCTTTATTCCATCATCCAAATGTAATTTCTTTATGACTTTATTTATGTACTTTCTATTTTCCAAATTGAAGAAATATTTTTAATGTATTTCTCCAAATTCACGCTACTTTACTTGTCTTTTTCATTGCTACCTCTACATGGTTTTATCAGAAATCTTCATATTCATCTTGCTGTTAGTTATGTTTTCCCTTTAATACTATATTGTTATTTGGGTTTTATAAGGTTTGCACAGCAACAATTAAAGAATGTATTACTTGTGTCCCTTATGTGTGCGATAACTCATTTGTTTCATATCTAATCGTAATTTTCAGAATTCAAGAAAAAGACAGTTGATTATCACACGTTATCTTCACTTGAGAGTGAAACCTTTTATCACCAACCTGATCTGCATCATCATCATCACGGAATTATGTACACAAAATTGCCATATATTTTACTATAAATATTTTTACAACTTCATAGTCTGAACTAAGAAGCACAACAAAGAGTGAAAACCAACAAGATCTATAAAATTCAAAATATAACTTATTTCCTTAAAATACAAAGTGAAACATTAGAAATAACTTACAGTATGATGAATGAAATCCTAAAAAGTCCTAACTATTCTATCAAACCCAAAAGTATCAAATAATCCAAATGAGTTCCAGTAGTATTCCGATTGAAGTTCACAATTGTACTGGTGTACCAATAGTATTGACGAATCACAATGATGTAATCCCAAAATGCCCCTACATTAATTCACAGTAATTCCTAAGCAGCTATTAAATCCGAATAGTCCTAGCACTTTGTAATTCCAATGAATGATTGAATTTCATAAACAAATCCTCACAATTAAACACAACTACAGGAATGATGACCATAGCATGTAATTTTTAGTTTGTGATAATGTATGAAGAAAACTAAAATGAACAATAATGTGTTTCATTTGGGTGATATTTCGATAACTTAAGATTTTTTTGTCTTGTTTTTAGACAGATAATGTAAAGTTCGAAAATTCCGAAATGATTCTGCAAGTTAAAATTTAAAACGTTTCGTTTCAATTTTACAAGACAGATGGGTTGTAGCTATATTTTACTCCTCGCCGATTTTTTCAGAATATGGACAATGATTAAAGAGCCATTGTTTGTTTACCTTCTGATGTAACTGTTCACTCTGGAGTTCTGATGTAAATGTTCACTTTGGAGTTCTGATGTCACTGTTCACTCTGGAGTTCTGATGTAACTGTTCACTCTGGAGTTCTGATGTCACTGTTCACTCTGGAGTTCTGATGTCACTGTTTGTTCTTGTGTTTGACAGCATATATTGGTGCTTGCCTCCTGGTGTTACTGTTTAGTATAGTGTGTGACAACAGTACATGTTGGTACTATTATTCTGATGTTACTCATTACTCTAGTGTTATGATGTAACTTATTACTTTAATATTATAATGTAACTGTTTATTCTGGTTTTATGATTTAGTTGTTTAATATTCGACAGTACATATTGGTAATTCTCTTCTTTTGTAACTGTTTACTCTGGTTTTATGATTTAGCTGTTTAGTCTTCGACAGTACATATTGGTAATTCTGTTCTTTGTAACTGTTTACTCTGGTTTTATGATTTAGCTGTTTAGTTTTCGACAGTACATATTGGTAATTTTCTTCTTTTGTAACTGTTTACTCTGGTGTTATTAGGAATACCCACCTGAGAGCGTTTCTTACTAAGAACCCTTCACTGTGAAGCATTTCGAGAAGGATTTTGATATCCAACGTACATGCGATCAATAAATACTACAATGTACAGCACATGAAGGAACTTTTTGGTACGAAAAATGTGACTTGTATTTTAAATTTCTTGAAAGACCTTAACATTTATTCAACACTTTATCTTGTAAACAACCCTATTTGTTTCATTACGAACCTTCCTACTGTTAATCACCTTAATGTGCGTTTTGTTATCTTATTACCCTTGACAGAGAACATTTACATTCCTTGTTGATCGGGGGCCCTCATTAAATTTATACCATATCATAGTTGTGTTTTTGTCCTTGTATCGGTCCTTGATAATAAACCTATATCTATTATGGATCTATATAGCTTCAAAGTGCAGCTGCGCAGTAAAAGCCACATTCAAACAATCACTCTATTGTTATGATTGAACTATTTGCTCTAGTGATATGATGCAACTGTTCACTTTTGTGTTACGATGTAACCGTTTACTCTAATGTTTGCCTACATTTTGGTAAAAACAAAATCTGGTATAACTGTTCTTTCTAGTGTTATGATGTAATGGTTCACTCTTGTGTTATGATGTAACTGTTTATTCTAGTGTTTTGCAGGAAGATTTCATTACGTATCCCCTAAAAATATCAGAATGTCTTTGTTATTAGGTAGGAACGTGTGATTTTTACACACTGCTTTTCGTTGAAATTTAATAATTTGATAAAAAGAATCTCCGAGGCGGGCCTGAAAGCCGTTCTATTGCCTAAAACTGTCATCTGTTGACAGTATGTGCCAGTTTAATATACAATCCCAATGCCTTCAACCATGTTACTCGAACAAATCTAATGCTGAAGCTAGGTTCTTCATTCCAAATTAGCCAGAATATTCGGACATTAGCTGATTCCTTTGTTCAAGTCTTATTTACTTCCCTTGTAATGGTTTATCCGTCATGGATGCCAGATACACTGAAGTAAATTGTCAGCGGTCTAATTCTTTTCCATTGACACTTACTGTGAAAAGAAAGGATAAATATACACTCCCCCCAAAAAAAGATGAATAAACACTCGCCATGAAAAGAAATAAATAATTCTCCCCATGAAAAGAAAGGATAAATAAACGCTCTACATGAAAAGAAAAGATAAATAAACAGTCCTCATGAAAAAACATGATAAGTACGCATTGTTATTGCCTATCGAATTTGATATAAACAAAATGGATTATGAGATCTGAGAAATACTGCGATACAGTAACACATGGCATGTTGTCAATAAAATACTTCATACGTTTAATGGATTGCTGAATGAAATCCAATATGCTTGCTGAAATACCGGAGAAGCCTTTTTAAAACAGGCGCTACCGTATTTGTTTTCAGAATCCGGATATTAGTTCATTGGTGGGGGTTGGTTGGTAGGGACTATATGAGAAGTGGAAGCTGAATTTGTTGTATGCTTGAGTTGGAAACTACACATATCATGATATATATTCATGATTTTATTAAATCTGAACATCTTTTGTACGCTTTACAAGACATTCCAAGTTAACAATGTGGAAGCTTCAACGAATACTGCATTACTCTATTTTATTGAAACTTAACACATTAACCCCTGGCGACGAGTTAACGTGGCAGGAGGTAGTAGCCTACTGCCGAGCTCTGTAGCGTCAAGGTCATGTACGATACACTAAAGTGGGTGGTATTATAGAAAGTTAGACAGATGTAGCTCTACACTGATACCAAATAATCTGGAATTTCTAGTTGCGCTACAAAATAGAGAGGGAAAAACCTCATTTTTTGGAGGGGCCCCGAGTGGCCGAGTGGTCTAAAGCGCTCTCCGTTACGGATCACTGCCATCTCACCTCTGTCTGCGGCGGTTCGAGTCTAGGATTCAGCCAATGTGGGTATGTGAGAAAGCTTGCCAGTAGCTTCTCGTGGGTCGGTGGTTCTTTCCGGGGTTTTCCCTGGTTCTTCCTCCACCATTAATACTGGCCGCCATGTATAGCCTATCGTGTGCTGAAAAATGGCGTTAAGCCCCAAAACAACAACAACAACAACAACAAAAAGTCATTTTTTGGACCCGATTTTTTTCTACCCAAAATTCGCCCGTGGTCGGAATCCGATTTTGTGTCCGGATTTTAGACTTTTTGGTCTCAGATCTAAAGCAAACCGGTATGAACTGCAAACAGACAGATGAACCTTTGCAAAAAGTAGGATAAGATGGGCATTTGAAGCAAAGAGTGGTCTCGATACAAAATTAATGGCTCCGTTTAGCAACCAAATAAGAAAAATCCAACTTTTTCCCTTTTCGCTCATGCGCGAGCCAAATAGCCAATGAATAACAATGTTTCTAAACAACTAGGCAGCATGTTATTGGATGATCACCTGGAAGTTGGTGTTTTCGGATGTATTCAGAAATAGCTATCAAAATGTGTTTCCTACTCGAATTTCAGGCGAAAGGAACAAAAACCTCCAGGGGTTAATGTGTTAATTGTCAACCAAACGTATTAACTATTAAGACATTATCAGGTGCCATTTCATGGATTCCAAGCCATGTGACGAGCTGTTAGAAAGTCTTCATCTATTATAAAAAGCCAATGTTTCAAATGTTAGATAAAAATAACCATTTTATAGTCTGACTCCCCGTTTGTTGGTACCCCCCTACCGATTTAAATAATGGAAAACTTAACTGTTATATAAAGGTGTACAGAACTTAGTTAATTATTTCACTGATTTATTATTTCTAATCTGATTGTGACCAGAGTGACCCTAATGCTAGCATCCTCTGTGCCTTTCATGCTTAACGGACTTTCCATACTAACACGGCGCAATATTGTGTACAGTATCGGTGAATCTCTTTTCCTCAGACAACATTGTGACGTAGTTCATCCTATTTGGTAGCTGCCGGATACTTCCGTAAATTACCATAATGTTGAGAGATTAGAGTTATATCTAACAGAGAAGTTACACCGCTTTTAAATCCACGTGAAAGGCAAATTTGTAGTTGTCATTCTTCTTTCCTTGATTCGACTTTTTAAATGTCGGAAGCAGATGACGTAGTATTTTATTTATATGCACATATATGTGTAATTGTGAATACACCTCTTCGCTGAAAATGAACTTGTCCAGGAACTGGAAATGACTGGCGAGTATGGTCGTCTTTTGCACTGAAAACGTCCGTTTGGAGTGAAACGCGCAGAAGACCACGCTGTTAGGTCCACCTTGGTAAAATCATGTTTGAAATTATAAATCAATGAAGTAACTGAGTAAGTTCTGTGCATTTTTTGTCTCATTTATGTCTTTTGTTTCTTAGATTGCTAGGGGGTACAAACAACCAGGGAGGTATATTCAGACTATAGTCCACAATGATTTTTCCTTGAGTGCGATATAATTTTTGTAATCTGACTGAAAATGAATTTTCGAAGTGTATTGATTTTAATTCCCCTTCAGATTATGCAATATTAAGACTAACAGTGCAATTGTTTTTTGCAAATTGCTATTGATTTTGTAATGTCTGTTTTACAACAGTGCTAGATATATTTCTTACTCTGTTATGGGGAATCAAGAATGCAAGTATTTGCTATGAATGTCTTCGTAATTCTGAGACCGTTCTTTAGCGATATTTTAAAATTGTTTGTCGTATGTACATGTATTAAATACACAGTAACATTAAAGAATGATGTTATAGTCTCTCTTTCTCTCTCTCTCTCTCTCTCTCTCTCTCTCTCTCTCTCTCTCTCTCTTATATATAAAGAGACGGGCATCTAAATCTGACTCATTTATCAAAGATGATCATTTTTCTACGGTTCATTATCTTTAAAGATACCGGAAGATTTTATATATGTAATATCTTGTTTTGGTACCCATGCATTTCATGTGTTCTAATAGAATAAATGACCAATTATGAAAACATGTTGTCATTACAGTTTCTATGCTTAGTTAAATCGTGCAAGGAAATTTACAAATTAAATAATTTTACAACTTTATTAATTAGCCTATCGTGAAAATCAACTGTTCAATCAATTTGCAAATTTGAAATGAAAACTTCATAATTTGTTTTCAAGGACTGAAGTATGACTGATATTGGGTGGCAACGTATATGTACCTAGCTACTATGCCATCAGACTGGTGCCAGGACCTGAGAGGAGATTACTTCAGGTTGAAGGTCATGCAAACATAACGGTACATCATAATCCACCCAAGGGTATTTTTTTTACTATAACTATAAGTTCGAATAGCTTCCGGAGCTCCTGGTCTTTCGATTCAACTAGCGGTTCCAGTATGGGTTTAACTGAAATGTGAAATTGAAGCGATATCATAAACAGAATTTAAATTCTAAATTCAATTTACAGGCTATATGACATATTAACCAGAAACTTTGGTAATGGAATAAGTCAAGATACAAAATTGGTATTTAGGTGTAATAAACTTGTAAACATTATACGTATAAAAATAGCAGCCAGTGTTAGGAAAGTCATACATAAATGCCTCAAATGGGTGAGGAACAAAATGTATCTGTTCCCCTGCAAAGCAACCAAAATATATGTTCCATCTATTAAACCCAGCATGATGTCAAGATATAAAGATCATGCAGATGTGATTCTGACAGGAATAGTCTCTGACTGCATAGATGCCCAACTGGTATGGATTATATGGATGAAGTGTAAATGCATTTAACCTCTCTGTGAATGTTTGCTGAAACGCTGACATACTCAAGAAAATAACAGAATGACAAAGAGAAATTCCTGTGCACGTGTTATTTTTATTCAAAACAAACAATTAAAATGGAAAAAGGACTTGTCAAGAATGGTACCATTTCAAATAAGCAGCAAGATGTGCATCAATCGTATTAACACGCCATTAAAACAGGATAAACATAACAAATGATGAAAATCAGTAGATGCCTCAGTAGATATAATTCTTAATGAGACTTATGTTACCATTTTAAAAATACCATACCATCGTCAGTTGTATTATCGTCATGCACCTAGTTTTTATACCTGCAAACATGACTCTAATAAATCATGCACAATACAAATATAATTTTGTCCCCGTGATTTTGTCTCAACATCAAATCCATACACAAAGACTATGAGCCAATGGTATACGAAGGAACGGGTAATATTGAAAAGTTCTATGAGCATTTGCAACAGATAACTGACGTAGCTCATAAAAATGAAGCCTCATCATGTAGCTTATAAAACCTGATGCCTCATCACGTAGCTTATAAAAATGATGCCTCATCATGTAGCTTATAAAAATGAAGCCTCATCACGTAGCTTATAAAAATGATGCATCATCATGTAGCTTATAAAAATGATGCCTCATCATGTAGCTTATAAAACCTGATGCCTCATCACATAGCTTATAAAAATGAAGCCTCATCATGTAGCTTATAAAAATGATGCATCATCATGTAGCTTATAAAAATGATGCCTCATCATGTAGCTTATCAAAATGATGTCTCATCATGTAGCTTATCAAAATGATGTCTCATCACGTAGCTTATAAAACATGATGCCTCATCACGTAGCTTATGAAACCTGATGCCTCATCACGTAGCTTATAAAAATGATGCCTCATCACATAGCTTATGAAATCTGATGCCTCATCACGTAGCTTATAAAAATGATGCCTCATCACATAGCTTATGAAAATGATGCCTCATCACATAGCTTATGAAAATGATGCCTCATCACGTAGCTAATAAAAACTGACACCTCATCACGTAGCTTATGAAACCTGATGCCTCATCACGTAGCTTATAAAATGATGCCTCATCACGTAGCTTATGAAAATGATGCCTCATCACGTAGCTTATAAAAATGATGCCTCATCACGTAGCTTATGAAACCTGATGCATTATCACGTAGCTTATAAAAATGATGCCTCATCATGTAGCTTATAAAAATGAAGCCTCATCACGTAGCTTATAAAAATGATGCATCATCATGTAGCTTATAAAAATGATGCCTCATCATGTAGCTTATAAAACCTGATGCCTCATCACATAGCTTATAAAAATGAAGCCTCATCATGTAGCTTATAAAAATGAAGCCTCATGTAGCTTATAAAAATGATGCATCATCATGTAGCTTATAAAAACGATGCCTCATCATGTAGCTTATAAAAATGATGTCTCATCACGTAGCTTATAAAACATGATGCCTCATCACGTAGCTTATGAAACCTGATGCCTCATCACGTAGCTTATAAAAATGATGCCTCATCACATAGCTTATGAAATCTGATGCCTCATCACGTAGCTTATAAAAATGATGCCTCATCACATAGCTTATGAAAATGATGCCTCATCACATAGCTTATGAAAATGATGTCTCATCACGTAGCTAATAAAAACTGACGCCTCATCACGTAGCTTATGAAACCTGATGCCTCATCATGTAGCTTATAAAAATGATGCCTCATCACGTAGCTTATGAAACCTGATGCATTATCACGTAGCTTATAAAAATGATGCCTTATCATGTAGCTTCTAAAAATGATGCCTCATCACATAGCTTATGAAAATGATGCCTCATCACGTAGCTGATAAAAACTGATGCCTCATCACGTAGCTTATAAAAATGATGACTCATCATGTAACTTAAAAATTGATGCCTCATGACGGAGCTTATAAAAACTGATGCCTCATCACATATCTTATAAAAACTGATGCCTCATCACGTACCTTATAAATACTGACGCCCCATCCCGTAGCTTATAAAAACTGATGCCTAATCACGTAGCTTATAAAAACTGATGCATCATCACGTCGCTAAACAAGTTTGCCAAAATATTTGTGAAAAAAAAAAGATCACGATCATTAAACTAGTAACTAGAGATCCCGCAAATAACGTGTAATTTAAATTACAGATGTACAAAGCATATTCGATACTGTTTCCCTAATTTGTCGAGCATGATTCTGGTATATTTGTTGTTGTTGTTTTGAGTTTGACGCTGTTCTCAGCGCAACATGGGCCATACATAGTGGTCAGTATCATAAGTGGAGGAAGATCCCAGGAAAACCCCGGTAATATCTACTGACCCAGGCAAAGTTAGTGGCAGCTTTCTCATATACCCACATTGTTTGAAATATACACGAATAATGTGCAAATTGTGCACGTGAAGAAAGAACACGCTGGATGTTTGCAACATAATTCAACAGTAAAAAGCAATCACTCAGAGCAAAAATCGCTCTGAGTAAGCATTACACAGTATACGTGACAAACTACAATGATACATTATTAGTATTAAATCGCCCCAGAACTACATGGGTACCTACTTAATCTGGTACTTTGTGGGATTTTGAAACCTAAAAATAAATGCATCTTTCTATATCAAATCAACGCTATTTCCTTAGTAAAACATTTTATGCTGAATCTTTTGTGTTTTTGTTTTGTTTTTGTTTTTTATTTCTCACATTACTAGTGTTAATTGTCATTACAAGCAATATGACGTGATTCGTAGAAACAAGCTAGACACGCGCTTTGTGGTATGGGTTTGGGTTTACTTTGACAACTGTAAATGAACAATGGATATATTTCCAAAAGTCAAAAATCATCTTTGAAATAATGTTAAGCATAAATAAAAGAAACCGACAACCTAGAATCGTATTGTGCTGTGATGAAGCTACTGTCTACAATGGAATTTCGCATTTTAATGTTTGTCACAGTCTGAATTCATACTTCTCAAAATGTAACTGATTTCAGATTTCCTACATACCTTGAAAACTTATATAAAACATATTTTTAATTCATCCTGAAAGTCTCGATGTCGTGATTAAATGATAAAAAAAAATCTCAATAATCCTTGCAAAAATTCAATTATGTCTGGCCATACCAGAAGGTCTTAAACATCATTTAGAGAGTGTCTTTGCTAATCATTTGGGATTTAGCACGAAAACGGAAGATAAATATATCACACCGGGTGAACAATTAACTGACTTAAACGTGTTTAGGATACTAATTTGAGTTAATTGGTTGTTATGGGTTGAACGCCATTTTTCATCAACGATCGGCTATACTTGTCTGCATATTTAGTGGAGGAAGAACCCGGGAAAGCCCCGAGAAGAACCACCGACCCACGGGAAACTACTGACAAGTTTTCTCACATACCCATGATGGCCAAGCTCAATACTCGTTGAATTTACTCGTTTTAAATTCATCCTTTAAGTTTCTTTTGTGATTTGTATGTAATAGAAATCATGTATCCCAAAGGTTTCGCGCATTTCTTCTGATACGAATTGTAAGAAGTAAATTATCTGTTTTAAACGATTTGTACATTGCATGCTGAGAATTGATGAGTTTTTTATGTCTGGAAATGTATGTCAACGAATCGATGATTAACAAGGAACGTAGTTAGGACAAGGAGTGATATACATTAATTCGTTTGTGTAGTTAAGTTGTGAAATCTTTTCAACTGAGATTCGATGGTGTTACCATTAGGAACGTGTGTTGAATGATATAATTCACCTAGTGATTTACAGCCCAGAGCGGAATGTGATTGTTTATAGAAGAGGTCTAGCTATATTAGAGTTCTCAGAAATGCAAGTTGCCGCTATAAAGACATTAATTTATGATGGTTGGCTATTTGTGTATCAGATCAGGTTCCGAACTGATAATAGCTTAATTCCGTTGAAATCCGATATGACTTTATCTGACTTGAATAAAAGTGTGAATAGTGTTTGACCAAAGAGAAAAAAATTTAAACACATTTTAAAATCGTAAACTATATCCCAAACATTTGTTGTCAGTTATGAATTTCATTATGCTGCTACAGGATAGGCCGAGTGGGTTTCGAGTTTGGATTAGTTAATAAACAAAACACCAAATATGAGATAATATACATACATACATACATACATACATACATACCACCATGTCGGCCATTTCTGCGCGTCGGGTAATTCTGCGCAACGATACGTCATTTATGTAAACATTGGATCACGTGTTATTTTGGTTCAAAAATCCATTTTGCACCAAAAATGAACGATAGTAGTTTAATTTTAAAAAGTGATATTTATAAAGTGTACAAATATATCCCACATTTAGACTCGAAATGCATATGAAAATGTGATTTCTAAATGGCAACGTGACGACCCACTATATGACCTTGAACCTGTAACCCAGAAAATCAGATTTAATGTGCATCTTTTGTAATCATACAAATAAATACATTATATAAAAGATGGAAACGTGTACCTTAAAACAACACTTCATTTTAATCCACGTTTCCATTTTTGAACGAAGTTGTCCCAGACGTACAAAATCGTCTGCTACCCAACGTGTCAACTTGCCGCTAGAACATAAATTCTCAAGAAATTCCCCGCGTATAGTCTGTTTCTAAATTATGTAGTAATTTTTCCCCATCAACAAGACGTTGTAAACACATTGCATCCTATTCATTGTTGTTTTTCTTCCACATAATAGCTTTTTTTAATTATAAAATGTTGAACTTTACTAACTTTTTTACAAGATCGGTTTAATTTGCTTAATATCTTAATTGGCATTTTTACGCTGAATTTTGTAAACTAGCTATAAACCTGACCTAATTACTCAACTGAACTGCTGACAGAAACAGTCCAAAGTAATATATTTAATTTATATAGCCCGATGGATAAATGTTACATCTTTTCAAAGCTGTGCGCATAATAGGCCGACATATTGCGAATCAGAAAAACACGGGGGTGGTATCCCCTGTGTCCGAAATTAATATTTTTTTGAACAGAATATTCTGGTGACAATTGCCTCTTTTTAAATGATAAGCATTGCTTTATTTATTTTCGTCAATCGGTCGAATTCGGTATGCGTTTTGCTTCAATATTGGAGACGGAAATCTTAGGTGCGCAGAAATGCCCAACAGCATTGTGTACACACACACACACACACACACACACACACACACACACACACATATATATATATATATATATATATATATATATATATATATATATATATATATATATATATATATATATATATATATATATATATATATATATATATATATATATATATGGTAATGCATTCCTTCCTACTCTAATATATACTATTTGAAACCCTAGAAAAAAAAACATATTTCTATCTAGCACTTAATTTCCAAAAAAAAAAAAATGCTCACTATAATTATTCTATAGATGCAGCATACTCTAATATTTCAATGACATTTAAAGTGAAGTTTTAAAAGCCTATAAAACACGTCTTCTAACTAATTATGTATATTGACTTCAGCGTGTAACAAACACGGATTATAATATCATATTAACATACCAGATAATAATTTGGTGTTTCATTCACTACAGACGGTATATCGACGTCACGAAACACTGAATATTTTATATGCACGTATTTTGCATGAAAGTATGAAATTGTTGTGTTCACGAACATGTGAATGTATGAAAATATAATACCGTAAAACAATGGATTTAAAGTTGAAGTGTTCAAAAGACATATGAAAATATAAATACATGAGAATATACCGTCTAACAACAGCTATGAAGTTGAAATGCTCAAAAGAAAAATGAATATAAATAAATATATAAGAATATACGGGTAGGAAGCTAAAATATCATGTAATAAATATACCAAGCAGGAAATTACGACTATACATCACACACTGACCGGAATGTTGAAAGCCCCGGGCGATAATTAACTCGGCTTCTTTATCATTCGTGGCTGCCGATTCTAAGATTGCCTAGATTTTCATGAGCACGCGTCAATATGTATACGTCATCAACAACACAGCGTAACAATCCCCAGCACATCAATGAAAGTACTCGTGAATTGGCTGTGCTTGGAAGAGGAACTTTGATTGGCTTATTCAAACAAATTGAAGGCAATGTTGAGTCGCAATGGCGGTATAAATTTACTCAAGTTCGACCGATTGCTCAAGCAAGTCTATGCATATTCATGAGAAACGAGGAAACGTCAGCTCAGGTAGCCATGCGTCATAAAGAAGAATAGCGGAGCATCGCTTACTGGTAAGAAAGTGCGACTTTACGTATTGGATATACAGTCAAAACATTCTTAAATGGCCCCCACTATACTCAGCCTACCTCTGCAATACATCCATATTAACGCTAATGAAGCCTATATATAGTGGCCACCTCTGTAAAATGGATTTATAATGTACTTTTCCCTGCGCTTGAGAATTTCACTTTTTTATTAAACATTTTAAGTTCCTTTACAATCATAATTTTCATCTTCGCTCCGACGTAATAAGGTTTTAACCTCTACACAAAACTCTCTAACTGGAACATCTATGAAATCATTTTCAAAATGTCAAGGAAAATTCTTATTTGTGATGAACCAAATATGTTGTCTTTTCGATATTAGCTAGTGAAACTTGATGTAATCCTTAATATTTCTGTAAAGGTTTCCTTTCTCAATGCATAGACGACGAATATTTGTTATAAGTATCACCGCATTTATTTTCAAGTTTTAATAGAATTCGCACATCAATCTATCAGTCCACCGTGAATTGGTTTTGTTTGTTTGTTTTCTTGTTTTTCAAACTGACTAACTCTAAGTGATCGTCAATAACTGTTCTCGAAGCAAGTGATAGGTCTTTCTGAAATTTGAAAAATTTTGTTTTTGCCTTTACAGTATATATTGTGTTGTTCATTTCCTAAGATTTTCCATTTGCTTGCCAGAGAAGCGGTTAGTCACTAGTTTGAAGAAAGATTTTTGGGGGAAATTATCTTCTAGATTTTTGTCTGAAATGTTAATTCACTTGCATGCTCAGTTGTTCAAACAATACAACTCTGCCAAACTTGTTAGGTTTAAGGCACACTGCATGAAACACTTTTGATTTCTATTTTGAATGACATATTTATCTTTATTTGTCGACGAATATAATAGTGGTTACAGCTGGCTTTGTACCAGTTTAATCATTTACCAATTATTTTGCAAGGAAGATCAATCACTTTCATTTGAGTTAACTTATTTAAGCTAAACGGTAGTCCTTAAAAGGGTTTTTCAATTA
Source organism: Sinohyriopsis cumingii (assembly GCA_028554795.2). Lineage (NCBI taxonomy): Eukaryota > Metazoa > Mollusca > Bivalvia > Unionida > Unionidae > Sinohyriopsis > Sinohyriopsis cumingii. The sequence continues at coordinate 68,902,876 of CM068824.1, forward strand.
GAATGGCTTCTTCAAATCCACTTATAAAACAAAACCGGTATCATAGACAGCTGGTATTTCTGAGAATGTGTCCTTGAGTTGGTAATTTGCATTTTGGTTCTTATCATCCAGGTATATAACTAATGACCTTGGCCATAACCTTAATACTTATCATCTAACTCTGGACGTTTTTATTCTGGTAATATTTGTATTTGGCATGCATATGTGACATCCTGCAAATTCCACCTGTTATTCCACTCTCAGTCATGTGACAGTCTGTCAACACTTCTAATTCGAAACCAATAACTTTAATGAGAAATCTGTCGTAACCCAGAGACATATACAAGACAGAGATTAGCAACTCTTCGCCAGAATTTTTTATCACAGATCTCTGTAACATCACGTGGCACTGTGTGATTAAGCGAGAGAACTATCGGAGTCAGCTATACTGAGTATACCTCAAGAACACACGTCTTCATATTGAATCACGAAATTCAATTTGATTTTAACATTATTTGATATATATTGGACTTATCGACAATAAAATTGGCATTATCGTTTATGTCCTTCCTTTGAATGTTGTTAGGAAAGGAAAAGGAATTCAGGATTTTTTTGCTGAGGGCCATATCCAAGGGTCAAATACGAGCATAAACTTCTATCTGTACAAAAATTATATTACTTTTCAATCGCAACTTTCATATATGTATCAGCTGCTCTTTTTTATATTAATGTCTTCGTCTTCTATTCAGTCAAATCATATTTGATGTCATTTAAAAGCTAAACAATGAATGCGCTGATTGCATAAACTATAGGAAGTTAATCTTAATTTTAGGGACAAATCCAAGGTTTAATCACTGTATTTAGGGTAAAATCGCAAGTAAAGACTTCGCTTAACTTTCATATGAAATATATGATTCAGATGTATGGAACAGTGCCGCAATGTATTCTTACAAATCGTTTTCAACTGACATTACGTTATTGTCGAAATTGTTGAAACTGTTATCACAAGTTTTTGACTTATAAAAACTCATTAGTGTCAAAATGGTTGCTGTTGAAATAACCGGCAAAACTAAAGTGTCATCACCTTTTTACTACCGTACTTGCAGCTTTTGATAGTTAACGTACCCGGTTAGCTAGCCACCGCGAAAGCATGAACACTCTCTATACTTGCCTGTCAAATGATTGTGATCTTCTATGTGACTTTGAACGATTTTTCCTATCAATGAAGTAATAAATATTTTAATTAAAAAATAAAAATAATGAAACATTACTCCTCTTTGAGCACCAAAGGTTTTGGATTTGTCTGTCTTTTTTGTTAGTATACTTGTTTTTAAATTTTACCCACTATAAAGTAAGACACTTTCTATATATTCTGTTACCTGGACACTCACCATGTCGGTATCCTCATTTGCATATGAAAATGGTGACACTAGGCAGTACTGTTATGTATATTTAATTTAATATAATTAATTTTCTGATGTTTTAATTTTTTATTCCGTTACATGCTATTGTAGTGCAATATTGTTTATTGGGCTTCATGTTTTTGAAGAATTAAGTTGTTTTGCTTGACCTAACATTTCTAATATTCATTGGTAAACACCTAATAATAGAAACACTGTATATAGTTTCTGACATTGATTCAGAACCAGTGACTCTCAGTAAACAACATTTTTTTATTCTTCCTCAGAGTAAAATTGTTAAGTCAAGGCCATACCTGGATTACGTGATTTTTATCATCTAACAAATTTCCATCAGACTTTCACCATCCGGGCATCTGTTTTGCGTCTTAGTTAGACTTATTACTGATGTATTGAAAAAGAATTGTCAGCCGAACCTTAACACCTTTAAGACGTCCAGGTGTTTTATATTGTGTCCAGTTTGGGCTAATTATTCTGTTTTCTTCAAATTATTTTGAAGAAATATGATTCTTTTCCTAGAAATAGTAGTGCTCGTAATTAATTCTTGGACAAGGACATTTATCGAAATTTATATAAAAAGATCAAAAATTAGAATAATATTTTCTTGATTATACAAGAGGCTGTTAACATTTTAACGCTTTTCTGACTATTAATGACGTTATCGTCTTCCATTTTGGATTTCATCGCGATTAAAACTCAGTTTCATTCAGGATTTTTATTACTAGGACATCTATTTTGTAACTCTTGGATTATTTTCGGATTTGTTCCGTAAAACCGTAAGTTCTTTGTTTCTCAATTTTCACTTGATATTCTAGGTAAATAAATTATTTGTTAAATTTTACAAAGCTTGTTGTCTGTACTTTTTTCCTGTTACTTTTTGTTAGAGCCTAGACTCGTAACAGGAAAATTGAAGTTCTCGTCCTTGGGATATATAAATTTTGGCTACAATATTTCAAATTTTTTTTGTTTCAAATTTAAATTCTCATAGTTTTCTGAAATTTTTAAAATCCCAAGTATTATTTCACATTTTAGAAATCTTGAGTGAAATCAACAGTCTTTATTACAAACTCATCAAACGTAGAGAATTTTTTTAATTTTGCCAGCCGTGGTTAGAAATTTTGAAAATGGAAGTACAGGAAAAAAGTTAGAATTAGAGATAAGACAGGTTCAGTTTCAGATTTAGATAAATACCTGGTGTTTATCAACTCACAGTCAAGGTCAAAATATTTTCTGAAAAAAAAAGTATCATCTGTAGTTAATAAATTTACATTACAATATCATGTAATGAATAATAATAAAAAAATTAAAACTGACAAGCATCATATATATATATATATATATATATATATATATATATATATATATATATATATATATATATATATATATATATATATATATATACACATACATACATACATACATATATACATACATACATATATATATATATATATATATATATATATATATATATATATATATATATATATATATATATATATATATATATATATATATATATATATATATATATATATATATATATATATATATATTAAATCAGATATAATTAAATCGAATATACATAACACTTCCCCCATAGAGAAAAAGAAAGATTTATACTTAAGGCTTTCTTTTTGATCACAGACTAATTATACATCAGGAAAAAATGAACTCATAAAAATTACACAGTGTACACAAAATAATACATTGTTATAGACTGAAAGTGCGTCTGCTATTAAATTATCTTTACCCTTGATGTGCCTGATGTCACGATAATATTCCTGTAACAATAAACTCCAGCTTAGTAGTCCTTGATTTCTATTTTTCATCTCGCCAATGAAAGTAAGGGGGTTGTGGTCACTAAATACAATAATCGAGGAAGGAGCTGAACTAAGGTAAACTTCAAAATGTTGCAATGCCAATATCAAAGTTAAACATTTCTTCTTGATTGTTGAATAATTTCTTTGGTGTTTATTTCATTTCTTAGAAAAATAGCACACTGGATGATCAATACCATTTTAATCTTCTTGAATCAAAGCTGCTCCAACCCCAACATCACTAGCATCAACAGACAGTTTAAAGGATTGTCTGAAATTTGGAGCTGTAAGAACTGGCTTTTAAATATGACTTTCAACTTGTCAAAAGCCTCCTGACATTTGTTCAGTCCAAATGATCTTGTTTTACTTACTCAATAATTTTGTCAGGGATTAAGCAATTATGGAAAAATTGGAACATTTTCGACAGTATCCGGCCATACTCTAAAATTGCATCAGTTGCTTTTTATTAACAGGCACGGGAAATTCAGAGACAGCCTTTACCTTAGCATCTATAGGTTTAACTTGTCCATGTCCCACGATGTGTCCTAGAAAAGTTACACTAGCACGGTATAAATCACTTTTAGATAAATTAATTGTCAAACATGCATCTGTGAGTCTGTCAAAGAATTTCCGAATTGTTGCTAAATGTTATTTCCAGGTGTCATTGTAGATGATGACATCATTGATGTAAGCAGCACAATTGTCTAGACCAGAGGTAATCATATTCATGAGACGTTGAAATGTACTTGGCGACCCTTTCATCCCAAACCGCATTACTTTATATTGATAAATTCCATCTGGAGTTACGAATGCCGAAATTTTCTTTGCTCTTTCCGTTAGTGAAATCTGCCAAAAGGTCAAATTTGGTGACATACTTGGCATTCCCGATCTTATCGATACAGTCATCGATTCTTGGTAATAGGAATGAATATGTTTTCGTCACACTGTTCACCTTCCTATATTCAGTACACATACGGAATGTTATATCTGGTTTTGGAACAAGTATGCATGGTGAACTCCAGTCATTTTTACTGTGCTCTATAAAATCATTCTCCAGCAAATATTGAATTTCTTTTTTCAAGTATTCCTTTTTGAGAGGGTTCATCCTGTACGGGTGTAATTGACAGGTTTGGAATTTACAATTTCAAAGTCATGGAAAATTTTGTTTGTCCTTGTAGGAACATCTGGAAATAAATGCTCATATTCAAATAAAATAACTGCTTAAGTCAATTTCTTTCTTGCTCTTGCAAATGTGAAAGATTTTGATCCAGATCTTTCATCATTTTTTAATTCCGAAGGTTTGCCACCCCAATGTCAGTAGAATCGGATGATATTCCTTCACTTAAATCTTCACTGAGTGGGACATGTACAACTAAATCAATTGCATGTTTAACCTGGCTATTTCTTTCAATATACTCTTTTAGCATGTTTATGTGACAAAGATGTTTTTGTTTACGACTCCCATGAGTATTTATGATGCAATTTAAACCATTTATTTTCCTGTCAACTGTGTAGGGGTCATAATACTTGGCCTGTAAAGGATTTTGTGGTATTAGCAAGAGAGCTAGGACTCTATCACCAGGCTGAAAGCTCTTTTCCTTCGAGTTTTTATCATATCTTGACTTCATTTTGGATTGAGAAGATCGAACATTTGCTCTTGCGACCTCAGAAGCTTTTGACAATTTATATTTAAAAGTAGAAACATAATCAAGAAGATTCATTTCAGAATCTTCATTAGAAAGACGTTTCTCTTTCAATAACTTCAATGGTCCACGCACAGTGTGTCCAAAAACCAGTTCAAAGGGACTGAAACCTAAAAAATCTTGAACTGATTCCCTAGTAGCAAACAATAGTAAATGAATGCCTTCATCCCAATCTTTACCCGTATCAACACAATATGATCGAATCATACTTTTCAGAGTCTGATGGAATCTTTCTAGTGCTCCTTGGCTCTCAGTGTGATAGGCAGAAGATTTTAATTATTGAATGACTAATTCGTAAATAACTTGCTGGAAAAATTCCAGACATGAAATTTGAGCCTTGATGAGACTGTAGGGACTTAGAATGGCCAAACTGAGTAAAAATATTATCAAAGCTTTTACTATTGTTTTAAATTTTATATTCCTCAAGGGAACTGTCTCTGGAAACCTTGTTGACGCACACATAATGGTCAACAGGTATTGGTTACCTGACCTGGTCTTAGGTAATCTGCCAGAATTCTTCTGAATGGTTCGTCAAAGGCAGGAATAGGTTGTAGATGAGCCTTGGGAGTTTTCTGATTTGGTTTTCCTACCATTTGACAGGTATGGCAAGATCTACAGTATTTACCAACATCACTTTTGATTGTTGGTCAATAGAAGTGAGTTAAGATCTTGTGATAAGTTTAATGGATCCCTAAATGACCAGACAATTGAGTTTCATGGCCCAGACTAAGTATTTTCTGTCTGTATGATTTCGGAACCATACTAGTTCACTAACCATTCGTCATCAACAGGTACCTCAGAAGGTCTCTATTTTTTCATAAGGATTCCATTTTTTAATGAAATAACAGACAGGAACTTCAGTAGCTTCAGTTTCACTAATGGCCTTTTGAAACAAACAGGAGATCTCAGGATCTTTTTCCTGTTCGACGACAAGTGATTGTCGTTTATCACCCTGATTAGAATAAAGAGAATGCGTCGTTAAAAGAGGATCACTGTGATTAATATCTTGTGATTGATCCGAACAAGGAATGAAAGTGACCTCATCAAAAGCCTGACCAATACATGTGTCAGCTAAAGGAATACTTTCCCAATCAACATCATTCTCAAGAGCTTTCTTTGCCATAGCTCTGTTAACTGCACAAGCTGGAAATAAATCAGGGAACTCTTTTTCAATTGGATCGACTTTCTGATCCAAACAAGGCTTGTCAGTTACAAGTGGATTAACCACAAACTTGTCTCCTGCTAGGTCGTTGCCTAGTAATAAATTAATGCCCTCAACGGGTAAAACAGAGACTGTTCCGATTGTGACGGGTCCTGAGACCAAGTCTGATGACAAATTTACACAATGGAGAGGAACATTAACAAAGCCGCACTCTACTCCCTGAATAAGAACACTCTCATTAGAAGAAGACTTCTCAGAAAAAGGCAAAGTACCCGACAATAAAAGACTCTGAGAAGTTCCTGTGTCCCTTAGAATTTTAATAGGGATAGGATTGACCGAATCACCCAAGTGTGATATAGAACCATTCGACATGAATGGTTCCTAATTCTCCATAATAAAATCAGACTGGGGTTTATTACACCTAACAAATGTGTTGCTTTCAATACATGACCGTGACCTTGACCTCTTAGAAATAAGAGCATTTAGAATAAGTCTGTCTTGATTATGATGCCTTTTTTCAATTTGTAATATTCAGAAATAACGTGTCCTTGATTGCAATAGGTAGATAAAGGAAGAGACAAGGCTTTTTGATCAAGCTTATCAGAAGCTTGATTTTTAAAAGTTGTGCCAGATTGAGATTTAGAAGGGCTTGTTATAGGCTGAAATACTTTTTTTACCAGAAGATTGCTGGATGGATGTCTTATTTACAAAGAAACTTTATGAGCTAAAGAATACTGGTCAGCAACACAAGCAGCATTTTCCAATGTTTCGACCTTATGTTCATCAAGATAAGTTTTTATGTCAGTATGGATAGAGTTCTAAAACTCTTCAAGTAATACAAGTTGTCTAAGACTTTCATAATCTTGATCAACTTTCTTGGATAAGCACCATCTATCAAATAACTGCTCTTTTTCTCTTGCAAATTCGACACGAGTTAATACAGATTCTTTATTAAAGTTCCTGAGTTTTTGCTAATAAGCCTCAGCAACTAACGCATAACCCTTTAAGACGCATTCCTTCACCAAATCATAGTCAGCACTCTGCTGTACTGACAGGGATGCATAGATATCCCGTGCTTTGCCGAAAAAAAAGTGCACACTGTAATAATCCGATGCTTCCTCGGCCAATTCAAATTTTCAGCAACGTTTTCAAAATAAGGAAAACATTTGTCTGCATCTTTTTCTTTAAATCAGGTCACGTACCTAATATTCTTAGTAATATCAAAACTTAAATTTGTATGTGAAGTGGGAACGTCCATTTTACTGGCCAGTTCTATTTCTTTTATTCTAAATTGATATTCCATCTCTTCCTTCTTTCTTTGCATTTGCATCTGTTTGTCTCTCCCTTTCTTCCTTATCTAATTGCATGTTTGTTCATCTTTATCTTTGTGAGGCTGCATTTATTCTTTTTGTAACTGCATTTGTCTTGTTCTCTCTTTCTTGCTTATTTAATTGCAAGTTTTTCTTCTTTCTCTAACTGCAACTGCATTTGTTTTTCTTCTTTCTGTAATAACACTTGTTCTCTTTCTCTAATTGCAACTGCATTTGTTTCTCTTCTTTATCTTTCTGAAGTTCCAGCTTCCTTAACTCTAAGTCCAATTTGTATTTAAATTGTAGGTCCTTTACTTTTATGTCAGAGTCTTTGTTCTTTGTTGCATCACAGAAAATAATATTCCAGTGTTTGAATTCTTTGTAAAATTTGATAACTGTCTTTGTCCAAGAATTAATTTTTAGCACAAGTATTTCCAGGGAAAAATATTCTCTTGGAATCCAAATAAATTGAAAAAGAACTAAAAATCAACTCAAACTGATCACAACAAAACACCTTTAAAGGTCATTGGTTTAAAGCCCGACGGCCCAAATTCTCAATAGAAAACAGTTATACACTAATTTAAGATGTAAAACAGATTCCCGTAAGAGGGTCACGTGATCATGTTTCTGTAACAACATAAAGCTTTTTACATGCCTAACATCACGTACTCCCAGTATGGCCAATGAATTTTACTCTGGAAATGAATTTTTAAATTTTTTTTTTACAAAAACCCTATACTTGTTCTGAATCAAGGTCAGGAACTAGGTCAACATTAGATACAATGTCTCTATAAAGTTGTTTACGTCAAAAATATTAAAACAGCCATCAGAACTGAACTCTATTCCAGTAAATACAGTTACAGTATAATATCATGTAATGGAATGAAAAGAAATTTAAAACCAACAAACAATTAAATCAAATATATATTAAATCAAAAAGACATATCAAAATATAAAGTCTTTATTTTTTCATGATTATTGGTTATAAGAGTCATTTCGTAAACAACATTACATAGCTCCATGATTGCGGGTTGCACGTGAAGATAATGTGGATAAACTATGTTATAAGGTCTTTTTACCGTAAAAGTTTCCAGATGTGTTCCTGTTAACGAATTTTATGGGAAATGTCATTAATCTTGGTTATTATGATTAGTTGTTTTATATAAAGGTAGTGATAAACATAGTTATCTATTCCTTTCTTAACATTTTACGTGTTGGTGTTACTTACTTTGTAATATTTATCTAAACATGTATTGGATACAGTCTTCAGTTGTATTAAATTATTATTTGAGAGGATTTATTTATTTAAAATATTCCTTGGAATTACAATATGCTCAGTGACTTTAGGCTGCAGTCACTATTTTGGGATCATTGTCAATTAATTTACATTCTTGATTATACCAGTGTGATACATATAGACTGTTGACACATTCTCACACTGAAAGATACTCATACATCTGCACATTCAAAATTGGAATTTATTCGGAACACCACCGTTTCATCCAGAACACTCTATACTTTTAATTTTACAAACTTGCCGGTTTTGACTTTTCTGTTACTTACTTTAAGACCATAGAGTAACATACTGATAGCTATATATATTTCATATTTCATTTATCGTGTGCACTTGATCTTTGGTCATGTTGTTTACTGATATTTGAGCCTTAAAAGGTTCTGGAACCGAACTTGTTTACGCAGGCCCGGCCCTAGGGCAAGGCAAACAAGGCAACCGCCTTGGGCCCCGCGCTCATCGCTTGCTGTCTTGAGCCCCGCACGCTGCCTTGGGCCCCGCACATCTTAGGGCCGGGCCTGTGTTTACAATTTGATGGAATTTTCTATAGGATATTTGGAAACTGTTGCATCATAGGTCAAGTGTTTATTTGTATATAAAGAAGTTTGGTAAACAAATATTTTTATTCTTGTTTTATGATCAGTTTATGGAATCATTTATAGTTGTGTTAAGATATAATTTAAGATAAATTATTTATTCAAATTATTCGTTAAAATTATGAAGTGTTTAGAGACTTTTGGACTAAAATACTACTTTGGCATTATTGAGAACTCATTCAATGACATTCTGCATTACATAATTAGTATATCAGGATATTCAAGACTGGTGGTATATCAAGACATTCAATACTACAGACACATCATTACATTAAAGACTATTGTTATTCATTCCAAACATTCTATATTTTTGGACATTGTGTTATGACATTCAGGAATATTTGGGACTTAATTCACAATACTATCTTTTGAATTTTCACTTTGTATTTCAGGGAAATAAAGTTTTTGTTGACTTTTACTTAAATTGTTGCTTTCACATCTTTGTGTTATATAGTTTGTAATCCAGATTCGTCACTGTGTGTGTGTGTGTGTGTGTGTGTGTATATATATATATATATATATATATATATATATATATATATATATATATATATATATGGCATGATAACGGTAAACCTTCCAATGGTCTTTCCTGTAAGCAAATGCTCCAAACTAGAGCTCAATTTAAGGATGCTCTTAGACAAAAATAATTACAGACCTATAGCACTGACAATTATTTCAAAAATACTTGAATGTATTACATTACAACAATATGAAGTCTCCGTGTCTGATAATCAGTTCGCTTTTAAAAAGCAGCATTCAACAGATTTATGCCTCTATATCTTTAAGGAATCTGTCGAATTTTATGTAGAACATGGCTTGTGTTTGCATGTTTTAAGACGCTAGTAAGGCATTTATAGGGTCAATCATTGGTCACTCTTTAAAAAGTTGCTTGATATTCAAATACCCATCTCCATAGTTCATACTTTAATTGACTGGTATGGCAAACAGTTGTACTATGTGCGTTGGGGGTAAATGTAGTCTCGAGCTCCTTCCGTGTAACCAATGGGGTGAGGTAGGGAGATGTTTGTCCTCTTTGTTATTTAATATATACATAGACGAGTTAAATCATAATCTGGATCCTTGTCATGTGGGGTTACATTGGACACCAAATGTTTCATTTCTTAACAATTTAAGTTTTGCTGATTCATTGTAATGTCCTTCTATTGCACACTTATGGATATTAATAAAGATATGTGAACACTGCATTTGAGAATGATATCCTCTAACATACAAAATTAGATATGCATGTTTTTTTTTTCTTTCTTTCGTCAACCTCTTTCAAACTATCATCTCCTCCCCTTGTACATCTTAACAGCCATGCTGCTACATATAGCTAGAGATATATCTATTTGGATCCTATTTTAAATTTGAATCGGCCACATAATGGAGATATATAATTAGACATTACAAATTTTGTGTGTACTCTAACAAACTTGCTTCTACGTAAATTTAAAAATCGTTCTTTGAATATCAAAATTGTATTATTCAGATCTTACTGCAGCACAGTCATTTGGACAAACTTCAGTGAACGTATGAAAATAAAACTAGTTATTGGTTATAATAATAGTCTTTGTTTTCTATTAAGCTTTCCAAGATGGAACAGTGTCTCTTACATGTAAACTATAACGTATTCAGTTTTGAATAAGTAATGAGAAAGTACGGGTTCTCAATGATGACAAGAATATCTAATAGAGGGATTTTATCTTGAAATCTCAGTGGAACTAGGACATTTATTTAATTTTTGTATTATATATAGATAGAACAAATTATTCATTAAATGTCTTAAATAATTTCATTCTTAACAATACTGGACATAATCCATTGTTTACATTTGTACATAATATATCGATGATCATGTATACACACAATTCTGTTGTATTATACTTATATTTTAATTTATATGTATGGACTATGCAGTCTGATATAAAGAATTTGTATCTTATGGCAGATGTTATCCTCTTCTTACACATTATTGGAGTCCCTAATTAATAAACAGGTTGCTTGCTTCGGCGAGTTCTAGGAAATGTATTGCGACACATGTCAGGAGGGTATATATATTGTGAAATTGAGTGGTGGAGATTATAAGAAGCACAAAGTTGTTCCTATTCCTATTCTTGTATTTATTTTATCATCAGTAATTTTAGTTGTGTTCAGTTATAATTTGGCAGGATTTAAATTATTCATTTGAATTAACAAGTGATCAGAGACTTTTCGACTAAAATATTACTTCATTTAAAAACATTCTGTATAATATCATTGTGATACATCAAGACCTTTAGAATACCAGAACATTCCAGACTTTGTATATCAGCACAATCAAGACACAATTCATTCGAAACACCAACAAAATTCATTCGGAACTTTCTATACTTTGCACTTGTGATGGAACTTTTAGGACTATCTTTATATATTTAATTCACAATACTGTAAATCTCTCAAAGTTTCATTTTTTGTGATGGAGAACTGAATTGTTTATTTTTTTACTAAACTTGCTGGTTTTTCTTATTCTGTTACTAAGTTAAAGATCATACAGTCGTAACTCTAAATTTTGTCTTCTATTCAAATTCAAGGAAATATGTTCTAAAGAATGTCAGTGATGGAACATTCTTGATTCTGCAGTTAGATTTGTAGTTTCGGAGTCGTCAAATTGGTAGGTCTAAATACATGTATGTGGATTGCATGAATTTACGGACTTATATGTAGGTATGTCTATACCCCGATTGTCGCAATATCAAGGTGTATGTCCAGAGAAGCAATGTAAATATTGTGTGTGGCAGAAAGTTTCTAAGTCAGTTATTATACAACTTACTAAATAGGAAAATCAATCTCCAGTTTCTGCCAGACGTTGTCATATAGACCGTATAGATAGCTGGAGTTTATCCAAAGATAAAGCGACTTGAGTATTTTAAAAAAAAGTTTGACTTTCATCTGAGAAAGTTGGACTTTGTAATTTTGCTAACAACGATAGACTTGGACAGTATTCACTGAAGTTGGACTATTTGTCATCTTGCTAAAAGAAAAACACAAAATTCATCCCTCACCAGTTACTTTTTTATTCTCAAATAATTCTTGGTTTCATGATGTTGTTTTGCTAACTTTCACCTCTTATAGCAATCATATGCCCCTTTTGTGATCTATTAGTATATAATGCCCAATACAGCATACATGTACGTTATTTGGACGTGATCTGTGGGTACACAATGTCCAATAAATCTCATATGTGATATTTGGACGTGATCTATGGGTACGTAATGCCCAATAAAGCTTACGCGTGTTATCTGGACTTGACGTGATCTAGGGGTAAATAATACACCCAAAAAGTACATTTGAACGTGATCTTGTGGTACATTTTGACCAATAAAGCTATCTGAACGTGATCCATGGGTACATGATACCCAGTAAAGCTTACGTGTACGTTTTGTGGATGTGGTATATTGGTACATATTCCCTAATATATCATTATATAGGTACATAATGCCCAACAAAGCACACATGTACGTTTTATGGACGTGATCTATGGGTACACAATGTCCAATAGATCACTATATGGGTACATAATGCCCAATAACGCATTCGTGTACATTATTTCGCCTTGATCAATGGGTACACAATAAAACTTACATGTACGTTATTTGAACGCGATATGTGGGTCTAAATCCCTAAATATCATTATGTCCGTTTTTAAGACAACATTTTCACAAGCGATTCATTTTTTTTAACAGAATCCAACAGAGACATGTCAGCCATCAATAAAGAGTATGGGTTTTCAGCCACTCGGACCATCTCCGGTTTCCACAATTTAGATCTCGGAGTTAAAGGTCAAATAAAGCCATTGGGGAGCGATGAGGCATATGCAAGGAACTCGAATTATTGATGCCGCCTGTGAATCCAGAAAATATCAGTACAACTCGCACAAAAAGTACACGACATCGATAAAGGAATACAAAATACAGGTGAGATAGTATATACATGCTCCATGATTTAAACTGAGGTGGAGCGAGTACTCAAAACGGGTTGAAATAGAGTACTTGCGTCACCCAGAGTATCCAAAGCTATCCCGCATACAGCAGAGATTAATTCCACTTTAACAGTTTGAACAGTCAAGAGTACTGTCACCACGAACTTCGCAACTGTTTCTACAACGACAGCGTCGTATCTGGCAAAACACGTTTGGCAACAACTTTTCACTTGGTGTACGTAGGTCCATCTATAACTTGGCTTACCGGCAGAACAAAACTGTATTCGAAAAAGAAAGTGACTCTAACAATCGCTGAAGCTAAGAACACTGGACACGGTAGTTGCGTGTTGGCGGGCGTGTGGACAATATAATTACGCAAGTACAGTTATTAGGGAAACTTTTCTTTTAGTCAACGTTCTGCGGAGATGACGAGGAGGAGGGTATATGTAGAACATTACAACTGCGTCTGACAGTGTTGTCTGACAAATGCACGATTTTTCAATAGGCCTACACGTTATATCAGACTCAAAGTATACTCGGGATTTAAAAAGCTCAAAGATGTATTTCAGTGTTTCTAACTCAAGGCCTGCAACTTAGTTTCCGACTAATTTTGCACAGAAAGTTAAGGATAAACTTTCAGAATCAAGTATCCAAAGTGTTTTATGAAAAGAAAAGAATTTTTTTAAAAAATATAATATTTTGTAGTTATATTTTCTTTACTTATATTTTCTTTACTTTAGTTATATTTTCCTTACTTGTTCGCCTAATTTTTAAAAGTGAATCTATCAGATTGTCTTTAGAAAACATTACATAGAAATGGCTCATCAATTAGAAAAATACATTCTGAAAATGAGCAAATAGTTGGCTTCTGTAATAATAGACTACATAACATATATATATATATATATATATATATATATATATATATATATATATATATATATATACACACACACACACACACACACACACACACACACAGAGCTCGTGGTAACCAAGTTGGTACAGGATTGGTTTTGTAATCCAAGGGTCACAACTGTAATGTCCATTTTGATTAGCCAGGGTTGGCGACCTTGGTGAAAGGCACTTACCTCCCTATACTCAGCATGATATAGCCAGCTTTGTTAAAAAGTACCAATGAAAGCAAACCCACCAACAAACCCAATGTTACTGATGACAAACTTAGGGACGAACACCAACCACAGTATCATACAACTTTTGGTCCCAAAAGTTTTTCAAAAAATTTTAAAATGTATGGTTAAATAAAATTATATAGACCTATATTTAACATGACTTTGTACAAATACTGACAGCGAGATGGCGTTGTGTACGAGCCTAAGACCAAAATACTAAGTAGTAATGAACATTCTCAGTATAAAATTACCAATTTGGGGTTATAAAAGCAAATGACAAACATCTCTGCTAGGCAAAGCTGAAGAAGTGCTTGTCATTACAATAATAAATAATGTTTCTTTGTCAAAATTAAAACAAAGCAATACAAGTGACCAAATGAAATGGCAAATCTAACTGCCACATGAAATTCTGACAGAATAAATACATTTCTGATCAACAGCATCTATAAATATGAGATTGTCGGGCTGCAAAATCAATATAAAAAAACTATGACGGGACTTCCTTTGTTTAAGATATAACAAAGCTATACTTTCCCATTTCAATTTATACTTTTACATGTCATCAGAATTTATTCACCTCTACTTCCCTTCTAACTCACAATCAGGACTTGTGCTGTATATCACAACAGAAGCTTATTTATTTTGTGGCCATCTTTTCACCCAAGAAGAATAGCTTCCGCTTTCTAAAAGGAGTCAATCAAAACCTTGCTAGATGATTTAAAAAAGGTAAATATTTAGGTCTACTAGTTAAAACGGAATGTTACATATCATGATTCCTGCCTCCTCTCTCTTTCTACAGTTTAAAGAAATTTTGTATCAGTCAAACTTTCAGCTTTATATATTTCAATATTTTCAAGTAAAATTAAGTATTGTCATTCACGTTATACGGCATACTTCTCAGGTGCAAAGGAGATGCAATTTCCAATATTCTGCCTTCACTGTTGATGTAAACAAACAATACAGGAGCAATTAAGGTAATAAAAAATTCTCATGTACATTAATCCCTCACCGCAAAGGCATCTAATATACCACTGCCCCTCTTGTAACTCTGGTACAGTAATTTCTGCTTCTGGCTAATGGAATTATGTAATTTCACGTCAGTTTGAGTAAATTCCCCTTTTTGTGATCTTATGCCCATGTATCATACAGCCTTGTTAGAGCATCTCTCAGCATCAGGCTCCCTCACTTGTAGCATGGGTCACTTTTATAGTTCTATCAACACATAAAAGGGGGCACTGAACATGTATATCACCTTAACTTCATTTATTAGGAAGGTATAAAACAAATATTCATATAATGACTTCCTCATATGGATTACAATAATGTTATATAGTATCTAACCATATGAATTATAACAAAAAGAAACTGCAAGATCGTGTTGGCAGATTGGGACATATTTTAACTAAAATTCTTGAAATTTATCCTCCGATGGAGATTGTACATTACTGTATATTATCTTGCTTACGACACTTCAGACAATATCAATTTTCTGTCAGGGATAGATACCCACCACTCCCTCATTTTAGCATGCCCAAAGAACGTCCATACACAATTCATGGATGGATCGGCTAGTAAGTTAATGTATAGATTATTCTTCGTACACAATTCATGAAGGGATGGATGGATGGGCTGTGCGTTTAATATACAGACTCTTCATACACAATTCATGAAGGGATGGATAAATGGGTTGTGGGGTTAATATACAGACTCTTCATATACGATTCATGGATGGGCTTAATATACAGATTCTTCATATACACGTCATCAATGGATGGATGGATGGGTGGGCTGTGGGGTTATAATACAGGCTCTTCATACACAATTCATGGATGGATGAATGGGCTGTTGGGTGAATATAGAGATTTTCATGCACAATTCTTCGATGGATGGATGGATGGATGGATGGGCTGTGGGGTTAATATACAGATTCTTCATGCACAATTCATGGATGGATGGATGTATGGGCTGTGGGGTTAATATACAAACTCTTCATGCACAATTCATGGAGGGATGGATGGGCTGTGGGGTTAACAGACTCTTCATATACAATTCATGGATGGATGGATGCACTGTGGCGTTAATATACAGATTCTTCATACACAATTCATGGAGGGATGGATGGGCTATGGGGTTAATATACAGACTCTTCATATACGATTCATGGATGGGCTTAATATACAGATTCTTCATATACACGTCATCAATGGACGGATGGATGGGTGGGCTGTGGGGTTATAATACAGGCTCTTCATACACAATTCATGGATGGATGAATGGGCTGTTGGGTGAATATAGAGATTTTCATGCACAATTCTTCGATGGATGGATGGATGGATGGATGGGCTGTGGGGTTAATATACAGATTCTTCATGCACAATTCATGGATGGATGGATGTATGGGCTGTGGGGTTAATATACAAACTCTTCATGCACAATTCATGGAGGGATGGATGTGCTGTGGGGTTAACAGACTCTTCATATACAATTCATGGATGGATGGATGCACTGTGGCGTTAATATACAGATTCTTCATACACAATTCATGGAGGGATGGATGGGCTATGGGGTTAATATACAGACTCTTCATATACGATTCATGGATGGGCTTAATATACAGATTCTTCATATACACGTCATCAATGGATGGATGGATGGGTGGGCTGTGGGGTTATAATACAGGCTCTTCATACACAATTCATGGATGGATGAATGGGCTGTTGGGTGAATATAGAGATTTTCATGCACAATTCTTCGATGGATGGATGGATGGATGGGCTGTGGGGTTAATATACAGATTCTTCATGCACAATTCATGGATGGATGGATGTATGGGCTGTGGGGTTAATATACAAACTCTTCATGCACAATTCATGGAGGGATGGATGTGCTGTGGGGTTAACAGACTCTTCATATACAATTCATGGATGGATGGATGCACTGTGGCGTTAATATACAGATTCTTCATACACAATTCATGGAGGGATGGATGGGCTATGGGGTTAATATACAGACTCTTCATATACGATTCATGGATGGGCTTAATATACAGATTCTTCATATACACGTCATCAATGGATGGATGGATGGGTGGGCTGTGGGGTTATAATACAGGCTCTTCATACACAATTCATGGATGGATGAATGGGCTGTTGGGTGAATATAGAGATTTTCATGCACAATTCTTCGATGGATGGATGGATGGATGGGCTGTGGGGTTAATATACAGATTCTTCATGCACAATTCATGGATGGATGGATGTATGGGCTGTGGGGTTAATATACAAACTCTTCATGCACAATTCATGGAGGGATGGATGGGCTGTGGGGTTAACAGACTCTTCATATACAATTCATGGATGGATGGATGCACTGTGGCGTTAATATACAGATTCTTCATACACAATTCATGGAGGGATGGATGGGCTATGGGGTTAATATACAGATTCTTCATACACAATTCATGGATGGATGGATGGGCTATGGGGTTAATATACAGATTCTTCATATACAATTTATGAATGGATGGATGGGCTGTGGGGTTAATATACAGACTCTTCATACACAATTCATGGATGGATGGATGGGTTGTGTTGTTAATATACCCATTCTTCATACACAAGTCATGGATGGATGGATGGGCTGTGGAGTTAATATACACAATTCATGGATAGATGGATGGACTGTGGGGTTAATATAAAAATTCTTCATACACAATTCATGGAGGGATGGATGGGCTGTGGGGTTAATATACAGATTCTTCATACACAATTCATGGAGGGATGGGCTGTGGGGTTAATATATAGATTCTTCATATGCAATTCATTGATGGACAGGCTAATATACAGAATTATCCTGATATACAATAAATTTGATGGATGGGCTGGTGGGTTAATATATAGGTTATCCTTCATACACAATAAAAGGGTAGGTACTGTGTCATTTTCAGCCCATACTTGGATCCAGATGAAACAGATAAAATATGCCCTCTCTCTTCCTTAAATAGGTATCTGACATTTTTTCAGAATTACTTTTAATATAGGAGATTAACAATTAAATTACCTATGGTTTTCTTCTCCATTGTGGAACTATATTCATAGATTATAAATGTGTAGATCAAAAAGCTTCTAACATACATAATGCCAAAAATATATATATATCCTAAAAATATGTATTTGAATGTAGTATGCATAACAGACAATGATAAGACTTACAGAACTTTATTTTTGTTTTGAAACAATGTATAAATGATGCATACATTTCCATTAGGTTTCATTTAAAACGCTTTTTGCATGTATACGTTCAGCACTGACCTTCTGTCGTATTATCAACTGAATTGTCCCAGAAAAGACAATTTTTAGTATATGATCACATTTTACAAACAACGGAGTTAATATATATATATGGTACATTAATTATTGCCAAATGTTGATAATGTGTACAGAAACGAATTAAAATTTTCATAACATCCATAATGAAATTGTTTTGTTTATGCATCGTTTGGGGAGAGAGATTTTCTCTTTTTGATGTTTGAATTCCCAAATCCATTAACTTCAAATAAACTAGGTTATATTGCATCGACTTTCAAGCTGACATTTTTTTTTCTTGTAAGCATTTAAACACAGAACTAAACCTTGACAAGATGTGTACCACTCTTATATTAATGTTCTGGTGTGAAAAATGTCCAATTTTTTTTTATATGTGTATCAATCTGGAGTTCAAGCATAAGAATAATTTACATATATTCATGTGTCCATGTACCTGGCAGTGTGCATGAGTTCTATCTCTCTCTCTCTCACACACACACACACACAGAGAATCCAGGGACATTGAGACTTTTTAAAAGAGGCTGTTTACTCAAAGATAAGTAGGCATTTCCACCAGTGGTGAGACCCATAAATAAACTGTTCATTTATGATTTGATTTTTAAAAATGAAACAGCTATGGTAGTCAGCCTCTCCAGATTTTGATGATCCACAAGCATATATACAACACACATATACCTTTCTTTTACTCTCTCTCTCTCTCTCTCTCTCTCTCTCTCACACACACACACACACACATAAAGAGGAATTGTCATGAAAAAAAGATTTGTAATAATCATCATCAGGAAACAGTGGAATGATAAACAATAATGACATAGATAATGGCAAATGTAAGCAACCAGCTGAAATAGCAGTATTTAGAAACAAACTGCTTTCAGGGCTATTTTTATTCTAATTAAAATTAAATATGGACCATCTTACATATTTTTAAATAGCTCAAATCTTAGCAAACAACGTCTATTTTATAGCCAAATGTGACATAACAAACTCATATCTATGACATCATAATTTTTATATATCAAATGCTATCTTAAGCATGGTATCTGATCAATAACATTTTTTATTTTTGGGGCAAGAAATTGGCTTTATAGTACCTACCTCTTTATGGATGGAAGGGCGGTTGGGTTAATATATCTTTTATTATTCATACACAGTTCATGGATTGATGGAAGGGATGGTGGGTTAAGATATATAGAAAATTCTTCATACACAATTCATGGGATGGATGGAGGGGATGATGGGTTAAGATATATAGAATATTATTCCTATACAAAATTCATGGGATGGATGGAGGGGATGGTGGGTTAAGATATATAGAATATTATTCCTATAAAATTCATGGCATGGATGGATGGGATGGTGGGTTAAGATATAGACATTATTCTTCATACACAATTCATGGAACATAGATTATTCTTCATACACAATTCATGGGATGGATGGAGGGAATGGTGGGTTAAGATATATAGATTATTCTTCATTCACAATTCATGGATTGATGGAGGGGATGGCGGGTTAAGATACATAGATTATTCTTTATAAACAACTCATGGGATGGATGGAAGGGATGGTGGGTTAAGATATATAGAATATTTTTCCTACACAATTCATGCGATGGATGGAGGGGATGGTGGGTTAAGATATATAGATTATTCTTTATACACAATTCATGGATTGATGGAGGGGATGGTGGGTTAAGATATATAGATTATTCTTCATACACAATTCATGGATTGATGGAGGGGATGGCGGGTTAAGATGTATAGATTATTCTTCATACACAATTCATGGGCTGGTGGGTTACTATATAGATTATCCTAAATACACAGTTCATAGATGGATGGATGAGCTGGTAGGTTAATTTATAGGTTTATCTTCATATGTAATTCATGGATGGATGGACGGGCTGGTAGGTTAATAAGTAGGTTTATCTTCGTATGTAATTCATGGATGGATGGATGGGCTGGTAGGTTAATATATAGGATTATCTTCATATGTAATTCATGGATGGATGGGCTGGTAGGTTAATATATAGGATTATCTTCATAAGTAATTCATGGATGGATGGGCTGGTAGGTTAATATATAGGATTATCTTCATATGTAATTCATGGATGGATGGGCTGGTAGGTTAATATATAAGATTATCTTCATATGTAATTCATGGATGATGGGCTGGTAGGTTAATATATAGGATTATCTTCATAGGTAATTCATGGATGGATGGGCTTGTAGGTTAATATATAGGATTATCTTCATAAGTAATTCATGGATGGATGGGCTGGTAGGTTAATATATAAGATTATCTTCATATGTAATTCATGGATGATGGGCTGGTAGGTTAATATATAGGATTATCTTCATAAGTAATTCATGGATGGATGGGCTGGAAGATTAATATATAGTTTATCTTCATATGTAATTCATGGATGGATGGGCTGGTAGGTTAATATATAGGATTATCTTCATATGTAATTCATGGATGGATGGGCTGGTAGGTTAATATATAGGATTATCTTCATATGTAATTCATGGATGGATGGGCTGGTAGGTTAATATATAAGATTATCTTCATATGTAATTCATGGATGATGGGCTGGTAGGTTAATATATAGGATTATCTTCATAAGTAATTCATGGATGGATGGGCTGGAAGATTAGTATATAGTTTATCTTCATATGTAATTCATGGATGGATGGGCTGGTAGGTTAATATATAGGATTATCTTCATATGTAATTCATGGATGGATGGGCTGGTAGGTTAATATATAGGATTATCTTCATATGTAATTCATGGATGGATGGGCTGGTAGGTTAATATATAAGATTATCTTCATACGTAATTCATGGATGGATGGGCTAGTAGGTTAATATATAGGATTATCTTCATACGTAATTCATGGATGGATGGGCTGGAAGGTTAATATATAGGTTTATCTTCATACGTAATTCATGGATGGATGGGCTGGAAAGTTAATATATAGTTTATCTTCATATGTAATTCCTGGATGGATGGATGGGCTAGTGGGTTAATATACAGACTAATCTTCATATGTTCTTTCTCATGCACAAATATTAACAAAAAGCTGTATATCCACATCCACTTATATCAACACGAATTTAAACTTTCACGTGCAAATCTATCAACAAAAAGTTAACTTCACTAAATGTACTGATAGAGAATTCATTGCTGTGATGCAGATTTCCCATGCTGCCTGTAAATTAGAACTCACAACTGGGTAACACCAATTATTCTAAAGGCATGAAATTTTACTTGTATCTGCACATGATAATGATACAAGATTTTGATTTGCTAAAACAAGATTTTGCCTTGATGATACACTATACTGCTTTCTGAATACAAAATTTTGTCTTAAATCTTTAATCTTCAAGGTGCTTTTATACTGAAAGTGTCTATTTTCCATGGCTGCACCATATATAAAACTATGTAAAGTACAAACATATAATTAAAAATCTGTGTTTCCAAGACTAGGTTTGAAATATGCATATTTAAATATCTAGCAACTTGTACAGTGTGTTATAATGTTTCAGTCAGATTATAAAAAAGTGGTGCCCTTCATTTAAAAAGGCAGGCCAACGGTTTCACCATAATGGCCTAACCATATACCAAAATGAGTTATCATTTACATCAGCTATTTTACAAGTCAAAGTCTACAACTTTATACTCCTCTGATGTTTCAGTCATCAGGTTTTGCAAAGTTTCAACTTGTAAATGAGTTCTTGAGGGTGTGATGCTTAATTGTCTTTCGTTGTAACATTCTAGAATTCAATTCTTCGTTGGAAGTTACTTTTGGCTCTATTTATGTGAGTGTTACCATATCTGCTGTCATTTTTACTGCTTTCACAATCTAAGAATAATAATGAAGTAAATAAATCAGTTGTCTCGTGTTCCATATCTTCATCTAAGCAAAACTGGACAAATGATAAACGGTGCTAAATCATGGTCATATCATGTGAACGGAAATGAGTCTATGAAAATAGCAGAAACTACAATTTTTCTCTAAGCTATAAATGATAATACAACATGACTGGAAGTTACCACCATAAATTATCTGAATTTGTTTTCATATTTTTTTCATCGAGACTATACAACTGGGTCACATGCTGTGCTTATTCTTAACATTCAACCAAGAAATATTATGGGATATACCAAATACATGATTATTTCCAGACCTTCCAAAGTTTTACCATATATGTGATTCTGAGAATAATGGAAAGTAGATAGTCCATGAATTGTGATCAATGTAATCGAAAAAGTTCACTGGATCAAATTGGTTACATTTTCATAAAAATAATCACTGAGCAATTTGGACGTTAACTAATTTTAGTAAAAGCCATACAAGTGATGCAGGTGTTCAGAACCATTTCAACCAATTCCCAACAGCTGTCTAACTTAACTGTAGTACTCAAAGTTTGGTTGCATTATAATTTTACCGGCAGCAATGATTAAAATGGTTACGGAGTTTCAGGAAGCAACAGCACCAAGTTACAGTCTATACTTTCAGTACAACGAATGACAGATCATCAAAAGATCTCCTGACATTTCATAACAAATGACAATTTCTCTGTATCTAAAGATTTTTGTTAAAAATACAAAAAGACAGATTTCAGTACTTAAGATCTTAATAAAAGTTCTCTTCATATATTCCATCATTTTTTCTTTCTTCTAAACAAATTTTTTTTTTAATGGAATTTGACAAAATGTCTTTGTAGCTGAAGTGACTGTTAGATCAAATGTCTTCTGACAAAATGACACTGACCTATTAAGTAGACTTTTGCTTCAACACTCACACTGAAAATCAAAATAAAGATGCCTGGTGCAATAAAAACTGCATTTTGAAATACAAATTTATAAAATGCAAATTAAGACATCTTTGATTGTTAAACACTTCAAGCATACTATAATTTTCCATTTTCATTTAATCTCAAGTGTGTCTAAAGCTTGTCCTTAATTCAAGAGAGTGTCAAGTGTCACATTTGAATTTTGAATCAGTATTCAATATTTTCATCTTTATTTATCTTTACCACAACAAAAAGGTGGTCCTGCTGTAAACTTCGTTCTTCTGTGAATAGAGCAAGTTTTGTCAATGTAAGAAATGTGAAAGTTAATACTAAAAAAAAAATTAATTTCAGGTTAATGTAACTGTGATTAAATATTCTGATAGCTTTATCCGAAACATTCAGAAAAAATATTTTGTTGCCGTTTTATATTGACAGATGACACTCATGGATTATATTTATTACATTCTACACTTCACACTACATTGCAATCTGCTTAAAGAAATCTATTGCAAGAACAACATATCTGTTTATAAATCACATCTTCCAAATTTAAGTAGTCAATGCTTCCCAAGCATTTAATTTCATATGTGTGCAATGCAAAGGAAATATGCAACACTTTTATTAAAAAATGGACTGATACTAACTTTGATACTTAAAAACTCAAAAGTTAAATCTGGCAAATATTCACTGGCAAAGAGAATTGTCTCATGGATATTTTTGGGTCTTAATTTTTTTTATATTTTGGATGACAGGTCTTAAATTCAGTTACATACTTAACCAAATTTCAGACTGTTATTTAATCGCTCAGGTCCAGTCTTGTTCTACTATAAAAAGTCAGCAACTACTTAAATGAAGAATGTTACACACTGCATAATTATTTTCTTTTTTGACAACTTGTGTGGTCCAGGAATAGGCTTGGTTGCTGACTATTCCAGCTAATCTTGGACTCATCTGATTAATGGCGATACCACAATCAGTTAAATATAATTCAAATTTTGCAACCAAGGAAGCACAAACGTTTTTAGTGCCATATATACTCACTTATAACACGAGTCCAACTTCAAACTGCACAGACCCAGAACCGCCTTCACATAATGTGCCAGCACATCTGAGTCTGTGCAGCTGTTAGCAGTAATCAGTAAAACAAATAATATAGACCCTAATCTGCAGGCACATTATACTATGGCAGATCAAGATATTTTTTTGTTTGCAGTCTTACTCAACTTATAAGCAAGTATACATGTTATATGTTCATGCTAGTACAACTAGACAAATGGCCCAACTCACTGCAATTTGCCTGGCTTGACCTTGTATAGACGAACTTTTATCAGAAAACAATGGTGTGGTGACTTTGCACTTAAGGCAATAACTCCTCTAAATGATAATGTGGAATGCTGGAAATCAAGTAATTAAAGATGTCAAATCACACACCAAAACTGGTTGAATTCCAACAAGTCTTGGTCAAGTAATCCAAAATCAGAGAGGACAGGCAATCAGCGGCATTACTTTTCTAAAGGTTAATGTAGTATGCTCAAAATTAAAATCTTTCAAGGTCTAGTAAATATACTTCATGATAAATTTGTTTGAAATCCAACAATTATTAGAAAAGTAATGCTATGAAAATGAAAGTTAACAATACACACAATCTGGGGACATAACTCATGTAAATGTTCTTGTGGATTGCTGAAAAGTAACCTCATTAAGGTTTCATCGATATATGGTAAATTTGATTGAATTCAAACAATCATATGTCAAGTTATGCTGCAGAAAAAAAGCCAGGAGAATGTGCAGCCAGCTGGCATAACTCCTGTAAAATGAGATTGTTGAAAACTTGAAATCTGACTCATTCTAGATATCCTGAATGCAAAGCCACTCACCAACATTGGTTGAAATCCACCAATCCTTGGTGAAGTAATACTGTAAAAACCAAAGTCAGGAAAACGGGCATGATGTCACGGAAATCTGGAAATCAAGCTCACTCAAGGTCTCATCAAAACAAAGCTGCAATATGAAGTGGCACGCCAAACTTTATTAAAATCCAACAAAACTAAGTAAAGTAAAGATGTGGACACCTAAGATGGTTGGAAAACAAGGGGACATAACTCCTGTTATTGATATTATGGAATGCTGAAAATCAAGGCAATCATGGGTCACAACTTCTCCTAGTGATGATACAGAGGGCATGCAATCAAACTCTTTCAAAGTTTAATTAATATCAACCTATGTACCAATTCTGGTGAAGGGTCAAAAATTCCCAGTAAAGTTATGGAAAAATAAATCCATGATTTTAAGGCTGGACTAATTTCTTAATGCAGGTGTCCCAATAATTCTGAAATTATTTTTACATCCCTGGCAGTGAAATATATCCCTTTAATTTTCTTGTCAGGAAAATAATTTGGTAATCATAGCAAATTAATTGGTAAATTATACACTGAAGATCAATCCAAATATGATAGAGACAGAGAGCCTAAATGTGCTAAATCAGCAGAATTACATGATATATACACGTCTCCTTCCAGATATACAATACAGTAGCAGCTTCTTTGTGCTTCTTAATATACAAAATTCTTGATTATATCTTTGCTTTATATATACAACCTCCCATTATAACCATCCTGGAGATCATATTAGTATGCCATGTAAATCAAAATAATACACATACGAGGTCCTATGACACTCAATAGCTGCAAACGTCACACATAATCTTCTACAAGTCATTTGTATAATGTCATCTAAGATTCTTCAAGTTTGAACAACTTCACTAGGAAATCTTTTACATCCTGCATTTCCTGTAAAAAAATAAAGAAATATCAATAATTCATATGCTAACAAATCAATTCAACATATCGAAACATTTAAAATGCTAACAAATCAATTCAACAAAGCAAAAGAATTCATATGCTAACAAATCAACTGAACAAACCAAAACAATTCATGTGCTATAAAAATGGAGAGCATGAAAAACTACTTCCTTCTGGCTATAATATAGCATAATAATAATAATAAGTTCATACAAAGTAACCACTGCACCAGCACAGAAATAAAGCAGCACTCACCTCCTACCACCATCACCACACACACACTTAAGTGCCCTTCCAACCCCTACTCTCTGCCTCTCACCAGCTGACTTAACCAATTCCATAAAATTGTTTTTAAAAAAAATTCAATTATTTTTGTTTTATATATATATATATATATATATATATATATATATATATATATATATATATATATATATATATATATATATATTCCGTTTAATTTTCAATTTATTTAATGTAGGAGACATATGTAAATGTTCTTATGTCTGTAGCTACCTCCAAAAAGATTAAGTTCAAAATTTCACCTCTGGCATCAGTAAAAAGTGTCCCTTCCCTACTTAAGGTGGCGCAATTGTTTTCTCTGTCGAGTACTAGTAACTAGAATACAAACTGAAAGAAATGCAGTGTATCATGTTGTTTTTGTTGTTGTAGGGTTTAATGCCATTTTTCAGCACAGGACAGGCTATACATGTCAGCCAGTATAACTGGTGCAGGAAGAACCCTGGAAAACCTCGGGAAGAACCACCGACCCATGAGAAGCTACAGCAAGCTTTCTCATGTACCCACGTTAGCCAGCCCGAGACTCGAAGACACACAGACATAGGTGAGATGGCATTGATGCAGAATGGTGAGTGCTTTAGACCACTCGGCCAGTAGTGTATCATGAGTGTAGAGTGTAATGTTATGTATCATGAGTAATGTTATGTATTGTGAGTGTAATGTTATGTATCATGAGTAATGTACTATGTATCATGAGTGTAATGCTATGTACCATAAGTGTAATGTCATGTATCATTAGTGTAGAGTATCCAACAAGAGATATGCTATGGTGTATTAAATCAACACCTGAAGCAATTCAACTTGAATTCACAACTAACAAGGGCTCTAAGTTTACCAAAATTTCTAAACTTGTACATTTTTTACAATAACTAAATAATGCTGATTAATTTAAATGATTTTTCAGAAACTCAACCTTTTACCCTATTTATCTGTTAGACTTACTTAAAAACTAAAAGCTTAAATATTATACATCCTGTAAATTTGAGATCATTTCATTTGCTGTACATCTTTCACAACTTATGACAGACTTCAGTTTTTAAGACATGTCTTTGTTGAATATAGGATAGTTTCCATAGAACATCTCTAGGATTGTCATATTGTTTCCACCTGCTACATATATGCATAGCTGCCAACCTTCCAGGCTCGCATTTAGTGAAAATAGGGATAAAAAGTAGTGAATTTGGACATGAATTAGTGAAAAATACTATGACAATAACTCCATCCATTCTGACCGTCAATACTACACTATATCAAGATTGCAATATAAAACTAAAACACTACATATACGCAGAAATATATCTGCATTTCTATTTATTATGGTATTCATAAACTTCATTTGTTCTTGTGGTTATTTATCAAGACATGATACTGTGGCAGACTTGAACTTCCTCAACTGCTTGATCATAAATTTGTTTTCTAAACAGTTCAGACTTCTTGCCTGCTAGTTTGATCTTGGTGACTAAAATTGCTGACAAATTTTCTGCAGCTAAGGAGGCTCTAAAGTCTGTCTTATTTTTCCTCACTAGAGAAAATGTTCTTTCACTGTCACTGTTGCTGAAAGGAATGCACAAGAGCTGCAGCACTTTTGGTATTTTGACAGGAAAATTTGGAAGCGATTTTCGAGTCCGGGAACATTTGTCAGAACAATTGTTTAGCATGGTCTCCAGCTGATAAAGGTAGATTGTGTTCAACAAGAAAACTCACAAATAATGCTTCAGCACTGGTAGCTTGCAGGTCTTCAACCAATGGCTTAAAATATTCCAGAGCTGAAATGTGCGAATTCTTAATTGTCCAAACTTCTACGTGTTTTTTGCAACCGATGTGCTTCCTCACATCATAACTGCCACCAGGCCCAATACTAAAATTTATGGCACACTGTGTGCAAAAAGCATGATGTATATCAATGTTTAATGGCAGGATGCACGGCCAAGTTTTGATATATTCAAAATTAAACTTCACTTTTTGATCAATACATTTCTTTTTCCTTGGTGGTGAAGACATTTTCAAGATCTTACATGCGATGCCGAACTGTAACTCAAATCAGTGTTGGTGAAGCATGCGCAGAGAAAATTCCGGTTAGGCCCCAGTTTCTCTCAAAAGCATTTGTAAAACTATTCTTATACATATAGATTAAAATAGGCTAAAATGCTTGCTACTAGGCCATCTGTACTAATCTGCTGTTGTTCTACTAATATCGCAACCAGCAGTACCGGACCATTTCGGCAACTGCCAATATCACAACTAGCGCTTAACGGGAAATCGGTTATTGTATTAAAGATTTAAAATAATTGAGAATTGGAGAATTTTTGGCTTGCTGCGTGAATCCGTGAATCACTGAAAAAGTCGTGAAATTCACGCCAAATTCATAAGGGTTGGCAGCTATGTATATGTTCATAATATAATAATCATAAACAGAAGCAGACATACTGCCAGGACATGTGCATGGGATGTTTTTGTAGGATCTACAATGACAAAGAACGTATACAGGGGTTATCAAACTTGAAATGGCATTTCTTTAAAAATAAAAATGTTCCTAATTAAAGGTTCTGTTAATAAACATGAATGCTGTGGTTTAAGGACATTTTTATCAGCATTATTAGTAAATCAACCTGTAATACTGTGTAATGTGCACTGTAACTAAGTCTCATTAACTTCATCATATGACAAGAATGTGTTCCACTGTCTAAAATTGAAAGCAAGTTTTCTAAGTAACTTGGAAAATGCATGTAATGGAACTCAGAAGGTAACCAGATCAGTGCTTCTACAATATATGCCTCCACTGCAGATAAATGTCTTCATCAAGAAAGTTTAACAACTTGATAAATCTTGCAATACTCATTTTCATGATACAAAAATCTATCCATATATATATATATATATATATATATATATATATATACACACACACACATGCTCATAATTGTATTCAAATCGAATCTGCAAAGGATAGGTCAAGCAATGTTTGCAAACTCATGCTAATAAGCCCAAGGAAAGCACCAAAACAAAAATAAAAACCCAAAACATTAAAACACTGAAAATCAGATCAGGTTCTCTACATATATACCAAAACAAGCTTACCAAATTTCATCAGCACAGGTAAATTAGTTTTTGTGTAATTGTGCTAACAATCTCCCTGGGGCAAACTAATTACCCAACAGGACCCATCAACATGACCTTGAACCCCTTCATTCAAAGAGCATAAAGTGTTGTTGTCTTGTAATCCTTAAATACCAATATATGGTTCTGATAACTGCTAATATACTAAGTCTCAATCCTAAAAATCAACAAAAGAGGGGGACAAACATTGGTTAAAATATTCAAAAAACTTTATTTTCAACATTAAAAAAAGTTTTCTCAGAAGAAAGTCAATAAGGGTTCTGTGTGATACAGACCTGCCAACCCTGACGAGTCCATCTCAGTAAGGCAGATTTTTTCCGTAAGATTGACCAGTTTTCAGTAAGGTGTAACAAAATATCAATGACTGCTATTGTAAAGCTGGAAAACATAATTAAAAGTTTGACGCAGTGACGATAAACATTATGTTCAGCTGAAAATGTTGCAAAGTATGTGTAGGCTTTATTTATCACTAGTACAATTGCACAAACTTAAGTTCCAAACCCTATGCAACTCAATGGGTTGTTACTATCTCTCAGCTTGATGTAATTCTTGGAATTTCTTTTTCCATTTCACATGACGATGGAAATCATATCTCCCGCAACAAAACATACTCAAATTGGCACGTGTTGTCCAATAAATGTAATTGTGTCCTTTCCAGCTTTTAATCACAAGAATCTTAATACTCCTTGTTATTCTTCTGTGTTGATTATCAAGACTTTTCTAGAAACTTATTTTCCCATTCATCTTTAACATGTATCTCTTTATAGACTCCATTTTTAAAAAAAATTATATAATCAACAGTTTGATCATGCAGATGCTTCGCATGAATAAATAGGTACAGTTTAAAGCGTCTGGGGTGCTGCTGTAAACAGTCTGGTTCCCTGAGTAATTTCACTAATTCTAATTTGAACCCGGATCCAAATCAAACACGGATGAACCAATTATCCAGATTTTTCTGCAACGATCATTTTTCCATAGTTTTTGTTTGTATCACGTAATTTCATATTTTAAGGGTAATTTTCGTAAGACTTACGGCAAAATCGTAAGAGTTGGCAGGTCTGGTAATACAATGTCTACACCAGTGAATGAACTATACTTTATTTTATGTGAACTAAAAATATCCTGAAAAAACTACAATTCATCATCTTATTATTGACGACAATAAGGCCATCACTTAAATGCTTTGTGTATAACATACACTATTGCTTTAAGTACCACAATCACTGTTACGGCTGCCCTGCTGTTTGCCACAAAGATACACCATATAATGACCTTCATCTGGACCTATCAGGAGACACACGTTTTGTCTGCTTGTCTGAATAAAGGATCTGTAAATGATCTCTATTACAGATTTTAATTGATGGAATATATTGTGCAAGTCAGCAAACAATCTGAAAAATCAGCTATGTTTCCCAATCTGCAAACTCGGGCAGGACTATATTACCTCTGGTGATGAACTGTGCATCATGTTATATGTCTTGAATTCATGTCTGTTGGAAAGTCCCTTAGCAAGCATGGCCGTCATCTCTCCCCATTTGCAAGGCACTAGAGGGTCTTGTTTCCCATGGCATTGGAGAATAGGAATATTCTTATTTCCCTTCACTACCTGCAATGTATAACAAACAAGTTTTACACTGAACCAGCTGGGATCAAAGATACCAAAACAGATTAGATAAGCTAATCTTGTTATTTACAATCTGCAACCTAAGTTCCAATTGTTTAGCAATCAATTTTTACCAGAATAATGGACTTTATTTGTGTTACATGTATTCTGTTGCCAAGGGTGAATGCTGTGGGGAGATCTAACATACAATATATATACTCACCACAAGTTGAGTCAAACTGCAAACAAACATCGATCCTGATCTACCATATCATAATCCACCTGCAGATCAAGGTCTATTCTGTTTGTTCTAATGATTACTCCTAACAAAGTGCACTGACCCATATCTGCCCGTGCATAATCTGATACCTGATCTAGGTCAATGCAGTTTGCAGTTGGACTTGGTATATCTATGCCAAAATGCTATGAAGTCATGGAACCTGAAGTGGAAACAATGGTACTTTAACACAATTTTTATCTCTTTAGTCTCAGACTGGATTAGAAGATCCAACATGTGGTGCAACTTTTATTTTGAAGTTAAACTTTTATTGATTTGCTTTCCTGAAGCATGTACGTGAGGAATTATACCATTCAGCCACATATGAAGAAAAAGAAATACAGAACAAAGGTTTTAAAAAGAAGTGTCCGATTTGGTCCTTTGCTTTTTTCTTTTCATTTTGGGGCCGCTGATAGAAGCCTAGGCCTCTATCTCCCATGATTTGGCAAGCATACGAAATACAGAAATGCACAACCCATGGATGACTAATCCATGAACATAGTTAAATCATATACACATTCTTTAGGTTGTATATTGCTACTAGACAACCTGCAGTGCTAAACTGATTGATACTCACCAGGCAATCTGCTCTGCAATTACAACTGAGGCAGATTTATCAAAACGGCCAAATCTTATTTACTTTTGTTGTTTGTGAATCCACAACTGCAAGATTTCTTATCTGTGCTGGGAGCGCTCTTCCCTTTTCCATTAGTATTTTTCCATTTCCGCCAGTACTATCTCGAAATCAGCCATGCTAATTATTTCATCCTCCATAGCCACTGAATAGTTTACTATTCATGCTGAGACTGCTTTATGCCACCACAAGCAGCTCTGAATAGACATGTATATGTAAATGTAATCAAATCAAAAATTATTTGCTAGTACCACCAAGACAATGGTTTTTATCTATATAGCAATATATCAATAATAATTCCAACTGATGCACTTACGTCTGAACTAGGTCTGTCTGTCATGCAATTTCTTCATGTACATAATGTCTTACTGCAATGTTAGCTTATCAAAAAAATTTATAAATGCAAAAAAGCCCACCAGCATCTCTGATTCCCCCATATTCAGTCGTATCTGGCAGGTTCTTTGTGACAGCACCTTTCAACTTGTCAATATCCTGAATGTCAACATTAGACCTATGCAGTTTACCAGTTTGATCTTCAAAAATCACAAGAGTACCTGAGACAACAACAACACAACTAGTAAACTCCAGCTTTGGAGGTAAATCTACTCAAATTCACATCAGCACCAAATTGTCGAGCTGAGTAATGTTCATAAATGTTAATAGACATATGTATAATATTAAAATACTTTAAATGTGAAATCAATAAGTGCTTGCAGTGTTGGCGAACACTCAAGTACAAGTAATGCTTCAACAAGATAACTGTATATGGGACCATCCAACCAAGTTTGTACTGGTACAGTCAAATAGAACAGTGGTTATCATCCATGCATTGTTAAATAATTAACAACTTCAGCTGATGGTGCAAGTTGTATAAAGCAAAATACAAACGATATTGAGATGTCACCAAGTATGACACCCAATCAGTGCCAGGTCCTGCTGTCAAATCTATGTTGACAATACTGGTTTTGCTTGTGCATGGAATCATCAATGTAAGTTCATTTCATGTAAAGACACCATGAAAATATTTGATTATTTTGCCATTGCAAAAAACTCAAGACTGGTCTGGATGGGTCAAATGTGTGATCTTCCACAACCAGTTAACCAAAGACTGTTGTTGTTGTTGTTGTGGGGTATAACGCCATTTTTCAGCAAACAATAGGCTATACATGGCGGACAGTATTAATGGTGGAGGAAGAACCTGATAACCAAAGATTGTCCAATAGTATTTGATGACTTGTTCCTGGTAACCAAAGGCCTCTTCCTTTTTTATGCATCCTCCAACAGCCTTTTTCAGCATCATCCCAGATGCAGTTCCGACAGCTCCTGACACTGCAGTTTTTGCAATAGCTGGAGTGAATGCTGCCAACAGTTCTAGAATTACTGCAAGGAATAGAAATATTCACCAGTCTTTTGCATTTGAGTCCCCTCTGACGTGACTAATTTTAATGTCACTAACATACTGTTTCATTCGGCCACACTGAGCCAAGAGGGCTGTGTTTGGGTCAACCACACATGGACATTTCTAGTCCGTTTTGCTAAAGAAAGTTGTAGTGTGACCCCATACTTGTTTTTTTACTGTGTATTTTTATCTTAACAAGTTGATTACGCTAAGGCAGACCTTTACTTCATGGTAGGACATTACTTGTATAAGCAACACATTCAATTATGAATTTTCCACAGGTGCCTCAATGACCCTCATTTGTCGACCAGCACTCTCCAGCAACAGTCTTGTCAGAAAACATCAGAGCAAAACATCTGCAATTAGGACTAGCGGAAGCTACACGTGCATGAAAATACATATTTAAACAACTCCAGATGTTTCAATGAAAAGTAATAAATTGGAAACAATGTAGGAAACTCTTGTTGAGAAATCTGAAGACCTGTGATAATGTTTCATGCCAGTCCATGTATGACCAGAGATTATGATACGGACATGCAATATGAGGAGTTTATGCTGCACAGTCAAGTGTGTGTGTGTGATTTGGATTTTTAACGTAGCTTTAACAATTTTTTCAGTCATATTGCTACGATGTCTGCAGTGTGGCAGTTTATAGTGATGTCTAGCACTGGGGCATCATGCCGCAGACATGTAGCATGATGTCCCACCCAGTCACATTATCCTGACACCAAGCCAACCAGTCCTAACACTAACATCTTAATGCTGAGCGCCAAGCGAGGCAGCTGTTAGTACTATTTTTTATAAGTCTTTGATATGACTCAGCCAGGGATTAAACCACAACCTCCCGCATCTAAGGTGGACGCTCTTACCACTAGGCCACCGGAGCGGTTGCTGCACAGTCAAGCTAAATTCCCTGATCTTTCAAATGCACTGAAACTTCATTCACTCCTAAGGTACCAAATATCAGCTAACTATGCTCTTGACTTTTATCTTGATTTACATTTTGAAACAAAACACATTTTCATGCTTGAAGGACATGTTAGGTACATTTTGGCCAGTAAAATGTCCTGCAATTCGGGTTGGTGGGTGTGCATCTGTGGTATGTGCGAGAAACAACAGTCCTGACATAGTTACTGACTGAATAAATGATACCAAACCTGATTCTGTGATGGGGATAACACAAGCATCATCAAAGTCAGAGTTGACAATTCAATTTTACCAGCAACACATCCTGCATGCCAAGTCACATTATTGGTGGTGTTAATGTGTGTTAAGCTCAAAAAAAAACTTGCATGCATCTCTACAAAACCCAAATATGTAACTGAGGGGAAAGGCACAAGAAAACTTGAATGAAGCACCAATGAGTTGTGATCAAGACTCTCCAAATCCAAGGTTAAAATTTGGGTTGGGGTCTGTCACCAGTACAGTAAGCAGCAGCAAGCAGCTCAAAAGAATCATGATCAACAACCAGGGTTGGGGGGGCCCCCAAAAGGCCGAGTGGTTTAAAGCACTCACCATTCCGGATCTCTGCCATCTCACCTCTGTCTGCATGGGCTCGAGTCTCAGACTTGGCTAATGCAGGTATATGAGAAAGCCTGCCTGTTAGTTCTCATGGGTCGGTGGTTCTTCCCGGGGTTTTCCAGGGTTCTTCCTCTACCATTTATACTGGCTGCCATGTATAGCCTATCTTGTGTGTTAAACCCTACAACAACAACAACAACAACCAGTGTTGTGTAAGGTCTATGATCTGTATTATTAGTTGCATCTTTAACAAACATCACTATTGGGACAGCTGTTTTCATGTAATCATTGCATTATCTGGTCAGTCCATGAACTGATGTGGCTACATCCACAATGTGAAGAATTTATTTGATTTCCTTTCAATTGATGGAATAATGTGCACTGTTAAACAACGCCATGATTCCAGTGTTAACATTCATCATGACCAAGCTATTGTGGAATGATTTAAGCACACACCAGCAAAACCGTTATTCAAATACAAGTATGCACAACAATTATTAAAGAGGCCACAAACCACAGAGTGGTCTCAGATCACTGTGCGATTGCACAAATGGAGAGCATGACTTCCATTAGTCACAGCAGCACTAAACAAAGTCACACACAACTGAGTACTATTTCGCAAAAGACAGTCACATTTACTCAGAAAATAGTCTCACAGCCAGCACCGTTACAACTTCTCTGACACAAGTTTGTTCGGTATCTGAATGCACCAGGAGAATTAGAAGGTGGACAAAACATCATGCTACAGACCCAGTATCATCTGTTGATATGTTTACGATTTTGGAACAGATTGTCACTCCAAGACAACTTATATGTTACCATTTGGGACCATCTCCCGGCGGACAAGTCATTCCAGCAAATACAGAACTGCCACAAAAATTTGTTTTAACACACTGATGCACTAGTGGATGTGTCAGCCACAACAGCATGAAGGCCTGTTCTTTCTGGTATCAATAGCAAATGTCGCCAACGGAGAGATCAAAGATGGAAAAGTTAAATTCCAAGCTACCAACAGCCCAAAGTAACTCAAATGACCCAACACTGAGTATTACACCAGCTCGAGTACAACCAGACTTTGTGCACTGTATGCAATAACATCAAATGTCTTTGAGCAACTGTAAATTATTAATGTTTTGATACAATCTGCCCCAGTTGTAATCGCACAGCAATTAGCCTGGGGACTATCGATCGATTCAGTATGGCAGGCTATCTAGTAGCTGTATATGGCCTAGAGAATGTGTACATGTTTTAACTATGTTTGTGGTTTAATTATCTGTGGAGTGTGCATTACTGTATTTCACTTCCTTGCCAAATCATTAAGAATAGAGGCTGCGGCTTGTATCAGTGGCTCCAAAAGGCAAAAGGCCCAATCTGACATTACTTAATATAAAATATCCATGATACGGTCCCCTTGTTTTATTGTATTTACTTTCACCAGGGTAAAGAGAAAACTGGAATACAAGTCACTACTTTTATGATAGAGTAAGCTTTTTATAGCTCAAGTAAATTTTTGAATAACACTTTAACTGTGCAAGAATAAATATGTTTTATAACAAGGACGCAAACTTTAATGCCTTCACAACTGGCATAATATTCAAAACCAAGCTGGGAAGAAGACACTTTAAAGAAGGTTCAGATCTATCTTATAAAGTAAAATAAATCAAGTCATTCAAATGTTCATATATTTACATAATATATTAAAACACTTTATCTTGGTTCAATACAAAATGTACAATGTAAGTATCAGGTGAGTTGTTAATGGTTCAATTATTGCCCCACCAAAGTCGGTACAGTCATCAATATTCACACTCCACCAAAATTTATGTTGGGTGCCAGATGGTTCTGTCAGATATTTCACATACAGATATCCATATTTATCAAATATACACGTAAGTGGTACGTATCACAAACTTTGCTTCAGAGATGGAAGCGTGAATAACTGATGGAGGGAAAAACAGACAAATGGACAAAACTATTAAAAATACTGAGAATAAAAAATTTTAGACAGAAAAATAACATCCACAAGTCTAATATGTGCACCAAGCTACAAAGAGATATCTTCAGTTGTTTTGGAGTTATCCTCCGGAAATAAAATGTGAATGAATGAGAATGTATGAACTGACAAGAAATATTCAAACTACTGAGAAAGAAGAATTGTTAATAACAAAATGTACATCTATACAACCATTCTAATAAGTTTACTAAAATTGCATCATCGATGAAATTGGAGTTTTGCCAGAGAAAATAAAGTATAAATGGCCCGTTGGACAAAAATAAAAATTACTGAAAATGAGGAATTGTGAATAGGAAAAGGCTTATCCAAATCACTAGTCTTGTATTTGTACCAAGTTTCACAGAAATATTGACAATGTTTGGAGTAATGCTCTGCAAAAAAGTGTAAATGATGAATGGATGAACTGACGAAAATGTTAAAAATATCACAATTTAAGAACTGTGAATAGCAAAGGGTAGATCTACACCACTAGAAAAATTGTTCATCAAGTGGAACCAAAGTCAGGAGGACAAGAAACTTTGGGGGTGGAGGTGGAAAAATTGGAGGGTCATAACTCTTCGAAGTAAGTTTCAAACCAGAAAAAGCACACAAGTCTAGGATTTGTCTAGCTGGTTAATACAATGATTTGCTGTAGTGAAGCTGCAATGTTGATAAAAAAATGTAATAAGGTGAAACCTTTAAAGGGCACATTTACAAGTAATAAGCAATTCACCTCCTAAATGGCATCATTATGTGCAAGGGTTTCAAAGCTATCATGAGAAGATACCAGGTTAATTGTCAAGGTCCATAACTCTATCCAAAATAGAGCTAACAAGAGAAACCCCATAAAAGGTACATATCTGGTAAGAGACAATGTACACAACACAAATTACATCAGAATATATTGAATGGTTCCTAAGCAAAGCTTTTTACAAGGATCAGCTGTACTGGACATGCAAAACTGATGGGAAAAGGACCACAACCACTCAAACTGTTGTTGTTGTTGTCGGGTTTAACGCCATTTTTCAGCACATGATAGGCTATGCGTGGCAGCCAGTATTAATGGTGGAGGAAGAACCCTGGAAAACCCCGGGAAGAACCACCGACCCACGACCACTCTAATTGAAATGAACAACAAACCCATAAAAGGTAAAAGGCATGTAATAGGCAATTTAACTATCAAATGGTATCCAAATAGGTGTAAGGGTTGCATAGCTATGCTGGTTACAAGAAGTGTGAATAGATGGACAGACAGATTGATAGACATAAGGAAAAAGTGATTACTATAGGCCTCCCAAGGTTCAATGTTGGGCCCTAATAATTTGATCAAAATTACATCAATATAAACATTTGATTAAATTTTGTCATTTGTGTTAAGCACATCTGATATCTAAATGATGTAAATGAAATCATTTTAGTGGCATACCAAAAATTTAGGGATTTCAAGGTTACTACAAATCAAAAATATAATGACCCAAGGAAAATTTAACCTTCTAGTGGAACAAGTAGATCCCTTTGGCAAGTACTGATGAAAAATACCACAAAAATGTGTACCAACAAAGCAATCTAAATTTGCAGGAGATATGGCAACTATATGAAGCTACTGACCCCTGGAAATTTGCTATGTAGAGGCATCCATGTACTCAAGGCAATTATCCCTGCAAGTGGTTTCTCCTGTGTGAATGCTGTGTATAGGGCTACAGCACCCCCTTGTGAAAATCCACCTACTACAATGCGCTCAGAGGCAATTCCTTGCTGGATTTCTTCATCTATTAAATTCTTTACTGAAAAGGAAAAATATTTTGTACAAAGTAAATCATTTACATCAAGATCAAGGACAAAATTTCCTTTCCAAACATATTAACTAATCCAGGTAAATGGGTAAATATATAATTGAATTAAATAAAATAACAATAACAAGACTTTGGAAACCATGTTGAGCAATAATAAAATGTTCAATCTTCTACTGTGGTGGCTCTATTGAATGTAAGTAACATTAGCACCATTTTCATTTTCAACCAACTTGATATGATAAGAAGCCTTTAGGTGAAAACCATGTCAAGATGACCATCTATTCAGGAGGAGGAGCAAATAAAATTTTCAAGTTGGCCATCATGGTGGCCAAACTGAATGTAGCAATGGCACCAAGTCTCTTGGTGAAAACTCCATGTCAATATGACTTGGTGAAATCTCCATGTCAATATGACTTGGTAAAAACTCCATATCAATAAGACTATCATTCTGGAATAATAGCAATACAATTTTCAAGATGTCCACCATGGTGGCTATATTGGATGTCAGACCATTATCATTTGCATTTAGGACCAACTACACATCCATAAGACATTATGTTGTGAAAACTCCATGTTGATATGGCTCCTTTTGGGAGGTGTAGAGATAACAAGATCTTCAGTAATGGCAATATAAGATTTTTGGACTGGCTCAATTTAAATCTATTCTGCCCTGAGAAATGGTGTTAAACCCAAATAACAACAAAATCGTTTTAATTTGCGACCAACTAAACATCAAAGTCTTTATGCAAAATAAAATATGTTGATATAACTTCCAGTTCAGAGCAGACTTTCAAACTTGCTACCATGCTGGCCATACTGAAATCAGATTGTCTATCTCCTTGAGAATAAACTAGAGACCATAAGGTGTCTTTAAGTGAAAATCTGTAGCCATCTGTTCAGGAAGAATAGTGATAAGATTTTCAAAATGGCCAATGTGGCAACCAAACTGGATGTTTGAGTGGCAGCATTTTAATTTAGGACCAATTAGACCTCCAGATGAATGTGTTCGTAAAGTCTCTTTGCTTTTCTCCAAGTAGTTTAGGAGCAGTAGCAAGAAAAGACTTGTGCTAATGGATGATGGACATCAGACAATGGATAAATGATGGACAATGGACAATAGACTATCCCAGACTCTTCTTAGTTTATGACCAGTAAAGCTAACTAAAGGTTAACATTCATTACATTAAATACTTACAAAATCATGTCCTGTATTCAAGAATCTCCTCAGTTTCAGTGCACATACTATGACACCATTTCTTTTAAATACATTATAACTGTCAAATATGCACAAATTACACTATCTACATTTACTTTATGAGTTACCTCACATTCTGCAGAAGGACAAAAAAAAAAAGAAACTTAAAAGGAACCTAATGATTTTAAAATAGTGAGAGAATAAACAAGAACCCATAAAAGCATTGCTGTACAATGTGTGACCTTGACACCATGGTCAAAAGAGGCGAGTGAATACATCAAAGATTGAATTGTCTTTACTTTAAAAGATTCATCCAATGTATAAACAATATCTATTATAAGGTGTAGGAAATATAAGCAAATGAAATATAACTGAAGCAAATCCTTAACACAAACAGACCGTAACACCAAAACAATAGTCACAAAATGATTCATTCCAAATTATCTAAATCCCAAGGAAATCCTTCAAGGGGTTTAGAAAATTTAAGCCAATAAAAATACTTTAACCAAACCTTGGCATACATTTTCGCTGAATGTACTCTTGATCTCAAGGTAAAAGGACTAAGCAAACATCTTCCTCAATTAGAGGTTTCTATCACTGTGACAACAACCCAATATAAATGGGGTGAGCACACTCTTTCTAAAATGATCTTTCCTAACTTTATAATGTATGATGATAATATATCAAGGAGTTTATAAAATATATGAAATTTAAAAAAAATTGTACATTTAATTTGTATCATGTGTTTGAATTTTCTCCATTATCGAAGGCAGAGGACTGGATAACTGACATTTGTCATTTTTACTAAGAAATAAAAAAAAATTCTATTATTTTACTTGTTATATGAATGTCCAACCCACCTCTTCTCAACTGGAATGTTGCAGGTCAAAATTCTGAAAATATACTCCTTCTTCCTACTGTGTACTGGGAAATGGCTGAAATTCTGCCCAACCCCGACCCACCAGACTAAAAAGTTCCCTGGAGTTCAATGCAGGTCAAGCTGTCAAAAAGGTCAAATTTACACTTATCGCAAGAAGAATGATAAGTTCAAACCCTGCCACCACAACCTATAGCAACAAATGAGAAAAGAAAAATAATGCCTGGTGGCTACACTGAGTGGATGATGCTGCAAAAGATACAGCAGCCAACAAGTACCTACATAAATTAGAAGCATTAAGAATCCCCTCTTCATCTTCTGGGCCTTGCGGGGATAGATCTAAAATGTCAAACCTGAAAAGGAGAATACACATAATTTATGTAACATCATTTTGGTACATTTTCAGATGAAAATGAGTATCACAGTCCTCTACGACATTTCCATGAAATTACATATTACATAAAATCAAATACATGGAAACCCCTCAAAACCAAAAGCTCAGTATATTGGAATCCCCTCAAGACCGAATCTTTTATTTTAGTCTCAGATATTTCCTTATTTAAAGTCATCACTTTTTCCCCAGTAAAATGAAACTCCTCAACTCTGAATACCAAAGAAAATTTTGATCCTGAATGTCAATTTTACACTTAAAAATATCCACCTCTGCTGAAACTTGGAAATATATTTAGCTACTAAATTCCTGACACAGTAACCAGGCACATTGCCTCACTTCTGACGCTTTACCAATGGATACCGACTAAGCAGTATTTAAAAAGTCGGATTCATTCAAATGAATTCAATCAAGAAAAATCGTAATATTCCTGTATTTAAGTAGCCATCAGTATCTTTTATCTTTACTCACAACAGTGATGTTCTGCATGTTGTGCTATGGGTAAGAAATTAAAACCACTTGTCAGGGTTCCACAAATTTTCCAAAACGTTTACAAGGCCATTTCTCAAAACTCAAAGAACCACAACCTCTATGAAATGAAATAATTTATGGATCATAAGTGTCATGTTCAAAACAATTTTTAATCTGTGCTAAATGAAATTAGCAGTAAACAATTTTTTAACTCCCCTATCAGACATTCCATGTCTTATTTTAAAAATTACAAAACTTTACCAGTATTTGACAAAGTGATTTCAATTGTGAGGGGTTTCACTGTGCTACAATGGCATTCTAGTAAACTTACCTATCATTAAAATCAGATATACTTGACATTTCAATTATGTTGCTCATTAGAATCAACGACAAATTCTGCACTCATTCATAACAGCACACCATAACATGACACCTCTTGAGGAAAAAATAGATTTTTTTTGCAGTGTAGATAATATAAAGTAAAGTAACATTCTTCCCAAAACTAACTACTAATGCTATTTGTTTCAACAACATGGGTTTAAGTTTGAAGGTTTAACAAAAAAGAAAAAGTACCAATTCAAAATAAAGTTGAATTACATTTACATTCTAACAAAACAAAAGACCAATAGTTATAATTTACATCAAAACAATGTGTCCATATATTGATGACCCTGCTAATATGCACTGCAACAGGGGTCTCAAACTAAGGGCATTTTTGATGGCCCAATGGCTACACCACCTTTGTTATCTCTCAAGAAACCTTGTGAAGCTACCATTTTGTGGGCCACAAGAAACAGTTTAGCAGCCGCATGCAGCCCACTAGCCATGAATTTGAGACCCCTGCACTATAAGGTCAAAGTCTGAAGTCAAACAGGAGCCATAACTTTGTTAAATTTTGTTGGAAAAACGCAACTAGTGATCATACCAAAATCATCTTGGTGTAAAGCCATAAAATGAATTTTATTTCAATCCATGAAGACCTTCAAATGCTATTAAGCAGAAACAAACTGAAAAATCGATGAGATGTCATGGATGGGCAGACTTTAGTGATACTACATGGTATGTACCCTCCACAGAGATGACAGGGGCATAACCAGGATCAGAAGAAAACCTAATTTACTCACAATGGATTTATAATCATGGTATGTACCCTCCACAGATACAACAGGGACATAACCAGGATCAGAAGAAAACCTAATTTACTCACAACGGATTTATAATCATGGTATGTACCCTCCACAGATACAACAGAGGCATAACTAGGATCAGAAGAAAACCTAATTTACTCACAATGGATTTATAATCATGGTATGTACCCTCCACAGATACAACAGATTTATAATCACTTTGCCAAGATACAATTTTATCCAGTGTAAGAATTAAATAAAACATGGATGACAAAACTAACTGATGCATTTAAACATACAGTACTTCTCCTATGGTACATCCATGTGGACAATATGTACTGTTTAAAATTGGCTCATCATAGAAGAAGCATGTCAACAATATGTATTTTTTAAAATGGGACATCCCTAGAAGAAAGCTTATTTTCATAAATATTTCCAAAAAATTTGTAAAAATTGGGGGATGGGATGAGCACAGGGAAAGCTAGAGCTAGTAGTGATATGTGCATCACAAAGGGCCCCACTTGCTACAATTGGCTTGATGAGGGCCTTCAAGAGAAAGATTATGCGGAAACAAATGGGGACACACACATTCAACAATAATAAACCATAACTCTACAAACTAATTATTTAAAATGCTGGCA
This sequence comes from Sinohyriopsis cumingii, assembly GCA_028554795.2. Taxonomy (NCBI): domain Eukaryota; kingdom Metazoa; phylum Mollusca; class Bivalvia; order Unionida; family Unionidae; genus Sinohyriopsis; species Sinohyriopsis cumingii. Next base: position 68,946,517 of record CM068824.1, read on the forward strand.
TTCAAACTCATGCGATAATTCATCAATACCAAAAGTGTACATTAAAATCATTTGAAATCTAGTGATTCCTGTAATTGGTGGCTATATAAACCCAAGTTTTTAAAAAAAATGGGCAATCACGGCGCTAATTAATAACACTGTATCTTGAAAATTATTTTCATAAAAAACAGACATCTTCGATCTCATCAGTATAAAAATGCAGAATAAATTTGATTCAAATCCACTAATCCAAAGTAATGTTGAGCTCTGGAAACCAAAGAGCAGGAACATGATATATCAGGCACCATAACTCTTCTAAACCAGGGGCCCCGAGTGGCCGAGTGGTCTAAAGCGCTCTTCATTACGGATCACTGCCATCTCACCTCTGTCTGCGGCGGTTCGAGTCTAAGATTCAGCCAATGTGGGCATGTGAGAAAGCCTGCCAGTAGCTTCTCGTGGGTCGGTGGTTCCTTCCGGGGTTTTCCGGGTTCTTCCTCCACCATTAATACTGGCCGCCATGTATAGCCTATCGTGCTGAAAAATGGCGTTAAACCCCACAACAACAATCTTCTAAACCAAGCCGAAGAAAGCTGGGAATCCAATTCCTACAAGGTTGTTGTTGTTGTGGGGTTTAACACCATTTTTCAGCATAAGATAGACTATACATGGTGACCAGTATTAATGGTGGGGGAAGAACCCTAGAAAGAACCACTGACCCACAAGAAGCTACTGGCATGCCTTCTCACATACCCACATAGGCCAAACCCTAAGACTCGAACCCAATCAGACAGAGTTGAGAAGGTAGAAATCTTAAACGGTGAGCACTTTAGACCACTTAGCCACTCAGGGCCCCAAATTCCTACAAGGTACATGCCTTGTTAATATAAAGCTGTATACCAAAACTGGCACAAATCCTCTAGATGATAACCTGCAATTCTGAAAATCAAATTCCTTCAATTTCTCAACAATGCATAGTACAAGAAAGAAAGATGGGCAATCAGAAGACCTTAGCCTAGGATCTTCCAAAGAGAAAAACTATGGTGAACCTGAGAAAGCACATCTGCCCCATGTTAAATAGTCTTCTCTGCAGATAACATTTCTGTGCAGGAACCACTTATCTTCTTACAAAATGACATGACCTTTTAATCCCAAATCAATAGGTTTCTTCCTTACTGCAAGTGCAAGAATTCCACAGTTTGGTTTAGGATTTAATGTACAACTAATGCTACTGTACGGAAACCATTTATTTTCTTTTGGTCTGTTACCCTGACCTTTGATCTCAAAATAAAAAGAATTATTCCTTACCCAAATTTTTAGATATCCACAAAGTTTTGTCCACACAGTGATAAAGAATAATGTTATTACATGGAAACTATTATCATTTCAGTCAGCATTCTTGACCTTTGACCTTTAGACCAATTAATCAAAGGGATACAAGTCGTCTGTGAAGTGTCAAATTTTGAATTGTATTGAACTTTTAAAGTTGAATGCATTGAACATCCAAATTTTATCGCATTTTAAGCCAGAAAAGTCTTGGCGAAGGGTCACTTCAACCTTTCTTCTTTTCTCCCCGTGTCAGTGTTAAAACTTGAAAGGCTAAATTTTATGGCTGAATGAGATTTGACCAGGGGCATTGCTATGCTGTCCTGAGAATGTAAACATTTGAGCTACCAACCACAACCGCTTGATAGGAACCCATGTCAAATTATCATTTTTCAAAGGGAAAATGATATGCCGTTAAACAAGAAATGGAATAGGTAGCTGTCTTGTAAGAAAAGACAGGATTTAGTGCTAGGATGCACAAGTTCTGAAAGAGAATAGCATTAAATTATGCAATTTTAATTTCACATAATATTCTTTTTTTTGTTTGTTTCATGCAAATGTGTTTGATATGACTAGGTTCCATAGTATGTACCATTTATTCAGTTTCATGGAAAAGTGTTGATGCTAGTGCTGTTATGCAATTTATTTTATTCAATTTCATGGAAATGTGTTGATGCTAGAGTTGTTGTGTGTGTGTGTGTGTGTGTCATTTGGATTTTTAATGTAGCTTTAACAATTTTTCAGACATATCCCTAAGATATCTGCAGTGACAGTTTTATAGTGATGTCTATCACTGGGGCATCATGCCGCAAAGATGTCCCACCCAGTCACATTATCCTGACACCAGGCCGACCAGTCCTAACACTAATCTCTTGATGCTGAGCGCTAAGCGAGGCAGCTATTAGTACCAATTTTGTAAGTCTTTGGTATGACTCGGCTGGGGATCGAAACCCACGACCTCCCGTATCCAAAGCGGATGATCTAACCACTATGCCACCAGAGCGGTCTAAGAGTTGGTATGCAATTTAACTTTTAATTTTACAGTTATAAATTCATTGGTAGAATTGATTGCATGTGATCCAAATTTTCATGTGTAGGATTTCATAGGGTTATATGAAATAATTTCCTTTGTCTGTTAGGACGATACTGATTATCATGAGTTAACGATAACTACCTATTTATATTTGATTTTGTAATGTTTAAATAATCTTGTAGGTTAGATATTGCTGTGTTGTTGTTGTTGTTGGGTTTAACACCATTTTTCAGCACAAAATGGCGGCCAGTATTAATCGTGGAGGAAGAACCCGAGAAAACCTCGGAAAGAACCACCAACCCACGAGAAACTACTGGCAAGCTTTCTCACATACCCACATTGGCCGAATCTGAGACTCGAACCCACGCAGACAGAGGTGAGATGGCAATGATCCATAATGGAAAGCGCTTTAGACTTGGCCACTCGAGATCCCGATGTTGCTGTGAGTTAGAATTTGTGAATTTTATGCAATAGTAATCGAACATGTAGTAGCATAAGTAAAGGAATACAGTAATGTTCGATAGACCACTCACCTGGTAATTTATAACCTGTCGCTGTGAAGCAAGGGTAATGTACTACTGTATTAAGTCAGAATTTATGCAGTGTTAGGATAGTTAGTTATGCTTTTGAGTAACATAAGTGAGGGAATTTATATACTGTAGAAAGTGATACATACATAGATTTAGGGGTAATTTTGTCCTTTAAGAAACAGCTTCCTGGAAGAGAGATGGGACAGTCTGAAGACAGTGTCCAAGAAAAAAAAGATGGACGAGTAGAATAAAGGACCGGGAAGTCCATGAAGGGATGAAGCATAGAGAAGAGGAGGTTGATGATAGGAAGACATTGATACATGATTAAGGGAGGAAGGTGATGCAAATCAGTCATGGACATTGCGCTCTTTTCATCACTCATTTTATTATGATGAAATAAATCCAAATTGGACACTGCTATTAAATTCTGTTGACAAAATTTAAATATGAATTCGAATTGCCGTATTTAATTTGTTTTGATTAAATTTGTTATTTTTCTTGTCTAATGGGGGCTCGTATTGCTTTATTTCTTTCCAATATTCTTGCTCAGTTCTCTGTTGAAATTTTTTTCTTTTTCACTCCCACCAGGCTAACATCGAGGGAGGTCATCCTCTAGGTAATGCCAGCCAAATCCAATTAACCACCCCTCTTACTAAACGGGTGACATTACAGCATCTATACAATATCACAATTGCAGATGCTGGAGAACTCAAATAATTGTATGGGAACCATTCTTCTTCTTTCAGTCAATGACCCTTTCATCTGACCTTTTAGTCTTAAAGAAGATTCTTTCCTACCCTATGTATAAGCCATCCACAAAGTTTGATAACTACAGATGGTAGAAAACCAGTTATTGTATGGAAATGATGTTTCTTCAGTGACCTTGAAATTTATCCTTGGAACCAATATGGTTCTTATTTACTCAAAGTGCAAGCTAATCACAAAAATTGGTAACTGTTAATGCATGCCAACGAAAACAATTTTTCTTTTCAAGTAATAGTGAACTTGAACTCTGACTCAAAATAGGATTCTTCTTTACCCCAAATGCAACCATCTACATAGTTTGGTAACTGAAGATGGTAGACAAATAGTTATTGTGCAGAAAATAAACTGGAAGCAGACAAATGGACAGACACCATAAAAATATGCTTGATCATATTGCAGGCAGATAAAATTTCACTTTTGGGTATCAAATTTTGATCAGAGTTATTGGGAAAATGATTTTATATGTTGCCCTGATATCTATGAGCTTGTCACAGAGCATACACAGGATTGTGAATGCATTAACCTGCCAATGAATTAGACAACACAAAGGGTCTGTTTTGCAGCTGGAAAAAGTTATGCCGCAAAATCAAAGTTAAGAGGCTAGACAATCAGGGGGCAATAACTCTACCAAGTAATGTACCCTGGAAATCACAGTCACAGACAGGATTATCAGTATAACGCAGAATGCCATACTGAGTTGAAATTTAACAACTCCTGGTAAAGTTTATCTCTGGCAATTATGCTAGGAGGTTGGGAAAACGGGAAATATTTCCTTTAAATGATGACAGAATTACAGACTGAAAATCGAACTGCTTAAAGGCCTCATGAATACACTGTCTGGTTCAAAGTCAGCAAGCTGTGATAAAGTCACACTGCAGAAAGCAAGTTACACAGTTGGGCAATCAGGGGTTTATACCTCCTTTAAGTAATCTTGCAGAATCCTGGAAATCAATGTTTTCAAGGTGTTAATATGTAATTGCATGCCAACTATGGCAGAAATTTAGAAATCCTTGGTAACCTTGGTAAAGTTGAGCAGTGGCAATGAAGTTTGGAAGACAAGCAAGCTGGGGACATAATTCTTTCAGTGATGAATGAACTTAAAGAAAGCTGCATACAAAATACATCTGGTTAAAATTTAACTATTCACAGTGCAGTTACCTTGCAGAGATCAAACTGCAAACATATACACAGCCGGACAGAGAGGCAGAATACTCTGTTACTGTAAGACAATCTAAGCAACAAATTGTCTTTCTTTTAAATGGTACCTACCATGAAGGCATCCTCATTCTTCCATTTAATGTCACTGGTTGTATCGGGCTGAAATGAGAAGCAGTCACATATAGTATTTATACTAGCTTATAAGACAAGTCAAACTTTTAAACAACAAAGATCCCGATCTGCCATTGCATAATGCACATGCAAATTAGGGTCTATGTGTTTTGTTCTACTGATTACTCCTAACAAATTTCTCTCTTCACCCTTGCTATTGACGGGCTGATGAAAAAGACAACTGTGAACAGCAAAAGAGGAATTTTGGTGGACTCTCACTTCACTCCAGGAAGACCTTGACTATGCCAATGACAATGGACCTTTCTCAAGTCAGCATCTAGATATGCAAGAAAAACCATAAAACCAACAATCCTAATAATCTGAATAATGAGCCAATAGAGGAAGTCACATACCTCAGAAGCTAAGTGTCCACTGATGGAGACTATGAGACAGAAGCAGCACAGAGAATTGGCAAAATAAATTACTTAACATCTGACTACTATTTTCAATCTTTACAAACAAATTTCCTGACCACAACCGCCGCTAATAAAGATGGTCCATCTCTAAGAGATACTTGACTTCAGTCAATGCACTACTGAAATCAAGGCAGTAGCCATGGTCAACATTGTTATACAATATTCTTAAGAATTAGCATAAAAAGATCACAATTTCAGTTTGAGAAAGGTGTCATTTAAATTACATGAAGCCATCTGACTTGTGTAATTTTTTTAATAGCCCCAATTATAACGCAGGAAATCTCTAAAAATTGGCAGTATTTAAACTGAATTAAATTTTTGGCTGAAATAAATTTCATGTGAGAAATTTTCACACACACACACTCACTCTCTCTCTTTCTCACTCACTCACTCACACCATCAATTATAGCTTGCTCAGTTGCACTTTCTTGTTTTTGGTCTTAAATTATACAATAACTGAAATACCAGACAGATTTCAGTATCCAAAATCAAAATCAATATCTCCCTCACTCATGTTAAGTCAATATTTGCTTTATTAGTTTACTTATTTAGATGAACAATATGCTGACGCCCTTATGATGGCCAGACAGAGTATTGATAAATTCAGTCTTGAAAATGCTAGTCATATGTGGCAAGTGTTAACAATGGCTGGCCAGACAAAAACCATAAACTTTTGACATTCTCTGTCTCTAAACTTCTCCCATATCTGACTCTTAAAGAAATGTAATGGCTAACTGACAAGGAAAATTATGACAGATTACGAAAAGGTTCCATGCAAATGCAAATGCCACTAAGAACTCAAGGACCATGTGTGCAGCTGCAGTCTGATAACTGTTAATCATGAAGGCGCAAAGTTATTTTACAGAAATGATTATTATTCTTTTAGTCACAACATCCTTAACCTTAGACCAATTGTCCCAATATCAATAACATTCTTCCTTACCTCAAAGTGCAAGCCATCCACTATGATTGGTAACTGTAGATGGTGAACAAGTTGAGTTACTGTGCAGAAATGAATTTTTGTAATACATGGACAGACATCATAACATAATACACTCATGACAGGCATATAAAAACTTCATATTGTCTTATTACATTAATTTATATGATCTATTTATCTTTAATTAATATTTACAGCAATAGCAATTCTTAAAAGCCTGTGTTACTTGTCAAAGTCTTAAATGGGGACATATTTTGGGAGGGGGGTGATTTGGATTTTTAACGTCGCTTTAACAATTTTTCAGTCATATCACAGTATGGCAGTTTGTAGTGATGCCTAACACTGGGGCATCATGTCGCATAATGTCCCACCAAGTCACATTATCCTGACACCAGGACAACCAGTCCTAACATTAACCTCCTAATGCTGAGCGTCACGCGAGGCAGCTGTTAGTACCATTTTTGTTGTTGTTCTAGGGTTTAACACCATTTTTCAGCACAAGATAGGCTATACATGGCAGCCAGTATAACTGGTGGAGGAAGAACCCTGGAAAACCCAGGGAAGAACCACCGACCCACAAGAAGCTACTGACAGGCATTCCCACGTACCCACGCTAGCCAATCCCTGGACTCAAACCCATGCAGACAGAGGTGAGATGGCAGTGATCTGGAACGGTGAGCGCTTTAGACCACTCAGCCCCCACCATTTTTGTAAGTCTTTGGTATGACTCAGCCAGGGATTGAACCCACGACCTCCCGCATCCGTAATGGACACTCTAACCATTAGGCCACCGGAGCGTCTTGGGAGGTGATATTGTCCTTTTAAGAAATTTTCCTAGGGGATGAATTGACATGGGAAGACATTTCAAGTAGATGTATTTTGACACTTACGCTGTAGGACATACACACTTCAGATTGGACAACTTCAAACTTCGAAAGAGATCTGCCCAACCATGCCTGAAAAAATAAAATCGTCATCTTGATAACTTGACTGAAAAGTACTGGTCTGAATACTACAGGCATGTCAAATTTTGCTGCTTATGACAGTGCCCCAGGTAACTTTTAGACCCATTGGCTTTAACTCATAAAATTAAAATTGAGTGAAATTAGATTTTTAGAAAACATATTTAATGATTTTTGTTGATATTTTCAAACAAAATCAATTTTTCTGCACTCTATTATCCTTGGAGACTCTCTACCAATGACCTCTGTACATTTGGTGTATCCTCAGCAGACCCAACATTTCTCATTTTGTATTTGGTACAATGCAAACACCGCAGCCTTTTTTTCTGTATCATTTACATCAATTAATTCTAAGTATGGTAATGATTGTCTCCACAAATAACATGTATCTGATTAAAGTTTGTGACAGATGAAACGGGACCCTTTTGAGCATTGCCTTTGAAGCCGCCCCCCAGTTTGAAGGAAAAAAAACACAACACAAAATGTAAAATTTTTAAATGTATTAATAGTTATGAGAATAATAACTAAGTATAGGTATTTCAATGAAAAAAGTGTATGTTTATTTATCTAAAAAAATTCAGCAATACAAGATCATGCTCCATGAATTGCCACCCCCTTATGGTGCACATAGTGTTTGCCCATAATGCTAATCCATTATGATGGCCCTGGGTATAGGGATAACATCTGAATTTTCATATGTATAACAGACACAAGGCCATATGATAAGATCACTTGGCTTTGGTCAGGTGAACCAAACACATGAAAATGTTTAGAAGATGCTCATTTGAATTTTCATGATATATAGCGATAGAGTCGCTGTGTTGAAAAATCAAACTTAAATGTTCTAACAAATTCTGAGTGTCAGAATTACATTCTGATGGATAAGCAAGGCCGGAACAATGTTGGATTTCCACTGTTTAGTAGTCTGGAAGAAGCTGAACAGTTTGCTAGGCAAGTACAATTTGTAATCACTTGCCCAGGATTTTATAAGAAGTAAGGAAAAATCCAGATTTTTGTGCAATTTCATGGAGGACTTTGATTCCAGGCAATCAGGCAGTGAATAATTTTCCAGCTTTATTTATTAGTGAAAGGTAGAAGTGACCATTACAAGGTTTGCTGATACGTACCAGCCAGATGAAGACATGTTCCATGGTGTTCATTACATTCAGACTTAATCTAGTGCAAATTGAGCCCTCTTTCAACCTTAGAAGGACCAACATGATACTGTGGAATTAACAGTAGCTTCCAGTTCAGTCTTTGTTTACTCCACAACAACTATGCAATGTTTATTAAACTTGCTAGACTGGCAGTAAAAATTTCCAAACAAACAGGACAATTGTCTTAGAGTGTTAAATTATTTAGTGTAAATGAAATGAATTGCACTTTGAATTTTCTGTTCAGGTTCCTGCTCTCATTTGGCACAAATAATCATTATATACTAGTGTTTTTTCAATAATGCCCCTTCTTTCCTTTGAATGCTTCTTTTAAAACCAATGTCCAGGAAATGTTTGATTTAATACTGTATTAAACATTTTTGCAAGCCATGTTTCAATAAGAATATTAGTCCCATTTCTCTAGCCCCCCTCCTCCAAATTTGTGTTTCCAGTTGGCCAATCATCCGTTATTTGTTGCTGACACTAGCACTTTTTTCACCCTGCGGCAAAAATAAAATTAAAACCTTTTTTTCTCTCCAATTCCCAAAATTGATTTGTGCATATAACTGAACTGGTGTAGCCCAGTACTTGAAGTGCATAGTACATTACATATACCAATCATTACAATATATTATGTTTAAAACAAAACTAAAATTTTTAAAAACATAATACATAAATAATTTGTCAAACTGATTTGGGCATGTAAATGAGCTGGTTTTTCCCAGTATTTGGAGTGCTTAGTACACACACACACACACACACACACATATATATATATATAAAAAATGTTTAAAACAAAACAAAACAAAAAAACTAACTACCCTAATTTTAAAACCCACTGCAATGGGATTAAAAAAACTTGTGTGGCCTCATCAGTACAAAACTCGAAAACATGTTCCTCTATTAGTCAAATATAAACTCCTTAAATCACAATCAGAACTATTTATCACATTTGTTGATCTTGGTAAGATGCCAACACCAATTTATATAATATCAAGGTAGTCCATTTTTGTAAAACCAATGATAGCACTGTGCAGCTTGGGTGTATCATTGTGTTTATGACTTCTGGGAAAATTGGACTAGAAAAATTCTGTACTTTATTAAATAATGAAAAAGAAAAATTCTAATATAACTTACTAATCACAATAAAATTTCAGTTAAAGAAAATAGTTGCCAAAAAGACACTTTTTGGAAATATAAAGCAATTTACAACCAGCTGTGAATTGGCTGTGCAGGCTTTTTGTTGTAGAAAACTGATGTGATTTGAGCAATTATCAAACCAAACATTTGATCACCAACATAACCATTTCTTTGTTCATTTGACCTTAAGCAATGTAAAACAAATCCATTCACTATCAGGACATTAAGCAATGTAAAACCAGCCATACATTGTCTGGAACTTAAGCAATGTAAAACCAGCCATACATTGTCTGGAACTTAAGCAATGTAAAACCAGCCATACACTGTTGGACCTTAAGCAATGTAAAACCAGCCATACACTGTCTGGACCTTAAGCAATGTAAAACCAGCCATACATTGTCTGGACCTTACGCAATGTAAAACCAGCCATACATTGTCTGGAACTTAAGCAGTATAAAACCAATCCATACACTGTCTGGACCTTAAGGCATATAAAACCAGCCATGCATTGTCTGAAAATTAAGCAATGTAAAATCAGCCATACATTGTCTGCACCTTACGCAATGTAAAACCAGCCATACATTGTCTGGACCTTACGCAATGTAAAACCAGCCATACATTGTCTGGAACTTAAGCAGTATAAAACCAATCCATACACTGTCTGGACCTTAAGGCATATAAAACCAGCCATGCATTGTCGGGAAATTAAGCAATGTAAAACCAGCCATACATTGTCTGCACCTTACGCAATGTAAAACCAGCCATGCATTGTCTGAAAATTAAGCAATGTAAAACCAGCCATACATTGTCTGGACCTTAAGCAATGTAAAACCAATCCATACACTGTCTGGACCTTAAGGCATATAAAACCAGCCATGCATTGTATGGAAATTAAGCAATGTAAAACCAGCCATACATTGTCTGCACCTTACGCAATGTAAAACCAGCCATGCATTGTCTGGAAATTAAGCAATGTAAAATCAGCCATACATTGTCTGCACCTTACGCAATGTAAAACCAGCCATACATTGTCTGGACCTTAACAATGTAAAACCAGCCATACACTGTCTGGACCTTAAGCAGTGTAAAACCAGCCATACATTGTCTGCACCTTACACAATGTAAAACCAGCCATACATTGTCTGGAACTTAAGCAGTATAAAACCAATCCATACATTGTCTGGACCTTAAGCAATGTAAAACTAGCCACACACTGTCTGGACCTTAATGTAAAACCAATCCATTCACTATCAGGATCTTAAGCAATGTAAAACCAGCCATGCATTGTATGGAAATTAAGCAAAGTAAAACCAGCCATACATTGTCTGCACCTTACGCAATGTAAAACCAGCCATGCATTGTCTGGAAATTAAGCAATGTAAAATCAGCCATACATCGTCTGCACCTTACGCAATGTAAAACCAGCCATACATTGTCTGGACCTTAACAATGTAAAACCAGCCATACATTGTCTGGACCTTAAGCAGTGTAAAACCAGCCATACATTGTCTGCACCTTACACAATGTAAAACCATCCATACATTGTCTGGAACTTAAGCAGTATAAAACCAATCCATACATTGTCTGGACCTTAAGCAATGTAAAACTAGCCACACACTGTCTGGACCTTAAGCAGTATATAACCAATCCAGACACTGTCTGGACCTTAAGGAATATAAGACCAGCCATGCACTGTCTAGACCTTAAGCAATGTAAAACCAACCATACACTATCTGGACCTTAAGGTATATAAAACCAGCCCATACACTGTCTGGACATTAAACAATATAAAACCAGCCATACATTGTCTGGACCTTACGCAATGTAAAACCAATCCGTACACTGTCTGGACCTTAAGCAATATAAAACCAGCCATACATTGTCTAGACCTTGAGCAATGTAAAACCAAACCATACCCTGAGCCTTAAGTTAAGCAATGTAATTCCAACCCATACTGTGGATGGACCTTAAGGAACGTAAAACCAGCCATACATTTTCAGGAACTTCAGTAATGTAAACCAACCATATAATGAATGGACAGTAAGCAATATAAAACAAACCCATACATTGTCTGGACCTTCAGCAATGCAAACCAGCGATACACTGTCTGGACCTTAAGCAATATAAAGCCAAACCACATACTGACTGGATCTTAAGCAATTTAAAAACAGAAATACAATGTCTGGACCTTAAGCACTGTAAAGCCATCCCATATATTGACTGGACCTTAAGCAATGTAAAACCAGCCATACATTGTTTGGACCTTAACCAATTCGGCCCCGATCCCGTCCGTAGGCATGATGAGGCTGTACCTTATTTCCAAGCTCTGCAGCATCCAGGTCATTTAAGATACACCAACGTGGGTGGTATTTAAAAAAACAGCAGACAGATATAGCTCTAAAATGATACCAAATAATCTGGAAGTTCTAGTTGCACTACAAAATACAGAGGGAAAAACCTCATTTTTTGGACCCATTTTTTTTCCACCCAAAATTTGCTCATGGTCAGAATGTGATTTTGTGTCCAGATCTTATAACTTTTGGCCTCAAATCTAAGGCAGACCAGTCTGGACTGCACACAGACAGGTGATCCTTTGCAAAATCTAGGATAAGGTGGGCATTTGGAATAAAGAGCGGTCTCCATACGAAAATGATGGGTCCATTAAACAACAACAAAAAAAAAAAGTCCAACTTTCACTGTTCTGCTCATGCACAAGCAAAAAAAAAAAACCCAATGGAAAATGATGTTTCTAATACAACTAGGCATTAGTCTCATGGAAAATCTGTTGAAAGCCGATGTATTCAGAAACAGCCCCCCCAAATGTCTTTCCTATGCACATTTCAAGGCGAAAACGACAAAAACTTCTGAGGCCAAATGAGATAAGCAATATAAAACTAATCCATATGCTGTCTGGACCTCAAACAATGTAAAATTAGCAATTTTTGAAAAAGGTACATCATCCAGCCATCTCATAAGTGATCATTCTTTAAACTGGCCTGACCTAGGTTTCCACATAGTTGATAAGTAGAGAAGAGAGTAAACCACAATGCAAAGACATGTGACTACTCAGAGTACAACTCTGCATGTACAGGGATCTTTTAACCTGGCAGACCCAAAATAGTTTCCAATGCCAATATAAACAGACCCAATCTCAATATATTTCAAAAACCACGCAAAATTCCCAATTTAATTAATTTGTTCCTGAAATTTTGAATTCCCCATTAATCAAATTTTTTGTTAATGAAATAACTGACCAAAGCCTCATTTTCAGACCCCAAAGAAAAACTGCTGAATAAGAATGGTGATCAAATCCTAAGCACAGGAAGTGAAAAGCAGTTGTTACTCCACTAGAAAGCTAACCAAATCCCTATTTTTCCCTGTATATACAGGTCTGTATTATAGAACAACATAGCTGACAAGGAAATCATGCCTTGCATGTGAGATCTTCCTCTTTCAAATCACAACATAAATCACTAACATCCATGACAAACACATAATATGTAGTTTTGTGTCTACATGACTTATCTCAAATGAATTAACAACAGGACAAAATACATCAACCTGACATCAATATCACTTGGGTCTCACATTAAGACTTGGCATCAGTATCACTTGGGTCTCACATTAAGACTGGGCACCAGTATCACTTGGGTCTCACATTAAGACTTGGCATCAGTATCACTTGGGACTCACATTATGACTTGGCATTAGCATCACTAGGTCTCACATACTAATCTCCCCATCCAAGATGATTCGCTTCTTGATTAATGCACATGTAATTCCATGTGTTGCTCCTTGGTAAGATTAAACTGTACAATTAAAAAATATGTATAAATGCTACCACCCATAAACTACAATTAGGCACAAAATATGTATAAAGGCTACCACCCATAAACTACAATTAGACACAAAATATGTATAAATGCTACAACCTGAAACTGTACAATTAAACACAAATTATTCATAAATGCTACAACCTGACGGATGGCACCACAAAAACTAGCGAGACTTACCCTGTATCTCCAAGTCCATGAAGAAAAATGAGCTGCAAAGAAAAATGGAATAAAACAGTTATGTACAAACAAATGCAGAAAATATAAACTAACAGATACTGATGGAGGATTATTTCTTGCCACATTTCAACTGTCACCATGGGGCTAAAATATCTTGCAAACTTTTACACATACTAATTATGCATACTTCTGAAAGAAGCTCACATGGCAATAACTGGTCCTCATCCTGTAGATATATCTGCCTAAAATCATAACCTTTTCCAGCAAAAAATACACCTGCCTAAAATCATAACTTTCTAGTATCCTTCAGCAGAAAGTACTTCTGCCTCAAATCAACCTTTTATCCTATGTTTGCTTAACAATAGTTAAGGCATATGTGTACAAAACATTGATTTTTAAAATACCATATCTTTTGTTTTTTACATTACATTATGAAACCTGTGCACATCATGTCCACCATTTTGATTCCCTAAGCAAAGAAAAACAGACCTAAAAAGTGTTCTTCCCAGAAATTATGAAGGCACGACTCATTTTTTGTGTAAAGATATCCTAATAGACCATATTCTGTTAAGCATGGCAACTGTACAAGACCAAATTTGCAACTTTTCTCCCTTTTTCTTCAAATAAAACAATATTGAAATTTCAACCATTTTTGTTATTCTTCATAAAAAAAAAAGATCCATCAATAAACAGGTGCATAAACAAATAAGATAGGCTATACATGGCAACCAGCATAACTGGCAAAGGAAGATCCCAAGAAGGCCCCAGTAAGAACCACCCACACATGGGAAGCTAACATGTGATTGCTGGTACTAGTTGTGTCAGAATAATACAATACCTTATTTCCAAGGGTAGTAAAATACAACTGTCATTGATGTAGACTGGTATCTTTTGCTACATAACTTTCCACCATTGATCTGTGTGGTTAACTTCAAATAATTAGACAAACAGAGGACAGATCCTGATTTGCAAATATATTATACACCATCACCAATGGGAAGCTACTGGAAAGCTTTATCACATATCCACAATGCTTTAATGCTATGAAATAAAGCAGCCAATTTGCCATCATGTGCCATAATCAGTAATACAGGTTACTGTGACTGCTGCCAACCAATCCAATGCCACTGACAGCATGACCACCCCCTCAAAATGACAAGGGCAACATCATCAACATTGCTTACCAAAAACATCATCAGCACACAATTACTTCAAAGAGTTTCCAAGGTAAGTTGGATTAATTGGTTGTGAAATGTTTCATTTCCATTCTAATCAATTCATTAGAACCTCATAAACTACAGTACTAATGAGTGTGGAGATGGACCTGAAAGTATTTAGGTGTGGTTTCATTAAATTCACAACCACCTTTGATTGACTGATTGAGAGAGAGAGAAAGAGAAAGAGAGAGAGAGATGAACTATCCCTGGATTCTGGTTTTACTCCACATACAATGTACTAGCCATAAGTATGATTGTTTGTTTTACAACAAATTAAAACCCATTATAGTGAACGCATAATCCTCTGAGTTGATGACAATTCTTGTACAAAGTTAGGTTTTGCAAAGAAACTGGAAGGTGGACAAATTTGGATGTGTCTAAACAAAATGTGAATTGTGCGCCTCAGAATAAAGTTTACTATGTTTTCTAATGTCAATATTTTACTAAAATAAGAAAATAAAATAGAGGTTAGAAGTATATCAAAAATGATAATAAATGCCAATTTGGTGACTTTTTAAATAACACAAATGTTAACGAACAAATTAAATTACATAAATGTTTGAAATTGTTCCATTTCCATGTAAACTCAGATTACTTGTGATGACTGCCATTTCATGACATTTTATTATGCATCTCCAAAATATTGATCAGAGAGTCTCCTCTACCCTTCCCTTATCTATCTGCTATACCAACATAATTAATTCTTTATTATTTTTATTTAATCTGTTATGTAAGTTGTTAGGCCCAAGTTGGCAATCAAGTTCAGTTCAATTCATTCTGTTATAAGTGCTATGTTTCTGCATTTAAACTGCATAAATGATTCAAGACACTGTGAAGGATACTATACTGCCAAGGATTTCATTGTACACTATATGGGAGAAGGAACGGGCAAGAGGGAGAACCCAATTGTGTACATGAAAGCTACTCCTATGTTCCTTCTGTATTTTTAATCAATTAGTAAGTCAGCATTGTTATTGTAATAATATGATAAAATAGACTTATAGTAAAAGTGGAAGTTGTATTTTCTCAATATGTATCAATTCTGTAAGACATTACTTGTTAAGTTTTCACCCCAAAATATTATCTGAAAATTTGCAACCTGACATACAAACAGAGGAGAGGTTATGTTTGCTGATTCAACATCTATATTTTCAATATTTTTCCGTTTTCTCTAAAACAAGAAAATGATGTAATCTGTCAAAGTTTCTATAAGCCCTCATAGTTTATATATTCATATTTCTATGAAATTTGTTTATATATCCAAGACAAAACAATACTAATTGTCTCTAAGCTTCTCCCTGGACCTAAAATTATTTGACAACAGTGCTGTAGTCTTTATAAACTCTTTATGTCTCTATCTACTTTGAATGCCTGAAAATGATTAATAAGTACTATATAGTCATTAATCCTCTTGTGTGGAGGAATTTGATTAAATTACCAATGAAGAAAAATGTTTATTCTTGCAGAACTGTGTAGCCAGTCTGACAAGGTGATGAAACTCTTTGAGGTAACTGTGTTCACTGATGATGCTGTTTGTGGTAGCTAAGGTCGAAGAAGTTACCTTAGTGAATTCAAGGGGTGATTATCCTGTTGCTATCAATGGCATTAGGG
Source organism: Sinohyriopsis cumingii (assembly GCA_028554795.2). Classification (NCBI taxonomy): domain Eukaryota; kingdom Metazoa; phylum Mollusca; class Bivalvia; order Unionida; family Unionidae; genus Sinohyriopsis; species Sinohyriopsis cumingii. Next base: position 68,962,929 of record CM068824.1, read on the forward strand.
CCAATGGCACGGGTAGCAGCAGCAACTGCTGCGATTCACCTGTATTGCTGTTTATGGAGTGTGACAACAAACCAGACACTTCATTTAACAGCCTTAATACATTAGTTAAATCATTTTCGTTTCACCTGATGCACCATATTCCAATGTTGTACACTCTTGGCTCAATAAATGCAATCTCCCCTTACAATGCAGGGGTGTCCTCTGTTCTTCTCATTAAATTGATCATTTAACTATCATGTTTTGCTCATTTGTCAATAGTGATTTTGCATGGGTCTTGTATATGTTTTGAGTTTCTATAAATTTTCTGTAGCTACTTTGTTTCATTATACACTAGCATAACCAGCTTGGTTTTTGTTTGTCTCATTTAAATACCTTATTTCATCTGACATTGGCTTGTTTTGTTTGTTTTGCTCGTTTCTTTTTACATCTGTTTGTTTTGTTTGTGCCTTGTGTGTTTTATTTGAGTACAGTATTAATCTTATTATTTTAAATGCCGTATTTCATCTGATGTTGGCTTGTTAGATTTATATGATCTTTTGTTTCTTTTGACATTTTTCTGTTTCACTGTGCCTCATTTTATTTTAGTATTAATCTTATTGTTTTAAAATTTTATACTCTATTTCATTTGGCATTTGCTTGTTTTATTTGCATGTTCTTTTGATTCTTCTGACAAGTCATATTTGCCTGTTTCATTTGTACCTCATTTGTTTTATTTGAGTAGTGATATTACTGTCTCAGCTTTTATATTTTTACTTTAGAAGCAAGCTTGTTTTATTTCAGTCTTTCTTTCTTTACTTGAAAGTTACTTATTTTGTATTAATTTCATATTTTTGGTGCTGATAGCCTTCCATAAGAATTGCCTTCTCTGATCAATGACTCGGTCATGCTTAACTATTTTACCATAACCTCATGGAACACAAATTTGCAACTAACAAGATCCACACCATATAACCAGATAAACTTCCTGGGCATGAAAAGAAACACCTCCACATGCAACTGGCACTGACCCTAAGGGTCTGTCCCCGTCCCAAAGTGATAACCCCTTGGTCAAATTTTTTGAACTACCATATGTACTTGCTTATGAGTCCAAATGCAAACTGCACAGACCCAGATCTGCTGGTACATAATGTGTTTGTTAGGAGTAATCAGTACAATAAACAACACAGAACCTAATCTGCAGGTGTATTAAGTCTCTGTAGATCAGGGTCTTTGTTGTTTCACTTGACTTGGTATTCAGCTTACTATTTTCCAAACAGAGATGTATACATGAACTTATGAACATACATATTGAAAAGAGAAATTTTTGCACACAACTGATATACTCTTTATTTTTGCAATATTAAAAACTTTCTCATATGTACTACCAAAAAGAACTTTCCATCCTATACCAAACATCACAATTTCATATACAACATATGTTCAAAACTACCCTTAAAAACACACCATGCAGATGAACATGCTGTGCAACAACTAAATTTCTTCCATTTTACACGTTTCATGCAAGCTAACCTCAGTTACAGCTTTGTTACATGCCAATTCTCTTCCATCCTCTCTTTATATTCTTCTTAAGCACCAATCTTATTCCTGTGCACATATTGTTACCATATTTTCAGTATGCCTTCGTTTCATGTTCAGTTTGCTGCAAAGTCCTATGTAGAACTGCTGATATCTTTCTAGGCAAGTACTGAACAAACACCACTTGAAAGGGATAATTTTAGCTACACTACTACACTGCATGATTACTAGTTAGCCAACTTATTTCCAAGTACAATCAACACATACTACCACAAACAGCATCATACATGATGGTGTATAATATATTTACAAATCAGGATCTGTCCTCTGTGTCGAATTATTTGAAGTTAACCGCACAGATCAATGGTGGAAAATTATGTAGCAAAAGGTACCAGTCTACATCAATGACAACTGTGTTGTACTACCCTTGGAAATAAGATATATTATTCTGACACAACTAGTACCAACAATCACACATTAGCTCCTAAAAATCTGAATACTATTCCTGAATTGGTCAACTGACTCCATGTGACAATTGGACTGGTTGTTGTTGTAGGGTTTAACGCCATTTTTCAACACGTGATAAGCTATACATGGTGGCCAGTATTAATGGTGGAGGAAGAACCAGGGAAAACCCTGGAAAGAACCACTGACCCACGAGAAGCTACTGGCAAGCTTTCTCACATATCCACATTGGCCGAATCCGAGACTCAAACCCACGCAGACAGAGGTGAGGTGGCAGTGATCCATAACAGAGAGCGCTTTAGACCACTCGGAGCCCCTCTCTTGGATTGGAAAACTTAGGGGTCAATGGACTCCTAATATGGAACTGCAAGTGGTTGCTCTTTAAATCTGGAACCCTGCATTTTCAGTGTAATAAGGTCAGTTCTAGTAATTAAATATATCTGACTACATACAGTGATACAATGTCTTTTTTCCAGGCAGATTTAAGGTACTCCCTACTACATAATGAGACAGAATGGAAAGTATCTTAAATTAATGGAGAGAAATCAATTGGTCCTAGCCTCCAGTCATCAGCCAATCTGCCATGCAATTAATTTTCAGCCCATCAAGATCAGATTAGCAAAAACCATCCAAACAATACAGGCAGTTACAGATCAGCATTCCACTGGTTTTTAATATTGAATCTCACTACTATGGTATGGATTGAAATTTGTTGTAGCTCAGAACATGATAGCAGCTATATAATTAATTAATCTAAAGATTAAATGGGAAGGACAAACTGCCAGGAATAAAGGAAATATGACAGAAAACAGAAGCAACAGCTATATATTATCTACATGTACCAATGTAAAGACACAAGCAAACAGTCATACATACTGTATCATATCATTACAACCTGGGTTGAATTTAGTACACCTTGTTACCCCAAGATAAAATCAATAATGGCAACTGAAGTCAAACTTTAGACATAAAAGAAATATCTTTACTGTCTGCTACGGGACAAAGCAGTTATTTTGGCTAAGAGGAGTGGAGAATCTTGAATTTATTTTCAAACCAGAAACATTTTTTCTCTATTACCTCAAGATAGTTATTAGTTATTCTTTACAACTAATAACTAGATAGTATGTCCTTTTCCCACAAAGTAAAAGCTATCTGAACACCAGAAATTTACAGTTTCAGTGTTAAAATATCTCCCACCCCAAACACAACTAAATGGGCAGTCCTAGAAAAAGAATGGTCATAAACTTGGTGCTAATTGCAAGAACAAACTCAAGGCAAGAGACTTTGTACTGTTAATTGATCAAGTCTTGTGAGAAGAAAGGTCTGAATTCTACTAAATTCCTTTCAATTCTTGCTGATGGAAGTAATGATGCAAACATATCAGAGCAAGAAATGGTGTATATAAAATACCCAGACAGTAATAAAAACAAAACAACTAAGCTCTTTGAAGAAATAAATGTATTAATTACCACAATTAAATTAAAAGAAGAAGCTAAAATATACACTATGCAGTATATGTACACACAATGAACTAATTCAGAATAAATATTTTATTTAGTAAACAGTACTACACACCTTATGAGTTGACCCTAAAAAAATAAGGTGGGATACAAAATGTGGTAAACACAGTTACATGTATGGTAACTTGTAACTGCATATTTTAACTGTTACAATGAAATCCTAGGCATCAATGATCATGTTACAAAAAATAGGGAACCATTTATCTGCCTATCAATTGCTGGTGCTTACATACACACACTGTACAATATGGATTCTTTCAAGTTTGTGAGAGGTGCAGTCCTTCTCACAAGATAAACTGCAAGATAAGGTATAACTATTAGTCACACTGGCTTTATTGCTCGTGTGCTTAGGTCTAACCTTTAGTTATTGTGCACTTTAGCTGCAGCTGACCTGAATATGATAGGGTTAGTAGCATATTTCATTCAAAATGTTCAAGGTTTTTTCAAGGTTTCTCAAAGCTCCAATTTTAAAGGGTAACATAAATGAAACTACGTAAACACAAGTCAGTACTTACTATTACTCCAAACGAGGAACATTTTTTGCAAAAAAAAATTTAAAAATAAAACATGAAGTCAATAGTATGATCATTGAAATCTCTCCCATTATATTAAACATCCTACATTTGGGCATTAGAATAATATAGTCACTGAACAAAGTTCATTTTACTCTGTCTACATTACACTATTTACAAAGTCCAAAATATTTTTGAGTGAATTTTTCAGTTCTTGTAGCTTGTCATCAGGCTGTTTGTCAAGAGCTTTAAGCGATTTTGTCCTTTTCATATTTCCTTAAATTATTCTGATGTAGTGATAAAGGAAATTTTCCTATGGATCTTTGCTTTCAATGCATAGCCTGCAGCAGCAGCGGTCATTGTCTCAATGTCTTTTTCTGTACCTTCCTTTCTTCTTCACTCATCCCCATAAACAAAAGATATTTATTTTATTTTATTACTTTAAACAGCATATGGATATTTTAAACTATTTCATATAAGATATATTAATATTTCTCTCAGCTTTGCTGTATGCTACATTTTTAGATTTATCGTGTTCATTGCAATTATCATTTGTCCTATTTCCACTCAATCCAAAAGAGAACCAGATTGACCTATTTTCATAATTAAGACTATATACAGTTTCTATTTTAAAACCTGCATCTCTGTGTTCACAGACATACCTCTTTCAACAAAAATGATTTCATGCTGAAGGCTTCTTGTTTTGTCTGTATAAGCACCATTACAAGAGCTTGGAGTTTTTTTCAGCTGCATGTGAACATGGATCACTCTCTCCCATTGCATGCAAATCAATATCCTTCTGGTATAATTTGCATTTTGCAAAGCTCTCACAGAAAGATCTCGTAATCCAAACTTTATATTTTTCTTCATCTAGCCACCAAAGTTGGAACTGGCAGCCAGCCATATCGAAGCGAATAATTCAAATTTAAACCAATACTACATCCAAACTTTGTACAATCAGAAGTTGAAAATGTATGACCGTGCAGTGGCCAATTGTGGAAAAGTTTCCATTCCAGCAAACTAAGGGATTGTTTTTTTAGTTATTTTTTTCTTCTCCCTTTTCTTTTTATTTAATTCTGTAAAATGAAAACTATTTATTAATTCTTTTTGGTTTCAAAAAAAATCAAGGCTTTTCAAGGTACCCAGACAATATTTAGAATTTTCAACGACCCTGATATGGGGGGGGGGATCCCGGGGTAAAATAAGGCGTGTAACAGGATGAAATGACACGTCCCATGTTAAGACCTACGTCCATGAAATTTAATAGCTGACCACTACATGTTTGCCCTCGCCCCACCCCACAAAAAAAAAATGGCTACAACAGAAGGAAATGACTGGACATCAAGCGTTTTTAAGCTCAGACTGAAAATGATCTCTCTAAGCATCACTATTACAACTGAGTAATGCACAATTTTGGAAATGCCTAATTGTGAAATAGAGGATCACGTGGTCATGTTTATATATATAAAAAATCATGTAGTCCCTGTATGTCCTTGATAAGTACCAACCATTTTATTCCGAGAATAAAAGTTGTTTACTTCATTAAAAACTATTTACAAGATGAGGGTCACATATCCAACACAGCCTCAATCTCAACCTTATTATTCCCACAATAAAAATAAAAAATGTAAAAATGTGTTATGTGACTGTTACTAAATTTGAATTAAGGTCGGGAACCAGGACAGCCTTATGTTTTACAGAAACGAACAGTCAAGGTCAAACTATTTTCTGGAAAAAGTATGAGTTCCTAGCAAAATGAATTACCTTATTTTGACATAATTTAATTAAAAAATAAAATGATTTTAAAACTTACAATTAGATCAGATATAAATTAAATCAAATATACATAACAATGGCTTCCACCTTTCTGCATGGGTACTAAATTTGACATGAGCTGCTAGAACTGAATCTTGTTCATAAACAAGGAGCTGATCACTGAGGGGATATAGGGCCCAAGTGGTCTAAAGTGCTCACCGTTATGGATTACTGCCATCTCACCTTTGCGTGGGTTCAAGTCTCGGGTTTGGCCAATGTGGGTATGTGAAAAAGCTTACCAGTAGCTTCTCATGGGTTGGTGGTTCTTTCCAGGGTTTTCCTGGGTTCTTCCTGTACCAATTGTACTGGCCGCCATTTGTAGCATACAGCCAAACTAGGGCAAACCGCAGGAAAAAGTTCCAATTAAAGTCAACATCAACAAATCGTTTCAAGTTCAGCTTCTTCACATCTACAATAGACACCTGGAACAAATTACCATCAATAATTGCTGAAGCTCCTGACTTGGTATCTCACAAGAAGGAGCTTTCCAAAACCACACTCTAATGAACTAGTCAGCTACAAGTAAGACCTAGTGATTCTCAGGGCTATGCTGGTTGAGGTTCCTTATCTCATCGCCTCTATGGTAGCAGGATTGGTATGAGTATGAAGGGATGAAAACATACATTGACACTCTTTTACTTATTTCTGCCTTTCCTATCATTACTCTTCTGATTGTCCTATCACTTCCATCTTTACTTTATCTTTGACCTTGTACCACCCATTACGTAATAGTCATGTGTGACTGCATCAACTGATAGATAGATGGATAGATAGATGTGATTTGTGATTTTTATTTTTAACACAGCTTTAGTCATATCACTATGACGTCTGCAATGTGGCAGTTTACAGTGATGTCTAGCACTGGGGCATCATGCCGCAGGCATGTAGCATAATGTCCCACCGAGTCACATTATCCTGACACCTAGTCCTACATGTAAGACATAGTACATTTTGATTTTGTTTAGGTGCTATATTTTACTATCCAAATAACGGCCTTGTATAGTTTGTTCCGATGTCGTTGACATCAGAATGAGTAATCAAAGTTTCAGGAACATCTCACACACTTGGCAGCCTATAGCGACATTTTTCCACTAAGTTATGTGTAATTAATATACTTACTGAGCTGTCTTTATCCTGGTGGAATGAAAATATGACACTAGCAAATGGATGCATTTTCACGTTCCATTGACATACATTTGAATTTGTTGCAACACGACAGTAGTCGAGGTATGCCGAAGCAAGTTCAAGTAGGTTCATGTTGGGGAACGACACCATTGCTTATAGTTCCAATAGACATATTTTTTTATTCATTTCGTTAAAAAATAATATTTCAACTTAACCCGATTTCGGCATTCTCTGCTTTCATCGCTTTCCAGCCAACTGAAATGTAGGCCAAAGAAACTTTAAAACGGGTCCACTTCTTTTGAATTTATTAGAGAAAAGGCATCAGAGTAAGTAGAGTCTGACTAAAACATTATAACTTTACTTTGTTGAAAGGCGTCGCTATTTTAGTTGTCAGTTGTGTGAAATATTCCTGAAAATTTTACTTTTGTGACGATGTTAGTCGGCGTCAAAACACTACACAGCGCCGTTAGTTAGGCTGTAAGACCCTGATGCCCACAACATAATATCAGCGTCAGGTCTTACACGTAGGACTATCCTGACACCCGGCCGACCAGTCCTAACACTAACCTCTTAATGCTGAACGCCACGCGAGGCAGCTGTTAGTACCATTTTTTAAGTCTCTGGTATGACTCGGCCGGGATCGAACCCACGACCTCCCGCATCCGAGGATGACGCTCTAACCACTAGGCCACAGAAGCGGTTGATATATAGAGAGATAGATGGCCTATATTGTGCTTAAAATTGGAGTTAAACCCAATAACAACTGAGGGGGTGGGGTTCATACATCTACATCACCTATTTAAATGTCATAAACCAATGTATTTGCAAACAAATAGTGAATATAAACAAAACCGTAATGCAAAACTTTGTTAAAGTGCATGTATTATTATGTTACTCGTCCGCATCTACTATATTTAATTATAAGCGTCTACTTTACCGTTGCCGTGTGTCTGGCAGTAGCTGCAACAACAACTGGGGCTGACATCGTTTGGCGCGAGGAACTGGCTCCCATACACGAGAAAAAAATTTAGCACGGTGCAGTTATCTTACACCAGAAACCACACAAAATATGTAAGTTTTTAACACCAACTTCCGTTATGAAGAAAAAAATGGAAATAAAACACAATCAATACTGATGCAGCATTGCATCGATTTCTATGTGTAAAGGTTCGCCACATAAATGATGACGTCACATATTGTGTACAATACTAAATTTGGACTTTTACCGAATCATGCTTCCGCTCCTGCCTTCCTGTCAAGGCAATACATTAATACGATACCGAGAACATATAGTAGTAACGTTTAGTAATTAATACAGTATCAGAATTTTAGAATAAAATACACGAATCAGCATTTCCTCCTTCACGAAAATAGTGAAAGGTACTTACTAATATAGATTCTAGTTATGATTAGACCTAGTGTCGAAGGCAACACATGACATGTAACGAAAAATAACTACTGGTACTTGTTTTTCTGTTTTCTTTCTTCGTTGTGAGTAGATTATTCTGCGTGTAATTTTTGTTCAGTCTTGCAAACACAATCCCGTTAATAAAAATTTTGAAACAGAACTTTTACCATATCAATTTATGTATTCGTTCCGTCTTCCAAGCCTTGAAAGACAATATAATGTAGCATATAGAGGGCTCCAAGAAGCGCCTATGTAACTACCCTTTCCTGCCATAACTGCGTGCAATTATCTACATGATGTCTATGGTAATAAAAATTAAAAATAGAACAATATTTTACAATTCATAACATTAGATTATGTTATAAATTTTATCATGATTCCATATCTACCTGCCTTTGTTGGGTTTTCATACTTTCCATTTACTAATTATATCATGTATCATTTGTTTTAAAATATAAAATAATTTTCTAAACGCAAAAGCTCTAGTGTAATTTGTTGCTATACTCTATATTATTTTCAGATACCTTAAATGACCGTAATTTCATTTTCAATCTACAGAGTAGATACTTGTAGAAGTACTTGTAGTATTGTTGTTTTCTCCTCACAGGCTATATTTAGTCCTTTTTGTTATATTAAAACCTCAATTTTTCACCATCTTTACAGTAAAAATGTAGATTCATTGTACAAAATGTTTGCATGGATCGTTATCTTCAAAGTTCTCTTTACCTGTAAGATTTACCTATAAAAAGTATACATGTTTACCTGTAAGATTTACCTATAAAAAGTATATATGTTAGTAGTGAAAGGGGTCACCCTACGGACAATGGGAATTAGCATTACAGGGACCCCTGGGTCACTCTACGGACAATGGAAATTTAACATGGCGAAAAATCGTGGGTCACTCTACGGACAAGGGGAATTAACATGGAGAAAATCGTGGGTCACTCTACGGACAAGGGGAATTTAACATGGCAATAAATCGTGGGTCACTCTACGGACAAGGGGAATTTAACATGGGATTTTTTTTTAAAAAATTTTTTTAAAAAAGGGGTAGGCAATTCAAAGACTATCTCTTTTCGAGAAATATGGCTGGCCCTGAAAAGGGCCTTTGGGTTTTTTCTTCTTCTTCTTTTAACTTCTTAACTTCTTCCACCATCCTCTTATTTTGTCCATCATTCCTTTCTTCTTTTTCTTTTCTGTTTCCGGCAACCAGTCCGGGTGGCCCATGGCCCGGAACTTCTCTTGGATTTTCATCCAGTTTGTGTTCAGTTTTTCGAATTCATCCCTTTTTTTTCTATTTTCTTCTTCTTGTCTTTCCTTTAACCACTTTTCTTTGATCTTCTTGACCTCTTCGGTCAGCACATTCCTCATTAGTTCTTCAGCTTTCTTAAGTTTTTCTAACCCCCACTTCGCGAAACACCAATCTGTCCATTCTACAATGTCTTCTAGAAAGCACCTTGCACTCGTCACATGATCTATCGCTTCTTTTAACTTACCCACTTTGACATACGGTGGGTTAATTAAACCTCTGATTCTCTTCTCCTCATCCTGTATCATTTCTTTTACAATATTTACGGATAAGTGGAGGCTGGTTACTTGTCTTGAGACGAAGTCTTTTGTCACTCCATACCTCCATTCCTGTTCAACCCTTTCTACTACACTCAATCCATCTACCATCCAATACCAACTTCCCATAAGATTGTTATATAAAGCTGAAGCTGCTGGCATCTTCTTGTTTGCTTATTCCGTAGAATGGGTTCCAATGGCCAACACTGTTAGTTTTATACTCAAAGCGCGAACGTGAAGGAAAACATCCCCTAAAAACATAAAATTGATCTTACCTAGATCATGACCCAACAACGCGCGTACGTGAAGGAAAACATCCCCCCTACTTTCTCATTTCATATAATATAACCCTAACTTTACTCTTCACATACGCTAAGAAACCCATAATCTACTATTCACACAAACATACCTGAGCTCTTACAAACACAAACACACAAACGCATACCCTCACACTATCTTAAAAAAGAGTTAGTGTTTATATACACACTACTCTACCTACACACATTGGCAAATTGATCGTTATTTCTTTTCTAGAGTATTGGGTAGCCCTTAAAAGGACTGTTTTGTTTGGAACTTCATGGGCACCTGGTTAATGGTGGCACCTTCCAGGCCTGGCGCCACATACGCATCTTATCCCCCAGTTACTTTTTACCTTTTGGGGGGAGAGAGCAGAGGCAGGATATGTTGCTTCAGAATCCCAATTTTCGCTCTCCGGGATTTTGAAATTTCTTCTCTCCTTTTCCTCCTCCTCTTCTTTGTTTCTTCTTTCCTCTTTATATCTTCTTTCTTCTTCTTCTTTGTTTCTTCTTTCCTCCTCTCTTATCCTTCCCTCCTCGACAATGGCTTCCGCGGCCAGTTCATTTAATATGCGCCTGGCATATTCCAGATGCACATGAAGCTCCAACAGTTTCTCAAGTCTCGTGTTCATTTTTTTTGGTGTTGATCAATCAACAAGGGTAGCTGGACTGCCTAACGACTTTCAATTTATACTGAAAGCGCGGACGTGAAGGAAAACATCCCCTAATAACATAAAATTGATCTTACCTAGATCATGACCAAAAAACAACAACAACGCGCCGACCTAAAAGAAACACTCGCTCACTTTTTTATGCTACCCATCACTTCAATAGACTATCCACATATGCAAAGCAATCCAATCTAACCCCAAATATACACCTCAAACAGCCCAAAAAACTAACATCATTTTAATCTACTATCCACACCAACCTACTTTATCACTTACAAACACAAACACACCAACACATACCCTCAAAATTTTTAAGAAAGAGTTAGTGTTTATTTTCACACTACTCTACCTACTCACATTGGCAAATTAATAGTTATTTCTTTTCTAGAGTATTGGGTAGCCCTTAAAAGGGCTGTTTTTTTTGCTATGGCATTCTTTTTAGTTTCTAAGAATGCGATGTCCTCTGAGGATAGACTTTCTGGCGATAGGTCTGCTTCTTCGGAAAGAGAAGAAGAATTCTTTGGTGTCGATACGACAATCGACAAAGCCTCTGTCAGCTTCAGGTTGCTGCTGCTGCTGTTGCTGTTGTTGCTGCTGCTGTTGCTGCTGTTGCTGCTGTCTCTGAAGTCTGTACTTCTCTGTCCATTCTTCTTTCTCCTTGTTCATTTCTTCTCTGAAGAGCTCTTCTATCAGGTCTTCAGTGATTTTTAACATTCTCACATTCTCTATTTCTTCTGGCTTCGGTATCAGACTGTGTCTGACCCTATGCAAATTCACGTAGGCTTCGTTGAGCTTAGCTAGTTTGGAGCACATCTTCTTAGGAGGATGAGTCGACAATGGATGGCTAGACTGGGAACAACCCGGTTCTTAAAGTGAAAGCGCGGACGTGAAGGAAAACATCCCCACACGGTTTTCGAGCCGCAACGTTCATGAGAGGGATAGTAAGAAATGAAAGAGCATCAATCCAACATTCTTCTAGCTAAACAAAAGACAAAGGCATTTTTTTCTAAACACAACATTTTTTATTCAAAAATCACTTAACACTAAACAACAACATTTTTAACAATAATATAACACTATAACATCAAACAATTTTTTTCAAATCACAAACATTTTTTTCTCAATTCTCAATCTACTTTGAACAGGGCTGACAACGTTGTGAATGAAATTGTGATTTCCACTGTTGGAAATCATTAGGCCATTGATGGACACTACGTTTCCTAGCTTGAGACAAAAGATAAGCATAATGGTCACAAAACCATCGATCTACTTTCACATCGTTTCTAGCAGAAGAACGAGGATCGAAATGAGTCACTAAATGTTCTAAGGAATAGCCCAGGCTGCGATGATGCAGAAAATACACACAGTATTGTCCACACACCAAGGAATCTGTGCCTTGTAATTTCACGTTATTGAATCGGGTGGTTTGAGCATTTCTTCTCATAAAGTCGATGATATCGTCTTCCAAAGGGGGCAATCCGTACGAATCGAAATATTCCACACATCCTTCTTGAGGAAAGTAGACGACTACCCAGTGGGTTCCTGGGAGATGACTGTCGTCCGTGTTGATCACGTAAGCTTGATGGTCTTTAGGTTTGCGATGAGGGAGTTCATCTTTAGCACAGACGACGGGATTCCAAGAAGCCGTATACGAACTGTGGTTCAAAAGGTAATAAAGTTCCCAGGTATCCATTGTTTTGTGTTTTCTTCTTCACAGGTAATAATAAGTCGTCAATTCGATCCTGACTTTTTGCTTGAAAATGTCTGACGAATAAACGGTTATTCGTTCTGTTTCCTCACTCTGATTCAGGAGAGCTTCGATACGATGGATCTCTTGAGTGGTTAATGGTGGACAAGAATGTTCACGCAAGTCTTTATACCACTGGTGCAACACGTCTTTGTTCGAGATGAGACTCCAAGCTTCGTCCAGATACTCGTCCAATTTTTCTTCTTGACTTAACATTAGGCATTTATCGTGTTGAATTTGACTGGGATGATCGTTTTGACATCCATAGCAATTTTTCTTGATCAATTCCGTCATTTTATCGACCAAGTGTTTGGCAAAACAGGAGACTAAATGGGCTTCTTGTTCTGGCCATCTCGACTTCATTATGATTACTTCTTCCACAGTCTCCTCACATTTCATGTCCAAAGTTTCTCCACTAGGTAAAGAGGGATAACAGTCTTCCATGACTTCTAGTAATCTAGAATGACTTCTCTCAAACTGTTGATTTCTATGGTATTGTCAAATTCTGCATACAGGATGACGTTCACCGTTACATCAGGGGGTGGGTTTGCAAACTGAATTTCCACACGAATCTGGCCTGATTTTATAGGGTGGAAATGTCCCTCGTCGCTGCCTTGGTCTGGAGTGAAATCGAAAGCCCACAAAGCATAGCCTCCTGCATAATCCTCGTACGTAATGCCGTGACTGGTGTTGGTTCCTAACTGTCCGGTGGCTTCGTACAGGGACAAGTACGATCTCAAGTAATTGTTCTGGGTAAAGTTAGGCTCGAAAGGTCGGGTACACAAGGTCTTGCCATCGCGACTGACTTCGATCTTGGACACGCCAAAGTGTCGAAAGTTGAAAGGATTTTTATCGACAGTTCCGTTGAAGGCTGTATTCTCGACGATACCAAGGATCAAACGTTTGGGTAGCTGTCCTTGGAACAGATGATCTTCAATCATGGATCGCTGTCCCCTAGGAATGGTGAAGGTTTTCACTTCCACTCGTCGGATCGGATACTTGGCGGTCGTTCTGCTCAACGTCTGACTGATGTCGTTACCTACTTTAGGTAACACTTCCACACGTCGCACGTAGAGTCTGGCTTCTTGGATGACAGTTTTGTAATCGTTAGTATTAGACAACAGATGGAAAGCGGCACTGCTGCGATTCAGTCTCAAGCGGACATCCACTCCGTTCAGCAAATATTTCTCTTGCAACCACATGTCCAAATGTAAACGATCCATCAGTTCTAAACTACGACTTAGTGCAATTTTCTTTCTTCGTTCTATAAATCCCGATAAATTTTGAGCATCCCCATCAATTGTAGTGCTGTCGAACTTTGCACCTAATGCGTCAGGCTTCCATACCACGCAAGCATCCAGATGAGTGTTTTTGGCTTCTTTTCCGTACGTCAAGAGATTTTCCAGGTACGCTCGGTAAGGGTAAGTATCCATGCTGCTGCTGACAAGTTTGTTGTTCAAGTACAAGTCCACTCCACTGAACAAGGAATGCATGAAATTGTTGACGGGAGCTACTCTGGACGTATCAATGAGAGGGTCACCGTCCACTTCGGTTACTTTGACTTTCAAGTACAAATAACTGCTATTCAGATCGATGTAATCTTCGGGCTGTCCTTTGATTTCAAACTCGATGGGAGCGGAATCGGTCAATGAGGAGACGGGATGAAATTCCACCCACTGGGATTCTTGCATCGTCATCATGGTAGGGGGCATGGCAAACAGATCCAGTTCCGTCTTGGAACAAGCGCAAGACTCTCGGTGCATCATTTTTTGTTGCTGTGTTTCAATAATCGAAAACGTCTAAGTCTCGAACGGTTCTTCTTTTCTTGGCCTTTCTAGCTTGAAGTCTGGTGAAAGGGTGTTTTCTGCGTCGTCTCTTTCTGCCTTGTCCTTGCTGAATGCTTGACTCGGTAGCGTGCAGGGCATTTATAGGTGTGTCTCGTCGGCCTAAAATGTCTTTGCCTGTTTGCAGCAAGACATTTTTGCCTGCCCTCATGAAGGCTTCTTTAGGGTTTTGTTTGTCGATGATGACATTTTGGAGAAATTCTTTGCCTTGCGTCAGTGCCGCATCTTTCAAGGCGTGCAATCCGCGTGTCACCATCGGTTTCAACACCGGGGCCACCGAACGAAAGGCCGATTTTAACATGTCTCCTAAACCGTGTCCTCGCTGTCGAGCCACCCCTCGGTACACTGGATACATGACTTACTTACGAATCGTGAGAAAACCGTTTTCGAAAATGGAGTTTCACCGTGACTTTTCCTTTGGTGAATGGAATATTTTGTCCCAAATCTCCTTTTATAGCAATGTTGACCGTGTCCAAATACGACTTGCTGACGGGTAAATAATGAGGATGGACAAATTCGCGGTGGACGTGGTAAGTGTTTCCACCTTCCTGGTCACTGGTCGTGGTACTATCCACTTTGAAAGGAATGACACGCAGTAATGGCACAGAGGTGTGTCCCACTACGTTGTATTCCACCACATCGGAGTACACAAACATCAAATTCAGTCCTTGGTTCAGTTCTACCGGTTTTCCAAAAGCTCTGTAAAAATCCATATTATTGTTGATCTTGGGGCTCCAATTGTTTGCGACCATTGTTGGATGTCCACCTAAAATTTCAAACAAACTACCATTGAACCTGAAGGACAACAGTTGAGTATCCTGAAATTTCATCAGTAAGCGACGAGCCACTTTATGGTACTCCATGGTGACACTTTTTTTGACTCTGTTCAGGGCTTTGCCAAAGGCGAACTCGAACCTGTCCGCAATAGTGTCCACCAAATGTTGGCCACTAAAATAAAACTCTGCCGGAATTTTCACGGTGTAGATAATGAAGGGTGGTTTGCTGGCTGGTTTTGTGTCCCCTGAAAACCCGATGTCATTCATGTAGTTTTGTAATTGTTCGTTCAGGATTTCCACCTCAAAATAGTTTTGCTTTTCGGTGATGTTTTGGATTTGTGTAGGGTGAATCATTTCTACTAAAGCCACTTCCCAATGGGCTTCGTGATCTAAGGGGATGGCTTGAGGTAATTTGGCCGTGTAACAGCACAACGTGTTGTTGGGAAACACCTCCATGGAACTGTCACTGGGTAAGGTTAAGTAAAATTGGTTTTCGTGACTCATAATTCCAGAGTTCTGTGGCTGTCCGAGGGGTTAGTGGATGTCAGAGGCGTGTCTCCGCCCAAAATGGGGTTCTGGTTGTGGTTGTTGGAGTGGTGACTGGCACTGGCACTGGACACAACGTTCCCGTTCGAGGAGAATTTCAGGGAGGGATTGGGAAGCAGGTAACCGATGCAACTGCTCAATAAAATGGTCCACAATTGTTTGTCTCCTTGTTGCAAACTCAAATTGGCGATGGCTGCCCCGATGACACAATACACCACGAAGATTTGACAGAAAAAGACGATTTGCGTTTTAGGCACACGTTCTCCACACCACACCCACAAGGGTTGTTTTTGTAAATCTTGCACAGAAGAACTAGGGGAAGAAGGAGTGGTCGACGTAGCTGCGTCTGCTGCTGTGTGAAAGGGCATGATGGTCACTTCTTCTTTTTATAGTCGATGACTTGCGAAGCGTCGATCCAAGAATCGAAACTGGGTGGATATCCTTTCCAACGTACTTTGACTTCTTTGACACGTCGTTTGCCCACTTTACGGGTTCTGCGTTCGAGAATGCTTTCGATGTCGTACACGTCGTCTTCTTTTTTGGTGACACGTTGTAACTCGGGCAAATAAAACGTTCCTTTGAGTACTTCTCCGTTCATGTCTTCCAATTTATAGACGGCAGGATGACGGCCATGTACTCGTCCAGTGACGCGAAACAATTCGGTCGTCCAGTTAGGTAAGTAACCTATGTCGAAAGTGCGTTTGGTTTTGCCAATGCGCACCCAATCTCCTACGGTCAACTCTCCACTTTTCTTGGGGACAGCCCTCGTCGGGGACGTACCGAACAGGCGCTCGAACACCAGCACTTCGTTGTCGGGAGTCACGTCTTGCGGGGCACGTCCGATGCTTCGATGGTAAGATTGGTTGTACGCTTGCACCAGGTGCGGTAAGATGTCGATGTACTTCAGAGTGTGGTGATGCGTAAAATATTTCCACATGCGTTCTTTCAAAGTGCGTTGAAAACGTTCCACGATGCTGGCTTTGGTTTCGGGATTCTCGGTGGTAAAAAAATGAATGTCACGTTTCTTTAATTCTTTTTGGAAAGCTTGGTTCAGAAATTCGGTGCCTTTGTCCGTTTGCCATCGAAGAGGGCGACGGCCGCTTTGTTTCAACACCCGTTGCAGGGCTCGCACTAACTCGCTGCTGGATTTGGAAGTCAAAGGCACGACCCAGGCAAATTTGGAAAAGACGTCGATGACACAAAACAAATATTTGTAACCACGATTGTAGCTGGCCAAATGAGAGACATCGGCTAAATCGGCTTGCCATTGATGATCGATACCTTCCACTCGGGTGCGACTTCTGGCAAACTTGCGTCGAATGGGTTTGTGTAAAGTGTAGGTAGCTTGTTCTTGTAACCATCGTTGCACTTGAGGTAAACGGAGACTTTTCAGTCGCGTTTTGGCAGCACGATACAATTTTTGAACTCCTGCGTAACCTGCAGGATGCGAGGGATCGTAGTAAATGCTGGCTAAGACTTTTTCCATTTTTGTGTTAATAAGTCACCCACTCTTCGGTGATGCTACTTTGGGTGGGTCGAAAGGGTGGTTTGGAAACGGATTTACGTGTCCGATGGGCTACGGGAGTAGAAGTCGAAGGTAGTGGTGGTGGTGGAGGTGGCAATGGAATGGCTTTGGTTTTCTTTTCTTTTTTCGCTTCTGGTTTCTCTTCTTTCTTTTTCACTTCTGTCGAAGAAGGCGTGGACATCATCTTTTTAACCCAAGCTTTCATTTCTTCTCGTTGGGGTGTGGGGGACGGGGTCAACAAGGATCCTGCAATCTTACTCGAAATGGGAGCTGCTGACGGTGTTTGAAACACTTCGCGCGTCTCTTCTTCCTCAGGTCTTTGTGGGGTAGCATCTCTGGTGACGGTTGGGGATGACAGTAGTGGTGGTGGTGGTAATGATGGTGCTGGACTTTTCATCAAGGTCTTAAAATCTTTTAGAGTGGGTAGAGCTGTTTCGTCTAAAGCTTTCTGGTGAAAGAGTTGCAGTCTTTGCAAGAGTTGACCATACTTTTGCGATTTTTCTGTTTCGGACAAATCTTGACGATCCATCAAGGACTGCAATTCGTGTTGTAACTGGGACATTTCGCTCAAATTGGGATTGGGAGGTAAATGCGGGGTGCGTTGTTCTTGCCACCGATGGTATTCCATCCATCGTTTGTAAGGCACTAAAGCTAGTTTTCGTCCTTCCATGGGGTTGTCAGGGGTGAATTCTGAGATCTTGGGACTTCCGAAGGCCTTTTTATCTTGCTCCCATCAGTCCTCCCAACATGGTTCCCAAGACTCCTTTTAGTATGGGGCCTAACAAGAGAGGTAAAATGCCTCCACGTTGGACCAACATCTTCTTTTTTTGACGAATGGGAATTTTCTTTTGAACCATTTTCCGAAGAACGTGACGATGTTTGCCTAAGCATTGTTTCTGGTGTTTGGACAAAGGGATCGTGCCTTTCAAAACGTTCAAACAACATTCGCACACGGTATCGATGACCTCTTTGGAGGCTGTTTGAATGAGTTTTTTTCGTAGGGGTGGAGAAGCTTTGGACAGGACAGATAACATGTCCCCATGTTTGGCTAAACGTGGTGGCAGTCCTTTCCTTTTTTTTCCTTGGGGTTTTCTGGAGGGTGACATTTTTTTTGCTTGTGGGTTCCGGGACATTCACCGAACAGACACTAACGTCGATGACTTAACGCACACCCTTTTATCTTTTTTTTGGGACTATCGCTTTGTCATAAAGGTAACAATGTTTTTCCGAAAATCGCCAAGGAATCCTCCCCTTTGTTGGCGCCTCTTTTTCTTGGAACGACTGTGTCTTTTTTTAGGGTAACGTCGATGCTTGGCTAAGCGCTTTGTCGGATGACGCGTCTGCCTTTGTCTCTTTCTTTTGTGGCTTTTTGGAGGTGACATCTTTTACAAGTTCACTGGTACCCCGACTTGGTCACAGGTCTTTTTATACTGGAACGCGTCGCCACTGATTGTCGTTACGTTTTATCAGTTTGAGGACAGGCATGACACGTCGTGCAGGGGTACGTAACGGACTAAATCGAGCCAGTTCTTGTTTGGACAAATCCAGTAAACTTTGTAACATGCCCGATCTTTCTTGGACTTTGATTTTGGGAGAAGGTACTTTGTGAGCAGCAGCCACTGCCGCTAAATTGGAAGGTCCTGCCACTGGGGAAGTTCTTTTGGGGGTCATCAACGGAGAAGTTCTTGGTGTAATCAACGTCTCCAAGTACTCTTCAGTTCCTGGTGACATCAACGGAGAAGTGGACAAACGTGAGGCTGCCGGAGACGCTGTGGCAGGTCGTGGCTTGCGAGTGTAAGGTTGCGTCCTGGCCGAAGTGCCTCTCTTGCGACTAGTTTTCTTCTTCTTCTGTGGACTTTTCTTTTTCTGGGGACTTTTTCTCTGTTTCTTTTTCTGGGGGCTTCTTTTCTTTTTCCGGGGTGATGGTGGTGTCTGGTAAGAGGAGGGTCCTGCCACTGGAGAAGTTCTTCTTGGGGACTTGGTCTTTTTCTTTTTCTTCTTGGGGCTTCGTTGAACTTTTGTCTTAGGGATAACTTTGGGGGCATTAGGATCCCATCTTAAGAGTGAGCGAATGATGACCCCTCCTAGAGTACCGCTCCCTCCAGGTTTCAAAATGATTTGTTTTTTGGTTTGAGTGTCGATGCGGGGATCGGCCAGTTGGACCAAAGCGACTTTGTTTCTATCGAAAAAGCGTTGGGTTTGATGAGGAATCTGAATGATTCCTTGGAGTAATTGACGTGCCGTCACCGTGAACCATCGTAAGACTTCTTTGAGACTAGCTTCTAAGACACGAGCTCGTGTTTGTGGATCTTTTTCTCGGCTGATGCCATACAAGGCACGAATCAATTTGACGGGAAGATGCGACTGAAGGGACGTCATGTTCACACTGTGTGAGACAGACGAAAAAGGGTCTGAGGTTTTTATAGATTTTTTTCATGGGAGGAGTGAAATGAAGTCGAGGACGGAGACGTGTACAGGACAGGCCCTCCGTCTTGGCACCAGTGGTGAAACAAGTGGGTACGAAATCGCAAATCCTCGGGGGTCGTAGGTTTCAAATCGACGAGTAAATAGGCGTGTGGAGTTTGAGTGGCATCGTCGTACGCCTGAGTCAGCCAAGGCGTTCCTAACTGTTTGGCTAAGACTTGCACTTGCGATTTATCTCGAGGGCTTTTAAACAAGACCACGTAATGCGCATTGAGACTGATGGTGCGATGGGCTTTACTTTGTTGAAACAAATTTTGGGTGATGTAAACGACACTGGCATTACGGTGATGCCCTTTGCGCGTGAACCACAATTTAATTTCTTCTTCGTCTTCTCCTAACATGTCGTCGAAAATGACCAAATGGGTTAGACGGGAGTCAGAGACGATGCCATCGTCTTCTTTAGGAATGCCTTCCACAAACACGATGGAATCGCCTTGACTTTCTCGCAAGAGGTTGTACGCCGATTGCCACTCTTTGTAACACCACACGATCCGTTGAGGGGGCCGATCGATCAAATGATGTTTATGTTCGATCAAACGTTTGACGAATTCGGTTTTGCCAGAACCGCTAGGTCCAGCAATGAGCATGTTAAAGGGATGGCGAAGATACAAAGCCTCCCAACTGGCACGATCTAAGTGTTCGTCGATGACTTTGACAGTAGAGGAAGAGGGAGCAGAGACAGCAGAGGTAGCCATGGTGTGAGAAATGTCACTTGTGACACGAAAAACAAACAAGACAAGAGTTTATATACTTTTTCAGAACACGTTTATTGAATGTTTCAAATATGAACACGAAAGACAAAAATACATACAACCCAAATAGTGATGTACAGGAATATAAAACACAGCAAAGCGATCAAAGTGGAATATAAACAAGTGTCTGTACAACATGTTTTGGGTAACCAAGATGTCCTAGGGACAGTGTGTAATGTTCTTACAGTCTCTACATGAGGTATTGTCACACAAGTGTCCTCCCGGAATGACCTTTCAGGCATGTCCATGACAGTCCTGTCCTGAAGCGAGTGGTTGTTCTCGGTGACGGGTTCTTCTGGCACCGTCACTAACACGGGTTGAAAAGTAACTTTTTTCCTTGAACAACTCTTGTGCATACTGGGCCACTTCTTGGGTCCAAGCCTCAAAACCCCCCTTTTTCCAATCACGAACATCTGTCCAATGAGGGTGTAAGTCACAAGCTACACACACATCGTCATACACGTCTTGGGTCGCTAAAAGTTGACGAATCTTTTTTTCCTGTTGAGGTCGAGAAGTATCCAGATGAAAACGCAAGGCTTTGAGCAAAAGGAGTTTTTCGTGACCATTTAAGGCCATGGAGGTGGTAAGTACTGATCGTAAAGAGTCCACAAGGAATCGGCTGGTAAACGAAATCCCAGAAAACAAGTCACTAAGACACACACCACTTGTCGTCCCAAATTGAATGGATATAGTTCTTGTAATAATTGATGGTAATGATCCACGGTTTGAATATGGTCATTGAGTTCCTTCCACGGAATCTGTTGAATGATATGTGACATAATCCGTGGCATGACAACTTGATTTTATAGTGTCTTTGTTTCGGAAGCAATAAAGGTAATTTCTAACCAAACACGTTCGTTCTCCAGTAGGGAATTTAAATGTTACATACTGTAACTGAAACGTCAGAGTTTGTCTAGATGTTTCGTCTTTTTCTAAGCAGATTCCATGTAACAAATGTTGGTAATCCTTTAACTCGTCTTCCTCAATACGTTGCAGTAAGTGAATCTCCAAGTAACCAAAATTACGAACGTCTAGCCCATCATCATTCATATACTGAAAGTATTCAACAAGGTCTGACCAGTGAAAAAATTTCTGACGAATCAGTCCTCTTATACCCTTCAGGTACCAGTGGTTAAAGATCTGGTGACGTAACGGATGCAATTGTTCTTTACGTTTCACTTGTATTTTCACCAGCTCTCGGTAAATCCTTTCTCTCAACTCCACAGGCAAAGCACGAATGTTCTCTTGTAAAGTATCCATGAATAGGTCATTGAGTTCCTTCCACGGAATCTGTTGGATGACATGTGACATAAACCGTGGCATGGCAGCCTCTTTTTATATTCTCTTTTTTTCGGATGCAATAGACGTACTTTCTAGCCAGAGATCTTCGTTCTCCAGTAGGGAATCTAAATCTTGCATACTGTAACCGAAACGTCAGAGTTCGTTTAGGTGTTTCCTCTTCCTCTAAGTAGATTCCACGTAAAATATGTTGGTAATCCTTTAACTTGTCTTCCTCAATGCATTGCACTAGGTGAATCTCGAAGTAACCATAATCATGAACATGTCGATCATTAGCGACCTCAAAGTTTTGAACAATGTCTGACCATTGAAAGAATTTCTGACGAATCAGTTCTCTTATACCATTCAAGTACCAGTGGTTAAAGATCTGGTGACGTATCGGATGCAATTGTTCTTTACGTTTCACTTGTATTTTGACCAGCTCTCGGTAAATCCTTTCTCTCAACTCCACAGGCAAAGCACGAATGTTCTCTTGTAAAGTATCCATGAATAGGTCATACTAAATCCTCTTTGGTCTGACACAAGAAATGTACTCTTTGCACAAACATGGTTTCACTTCAGTGTCGAATTTAAATCGTTGAGTCACTAATCTACACATTACAATTCGTTCAGAAGTTTCCTCTTTCACCAAGTTGACATTGCGTGAAAGATGTTGGTAATTCGTTAACTCTTCCTCTGGAATTCGATGCAGTACGTTTACAATGTAGTAGATAGAATCGTCAATACCAAACCATTCCTTTTTATAACCAGGAGGTCGTTGATCAATGTCTGTCCAATGGAACACTTTCAATTGAATCAATCCTTGTATAGCCTTCAGGTACCAGTGGTTCAAACACCGGTGACGTAACGGATGCAATTGTTCTTTACGTTTCACTTGTATTTTGACCAGCTCTCGATAAATGCGTTCTCTCAACTCCACAGGCAAAGCACGAATGTTCTCTTGTAAAGTATCCATGAACAGATGATTATGGTAAAAAGTTACTTCAATGTCTCGGTCCCACTAAGGGTAAGTAATGACAATTCGGTGACCATCGAGCATGTTCTACGTAGGCCGAATCTTGCGGTTCCCAGTGGTGAAGTGACACACCGCAACTGAAGCACTTGACTTTATCTCCTTCGCCCAAGTAGAAAAATCCGGCTCTGGCTAATTCTTCGGGGGTCGGTCCTCCCAGATACTTTGGCCATTTTCCTTTGAACGATTGAAGACGATTTTCAAAGTCGCAGTATTCCGACAAACGCACAGGAAACGAATATTCGTCTTTCACAGGTTCGTTTCGATAAGGGTTGGGTGACATGAACAGGAGTTTGCTCAGGGCTGGATGACATCCGTAGGGGGGTAGACGTGAAGGTGAACATTCCCCTTTAAACCCGGTAAAATGTCTAAGAGGACGAGCGGCATCGCTTTCGCATCCCTCAGGTTTGACACGCACAGCATCACTTTCCATGACAGGGGCAGTGAAAACAAAGTTCCCATGATGCTTTACGGCATCACTCAGGTCACAACGTGCAGCATCGGTCCCATCGCAAGGCTCACAATCGCACTCGTCTGCAAACTCCGTTACGCAATTACAATGGTAACCACATGGACAATCGCAGTTTCCTTCCGGACATTTTCCGTCGCAATGCATGGGTCTTATCCATCCAGTATTAGTCACACTAGAGGAAGATACAACTTTTTTACAATCCCCAAACTGGAACGATGTCTTTTTCAAAGTATTCATCTTGTTCGCTCGGTCTTGGTAGTCACAATGAACTATCGATCTTGCCTAGGGTTCCTTTTTTATATACAGACCAATACCGACGTGACCGTACGGTAAGGTGAAATGATTGGGAAGTCGAACTCGCTTCTGGTACACGATTTGATAGACTTTTTCCAAGGGCCGACTGACGATGTGATGAGTGGGTAAACGTACAATCTTGTTCGGTTGGTGAGTGGTCACTTTAAAGTTTCCATCCTCTCCCGATTGCAAGGCTTCTTTCATTACCCCAAAGTTGACCACTCGACTGGTACGATAATTCAGAGTCAGTCCTTTCACTTTGCACGTCGTGTGCACTTCTCCTTGTTTGTCCCGGTATTGGTAGCCGTAATTTTTGGGACCGCCACTGACAAAACTTAGAATCTTGTCGTCGGGATGCTCGTCTGTCCAGGCTCCTAAACGGTCTCCTTCGATGCTAGGGTGATGTTGAATCGGGTGATGGATGTAGATGCAACTGTCCGTGTCAAAGTACAGGACGCGTTCTTCTAACAGTTCTAAAGCTTCGTACAATTTTAAGCGAGCATGGGCTGTCACGTAAGCCGCAATGATGACATTTCCAAAAGGGTCGTCTTGTACAAAGTCCAGATCTTCTTCGTAATTGACCAAGATCAAATTCTCTCGAACGACGTCCACGTGTTTCATGTATTTGGTTTTGTCGTGAATCATCTGGAAGTAGCGGGAAGGTTCTGTCAAATATTCCGTCTTGGGTAAACACGGTCGTTGTGCCATTTTACCCCACAAGCAATTTAACATCACTTTGGCAAACGATCGCCTGCCTTCGTTTTTCTCGATGTGGTCTAAAGTGATACCTTCTTGTTCGTAATATTTCTCTTTGAATTGTATTTGGTCTTCGGGAGTGTGACACCAGGAAGGATAGCCGCTAGCTTCTTGCTTCAGTTTCAAAAAGGCATCCACGTAGTCTGCGAAAATGCCTTTCTGCGTGGGGTCACCCTTGCGATACTGTTGTGTCTTGGGAAAGTGGCAAATTTCGTACACTTCTAACAGTTGGTATCCCATGTCCAGAGCTTTGAACAATTCCACGCTGACCCAGGTTCCCGTCAAGGCCCGTTCTTCCTGGCTGTGCTGACAAGGCTGGTCTTGGTTGCACGTTTCGGCACAAGTACGGCACAAGGGAAACATCAGTTTGCCTTGACAATGGTGAGGTAAGACGGGATGGTATAGGTTCGTGGGAGGCAAAACTTTGCACTTGATCAAGCCTTCGTATTGTCGAATGTTGACCAGGTCGATGTGTTCCGTCAACAATTGCGGGTGCCCTACAGGAAAGCGACAATATTTGCACACGTAGGGATACAGCGAACACACGTCCAAGTATTTGATTTCTTCTCCTTTCTCTTCGTCGGCTTGGTACAGCAAACAGGTGGCATTGGTCCTTCCTCCGTACAAACTATCCCTCGGGTTCAGCGGGTCCATCAGCTTGTAACTTTCCACGAGACGTTTAAACTCGGGATCGGTTTTCATACGGTGATCGTACTCGTGTTCCCACATTTCCACCACTTGGTATCCTTCCTGTTCTAACTTTAGGCGTCGCTGACAAGTGTCCTGGTACAAGTCTTCCATGGTTCGTTGCAAAAACTGATTTTTAGTACCACGGTCAGGGTAACAGACGGGACATCCGTGAAATAAGCAACCGTTAAACTCGTACACGATCTTGGGGTTTTCTAAGTCCCAGCCATCGACCGAATACGTTCCGATGGTCTTTTCGCCCCCTCCGTTGCGGGCATGCTGAATCCACTTGTCTTCCTTGTCGCACAAGTAATGTAACCAACGTAGGGCTTTGACCGAGTATTGACGTTTGACAAAGTGGGTCGTTTGAGGACTGATGACAGCCACGGTGTTTTCAGGCATGAATCGTTGTCGATACACTAAGGAACACGCTTTGGCAATGGTGCAAGCTTCTTTCAAAGGATCGACCCCTCCGTGTTCCATGAACAGTTCTCGAAATTTTCCACAGCAACGCCGTAAAATGTCCACGTCGGAACGACAATACTTTAGCATTTCTTCCTGAAAGTCGAAAGGGTCCGAGGCGTGAGCCTGGTACCAAGCGTAGAAAGCTTCTCGTTGTTCGGAACGCATGTTGTCGGGGTCGTAATAGTGAGCCTCAGGTAAATGGGGTAGAACGGCATGTTGATTGGCTTCCGTATTGAAAAAGTGTGGAAAGTACCCTTTAGCCATTTCTGTCATTCCAAACGTTTTAGGCATTCGACTCAAAGGCATGGCCAAATAGCTCATCGAATCTTTAAACTGTACTTGTCCCACTTGCATGAAAATGATTTTGGCCCCGTTCAAAGTCACTTTAGGACGTTCGGTGCCTTGTTCCGTATAGTACCTCAAAAGAAACTGTCCATCGTATCCGGAAAAATTGTGAGCCATCACCGTGGCATGACGATGACAATCTCCGTAACGTTCGATGTCCTCTTGGCTCCACGTCTTGTCGACGGGGTCTAAGACCCATTGGGCAAAATCGGCTAACGTATTTGGTCCCCGAAAGATTTTTTCACGCCCTCCAGGAATCTTGCTGCAGTGAGGGCAATGACTGAAGATAGGTTCTTGAATGCACTTCTCGCACGCTCGATGAGCCACGCAGAAATTAGGGATGTGAATGCCAGTCTCTTGCATGCATTCGAAATCGAAAAAGATGAAATTGCCTTTCTTCTTGTGACCGTCCTCTTTCTCTGGTGGGGGTTGGTATTTTTGCACGTAACATTGGTGTTCCAAGTCCACGATGTGGTGACAAATGTGACATTTTTTCTTTCCTGAACATACGTGTGCCTTGGTATTATTGGTACGTATGACTTGTTCACACGTAGAGCACAATCTCAGCAGTTGACAAGCACATTTCTTCTGTGAACCTTGCGTCTTCAAATGTTGTTGGTAACATTTAGGGCTGACAAACGTGCGCAGACAAGTGGAACAAGGCACTGGTTCTTCGCTCAGACAGGGTGGAGAGGCCAAACATCCTGAGCATTTCCATCCACAATGTTTGTGTTGCTCTCGATTATTATAACCATAGTCACATTTCTCACAATAATAAACATATCTCAGGAATCCAGTGATACTGGTAATGGTATCGAAATGGTCATCGTGATGATAAAGGTGAATGTATTTTCCGTCCTTAAAGTCTTGGCCTCGAAACAACAGAGGTCCGCGCACTTCTTGAGGGTGCACTTTCAAGGTGTATCGTGGAGCTAGGGCATCTTGCAATTTTTGCATCTCTGGAATGCCACAGGGTGTGTCTTTGGGCAATCCGGCTTGTTGTAACAGGAGTTCTGCTTCATTTCGTTGTTTGGCTCGGTCGGAACGTTGAATAGTGTCCCAGGTTCTTTTCCATTCTACCGTGTCGTTCTTGTTGGCATAGGTTCGTCCCACCACGATGGCACGGGCTAAACACATCTGGTCATGAGGGTTGTTAATTCGGACGAGACTCGTTTTGGTGTTGCGAAGGTCGTCCACCAATAACATCTTTTTGCGTCCTGTCCCTTGAGGAGGAGAGACGTGGGTCATGTCCAGTGTGGCTTTACCATCGGTGATGTCAAACTGATCATTAGATTGTTGTACGTGTTGAATCTTGTCCATGACTTTGGAAGCAGTCAATTCTGCCGGGGTGCTAAACTCGATCCAAACAGGGGATTTCAAACCGTCGTGTTGTATGGAAAGTCTCAAGCGATCGTCTTCTTTGGGTTGACATTGCTGCTTGAGTGAAGTGAGCAAAGAATCCCACACCTCGGTGATGAACACTTCTGCTTTCTCTAACGGCACTTCAGCCTTGAAATCTTTAAACTTCACCGTGTATTTGTAAGCCGTGGTTCTAAATTTTCTAGAGGAGCGCTTTTCCGTCTCTCGAATGGAATAGTACTTTTCAGGGTTGACAAAGGGTGGTGAATTTGGTTTAGAGGTTTCAAAGTCTGGTTCACTCATGTCCTCTTCAAAATCACTGGCATGAATTTGTGCCAAGATTTCAGCCCTGGTACGAGGCGATAGATCACGTTTCTGCCTCTTACTTCTTTCTTCTTCTTTCTTCTCGAATGAATGGGATCGTTTCATCTTGAAAGCAAAAAGTCAAATGACTCAAGTTCAAACACCATAAACTACTTTATAGTCATAGCAGACCAGCGTATATAAAAGGGTGTGTGTCTTGTCCTTTCACTATTCATTTCACTCTCAAGCCGAGCACAACGATGGAAGAGACTGACCAGATGGAACGTTTCGTCAGAGCTTTGCGAGGGGTCATTAGAAAATTCTCTTCAGACCAGCCTACGGACTACTCTCCTTCCTTTAGAGATAAAAGTCAAGATACTTGCTATATCTGTCAGAACAAAGGGCATTGGTCTTCAGAGTGTCCAGACCGTCAAAAAAGAAAAAAAACAGGGGATAAAAAAGACAAAAGTCAAGATACCTGTTATTATTGTAAAGAAAAAGGACATTGGTCTCCAGATTGCCCAAAAAAGAAACAAGAGGAGTCAGAAGAAAAGAGGAATTCTTCAGAAGAAGAGAGGGATTGTTCAGAGGAAGAGAGGGATTCTTCTGACGAAGAAAGAAGACAGGTGAAGAAAAAGAAACAGGAGAAAAAAAGAAGAAGGGAAGAAAGTGAGGAGGAAGAAGAGGAAAAGAGTGTGACGGTGAAGAAATTCAAAAAACAGAGAGACTAAACAAGGAGAAAAGAAGAAATCAATGAACTTTTCATTAAAGTGTTGTGTTGTGAATTGTGAATTGGATTGTAAAAAATGGAGAAAAGAATAAATGAATGATATAAGGTAAGTGTCTTTGAGTTGTGATTTTAAAATAAGAAGCTACACTCACGCACTCATAGACAGACACGTACAATAAGGGTAAAATGGGTGGGGTTTATTTTTTTTTTTTTTTTTTTTTTTTGAGTTATTGGCAAATTGAAATTGTATTTCTTTTCGAGAAATGTGAGTGGCCCTGAAAAGGGCCTTTTTCTTCATGGTGAAAGGGTGAGTTTAAGCAATCAACTTTAACTGCCTTATGCCTTTGCCACGGCCAAGGCCTACTTCTGGACTGCGTAATGTTGATGATGATGATAATGATTGGGTTGAAATCACTAAGGGTGGTACGGTAGGCTTAGTCACAGGGTTGACGTGTTTAGCTCGGGAAGGTCGTATTCTCTTCGGTCGTGATAAAGAAGTCTGATACATTTGTTTCAGACTTCTTAACTCCGCTAAAATGTCCAACAGTACCGTGACCGTTTGATTTTCACCCTCTTGTTTCTTTGCTGCTACTTCTTCTTGCTGTTGTTTTTTTCTTACCTCTTCTTCTTGTTGCTGTTGCTGTAGGAGAAAAGCCTGTTCCGCTTCCTTTTGTCGTTGTATAAATTTCTCCAATTCTTCTTTCTGTCTCTGTCTAAAATTCTCCACTTGCGGTAATGAAGAAGGTAACGAAGGTTCCGGAACAAATTCTTGCGAGGAGAGAAAATCCACAAAATCCCAATTCACCTCTTCTGAAAGTAAGTCCGAGTTCCCTTGGGCAGTCTCCCCTGCTGGTGCACCCCAATGGATCGTTTTCTGAGTTTCCGTCATGTTGAATCACTGTCGCATAGATTGACTGCACACAAGCGCTAGCGAATCTAAATAGACTACGTGACGTCACAGACTGCTCTCTTCGGATTGGATACGAGCTGACTGAATTCTGTAACGCGTGTTCGGATTGGTAAATGAACTCAATCCGTTTCAATCCTTCCTCCGCCTATAAATAAGCGCCGTTCAATGCATTGATTCACCTGTTCTCGTCGCTTCAAGATGTGGACTACAGTTGAGTCATCCACCCTTGTGTCTTCCATGATGTTTCGGACAGACTTGCTCATGTATGTCCGATCGAAGTGGACCGTTGTCCACAGGACCAACACCAGCCTGTGGATACGTAGGATCTACGTCGAAAGACAAGGATGCCTGAAAAGAGTGCTGATGTACGGACCAACAGTAAGACGCAGCCTAAGGACAAGAAGAAGACCAATGCGGTGCCATTTATGTTAATGAATACATTAACATAAAAATCAAAGGCCCTTTTCAGGGCCAGCCATATTTCTCGAAAAGAGATAGTCTTTGAATTGCCTACCCCTTTTTTAAAAAAATTTTTAAAAAAAAAATCCCATGTTAAATTCCCCTTGTCCGTAGAGTGACCCACGATTTATTGCCATGTTAAATTCCCCTTGTCCGTAGAGTGACCCACGATTTTCTCCATGTTAATTCCCCTTGTCCGTAGAGTGACCCACGATTTTTCGCCATGTTAAATTTCCATTGTCCGTAGAGTGACCCAGGGGTCCCTGTAATGCTAATTCCCATTGTCCGTAGGGTGACCCCTTTCACTACTTATGTTTAACAAGATAAGAACAATGCAGTTTAGTCGAAGGGAACGCATTATCAGTCGGAAAGATGCATTTCAGTTGGAAGAATGCACTTTTTGAGAGACTTTAACTTTATTCAAATAAAACTTTCGTTCATGATTTCGCTAGCTTTAATAAACATCGATTGTTCATAAAATCTATTTTTTTATTTTAAAAATGTATGATATTATAGATCTATATGGAGTTAAGGAAATGTTGTATATACAGTCTTGTGACTCGAAATTATAAGGATAAGAATTTTAAAGAGTTGTGCGTTAGAAAAATTTAATTCTGTTATGTTCTTAAGTAGCTATAACATGAAAACAAAATAGTTTTCCAGTATCAGTCTGTTCACTGACACATATCCAGCAACGTAATCGCAAAAGTGTGTATGATTATGTTATAAAGCGACATTTGTTAAAATATATAATGTCCAAATATAGATTTCATAAGTGTATGTCCCTGTGTGAAAAATATGCTGCAGTATGCTTGAATGTGCTGTGCTAGCCATGCGTAACTTATGAGAAAATGTAATACACGCATGCATACATACATACATACATACATACATACATACATACATACATACATACATACATACATACATACATACATACATACATACGTAAATACATACGTAAGACAGCACTCTGGCCGAGGTCTACATAATGAGTGAGGAGAGCGGTGCTACTTCTGTGTTAGGTTGTTTGGTATGGAATATATATGGATTAAATGAGAAACGTTCTAGAGCAAACAGGTCTGATCTTATTAACTATGTTGAAAAATTTGACATACTAGGCTTTGTTGAACCGTAGGCAGAACCTGTCGATAAGCTGCTATTAACTGTTAATAAGACTTGGATATCGTGAGAATTAAATCACAGTGAGCTAAAACAAACTCAAGATGGAGGGATCTCGGTGTTTGTTCGTGAACCCCTCTTCAAGCATTTCGGTATATCTAGTGCAAAAGTGTCTTAAAAAAATCATTTGTCTGTTAGTTCTATGATCTAAGGCTAGCATACGCAAGTGGATCTTAATTTTTGGCTTTGTCTATTTGTAACATGAATACACTTCTTTTCATTTCGAAGAAAATATACATTCAGTGGTAGAAAATGAGTTTGCTCACCTAAAAATGAAATATGCTGACAATAAATAAATAAAAACGCAATTGCAGATGATTTTAATGCCTATGCTGCTACGGAGCTATATTTTAGAAAATATGATAGTGCTATTGAATTTATTCAGTAACTGAATTATACAGGAGACGAAGACATGTATGATCGGGTTAATCGAGATTTAAGGGAGATAAATCACTATGGAGAAAACTTTCTACAACTATGACAGATGACTGAGTTGAGGATCATCACTGGTAGATGTGGATCAGATTAAGGCAAAGGAAAATTTAAGTGCATCCATGACAACTCGGCCTCAAACATAGACTATGTTTTAATTGACGTGTGTGTTTAAAAAAATATATCATCCTGTAACATAGATGATAGACTTTAATAATTCATATGGCTATTGTATTGTCCATTTACTACATGGGTAAACTAGAGCAAAATCACTAAGTGTTTCTGGGGATATCGATAAAGATAAATACACATGAAACAAAGAAGAAGGTTTATATGTTATCCAAATTTGCAATATATGTTATCTCAAAACGTGGATAGGATTTTAAATGATCTTGTTACAAGTCAGGGGTCTTTACTTGACCGAGGGGTGTCAAACCCTCGCGCGATTCCCGCTAGAAGTCGTAAGTTTACCCCAAACTTCCAAAGACTTCCATACAACTTTAGTTGTAAATTAGAAAGCCGAACGTGTTCGTTCTATACATAAATTTTACTCTAATCAATGCAAGACCACATATCTCACAACCTACCAAATATATATCAACCGCACACCTGCATGGTTTCTCTTCGTTAGGTATCCGTATCGCCAGCAGTTCACGCTGTACAAACTATACAACTGTCCCTTAACACAGGGAACTATTTTAACTACGCCACCTTAGGCCAGTAAAACTATGGTTTCCAGTCACATTTCGCCAGTACAACTGCATCACATTTACCACCATAGCGACACAGACGGTATCTGCCTAGTCCCTTCTTATTGGTTCCATTGTGTATTTTACCGGTTTCCTACCGTAAATAGTGCCAATGCAGTTACTCCACCAATGTACACCACTAGATTTTAATAGGTACTATGGAACGACAGGGACATTCATTTGGTTTTGACCTGAATTAACTACTAGTGAACCATAGCATCATGGAAACTCAATAACATTTTACTTCTTGACGTTTGCTGCTAGTACATGTAACTGGCTAATTATATCGGGCAAAGGAATATTTCTATTGCACCGAATTCCAATAATCACACAAGTAATCACAAAATTCTAATAATTCCTTAAAACGGGGCGCTATAACCAAATGCGTATACTCCAAATTTATTACAATATAAACAATAGCAATCTCAATGAACGCGTGGAAATAATTACTGATATTTACCATGATTCAGCAAGCACAATGAAGTCAGTAAATAGAAGTCAAAACCTAGCTGTGACATCACCAAGAAGACTTTCTAAATATCAGTCTTAGTTTAACAGAGAGTGCATAACCGCCAAAAGCAAAGGCTTAAATTATCTAAGACGGTTCAGATTAAAAGGCACAAGTGAATCACTTGTAGATTATACATTCCATAGAAATATATATAAATCTCTTACAAGAAGCAAGGAAAAGCAGTATGACTTTAAAATTAGCTTTTTATCTTCATTGTACTTTAAAAATAGACAACTTTTCATGCACCTTTAAAAGAATCCAAGTACTGGTACTCAAAGCAGTATGAGAACATTCAACTAATTCATGAAACTTTAAAATGAATAATCACTGAAGAAGAGGTTCGCCTGGCATTGGGTAAACTGAAACACGACAAAGCTGGGGGAATATATGCTTTAAACGGCGATTTCATTATATGTATGGACAACATAACATCACCAATATTACCAATACTATTTACTAAACTATTCTATGTTTTTGTCGTTGCTGTGGAAGACAATCCCAAATATACACATTTGTGACGTCATTGATTACTTTAGTTGTACTTTTATACATTCACCCATTCTGATATTTCAAAATGTATGCTACTATAAGCAAGTTTCTAAAACAGCTTCCTTTTTTACATCATTAAAATTGCCACAGCCCAATCCTAAACAAATTGTTTGTACATTCGTACAGGTCAAGAAATAGTTCTAACCATTTATACAATTTACCCGTAGCATATAGATGGACCACCTTCTGATCTGTAAGGAACCACATTCTGTTTAAATATTTGTTGAACAGAAACGTTGCATACATGATAACAACGTAATGGAGAAAAAGCGTTTGCATTCAGTCACCATTAGATTAAACAAAAACATTGTTTTACCACAGTATATCACCACATAAATTATCATGTTATTAGAATCATTCAAAGAAATGTATCAACATTAAAACAGGCCTGAGAAACTGAGACAAAATACACACGCATTTTGTGTGTATCTACTTTCTCTTTTCTTTTGCTCTGTAAAGTAGGTTCCGTGTATCACTACCATGCAATCTTTTATCATTTATCACCTTAAATCAAGCAGGACAAAATGATTATCAGTCTAAAAATTAATACCACTTAAGTTGCTATTATCTGTTTATGTTCTTTGTATAACAAAATGCTTAACTGCTTCTGGAAACAGTTCTATAAATTGAAAACCTCAAAAACAAAAGACCCAAGTGGGTCTGATGTGATTCAACTGGCTGACAAATGCCAAATAACCACATGCAGAAGCAGTTGTTCAGTGAATCTGGGCCAATGAGGTTTTCTTTCGAAATTTTATATGTAATGAACGATATCATTTGTCCAATATTTAAAGGACCCATTATCAAGACGCTTGATGACAAAATTCGTCGAATTCTGTTCAGCTGCTTAATAAAATAAAATTGTGCAAATGTTTGTTAAATTCTAATTTATCAATGGCAGCCATATCTGGTGGTAGAATAGATTCGTATGTGTGGAGATAGGTGCGTTTAAGCCAAGGCAGTTTTTTTATTGTCAAATTCGACCACTTTCTGTTTTAGCAGTTTTTGCTTTAAAGTTGCCAAAGCTTTTTCAATTTTTTGCAGAAGCATTCATACTTGATGGCAGATTAGCTTCATTTAAAACACTTCAAAAGATGTGACGAGTTTGAAGAAAAGTTGTTATTTCGATCAAGTTTGTCCGAATTTTGTTTGGCGATTTCGGAGAAGATTTTTGTTTGAAAGATTTTATAGTTTTAGCAACAGCGGACATATTTGAATTGTATAATATTGGAAGCTTTGTATGCCAATCAGTTTTTTTTTAAAAAATTAAATCTGGGCAAATTCTTTTCGGCGAATTTTTCGAAGAAGTTTGTATTTCTACATGCTTTCTGTCAAGTACAGTCAAATCTATTTCACGGTTTTTATGAAGAAGACATTCAAATACTTTCTAATTTTAGCAGCGGCAGCCACAATTGATCACGGATTGACATAATTTGTAAGTCTAAACTGGGTTTATTCAAGTGGGATTCTCTCAGATATAAACAAATTCTGTTTAGCAATTTTGGAAAATAAGTCGTTTAAAAGTGTTCACATATTTTGTAACGGCGACCAAATTTGATGCCATATTAGCATCATTTGTAAATACATATTAACAAATGAAAGTTTTTTTTTATTCCAGCATGAGCTGTTCCAAGTTCTGTTGAGATCAGTCCTGTTTGTTTTTTAGAAAAAGTTGAAAATATGAATTGTTGACAGACGATGAACGGGTTCTTATTTTTCCAGTAACAGTTGCAACATTTGAAGACGGTTTGGCTTCATTTTGTTAAAGTTTGAAATGAAATGTCCTTATGCTGAAATGTTTTCTGCAAAACCTTATTAAATTATCTTCAACGATTTTTGAGAAAAGTTTATTTTTTTCAATTAAGTTAAGTAATGGAGTTAATATTTGATGGCGGATTTGCATCATTTGTAGAAATTTGAATGCCATTGAAACAAAAATATTCTCTGATAAATTTGATTAAAATTGGCCAAGTGGTTTAAAAGAAGATGAAATAACAATTGCTGAGGGATACATCATATAGCATGCAAGACGCAAAATGCACGACTCACTACTGACGCAGGGCCAACCATAATCTCACTAATGTTTAAGGCAAAGTGAGCCAATAAACCACAGGGCAAAGTGTGCTAATAAGCCATAGGGCATGGTGTGCTAATAAGCCATAGGGCAAGGTGTGCTCATAAACCACAGGGCAATGTGAGATAATAAGTCATAGGGCAGGGTGAGCTAATAAGCTACAGGGCAATGTGAGTTAATAAACCATAGAGCATGGTGTGCTAATAAGCCATAGGGCAAGGTGTGCTAATAAACCACAGGGCAATGTGAGTTAATAAGCCATAGGGCATGTGAGCTAATAAGCTACAGGGCAATGTGAGTTAATAAGCCATTGGGCATGGTGTGCTAATAAGCCATAGGGCAATGTGAATTAATAAGCCATTGGGCAGGGTAAGCTAATCAGCTACAGGGCAATGTGAGTTAATAAGCCATATTTGACTGATCTTCTATAACCACCTAGATTGTTTTCTGTTCCAAAGGTTTAAAATGTTCCTGGGTCACGCTCTCCATTTGTCTTGCACAGCATTAAAACCACTATTAAGATCATTATGAGTATCGAAAATCGAGTGCGAGATTTCTGAAAATTGCATTAGCAGTCTCTCTCTCTCTCTCTCTCTCTCTCATAACTAAGTTCCAAAA
The DNA here is from genome assembly GCA_028554795.2 of Sinohyriopsis cumingii. Classification (NCBI taxonomy): domain Eukaryota; kingdom Metazoa; phylum Mollusca; class Bivalvia; order Unionida; family Unionidae; genus Sinohyriopsis; species Sinohyriopsis cumingii. Next base: position 68,998,702 of record CM068824.1, read on the forward strand.
TAAAGCAATCTAAACTAAAGCAATATCAATTTATGTACTTGTAATCTGACGATTGTACTATTTACTTCAAAGCAATTGTATTATTTTTCAGATACATTTTTTCCTCTTCATAACATAAGGGCTATTGCAAATGTATATTAAATCTAAAATTAAGTTGAATGACATAAGATGGAAAAAATATCTCAGTATCTGAAAGTGAAGTGCTACCCAAAATTTCATGCAATACTTTGCTTAATTGTATAGCTGCAAAACCAGTTTATTTTACTTATTACCCGCTTCTGGTTGTAACTGTTTCAATTTATCATTCATGATACCGTGTTTGAACAAATTTGTTGTTACAGATGTTGGTAACATACATCTTTATACGCCATGATACATCGTAGTTATTTGGCTTGAAAAGATCATCTCTTCTATAATATATTTTGATGTCTTTCACAAGCATTCTGCGTAGAAAATTTATTCCAAGCGTTATCATCTACTTTGACTGTTACATCAAACGACACATTGAAACAATCATTATATTTAAATTTTGCTTTGCTTTACTAACTTGCAATCGTTGTTCTGATTTAGACTTGCTACTGGTGTATGTCATGCAGTAATATGCTTGACTTAGGTATTGAACTTTTTATCTTTCCGACTTTTTATAAGTTACATAATAACCGTCTGTTGCTATTTATTTGTTAAATTAGATTTACTATTTTAAGGTATTCGTAAATACTATGGTTTTTCCTTTTAAAGAAATGCGTAAGCTACATAATCATTGACAGCCAACACGAGGGCAATGAATATGTAATGAAATTATACTTCAAGGTCAATAAAATCATTACGTTTAAGTTGCCATGGTTATTAAACTGTTATATTATTTTTTCACTGAGTATTGGCGCCGTTTTCACGACAAAGTTGATAAATATAGAGCAAAATAGTAATTGGTCACCAACATTGTTTCACCCAATGTTACAGTCAAGTAATCCATTGTCATCGAACTGTTTACGTTGAATGCAGCCGATTGTCTCTGCAATTCTTTAACGTTTTGCCGTGTTTAATTCTCTCTTCATCAGATACAGTGGGGTCAAATACTTTAACAGATAGTTACCTCCTGTACATGCAAAACTGTTAGGCACTGTTCTTCCAATAAGTACTCCTGTTGCGGCCATTTTGTTGTTTATCTCGCTAAAGGTCGTTATAATTAAGATTAAAAACCTTCTGATACTCCTGCCAACTGGTATTTTACATCCAGCTTCAATGGGACTTCTTTGCATTTCGATCTCATTAGGACGTCTTTTGCAATCAGATCGAACTCACAAAGTATTCTTCACTTCAAAACGTAATTGCGCATAGGTTACGTCCATAAATAACAGCAAATGTTTTGAGTGAAGTATCAAACCTAAAGACATCTAACAATCTTTACATTGTTATATAAAGAATATTGTATGTATATGTCTTTCTAATAATAAAAGTACATCAATTAATTTCCCAACTAAATCATTTTTAATAACAATAGTACATCAATTAATTTCCCAACTAAATCATTTTTATTTTGGTACGATTCGACAAGTGTTAAGCAAAATGTCAAGCATGCCATGACTGCGTCCCAACACAAGCTGGTAAAAAGCTGGAGGTGTCACACTGTTTTTCGTTTTCTAAAGGTAATGGTTAAAATGTATGTATCCCTGTCCTCCCAAAACGAGTGTGTTTTGTTTGTATATAAATTGAAAATAATACGTATATTTGATTTAATTTATATTTGATTTAGTTTAATTGTTTGTAAGTTTTAAAATCTTTTTTTAAATTTCATTTATGTCAAAATAATGTAGTTTTGTTAACTAGGAACTCGATACATTTCCAGAAAATAGTTTGACCTTGACTGTTCATTTGTAAACACTTAAAGCTGACCTAGTTCCCGAACTTAATTCAGAAATCATTAAGAGAAGAAAAAACAGACTGTAAATCAATATATATATATATATATATATATATATATATATATATATATATATATATATATATATATATATATATATCCAGGAAATAATTTTATCTCAAAATAGTTTTTGTCATTACCAATTTCCGTTTTATACTTCAATGCAATAAAATCTCCTAAGCCCATTTAGATGTTTAATTTGATACATAAATTATCTATGCTTTCTGTTTTGTTTCGTTTAAACTGTACCCAGGTGTAATACGAATTCAATTTTTTGGTCAGTTTTTAATGTATCTGTTATTGCCAACTCTTCTTCTAAATGAATAAAATATCTTTACACATTTCATCTTTCATTATACTTCGTCCACAGCACCATTCCGATACTGGTAACCATCTCTTCAAATCTGCAATGGATGAATTGTAAGTTAGCTCTTTAAATCTAATCATAATTTCATTGATCTATATTTTAATTTCAAAATCCATCTTATTTTAACTGACTTTGTTAAATCATTCTTCTTTCGCAACCAAGACTTACATCCTTTCTTGTTATTTAAGTCAGTAGTTTATGTGTTAAAATCGTTCATTATCTTTTTAACTTTGGTGTCAATTTGTTGCATTTCGTTTTCCAAATCTCTCTGTAACTGTCCCAATTCTGATCGCAAAGCGATATAGTCTTCCAGAGATTGTTATATTATCCGTGTCGCTTGTTAAAGCGTCGTTTTGAATATTTATCTGCTGCTCAGCTGGTAACATAACATCTGGATATTAAGCGCTGAACCGTGTACATCTACTTTTTCCTTTTTCATTTACTGTTTGCAATACTTGTACGGCACTAGACGAGGTTCTAAATATGTGTGAGAACAATTATTATGTATCTAACATCTTGTACATGTTTTCATCAGTGTGGTTTTAAAGACATAATATAATGTTAAAACTTTACGTATCATTCTGTTGAATAGCTTTCAACTAATTGCTAACTTATTTTCTCAACGTCTTTAATCTCTTTCAATTTATTATCCTCCAAAATATTTTGTATTTGAGTCTCGGCTCGGTACGGTACAAATTTTTTATATCAATAACTTTAATGTGGTCACATTAATGTATGATACGGTTTGACCTAGAGTGACATCTTTCTTGTATATTGGTACCGTAATATTTAAACGAAATTATAGGCTGTGTACCATGTCCAAATGAGTACCACTAGGACTTATTAAACATATCGCAACTTATAGCTTCTATTATTTATTTAGCGTCATAACGCGAACGAGATTTACTTTAAAGGAAACTGTTACAGGCATGCCGTGAAGGTTTATCACTTACTAGCTTTATCTCTTATGCTAATATTTAGTCTTTTAATGATACATTTTAAAATTGTTTGCAATAAATTCAAGTGTTATTAATGTAAAAAAAAAAAAGGCACACAGTTTTATGTTTCAGAAACGCATGAACCGTACCAAAGTAGATGCATGTAATGACCTCTATAACCAATTCGGCATTTGGTATTGACAGCGATTTGAAACTTTGCGGTGGGTTGCAACATTCGACATGTTGGCTTTCTTTGTTATTGCCATTTTGTAATCATTCCCTTTTTCATTTTTTTATATATGAATTTCGAAGCTGAAATAACACCAAGAATGAAAACAGTCCTTGTCCCATTGTTGCCATTTATGTAGTAAATTATGCTGTATTCCGTTCATAGAAAATATTGTAATACCCAGCAACAAAAGTCACTCTCTGTACTGCAATGGATAGTTTCTCATTTATTTCGTAAGTGGGATTGACTAGCAAAATAGATTTCTTTCGCGTGTCGATTGTAATGTTGGCTATCATTTATTAGTCCATAAAGAGACTGTTCTTTATTAGTCATTTAAAAGGGCATATAATAGTTAAGAAAATACTTTCTGGTTGATAGATTCTCTTTAAAAATACAACACGAATAGCTTTATGCCATTATTTATAATGTGCAAATATTTAATTTATCATTGATAATTTCGTCAAAGTCTGACTGGTCTAGTAAATCTTAATTTTTGTAAAATACTCAAGTCAGCCTGATGCAGTCAGTTACCACGTAAGTCCACAAAAACAAGAATAGTCCAGTAATTGTTTAGTTTATTTATAATGAGCTTGTATCTATTCTGTACAAAATTCAAAAAGACACCAACGCAAATAATTATTGGACTACTTTTTGCTACATGTTTATCCTTCGACGATGAATCCCAATTGGTTCCTATAAACCTGATTTTTGTTCTATTTCTATGTCTTCCATCCAGTATTTAATGAATGCTGATTCACTTGGGACGGGAAAGTTGATTTTCACCTGCTGTGGATAAACATTATCATTCATTGTTTCCTACTTTACGAACTCGTACTTATATTTGGTCCTCACATAAAACATTACTTCCGTGAAAGAGAAGGATATAAATTATATCAAGAGAAAAATAAAGTTTGCGCTGCCCCAACCCCAACCCCAATTCCACACCAATACCCATGGGTTCCAGAAGTTTGTCCTCATTTCTATAATTCTGAAGTGAACACTGGCTTTGTCTCATCGTTTCCCATTTGTAATGATTATACATCATTCGTGCCAAAAGTACTTGTATATGGTTTTTCGATAAACAAAATAGTTTTTGGTCTCAATGGTGATCTCTTTACTAGAGTCGATACCCGTTTTACCCACCTTTCTGAATTTCTCTCAGTTATTCTGAATTCTAGGCGTATACAGCCATAATATGTGCAGTTGTTTGTTTGTTTGTTTGTCTGTTGTTTTTTTAATTATTTTTTCCCATAGCATTTACATCAGGTTTTAAAAATGAATACCATTTAATAAAGATATTTTAAAATATTTAAATATTGTGAAAAAAACAGTAAAACGCATTTTGACGTAATTGCCAACTTAACCAATGGAATCTATCGCTCATTGTGTGACTGGAAAATCTTACAATATCGTTTGTGAATGGCAACACAATTGCCAATATAATATTTAAATACTCCTTACGGAACTGAGCTTGCGACAGCCAGACATTTATATAACAAAAAAAAAAGAATTCGATTTACATTCTAGCATTCCCATTTTACATTATGTCGAAGTAATTGTACAAACTTAGATAAGCTGCGCAAATAAATGTGTTTTCAGAGATCAGTGTGACTGTAGTGTTCCATAGGTAGCAACGTGGCTGAAGTGTTTCGAAGGCAGGCTAAAGTGTTCCGTATGCTGCACAGTTTATAGAAAAAAAAAGTACAATGTTATAGGTCACAATACGGAATGCTTACCTTTGACAGGCATTTAGCCACATGATTTAAATGTATTCGCGCATAAAACGAACGTATTCCGCGAGGAATTATTATATCGACAAAGTAGAATGAACATTCCGTGTGGTTAATAATATGTGAAGTGAACCAGTGACACTGTTTTGTATAGAAATGTGACACACTTAAAATTTAAATAGCCGTATTGTTGTTGCAAGTCATATCGCAACGATTGAAAATACCCTAATCATTTAATCAAAGGTTGTGTAGGTGTCTTCTTTCGGTAAAAGAAATGAAGCGCGGAGAAAACAATTGTTTAAAAAGTCGCTGTGTACATTGATTAGCAGGACAGGAAATAGTCAAAACAAATAAGTAAGTCTCCTTTGTGCTAAGGATATGTATTGGTGAGTTTTCTTTTACATTTATTACCGATTTTACGATTTGCAAACTGTTCAATACTACATTCAACGCGTCTGTTTCATTCTCCTGCAGTTTCACTCTCGTATTTAGATTAGGAAATGTCTTTTAAGCGCAGCAATGATATCTTTTGAATGTTCTTTCTGTCTCCGTCTCTGTCTCTGTCTGTGTCTCTCACTCTCGATCGATCGACTGATCGATCGACCGATCGAATGATGCATTGGTATTATCTATGTTTTGGTAGAGATATGTGATCTCTTTGTATTCCAGTTTGCTTATGTTACCATGCATACACTCGTGTACGCGAAGAATTCACTTGATCTCCAGATTACGTATGGAATAAAAACAAACTTGTCAAACATCATGTCTATATATGTCCACATGATAATGATGGAATTAGAGCACCCTGTAGTAAAAACATTACATTTCAGAACAAAATATATCATGAAGTTTGGATTCTATATAATGTAATACTCATGTTTGTCTCTTTCTTGACCTTCGTCTGTGTCCTAGAAATGAGAAAAAAATGGTAACAATCTTTTGTTGTTTTTTTTTTCTGCCGTTTTTCATGATAAATGCTACATGTCGCTATCCTCATTCACTAATTTCCCACCGAAGACAGATATATAATAAATGGCCCTAGGGTACTTTGGATGATAGATTTTTAAAGTTGTGACCTTGTATTTGATGAGAAAAAATTGCAACAGTGTTTCTTTAATTTCTCACGATCTTAGATTTAAATTGATATTTTGTTGGCAACGTTCTTCACTAATATACAAGAGATAAATACAGGACAAGAGCGGAAAGAACGACAAGAGCGGCCTTCAAGCAGAGTGAGGGAGAAAAACGGTGCATTGACCATTTCACTTTTGTCAGCAACCTAAAACCGGTCCGAATCGACTGAGGTGCACAAAAATAGAATTTTCGCTTCACTTAGATTGCACAACTTCAACTTAGGTTATATCCTTAAATTATTAATATGATTTTTCACAACTTCTTTCTTGGACGAGTAAAAATCTTGGAAATCAATAAACTCGTTCAAGGAATAGCAAGCGCACATACATGATTTCACATAAACGGTGAAAGAAAGTTTCTGTTACATGTATGTGGATATACATGTTACGTCCTGTTTGACCTAAGGGTAGTTTTCCTCCAGAATGAGGTAAGGACAACATATGACACACCGAAATCGAAATTAATATCAACCGAGCTTGAGAATATCAACTGGCTTTCTTTTGTTCCGTTTCATCATCATTAGCGGCACCAGCAATAACATTACTTTTCTTCTTTGTAAAATAGCTTTGTTGCTTTTTTTTCTACATCTACGTCATTCCACCCTCTATTATTATTTATATTATTATTAGTATACCTGTTGCATTTGTTGCTTTTACTGCAGCTGATGCTACTGTTGCTGTGTTTCTTCTTCTTTTGAGTGTAGCGGCGACTGCACATTAGGCATCGTGGAATATAACATAACCTTTAAAGTTAATCTAAGTGATTTTAGACAAAATGGATAATGGGATTGTGGTTGCTTACTTGCCTCGGACAAAAACGATGGTTTAAATAATCATTAGGCCACTATTTTTGGAACATGACTTGTTCCCTTATAGTCATTTTTCATTAAACATACCAGTATTTGATTTATAGTAAATTTATTTCATTCCAACATCAAATATTGTTAGTAATAGCAATGATATCATCATCATCATCACTGTCTCAGTCATCATCATCACCACCATCATCATTTTCGTCATCGTTGTCGTCGTCGTCATCATCATCGTCATCCACAGTCACAACGACCATGTCTACTAAAATATGGAACAACAAAAACAACACTACTACTTCATCTAGTTCTACACCAACATAAACATCAGCAGCAACAACCAAAAAGTCAAAACGACCAGAAAATACAATGATGAGACAAAAATTAGAACGATGATAAAATCATCAAAATTAACAACAGCAACAGAACATTCAATTTATATCAGTATGTATGCATTTCATTTGAATTTTGTTCCACAGAAAAAATGGCGTCGGCGTGGGAGGACTTAGTTCGAGAGGACAATAAAGTTCGAGTTATGGACATTGTGAAACATCTCAGAACAAATGGACAGAAGATATTTAAATTCCATGTAATCGAAGTGATGTCAACCGAATTTCCAGACCCCAAAAACTGTGAGTAATTTAAGACTTTGTACGAGAATAGCTTTACTATATATATGACTTTCTGCTTGTATTAATTACTGTATACTGCAAAAGATTTCTTTTTATAATATATGAGTCACTGTAGTTTGCTCTCCTCAGATCAAATCTGTTATTGCTAAAATTATCATTAATGAGTCAATGCTAATACATTTACACACTGTTATAGTTTTAACCTACGTATACGTTAGGTTATGACGTACACAAACTGGTGGTATACGACACCAGATTAAACCTAGGTGAGACTACAAAGTCTGGATAGTATCTTTTTGAAAAAGAACGTACATATGTACTACCTTGCACGCAAGTCCATTTTCTATAGATATAATTTCATTGTTACCATTGTACCATTATTTTTAAATTTAAAGAGATGTTTTAGGCTCTCTTTAAATTAATATTTCTCTATGTTGTGTTCTTTCAGTACCGTGGAAGTTGAACAGAGATGAGTTTACTCTATTGATGAGGAAACTTGCCGAAGAAGGGGTAAAATATATTTGTACCTTATTAAGACACCTGACAACAGGTCAGATGGGGGTATGCTAAGACCAGAATCCGTCGTATATCGTCCCCATTTGCTTTTTTTATTTACTCAAACACTACTGGGTCTATTTCAACCAAATCAGACAAAGAGCACTCTTGTATAAAAGCCCTGCAAGCAGGACAAATTAAGTCTAACCTCAATCAAATATTGTTGAATTACTAAAACGAAAAACCTTTGAATAGCTTTACAAAAGCGTAAAACGGAAAGTAACCAAAGTTGACAAAGAATTCATGCTTAAATTTTAAGTAAGGTTGTACAAATTATGCCGATCCGCATCAGATATGGCCACCGGAAGCAACAAAAGAAAAACATTTAAATCACATCTCAAAAACTCCTAAATAGAATATGACCAAATGTATACAAATGGCGTCTGTACACTGTTCACTATGGCTGCCACTACTAAAAACAGAAAAACAAAGTATGTTTGAAACAATTTATATATTAAAAAAACTGTTCATTAGATATTGACAAAACTGTACATAAAACATCCTTTCATAAAAGCCTTTTATATTTTAACTATGGTATCGATCTATCTAAGATCCAGTATAGCCGTAGTTACCACAAATAAAGAAAAATTAAGGCGACTTTTCCGAAAATCCATTCATAACAAATGTGACTAAATTTATCAACCACACCGGTGGCCTAGTGGTTAAAGCGTACGCTTAGGATGCGGGATGTCGTGGGTTCGATGCGCGGCCGAGTCATACCAAAGACTTATACAAATGGTACTAACAGCTGTCTCGCTTGGCGCTCAGCATTAAGAGGTTAGTGTTAAGACTGGTCGACCTGATGACAGAATAATGTGACTGGGTGGGACATCATGTCTGCGGAATGATGCCCCAGTGCTAGAAATCACTATAAACTGTCACACTGCAGACATAGTAGCGATATGACTGGAAATTTGTTAAAGCTACGTTAAAAATCCAAATCTCACTCAGTTAAACAGAAAGCATCCTTGTAAGAAGGCCTTTCCATTTTAAACTAATAAAGCTGTTCTGCTATCACCGCTACTAAAAATAGAAGGAAACAACCTTAACTTATTTTCAAAAACAGCGCAAGACATTTTAATCAAATTGATCAAAAAAAGCGTCGGAACTTAAAAGCATTTCATTGTTTTTTAATTTTCTGAATGATGTTGATTTGCCATTAAATATAGATAAAAATAAAATTTAAAGAAACGTCGAAGCATCTGTTTTAATACCAAATGAACAGAGTTTTGAAGATATGTTAACACAAAGCATTCAGCTGACGTGTATTTCTTGAGCAGCTGCTCTTGCTTAAGGCTGTCAGCCAGGTGGTCGATTCCAGGTCCATTTCGTGTTTTTTGTATATATATATATATATATATATATATATATATATATATATATATATTTCTTTGTGAGTATTCAGTTATTATTGCTTCTACTTTTCTGTTACTACTGATATAACATTCAGGACCGGAGTAGTGTTAAATTTTGACCCCGTTGAATTCTGATCCAGCCGTGACTGCTGTTGACGTTGAAAGTTGACTCAGGGTCATTTCTTAACGTTGAATTTTGATTTTCACAGTCGTTGAAAACTGATCTCAGCGTTGAATTTTGATCAGATTTCCGGGCCATTTTTAACGGATATTGTTGTGTGTTCCACATACATGGGTTTACAAATGGTCCAAAAGGAATTGCATAGTATGCATAAAATCAACCAAAGAAATGTACTATATAGTACATGCAGTAATGAAATTATGGATATAGGTATCTTCTTTATTTGAAATGGATATAATGTAATTTTGTTTGTACTTCGCCTGCTGCATTCCATCAAACATATCAGAAGTACGCAGTTTCCTAGGCATTACAAATTATGTCTGACGATTTATCCCAAACTGTTCCACAATCACTGCGCCTCTTCAAGCCTTAACCAAGCAAAATCAACTATGGGAATGGACTGAAAAATGCGATAAATCATTTGAAAAACTCAGACAGGATTTAACAAATGACTCAATAATAGCGTATTTCAATCATAATATTGAAACACTTAATTGTAGATGCAATTCCTGTCTGTCCAGGCACATTATTAACTCAGAATGGAAAGAGTACTGCCTACGCCAGTAGAGCACTTTCAGATGTGGAAACGAGGTATTCACAGACGGAACGTGAAGCAAACGTTTGGAGTCGTGAGCACTTTCATATTTACCTGTTTGATCATCCATTTAAGCTAATCAGTGACCACAAGCCCCTGGAAATCATTTTCAACGATCCAAAATCACGACCATCTGCAACAATTGAGAGATGGCGATTGAGATTACAAGCATACAATTTCAAAGTAGCTTACAAACCAGGTAAAACAAATACAGCAGATTGCATTTCGCGACATCCCAAGGCCGGAACTCAGTGCTGTAAATATTCTGAAGTTTCAGAAGTTTGTGTTCAGTTCATATCTGTTAATGCCTTAGGTATCACGGCACCAATTGTTTTTCCATAGACCTCAGTGCTAACGTTTTGTGAAATAAATATACTTTCTATCCTAGCTCAGCATGCGTGTCACACACTGTCATAAAGAACAATGATATACTGCCAGTTTGATAAGGACAGGACCTTGTACTCTATTGCATTGACAGGTTTCTGTCGGTCTTGGACAGTTTGGGGAAAATGAGGTAGAATTTTCAAGGTCTTGAAAGTTTGTGAAAATCAAGTAGATTACCCTGAGGTCTTTAAATGTCTTTGAAAACTGAGATAAACCCACACATTTTAATTTCTTTCCATAATCACAAATAAAATTGTCCAAGGTTGTTAGATTCAGATGTGGTCAAGTTTTCCTGGTTTCTTTCTTTTGAATAATTAAAGTTTGAATTTCATCGTTAAACAAGACTGTAGTATTTTGCATTCGTTGTTTCTCAGATAACATAACTTGTAAACAAACTGTTTCCGAAAATAGGTCTTGGAAATCTATGTTTATGGTCTTTGAAAGTTTGGGAAAAGTCTTTGAATTTATCATTCAGAATTCTGTATGAAACCTGGTTCAAAAGAAATAACTCTGCAGGAAATAAACAGGGTTACGAGTTGTCAGTTACAACAGATGCATTTTGAATAATGTGTATGACATTTTTTTTAAAAATCATTAAAAAAAATACAAACTATGATCTAGATATGAATTAACATGATCTCACATGTTGCCAAGAGACTCGACATTTTTTTGAAGATTGACAGAAACAAAACTCTTACATAATGCACCAATAATATCTACTTATGTTGTTTATTTCTGAATACAATTTTCCTTAAGCTCTGCCCACCTTAGTAGTATGTTTGAGTCGGGGTTCTGAACTACTTTGTTGGGGGGGGGGGGGTCACTCACACGCAGAAGAGTGGGAGTGGGTTTTTTTACCACTTATTCATGGGTAGTCACTCAGTCGCTTGTGTTTGTTGTGAAACAGTACATTTTTTATCTGAGTGCGATGAGTTCGACTATAATATCACCGTTGGTTTCGTCCTTGAACTTTCCAATAACCTTTTTATTATCTGTATAGTAAAACGGGTTATCCTTTGGATAATCATTGAGGTCACAGTATTTTCGGTGATCGTACATATCCTTGTAAAATATCTTCTGCTTGAATCTCATAGATGACTGAATAGGTATCCGTCATGAGCAGATTAACTCGATCTCTGTACATCGACTTAATAAATCCATAATGGAAATCGAGCATGAACATTTTAGTAAGATCGAGTACAGCGGTTCCACCGTAAATTAGTTTATCCAGCTTGAGCTATGTTTTTTTGGACTCGATCTCATTGCTCTTCGTCAATGATTTTTATGTGCATGTATGTATGTATCTATGTCTATCGAGTTTTATGTCCCGTCCCGCCAAGCGTTCTAGGTTTTTCCCCGCTGACGCCAATTTGAATATACCATTCACTCCATGTTAAAAATTTCCCACGTTAAATTCCCATTGACGCTAATCTCGATATACCCCCTTTAAACATTTAACCCCCTTGACGCTAAACAATTCCCCTTCACTACTCATGAGTTTGAAGAAATCTTTATTGAAGTCCGTGTTAACTTTGATTCGTTTCTATGTATTGAAGTCAATGTAACTTTTCATCCACTTAGCCTGATTAACCTTGAGTGCAAGATGAATTTTATCAGCGTCTGATCTTGTAAACGGAAGTGACTTATGTACTTGGTCTTGTTCATGACATTGGGTATAAGTTTGTTTTTATATACTTTGGTGTCTCCAAGACCAAATTTGTCTTTTTGAGCTATTTGTTTCGGAGAGAGCATCTCATTGGAGACTAATAATTGATTAGCGCAGAAGGGATAATCGTTGTGTCAATCATGTAAGTGTTATGAGTAGGTCAAGTAGACTTCGACTAAATAGCCAACGTCCTCGACATAACCGTCAGCACGTTCCTACCTAAACTGTTCACCCGATTTCCAGTGAAATCAACATGTGGAGATTGTTGGCGTCAAGATAAAGGATATATGTGGAAGGTTTGTTGGGATCGAAGTTGTACATGCATTTGTTGTTGGCGATGGCATGTTGTTTTGGTGACGACGAAAATTCCCACTCGCACCATCTGCTCTGTAAGTATTAACATGTCTGGGTGAAAATCTTGAGTTGCACCTGACGTGTTTTAAGTAGGACGTCCCATGATAAACCGGGTGACAAATTGTACCAAAAAGAATCCAGCTGATAATTCTTCTGGCAGGTATCTCTGACATTTTTAAACACGTCTGCGAGTAACAGCACGTCCGTTTTCAGATACACAACGTGGTAATCGCCAACAGTCTGACAACCAATGGTTTTCCAGACCGCGAGTGCTCGGTAGTATTCTTCGTCGGTGAAGTATTCTAGGTAGAGTGAGGAATAAAAGGCGTCTGTGTTTGGAAGAGAAGCTTCCTCAAACCATGAGCAGCTTATCGATGTACTCGTAAGGATAAATTCTTGCTTTGTTTGAGTAGATGTATTTGTTCTCGATTGGTTTCGTCGAGATGAATAAAGATCAGACAGATCTAGTGAGTTTGTCTAGAGATGCTAACATAAGCTGACACCAATGAATCAATCGAAAGGGTCCGATCGAGAACGACATGTACATTTCAAAGTTATTATAGATGCATGTGATTGTTTCCCACCGTTTTTAGGAGCTATTTGACCTACATATGGTTGAACGCATTAGATAATAAAGTGTCTGTCATACTCTCGTAAATTATGAGCTATGACTATAATGAAATGGGGATCTTTGAAATGGAGGTTGCATTGGAAGTGAACAGCAACTAGATAACGTCCAGTATGTGACAGTGATTTATGACTTTTTAATCACGCGGTTTGAAATACCCTGCAACTTCTAGTTCTAAACATGATTTTCTGACGTTTCATCGCGATGCTGAAACTGTGCCTGAACGATATCGAAAAGGCTTTGATGAACGTTACATTCCACCGTAAAATTATTTATCGTCGATAGTATAACACCGTGTCGTTTAAAAAGATCACCAGTACACGGCAGATTGAGGAAACTTCGTCGAGCAACTGATAAAGTGGGTCAGCAGGTGCTTCAGCGTGAAGTCGCCCAGGAGTTTCTCAAACCCGTCACAGAGGTATCAGCCAAACAACAGGAAATCGACCCAGGAGATTCACCATCTGCGTAGATTTTATAACCAAATCAAAATTCATCTTGATCTTAAGTCGTATGGCAGCACTATACTCAGACTTTGCGATGGTGTCAATCCCACTCTCAGCGCTCTCTGCATCAAAATCACAGGCAGAGATAAACTCACAGTGAAGCTTCCGTCACCGGCCACAAGTTCGAGATCAAACACAGGCAACGTAGTGATCACCGCCTGCAGCTAAACTAATTAAAAGAATTGATCGACAAATAGGCTTATCTCTTCCTACATCACGCAGGCCTGTGGGTTTGTCTGAAAGAAAATACCTATTATACACGTGAGTCAGCATCACCTAGTTAACCTACACAGACTGTGGGTCTGTCCTCTTGTGATTCCATCACTGGGAAACTCAAAAGATTTTATGAAATATTGAGAAGAAGGTGAAAGCACTGACTATATCTCCTGCGGAAGTTGATAACATGATGTCAAGTTCAGGATTAAAAGTGGAAAACTGTTGTAGGACAGTACGATTTTATCACTCCAATTTTATCAAACTGACAATGGTATACCAAAATGTATTAGAGATTTACTTCCGATAACTTGAGGCTGAACGTTGATCCTCTCGTCGACGATTTCACGACGGAATATGTGTATGTGGAATATCAGGATTTACTTCCACAAAAGTTTTTCTGGAGATTCGAGGAAAGATGCAGCATTTGGTTGGAAGAGGAAATCATACTGCTAAAGCCCAGATCACGCTGTAGAACAATGGTTGTTCATTATTTAAATCAGCACAATACCAGCTGAATAACCAGACTATGGAACAAATCAATAGCTACTTACCACAAATACAGAATTTGCTGCCACGGTCTTCAGAGGGGTTAAGCATACGCTGATATTAGAAAGAGATTCTCCAAAGAAGTACGTGTACAGAACGGGTGTGGCTGGAGCTCCAGCAAACGGTCAGTTCATTGTGACGTGGCTCGCGCTGCAGAAACCTAAAATCACACGCTGGGCTGCTCACATGCTCGAATTAGAAGCTACCTCGACTCGCTTTACCAAAACCCTTTACTTTGAACAAAACCAAATGCATATGCAACAATTCGCTCAAAGCGTGGAGAGTGGCCATGAATCCAGGTAACGAGCATCCCAATTATGAATGTGTGGCCTTTCAGTTATCAGCACGGTGTGAAAATCAAACTGGAAACAAACACATATTCGATCATATAAGTTCATCTCGTTTTCATATTCGTATCAATTCCAGACAATATCCAGAATGAGAACTGGAGCGTAATGTTGTTGCAGCTTTGAGAAAGTATTCACGTGTGTACCTGATGTTCATGGAGGTTATCGAGATCGGGTGGACTATTGCTAATCCTGGTGCGGATTATGTCTGATATTCGTTAGAGACATCCGTGATTTATGGCGTTGGACGTGCTTAATGGAAAAATGAACGTCATTGTGTATACAGCGATCAATTGTCTAAGAAATATTATATATCAAAATGCCCCAGCAACACAGTCAGCGACAAAGTCGCCAGAGCAAAAAGCGAGCTGCTAAAAAGACTGGACGAGAAAACATCTGCGGGGAGTCTATTTCCAGCGCTATAGTCCCATTTGTCAAAATATTGGCAACTAATTCATTATGGTCGGTATTGCTTTCACTGGATCTTGCTGCAGCTTATGGAGCTGTTACTGGAGCAACACAAAAACTAGTCATGGGAAATTTTGTTTCCCGAGACGGAAAGCGTCAAAACGTGCTATCATCACCTCATCTGCTGGCTATGGTAATATGAGACGTAATAAATACTAGCATCTGATGTACAATATAGTAAAACAAAGTCGTACGTACTAGTAAACGTAACGCTGTCCACGCAACAGAAACAATATTGCTACGGCATCTCAGCATAAGAGACCGATATTCATTTAACTTAGATCAGCAGCATTAACAAGACCTGATACGCTTATGCTGACTCACAGACAGGCCACCTCGGGGATGAAGCATGCCGCTGCTCACAAAGGTCTTGTTCTCAAATTGTCTGCGTCACCATTTTCAAAACAAGGAGGATTTATCGCACCACTATTAGCTGGTATCGCTGAAACTCTTCTTCCAGGATTACTAGGTACTGGAAGAGGACTTCATCTTCCTGGAACTACACGTGGGAGACTCTAAAAAATCGCACGTGGAAATGATTCACCAGCAATAACACCAACATATATTTATATTTTTACCATAGGTCGTTGACACGTATATTCAAGCATGGCTTCGAAGCATTATAATGTCTCTAGCAGAAGCTTAATTAGTAACCCCACAGGGTGACTATGGTCGAAAACAGGAGGTCGCGGACGCCTTATGTTTAGATATACATTTAAGGGAGATGACCGCGGAGGAATCAGCAGACAAAAAGTCACATTCAAGAAAGGATACACACTAAACTGGACCTAGGAAGTCTTTGTGGTGGATATAGTCAAGAAAACAATGTCGGTCACGTACATGCTTAAAGATACCCATTACAACCCATCGAAGTTTGTTTTTACGAGCAAGAATTACAGGAAACCAACCAAGACGTGTTCATGATCGAAAAGGTTCTTTCAACCAAAGGTAAAAAAATCTCTCGTCAACTGGTTGGATTATCCTGACACCTTTAACTCATAGATTCCGACGCTGGAGTTGATATCCCTATGGAGCTAAGCATATGAGGCAGTAATGTCTCCGATATAATTTTATCATAACCTGCTGACACCTTTTAACAGAGACTGGTTGATACTTCGCTGCATGCTTTGAAGGTCCCACCACCTCAAAAATACGCTTAAACACATAATCATATTTGATACATTTCTGACTGTCACAGGATGAAGCCAGGTTGGGACTGGATTAGGGAAGACACCTAAAGCAACTGCGTTTACAAGATGTTTATTTATAAACGCAGTTTAAATATTGACAAATCTGACACCATTATAAATAAAAAGAAAAGGAAAATTATAAAGTTCCTAACATGGAACTATCAACAACAATTGACTCAACGAGAAAAAACTCAAACATGAATTTAACAAATGGAATTTCAAACAAACGTGAATTAAGTGCTATCACCGATCAACAAAATAAAAGTATATGATCTACACCCCAATATAAAGAAAGTCTTGAATGTATCGTTCATACAACGGTATTGAAATGCATGTGAATTTGAATGTATCATTCAAATAACGATTTAGAAAAGAATGTAAATTTTAATGTATCTTTCATAAAACGATATTGAAAAACAGGTAAATTTGAATGTATCGTTCAAATAACGATTTTGAAATGCATGTAATTATGAACCTATCGACCGTAAACCGATATTGAAATAGGAATGAATGAAATTATGAACCTATCGATCGTTCACATACCGATACAGCAATAGGAATGAACGAAATTATGAGATGCAATAGTGGAAATAACATGGAACACTATATATATAACTATCGTGGCGCCCATTTGACGTCCAAGATGTAACTCCGGTTCCACGCGCTCTAGTCAATGGCCAGAGAAGCACCAACGCATGGTCCGCTCTTCTCAGTCTGTTGAAGGATCCCTCGAGAGCCCTCACATCACAGACCCGATAGTCGCGAAGCCCTGGTCGCTCGCATCGAGAAAACCAGTCCACTCTTCCGATCCAACGTCACCATTACACAGCGTATACGTCACACGAAACCCCCCAGAGTTCTGTGACTCCACATCAAACGATGTATAAGGCATGGCAGGAATGTATAAAGCAGCTCTACAGCTGGTGACTCCACATCAAACCATATACAAGGCATGGCATAAGGCAGCTCTACAGCTGGAGATTTGCTTCCGTAAAGGGGTAAGCTTCCTGACAAGACTCGGCGTAATGTAATTTGGTTATAGAGAATTTGCTCTATATGTACCCTATCTGTGACAGATATGCGCAGCTAGGTACTTAGGTTTCCCCGCTGCAGGCAATTTGTTCGTGCAGCATGGTCTGAGTTTCGCTCAGGATTTCAAAATAACTAGAGCCGAAAAAATATACCACTCTCGGGTGACGCTGTACGCGGCAACGAAACCCGAGTACATTTTTGACAACATATACATATAAATATAACTCATACACAATTTCGTGACACTGACGACCTGGAAGCGAAGCTCTCGTTACCAGGTTATGCAACTGACAAAACTTATTCTGGATATGGGGCTGCCGCTTATATCTCTGCGCTGGTCTCTGGTGACTGTGACCTTGTCTCCTCCGCTAATCATCATCATACTCATCTATGTCCACCTCACAAAATATCATCTTAGGGATCTCACTCAAATCATGATTTACAAACGCCACAGCCTCATCAAAACGTTTCAGTATATCCTTATTGTTAACCCTCACTGTCACAATCAACTCTGCTGTGGACAGAGGTGACGACTCTGTGACACACGGTGTGCCCAACCAAAACTCTCTCCACAGTCGCAGATAAGATAATGACGTATCTCGAACATCCATCATTTTATACTATACTGTAACCTCTAATACATTTTTACTCACATTGAGCCAAAACTTTCTTTTTTTTTGATACCTTTCATCCCATGGACCATAACCATCCGTCCGCTTAAACATACCACTGAAAAAAGTGATCTAGAACCATCCCATTTTGTGCGGTGTATGGATACAGCTATAGAAACCACCTTTCTATGCATCAAAATGACCACTTCATTAAATAAAAGTCTTCCAGGACCACCTCGTTTTATGCATCAGGGTGACCCATCCTGAAAATGTGTTCCAGAAATACCACTCAATCATCCTACTCACCTTGGGTTGTATAATTAGTACCGTTATACCAGTACCCAAAGCTATGACCGATGAAGAAATTAAGATGGCTGATTTAGTCAACCAGGACCTTCGGCATGTTATTAAATCGACAGAGTCTGCAAATTGGAAAGATTCATACAAACAAAACAAAAGTTTGGAAACATTTTTAAAGCCTCAGACATGAGCTCACGATCGTTCCAGTTACTAATCATGTTGTCCTAATATGTGACAGGAAACTAGTAATACCAAAAGAGCTACAAAACAGGGTGATAGAGCTAGCACACGAAGGCCATCAGGGCATATTCTAGACAAAACAACTTCTTCGTGAGAAAGTATGGTTTCCTAGTATTGACAAAGAGGATTTCTGTCAAAGTTGTATACCATGCCTTGCATCAACGCCAAAGCAAATGACGGAGCCACTAAAAATGACAGTTCTACCAGACAACCATTGGTGTCAAAATTAGCATGGAGTTCAGTGGCCCTCTTCCATCTGGAGTATACCTAATGGTACTTGTCGATTACTACTAAAGGTATCCAGTCGTTGAAATTATTAACTCAACAGCTGCGAATACTGTCATCCCGCAACTTGACACGGTATTTTCAATGTTCGGGATACCAGAAGTTGTAAAAACAGATAATAGACCTCCGTTCAATGGACAAGAGTTTACAATGTTCGCAGAATACATGGCATATGAAAATTACACCTTTATTGCCTCAGGCCAATGGCAATGCAGAAAGGTTTATGAGGACAATATGAACAACGATTAAAGCAGCTAATGCAGAACATAAAAGTTGGAAACAAGAACTGTACAATTTCATATGCAATTACCGAGCGATACATCATACAACAACCAACAAATATTCCGCCGAGATGCTACTTGGACGAAAAGTGAGAACTAACTCCCAAGTATGCAAATCAAATCAGACAACAAAACTAGGGAAACATATACTGACACAAAGGAAAGGATGATCAAACTCGAAAAGCGAAGTCAGATTTCAAATTTGGAGACAGTGTTCTAGCAAAGCAAAAAAAGCGAGACAAGGTGTCAACTCCATTTAACCCCAACCCGTATGAAATCATCAACAAAACATGGTCAATGATAACAGCGAGAAGAGAAGACTATCTGATCACTAGAAATTCGTAATTCTTCACGACAGTCAAGAATTCTCCCCATGTTCCACCATCGGACGACCACACATTTGGTACAATGAATCTAAAGAAATGTGGATATGCATGTGACACATATTCACATCCGACTTAACATTAAGAAGATTATCACGAGTCAGAAAACCACCCGACGACTTGAAAGATTATGTTTGTGCAAAATGCTGCAAACCTTTTAGAAGTTTTACCACATGCATATTGTAGCTATAATGTTTTATAAATGGTGTAGTATGTTGTAGCTGTAAACTGTTCCGTAGATCTAGATCTGTATATCTCATCAAATGTCAAATTAGTTAAACAATCTGAAGTTGAACCCGACCATCAGCAAAAGCCCAGAACATTATTAGGACGTGACCGTGAGAACTGTAAACCTACTTTACCCAGCTCTACGTAGACCAGTTTGTACAGTATCAGAAAATTAAAACGCTAATTGAAAATATTCATGAATTTTTACTATCTTAATTTCTGTTTATGAAATTTATTATTATCATTATGATTAGCTCGAACCAAAGTAAACCAATTTTCAATTTTGTTACGTGTATTTAATTTAACTTATATTTTATTTAATTTAATTGGTTGTAAGTTTTAAAATCTGTTTATTTTTAATTTCATTAGATGTCAAAATAATGTAGTTGTGTTACTAGGAACTTGATATTTTTTCAGAAAATAGTTTCACCTTGACTCTTCAGTTGTAAACACCTAAAGCTGACCTAGTTCTCGACCTTGATTTAGAAATTTAGTGAGAAAAGTAAACAACTTTTTACTTTTGTGTTATTCTTAGAGTAAAATGATTGGTTTTTGTCAAGGCCATACTAGGACTACATGCTTTTATACGTAAATACTTCTCGAAGGTTCCAAACAGTTGCTCTTCATCCGGGAATTTGTTTTGCGTTTCGAGTTAATGTATAATCATTGTTTATTGAGATTTTTCTCAGTCGGGGCTTTTACTTTGCACTGGTCACAAACATAGACAACGCTCGGTTCCTTTCTTATTACAATGCAGAGGAATTTTACAGATTACACAGAAAATCACTGAAATTTTATCAGAGAAATGGTTCGACGTTGTGCTTTGGGCACATACGATGCAGATTGTCGTTATTATGAACGAATTCAAGAGGACATTTTTTTTTAAAAACATTCCCAACTAAACACCAGCATGGAAGTGATACATTATTTATAATCATATTTGATATATAAATACACAGAACTGTTTTTTTTAATAATGATATTATTTATTGTGCTTGTGAAAATGTTGAATACAATTTTATGTTAGTTGTATGTTTATGTTCGAATTGTATATCATATTTGAATAATAATTTACATGCAATATAGAAAATATGTGTAAACGTGTTTTTAATTTTTGTCTTATTGTTAACTTGGTTTAAAAAAAATTAAATTGAACTATTTGAATCCTGCATCATGCTTTTACAGTGCTGATTTTATTACAATTTTCAAAATTGAGCATTATAACTGATGTCAACTTGACAAAACACCACCCTATACTTTAAAATTTAGATTTTTATCTAAATTATTTCAAAATGTTAAATTTAATTATTTTGAATACAATTTTTATAATTGAAGGTTATTAACAAATATTCTAACATTACGAAGAGTTGAAAATGTAATAAAATACTTATTATGTCTTTATTAGGTTTGACAATATAAATAACAACAAAATATGCCCTTCCATTTATTTAAATTTTGACCTGCTAACGAGAATAAAACTGGCCTCGCAAATTACTGGCTTTAGAACACCTGCAAAATGATATGACATCAATGAAGTAACATGAAACAAGTCACACTAATTTGTGAACAAAGGTAATAGCGGACGCAAATATATCCCCTGTCAGTGTGCCTGTAACGGCTTTTTCGATGTCATTGTTATTTCCCTCTTTTCAAGGGGTTAAGAGAAATGATCGTTTTACATGGATCTGATACAATTAAAATTTACTGGTTTATCAGTGACACCCGTACAAAATATTTGATCCGTCCAACTGATGATACACGTTCACGCGGAGTAAAGGACGTAAAATATTCCCCTCAATCACTCAGGCAACATTGTATGAATTTGTTTATGCATCTATTGTAATTTTAATGCTAGTTTTCCTAAACATAATTAAATTATTAATTATAGATTTAAAAAGTACTTGTTTTATTCTTCTTAGATAATTATACTTATGCGATATAAATTTAACGGGTGCAAACACAGAATAAGTTATATTTTAATTTTTTAAAAATGAAACCATACAAATTCTGATAAATAATAGGTATGCACAGCTTTGCAAGAAATTTGCTATACTGTAAAAACGTCACACATTTTATTACTCCATCTCATGAAGTCAGCTATGCTGTAACAACGTCACACATTTTATTACTCCATCTCATGAAATTAGCTATGCTGTAACAACGTCACACATTTTATTACTCCATCTCATGAAATTAGCTGTGCTGTAACAACGTCACACATTTTATCACTCTATCTCATGAAATTAGCTATGTTGTAACAACGTCACACATTTTATTACTCCATCTCATGAAATTAGCTATGCTGTAACAACGTCACACATTTTATCACTCCATCTCATGATGCAAGCTTTTACTGTAACAATGTCACACATTTTATCGCTTCATCTCATGAAATCAGGTGTACTGTAACAACGTCACACATTTTATCACTCCATCTCATGAAATTAGCTATACTGTAATAACGTCACACATTTTATCGCTCCATCTCATGAAATTATCTATACTGTAACAACATCACACATTTTATCACTCCATCTCATGATGTTATCTATACTGTAACACGTTCACACATTTTATCACTCCATCTCATGATATTTTCTATACTGGAACAACGTCACATATTTTATCACTCCGTCTCATGAAATTGGCTATATTGTAACAACGTCACACATTTTATCACTCCATCTCACGATGTTAGCTTTTACTGTAACAACGTCACACATTTTATCACTCCATCTCATGAAATTAGCAACACTGTAATAGCGTTATACAAATTCTATCACTCCATCTCATGAAATCATCTATACCGTCACATAAATTTTATCAATTCTGTTATAAAATATATCTCCTGTCAAACTCTGTCCGTATTTTTGATATTCGAGAGTGGTATTTCTTTACAAACAGGGTACAGAGGAGGAAGAGGAAGAACTTGAACGTTTACGTGGTAAGTATTGAGTAGAAGGCATTATCTCAATCATCGGTGGTAGTTTAGTTTTGTTTTTTTGGGGGGGAGGAGCAGAAATGGGGTATAATCCCCCATTTCATGGCTACTTTAACTCTTGTCCAGCAGAAAAAAAGCTTGTTTCACTTGCTCCGATTTTTATTTTTTTATTTTATTTTATTTTATTTTTTTTTATTTTTTTTTGAGAATATTAAGGAAAAAGTTCCAGATTATCATGGTTCTTGTTAAAACTGTGAGGTTTTTTCGACAAGTCAGATTATTTTTAAAGATGCGTGTCTTCTCCGTGTATTTCACTGTACTGTAGCCGAGGATGGTCTTATTCGTGTTGCTTGTTTCCTAATAACATCTGCTAATTTAGATTTTAAATTAAATTCAGAAACCTTTCATATGATATTTAAGGTGTTTTGTTAATTGCATGTTTTTGTTGAACGAGACTACGATGCAAGTAGTATGGAACATGTAACTTCTGATCTACTTAACCAGTTCTTTCTGGTTTAAACCTCTTAACTAGTTCTCATCCGCTTGAAACCAGTTTCAACCTAAACGTGTCCATCAGCTATGATTTTAGTTCTAAAAATAACATAGAGTACATTGGCTCCCTTAACCTGTACTAGTGGGTTCTGACAGGTTTAATCCCCCACCCAAAATATACGAATAATCCCTACTCAGTGGTCATTAAATGCTTTATATGCATAACCGTGGCTCAGCAATATTCATATATTTATGAGCGTAACTCATGGATTAGTGGTTGTCAATATAGAAGCCACAAACCTTGGGCCACCCGCATGCTGTAAAACACAGACGAAAAAATCTCGCCTTTATCTCCCAATTTTAGTCACTATATAATTAACTACTATAAAATATATGGAATCCGGATTTTTTTTATTAAAAAGAAAAACGTACTGCTTTATAGCTACAGGAGCTGGTTCAGTTTACTTTTTCCCAAAATAATAAATTAACATAATAATAGATCAACTAGATAATCAATAGATTAATTAATCTCTAATTATTCTTACTGCAAATAAATTTTTAACAATTGCAAAGGTCAAGCTAATTGATGTAAGAATCAACAAAATGGCATTTTCGATTTAAGGGAAATCGGTTTTTTTTCGGCTGAGGGTAAAAGACATCTTATTACGCAACTAAATATGTCAGTCAACGCAGCTTTTGCTTTTTATACCCAAACTAAATAGTTATCAACATTTTATATACTTTTTCTAAATCTATCAATGAACCAGCCACAACTACTGCTGCTGACATCACTGCTACCACCACCAATACCGCTTGTTAATCCTTTGACAACATTTAATATTTTTCGCAAATAGTTGATGCCATAACACGAATAGCTACAAAAACAATGGCCATTGTTGCACACTTGTATGACCAGCCTTACTGACCACTCACCTCATTATACTTTTTATTTTTATTTTGACTCAGAGTTAGTAATTTTCTATGTACATCTGTCTAATGGTCAGTTTATTGTGATCTTATTTGTCACGATGTAACATCTCATTTATTTTAGCTTTGTTATCTGGTTTTTTTTCTTTTATCAGTATCATGTTTCGTTCGTTTTTTTGTTCTCGCCATCATCGTCAAGATTCGTTTTCATTGCTAATACTTTTTGAATTTACGGCATTAGTAGCACGGACATAAGCACCTAATTATCTCTTTCGTCATCAGTAAACAATCTATAAACATTCCATATTCAGGTCATAGAGCTTTCTAGGTCATTTGTTTTAGTAAAATGTAGTCATATCTAATAGTGAAATCATTTCTCGCTTAGTCTATTCTTTTTTTTTTCTTTTACCAGCCTAGTGATTAAGAAAAAGTACTTCTATTATCATTATTTAGTGTTAAATGATAACCTTTTTTCGGGGGAGGGGGTAATTTCATAGAAAGTAGAATAACAATATTAACACTTACTTCATAATACAATGTTTTAGTTGTAAGTTTAATTTGAGGTTTCTGTAACTTGTACTCATCTTCACTCGACATAAAACTG
This sequence comes from Sinohyriopsis cumingii, assembly GCA_028554795.2. Lineage (NCBI taxonomy): Eukaryota > Metazoa > Mollusca > Bivalvia > Unionida > Unionidae > Sinohyriopsis > Sinohyriopsis cumingii. The sequence goes on from CM068824.1 coordinate 69,023,773, forward strand.
TGTTTGATCAATAACTGACTGTTGAACTATTGATGAAGGGGGTTTGGGGTCAGGTGCTTTACGTGATTTGGGAATATGAATCAGGAGTAATATTGAATGATGATCGTCAGAAGGATCGGGTTCGGGTCTTTAGCTGGCTCTTCAATCGCGTAACTATAACCACCTTTCCTCGTTGTACACTATTTAAACGAATTTAAAAACAAAATACAAACAAAAAAATAAACACTTATTACAAAATTAGGCTTTGCAAAATCTAAGGATATATTGACGTAAGCATTATATATGTTGGCTGAATAACACAAGCCTACAAACAGAACTTATGAAATGAATATAGTAAATTGAACATATAACTAGTTATATAAACTTAAATTTCGTTGCAAAATAAATGGAAGGTGGTGAAAATAGATGTAGAAAATTTAAGGTTCCTAAATCGCAGGAGAAAGTAACTGAACAAAAGATAAAAGACGCGCCCACAGAAATGCTGGATAACCATGTTGGGAAACTTTCGCGTGAATTTTAAAAAAGCAAATAAAAAATGAACAATATTATGGCTAATGAGAGAACAAAGACAAAAAATGACTAAAATGATATTACATTTGTCTGCTACATTTATTACTTGATTAGTTGTTGTTATAGAATTATATTTACAAACAAAAACACCTGAAGAAAAGAACAAGTGACAGAGGACACTACAAGCATATCTCCAAAGAGTCAAATCAAGTAAATTCATTTCCAGAATTTCTGTAGATTAACGGAGTAACTAGCTAATTAACGGATTAAATATAAGTGCAGTAATAAGTAAAATAATAAAATGTATGTTTAGAAATGGTAAGCAAAAGTAACAAAGTAATTAACATTATTTACCGTAGTGTTAGAGAGAAGAATAGATTTTGTTGTTGGGAACTGTAGCATTTGAGATTAATATAAATTATATATTCATATATATATATATATATATATATATATATATATATATATATATATATATATATATATATATATATATATATATATAATCAAACCAACACAACATCAATATCTGTCCATTAAAAAGTAACAACTGCTAGTGGAGACAATGAAATCATAGCATCGATATTTAATGTCAGAACATAATTGTAAAGTCAATAACTCAGAGTAATAACTATACTTGATATAACCAACTACAATTCTACATTACGTTGATTTAATGGTATGGTATCTATAAATTCATCTACCGAATCAGACACGGTTTGTAGATTTTAAAACCTAGAAACACAATTTCCTTGATAAACTAACAATATAAAGAATTTCTGTGACGGCTGCAAATCTGCTGCGTTAAAGTTCCTGTCTATTAACATTGTTTTTCATGTTGATTTCATCTCCGACGATGTTAATAGTCCATGTGATAAATGACAAAGAAGTATACTGCAAACATATTTAATATCAAAATTAAAGATGACGACTGGAAATAATAGACAACAATGGCAATAACAGACATCTTTAAAATAAAACGATCTATTTGCAAATTAGCGTTAAAAGAATGATATACATATCTTTAGGAGGTCCTGGTGATTTTGACTTTGAATTTTAAAGGAAAGATAAAAAAGATAAAACACTACGTCAATCACTAAACAATAATTTAACTTTGAACAACAATATCGTTACAAATCTAGCAGATCTCATTGATAAATCTGAACCTTGAACAACAATCTCATTACAAATCTTGATCTCATAGATAAATCTGACGTAGAACAACAAGCTCATTACAAATCTAGCAGATCTCAAAGATAAATTTGATGTAGAACAAAAATCTTATTACAAATCTAGCAGATCTCATTGATAAATCTGATGTAGAACAGCAATCTCATTACAAATCTAGCAGATCTCATAGATAAATCTGATGTAGAACAAAAATCTTATTACAAATCTAGCAGATCTCATTGATAAATCTGATGTAGAACAGCAATCTCATTACAAATCTAGCAGATCTCATTGACAAATCTGAACCTTGAACAACAATCTCATTACAAATCTTGATCTCATAGATAAATCTGACGTAGAACAACAAGCTCATTACAAATCTAGCAGATCTCAAAGATAAATTTGATGTAGAACAAAAATCTTATTACAAATCTAGCAGATCTCATTGATAAATCTGATGTAGAACAGCAATCTCATTACAAATCTAGCAGATCTCATAGATAAATCTGATGTAGAACAAAAGTCTTATTACAAATCTAGCAGATCTCATTGATAAATCTGATGTAGAACAGCAATCTCATTACAAATCTAGCAGATCTCATAGATAAATCTGATGTAGAACAGCAATCTCATTACAAATCTAGCAGATCTCATGGACACATCTGATGTAGAACAACAATCCCATTACAAATATAGAAGATCTCATAGATAAATCTGATGTAGAACAACAATATCATTACAAATCTAGAAGATCTCATAGATAAATCTGATGTAGAACAGCAATCTCATTACAAATCTAGCAGATCTCATTGATAAATCTAATGTAGAACAGCAATCTCACTGCAAATCTAGCAGATCTCATTGATAAATCTGATGTAGAACAGCAATCTCATTACAAATCTAGCAGATCTCATAGATAAATCTGATGTAGAACAGCAATCTCATTGCAAATCTAGCAGATCTCATAGATAAATCTGATGTAGAACAACAATCTCATTTCAAATCTTGCAGATCTCATTGATAAATCTGAACCTTGAACAACAATCTCATTACAAATCTTGATCTCATAGATAAATCTGACGTAGAACAACAATCTCATTACAAATCTAGCAGATCTCATTGATAAATCTGATGTAGAACAACAATCTCATTACAAATCTAGCAGATCTCATAGATAAATCTGAACCTTGAAAAATAATCTCATTACAAATCTAGCAGATCTCATAGATAAATCTGATGTAGAACAAAAATCTCATTACAAATCTAGCAGATCTCATTGATAAATCTGATGTAGAACAGCAATTTCATTACAAATCTAGCAGATCTCATAGATAAATCTGATGTAGAACAGCAATCTCATTACAAATCTAGCAGATCTCATGGACACATCTGATGTAGAACAACATTCCCATTACAAATATAGAAGATCTCATAGATAAATCTGATGTAGAACAACAATATCATTACAAATCTAGAAGATCTCATAGATAAATCTGATGTAGAACAGCAATCTCATTACAAATCTAGCAGATCTCATAGATAAATCTGACGTTGAACAACAATCTCATTACAAATCTAGCAGATCTCATGGACAAATCTGATGTAGAACAACAATCCCATTACAAATCTAGAAGATCTCATAGATAAATCTGATGTAGCTGATGAAGGTTTTTATACGTGTTGACGCCCGAATACGTACGCGTTTCGGGGATAGCAAAATATAGAGATAAGAACGTAATAAAAAAAGACAAGATGTGGAGCAGAGTATCGTAGAAAAATCTACTAAAGATTCAAAATTGCAAAAATGTAAATTTCAGATGCTCAAGATTTCTTTGCCAAGAGATTAATCACTTTGCCAACTGCTTTACAAGTATTGCGAACTGTTAGAGTTTAATCAAGTGTATGGCCTATGTCCTTTGAAAACTGTAGTACCTTAAAATCACAATTCAAGCTGCAGAAAAAATGAAACACAAGAAGAAAGAGAACGATGGAGATATTCAAAAGTTAGATAATGAGTTTATATAAGTTGGTTGAAAAAGTTTGAAGAAAGAGTCAAAAATAGTGTTTCGCAATTACAGAGAAAGAATGACTTTGAAAAAGTCAATAGAAAGATAGAGAACGTAAAGAATAAGGTGAGCGAAAATATGATTACATTTATAAAAACTTTATAATAATGATCGTGTGGTATAAGGAAGTATTGACTTTACAGTTAAGTGAAATAATTGATACAAATAAATCAGTAATAAATAAAACATTGCCTAAAATAAGCATAGATATGGAAGTAGTAATAAAAAAAGCGCTCAAAAGGTAGATAGCTTTTCGAATTCTCAGAGATGAAAAGTCTAATGTAATCAGGATGTGCGGGGCCCAAGGCATAAAAAAATGATGAGCTGGGCCCCAATCAAACAAACTGCATTGCGGAGTTGATTTCCTGAAAGCGCGGGGCCCAAGAGTTGCCTTGTTCGCCTTGCCCTAGGGCCGGGCCTGGATGTAATAGAAACCATTTTTATAAAGAACTTCCTAATCATGATCGTGTGGTATCAGGAAGTATTGACGAATTACATAGAAAGAGGAAACAACGCAGAAGAAATTTTTAATGATATGGAAGAAGTATAACAACAGAAATAGAGAAATTAGAAAGAAAAACATGAAATTAAAAAGAAAATTTATAATGAATAGATGAAACGATTTTACATTTAAGTGAAATAATTGATACAGATAAATCAGTAATAAATAATGTCTTGCCTAAAATAAACATAGATATGGAAGTATATAGTATATTTCAATTTGTGATATTAATGAAACTTTAAATGATCATAGTTCAATACAGTTGATGATGATCTACCTGAAGGTTTTTGACGGTTTCATATTCGTTGTACACCAACAGTTTTTATTCTGGTTTAAAAAGAACCCCAAATTCCTCACCTATTTTATATTTGGGCATTACATAGGTATTCCTTGTAGGACAGCAGAATAAAAGTTTATTCATGCCTTTAAATATATTTCCTTCCCGGTTTGTTTCAGTTTGCGAGCTGTCTGTATAGATCGAAGGTATGATTGACTGAACCCACCAATATGGATTTGCAATGTATTTACCCATTTACTTATTTCATTTAAATTTTATAAATTTACGAAGAAATTTAATGTCTTGTATGGACTGGTCTTAGCTTAAAATATTCATAGGTAACAATGCTGGTGACTACATCGCTCGACTTCAGTCTGTGTGATGTATTTACACCTGATCCGACAATACTTATGACTTGTTTACGAGACGTCATGTGAAAAATATGTATACTGGACAGGGTTATTCCAGGGGCCCACCAAGATTAGAGTACACTAAATATATATTTAAACCTGGATAAATTTATGACGATAATTGATCTCTTGAATGTCTGGACTCGAAATTCAATCTACGTCGCTTTTTCTCTGGGTGATAAAATAAAGCATGAATTAATGTAAGAGTTTGTACGAGATGATATTTTATAACAACAGAGGGGACATGATGCCAGGAATGCTTAATAGAGTTGTTTTGCTGAGACTACTTCGCTGTAGATATTACAAATTTTAAAAAAAAAAAATGTCCGAGCTAGCTAACAGCCGGGAAGAGTATTCAGTCTTTATAAATGCTAGAAATTATAGCATTACTTAGTGAGATCAGACAATCGCACCGTGCTTTAGACTTCTAATCCAAAGGTGATAACATATTTTGAACATATCGCTGGTTTCCGATCTTAGTGCCGAAAGCTAGCCGCATAAAAAGCACAAAAAAATACCCAGTCAGTGATAAAGAAAAGCTTAGATCAGAAATAAAAACAAAACAAATAAATGCCGTACTGCTAATTTAAGATGGAGACGAAATTAGCACAGAATTTTGATAAAAGAAATTATGAAAAACTACATCTGCAAAATGTATGTGATGACCTCTCCTTGTAGGTGTTAGCTTGTTTCTTTCCTATGTACTTTCCACGGGAAGAGGCTTTCAGATCTTGGGTTAGCGCTTTTGCAACAATTTTTCATGGCGAATTTGAAATTAAACTAATCTGGTGAGAAGTCATGTCCTTTTATCCGATATGTTTGTGCAAAGAATAGCGAATAATTGTTTGTTTTTGTATTAAATGGAAAAGAAGAATATATTTTTCATGGCTTACGTTAGGTCTTGTTGGGACTTTGTACTTCATTGTTTATCCTAATTACCGTGAATATGTTCAAAGTATTTATAGATTTGAAGTGACGGGCCTTGGATTTATATTATGTGTTGCTGGTGTGTGAGTGGCCTAGACCAGTGACTCTGTTGTTATAAGAATTATTTTGACGAGCAGTGAGTCAGCAGCTGCGATCACAAAACCTGACGATCACAAAGCCAGGAGTTACGCTCGTAAAATTCTGACTAACACAGGGCCAGGTTTCTCTCATAAAAATGATACCACTGAGCCAAGTTTCTCTCATAAAATTTATGCGACCATTGAATCAGTTTATTTTCATAAAGATTGTATGCACACTGAACTAAGAATTACACCCTTAAACGTTGGATCCATTGAACCAGGTTTTTCTCAAAAAAAATTGACGACCACTGAGTTAGGGCTTCTCATAAAATTTGGAGTATTAAAGAGCGTGGAATATTTTATTGTAAAATTTGGGTTGTGGACAAAAGCGGTTAAAGCTATGATACTCCGATTAAACAAGCCAAGGTTAACCAATGACTTTTTTCCCAAACATTTTTTATAAAATGGAGGATGGTCACAGCTAAGTTGAAACTGGTTTATAGTAAAGAGAACTATTTAATGGATTTAATTTGGAAAGAACTGGTTAAGTGAGTCAGAAGTTACGTTTCCCTTACTAATGACGCATCTATTATGGGAGATATATGGAGAACTTCAGTACATTATGTCATATCCCCAAATATATGTCCATTAAAATTTCCAATTTGTATTAGCATTTTTTTCATTTTGTTCGTGATCCATACCATCGTTTCGTGCCTTATGTCACACAACTCGTGCACGTTCTTTTAAGAATTTTATATTTTATTTAAGCTATCTTTTTATAGAATGTTTTGATATCTTGACATTTTTTCTGGTAGTAATTCACGATTGGGTGCATATGGATTGATTGAACGTTTAATAAACACCAATATATTAATTATTGTGCTGACGTGTCGTGAAACCCTATTATATAGATAAATCTTTTAGAACAGATAAAAAAAAACAGTACGTCATAGTGTGGTTTGTTGGTAGATGCACCATACCACATCCTATGACAAAGTCTACCTTGTTTTGGAGTTTCCATGTATTATTCAGAACTAGGTCCGCGCGAAGAATTTGTTTTCTGGGAATGAGGGAGGTAGTGCTTTGGGGAACCACCAGGAGAATGAATAGCTGAGAAAACTATCAGGCTCTGCCTACTGGATACAAATTTACATATATAAAATATTATTTTATTTTATTTTTGTGCAGTGAAGTGGCGGGAGAAATGGAGGGAATACTACGGATCGGACGACAGAGATGGAGCTATAGCCTCAGATGATATAGAGAAGGTCTTGCAGGGGGAGGGGTACTGTCCCACTAGAACCCTGGTCGTGCTTATCAAACATCTGTTCACCGATCAAGGTGCTGTACACAGGAGATTACATGTAACAATTACATGCGATCAGCCGCTTACATCGAATGACGTAATGTTCTATAAACCAAGATTCCCAATTTCAAGTTTACCTTTGACTATAATAATAACTGACTGGCTCAATTAACCTAGTTTTACCTTGAATCTAATGTTAAATGCGTCTGAAGTATGTGTGGTTTTCTACAGCTACCGCGAGCGTTTTTCATGGCACTTAATGCATGATGTCCTCAGTCAACCGGGTATCCATCTTCACTCAGACTGCTATCGATGATTTTATACAGTGTGAAAATTTTCTCTACAACGTCATTTTTATTTATTTCATTCTCTGGTATTTGAGAGCAATGCCATGCGATGACTACCGAGCAGTTCATTCGGTGTCATCGCAATTCCAAACAATGTTATCAATTGTAGTGTTAAGGAAACTCATGGTAACAAAGATGCTGGTGGTGTTCAAAGAAAACCGCACATATTTTTAACTGTATTACTCTCTGGAGAGAGAGACAGACAGACAGACAGAGAGAGACAGAGAGAGAGGTATGAGAGAGAGAGAGAGAGAGAGAGAGTTCTAATAGCTATAAAAGTTAATTTGTTTACAGGTAATGAATGCTTGGATTTGGATGAATTTGTACAAATGATGGAACACCCTCCGAAGGACGCTTTTGTTTCTGGACCGGACTTTTACAAGGCGTTTGACGACCTTGATCCAGAAAGAAAAGGTTACTTGACCAGACAGCAGCTAAGAACACTGGAGGACTACGGTGACAACAAGCTGACCGAGGCAGAGATAGAAGAAATGTGGACTGAATGTGGAAGCAAAACTGAAGATAAATTCTTTTACAAAGGTGAGATCAAAATTATCTTCCTCTTTTCCTTACCATAATTTTAAAGTTTATTATTTGCACTGATATCGTTTATTAATGTTTGCAACAATATTTGATCTCGTAGAAAACGATACTCCGAGTACCGATGGCTTTATAGGCTTGACATGACACCGTATCAAATGGGCAGGCATAACCGGAGAGATACTGCGGTTTGTGGTCCATTATTTTAAGCAATACTAATATTGTGCTCAATAATTTGAAACATGCATATTTTTAAAGTTTGATTTTGATCAAAATTTGGAACAAAATTGACAAATTCATTTTTTAAAAAATCTGTTAGAAGTTACTTTTTAAGAGAATTTTACACTGAAATGATTATATGTAATGCGAATGACCAACAAGTTCTTCTCCGACTAATGTTTCATTTAACTGACATTACTTGTAGCATTAATGTAAGAACATATGCCAGATAATTCTTTTAACAAAAACCAAAAGGCGGAGAGCAGCTTGTAGGTCTATATGGGATGGGTCGGGAATCCGGGCACTTCTTCACATCCGGGCATTTTCAGTGCATAGTTACGACCACCGAGGTGAAAACGACCGCCATTGTTCTAGTGACTTTAGGAACGTGTGGGTGACATTTATACAACATTTTAAAATATGCCTAAGATTTGCAATTTATGTTATAAACGCAGTGTGGATAAATGTACATAGGTTGAAAAATATGCAACTTTTAGTACTTATTAATCAAGATTTAATAGGACAAATAAAGAATAATAATTATGGAAAAATATAAATTAATGAAAACTTTCAAAAAATAATTAGGATCACAAGTAATACCGACTGAAAATTTCAGATTTTGACATAGTTTAATTAAAGAAAAATAGGTTGCAGAAAAAGGTGTTCAATTACTTCAACAAAATATTTGTTAAAAAACAAACTTACCAGGTGTTCCACAACTTTTAAGTTTCTGTAAATATCGTGCATTAGCATCGCTATCCAGCGTCTCTTTGTAAACGTATGACATTGCAAAAATGGCCAACTGCTCTTATGATCCTTGCATTTATATTCATTTTATAAATGAAAGGTGTACAATACACAAACTATATAACAAACAGCCTTCAAACTGCCTTGACACTAATTACACATGTACGTGACACATACCACAGGAGTCTGACGTTTTATCAATAAAGTATGGTAAATCTCTGACAACATGAAATCACCTTATCGGTAATATATTCTCCTTTCCTATTGTTTTTTCCCCTTCTTCTCTCCATCATTTTCATCATCATAATAAATAGTACATCTCTCATATAAGTATCATATTTTCTTCTCCACTATTATTTTCTGTTACGAAACAAATATCAGTACAAACAACAGATAATCTTACCAGGCAACCTCTAGAAAATCAATGAAAAACAATGGATTCTAACAGAAAGGGTTTGTGACCGTAATGGTCAAAATAAAGGTTAATTTGGTGGATTGGATTCATGACATGATAGACTTATGCGTACGTCACTGTCTTTTGAATGTATATGTGTAGTTTTTCAGACTTCTTGCGATTCTGAAACGATAAAAGACGCGTGAGAAAAGTCGAATCGTGCGGAGGGTTGTGGTACGCTTGCACTCCTTGTATTCATTTATATTACTGATAAGGTGATTTCATGTTGTCCGAGATTTCGCCGTACTTTGTGAAAGACTCCCATTTCTTGTGGAACAGACTAGTTGCAGGGGAGGTAATCATTCTAGGATTACTCTGAGATGTAAAAATTGTAATATCCCTTGATATATGTTTGGCTAGCATTTTGTTAGAATTTAAATGAAACAGATTCATATTATTACAAATTCAGTCTCTTATTAGTAAGAAAGGATTATGTGGAATGCCTTTGACTTTGATGTTATTTAGATTCCTACAAACCAAGATTCACAGAATAATTACTCCAAAGTATCTCAATGTGACGTCATTGCAGTAAATCAGTTCTCAGCTCCTACATGCATACACGCAGGTCCATTGTAGTCTTAGTCCTTTCTTGTAGCTATAGGATGTTGTAGTACATTTTTAGGGGAGACTTACTATTTCTCCTACTTCCGCATAAAGGTTTACTAAACGAAGGTTCCTTAAAACCATAAAAACAAAATAAATTTTCGCTTTAGCCATATTTTATAGATTATAAACTATGTTCACAATATTTTTTCTGCACATTGCATCCATAACTTGCTCCAACTATTTTATTATGATAGTTTGCACATCATGGTCCTTAGAGGAGACCCTCCATTTGACTGAGGTGATTAATATGCATATTTTGGTAGAATAATAGAATATTAAATTGCTTTTTCTTAATTTATATTGGTGATTGTCAGTGCAGAAGAGACCGCGTCTTTGACATTAAAAATGATGATCAAGAAAACTACAAATGGCGCAAGACATAACGAAAAATCTATTATAATTTAAACTTCGTAATTTCTGGTGTTTTTTTTTTTTTCTTCTTCAGAACAGATCATTTTCGTTTAGGCATTATAGGATTGTGAACTACATATCAGATTTACTTAGCTCCGAAACTTATAGAGCTTGGCAACGTACAAAAACCAGTGCACCTCGAAAAATAAAGATCTGACAAGAAAGTGCTCCATTTAGTATGGACACTTTTTCGTTTTGCAAAAGCGCATGTTAACACATTTTTGCGAAACTTTTTACTTTGTTATAAATATAGTCAGGACATATATTAGACTGACCATAGCATGCCATCACGACAAAACAAAGTAGAGGGGCCAATTGTTGGGACCTATTTTTGTAGATGCTCGATATCGATATATATACCTTTTCGCCGAATTGGTCGCCATGGGGATAATAACCGAAATTGAATAGTAAATCGCCAGATAGGAGATGTGTTTACTTAGCGGCGATGGTGCAGAATAATTATTGGTTGTTCTCTATAATTTCGTATTTTGCATGGATTAGCTTTTTTGAAGATAAACAATTGCCACGGTTTTCCTCAATGTTTATATAGGCTTTTTAAAAAAGACTTCTATAATTACGTATTATTCAAGGAACTTTTAATTCTCTTTATTTTGATGTATGATTGATGTGTTTAACATGGGTTATAGATTATACAGCTTGGCCTAACTTCATATGTGAACATATACAAAAAATGCTAGCTCCTCTTGGTAATTTTCTCTTCCTGGACTTCAGAGGTAAATTTTTAAAAAAAGAGCCGAATATTTTTGTTACATTTTGAAAAATGTAGTAATTCATTCATTGCACGCTCAGCGCCGTCGCTAGTCAAGGTTCCGATGTTATAACAGTATCTACGCCTTGGCGTATCGAGCAGATATTTCTGCGGTTCGGGTCTGTGAATTTCATTGGATGCGGCGGCAAGCCACCGCATCCAATCAAAATTAAGTTGTTCAAATGTGAACACATTTCCTATATGATCGAGACAATGGTAGCACTAAACATGAATAAGCAATTTTCCAGTGCCGTTCCGTGTTTACACAAATACTTTTCACTCAAATACACCTGTAATGGCTTCCCTCTGGTTCATAGTCAAACTTTCGATGTTAAACGTCCAAAAGTATCCTTTTTAGGCCAATAGCCCTACCATTTTCGGCCAATGTACAATGCACAAAGCTAATGGTTATTTGGCATTACATACTAAGGGAGGCAACTCATGAAATCCAATAGATGTCGCTAGGACAAAACACCTATATATTTGTTCGATCCGCCAACTCGAAGAAAGGGTTGACGCATCGAAGAGCACTGTTTTTTCGGTTGTCATATACTTTCCGTTGAATTTATTTTTTCTGTCTGATTCAACATGTCTAAAAGCTTGAAATTAAGATTGTATTCATTGTTAAAAGTCTGACAATCGCGTTGAAAAGAAGTGTAGATGGGTTTCCCAGTCTATAAATAGTGCATGACTACGAGTAATAATTTGACATGACGTCTCAAGATGTAGTCAGAGACACGAAAAACAGGTAGACCTTGAGATGCTTTCACGTTAATAAATGTGGTAATAAACAACTATTTTTTTGCTTTGCCGATTGGATGAAATGGTTTTAATTCGCATCAATGTATTCTCCTAGGAATACGGCAGTTAAATCGTTTATCGTGTAATTAAATATTTGTGGTCATTGTATGTGTTACCGAGTGAAGTCTACACTGTACTCTCTATGTCTCTCTCTCTCTCTCTCTCTCTCTCTCTCTCTCTCTCTCTCTCTCTCTGTAGTTTAGATATATACAGCGGTCATCAGTGCTTTCGCAAAGCAAACCAGACATTTTGTTGCTTATAGCTGAGTTTTCTAGACAATGTTGCCTGTATGGTTATCCAATTCCACGCACCGGTTCAAATTAATCACTTGTCCCAAAAAGTAAAATTGTAGTTGTTATTAGATACATTGCTTGCTAATATGGATAAGCGACGTTTTTGGATTATGTGCTGGTCAGCCGATATATCATTCAACTAATTTTATATTCGTTCTTTCATAGCACAGACCTTCAGATTTGTGTGCAGTTATAAGCGTGATGAAAAGAAGTCATTTCCATTTGGTTTGACATTTCATGCAATATTTCTATCGCGTCCTCTTAGATATTTGTCTAAAGTTCCAATTCTATTCTTGCAACTTTTATGCTTGATTGTTTTCCAGACTGGATTTCCATTGTTACGTCGGAAATGATGACATTAGAGTGACGTGCTGAGACTTAGATGGAACAATTTAAATCTGATGGTCGACCATGACTTAAATCTCAAGCATCTCATTCCTTTCAAACGCTGAACTATGAACGCATATTTTCTATTGTGCTGTATAAATTGTATTAGAAAATACTAGCTACATCAATATGTGTACATTGATTTCAGATGTTAGTCTGACATATGCATTCTCCAATTTTACATACATTTATAACAATGCTGCGCAGTTTTATATTTATTCTAAGTTCTTTTCTGTTTCGAACAATAAAATATTATATATTGCTTTCTTTACATCATTTCAAAATAGTCTGATTTGTATTTGAAGCAGATTCTAAACATTTCCATTACGATAAATAACTGACAAATACCTCAGGTACAAATGTAGAAAAATCTCCTATAAGTCCTTTTAAACCCTGGATATAGGCATGTACTGACTGATGCAGTCGCTTTTATATGAATATCGAGAGCAGACGTACTACAAGAAAATAAAATATTGGGATGTCTAACAAAACATTTTCAGGAACCACAAGGAAAATGCTTTTTTATACCAAAAAAATCCATCGGTATGTTCCTTTCATAAATAATAATACATATCAGTCTTTAGTATGTGAGATCGTTTAATAAAGAGAATAATAAATAAATTTTAGTTGAGTTTGAACTATCATTGATGTTAATAAATAGTGCAATTCATGCTTGTAAATATTAAATCTACTGCTTTTTACACAAGACTCATAAGAGCTATCAATATAAAAAGAAAAATTTTTTTCATCTTGAAGGAATGCTTATTTTTATTTGTAAACTTGTGTGTTTATATATTAAGTATAATGAATATTAAGGCACGATGGATTCGTAATTTGAGGTTTGTGTGTCAAAGAAAATGATCATTAAGGCATGATGGATGAGTAATTTGAGGTTTGTATGTCGAGTATAATGATTGATAAGGCATGTTGGATGTATAATTTGAGGTTTGTTTGTTGAGTATAATGATTGATAAGGCAAAAAAGGATGAGTAATTTGAGGTTTGTATGTCGAGTATAATGATAAGGCATGTTGGATGTGTAATTTGAGGTTTGTATGTTGAGTATAATGATTGATAAGGCAAAAACGGATGAGTAATTTGAGGTTTGTATGTCGAGTATAATGATAAGGCATGTTGGATGTGTAATTTGAGGTTTTGTATGTTGAGTATAATGATTGATAAGGCAACACAAGGATGGGTAATTTGAGATTTGTAGGTCAGATATAATGATTATTACGGCATGACGGATGAATAATTTGATGTTTATATGTTAGGTATAATGATCATTAAAACATGAAGAATGGGTAATTTGAGGTTTGTGTGATGAGTATAATGTTTGATAAGGCAAATAGGATGGGTAATTTGAGATTTGTTGGTCGGATATAATGATTTTTACTTCATGATGGATGAGTAGTTTGAGGTTTGTATGTTGAGTATGATGATTGATAAGGTATGAATGATGGGTAATTTGAGGTTTGTATGTTGAGTATGATGATTGATAAGGTATGAATGATGGGTAATTTGAGGTTTGTAGGTCGGATATAATGATTTTTACTGCATGATGGATGAGTAGTTTGAGGTTTGTATGTTGAGTATGATGATTGATAAGGTATGATTGATGGGTAATTTGAGGTTTGTATGTTAAGTATTATGATTAGTAAAGCATGAGGGATGAGTAATTTGATATTTTAAACATTTTCTCCATTATACTACATAACTTTTGTCATTTTAGAATTATATTAAAGCATACTATGAATTATAAAATGGCAAGAATTACCAGTCCTAATGCAACATGTTTTTGTCAAAGAAAAGGAAAATTATGAAAATTAACAAACTTTGGTTTGGGATGGGTAACAAGAATGTACGTCACCTTATGGAGTTTCAATCAAACGTTTGTAATTATATAGCAGGTATTGTTTCTAATGAACCACGAAGGGGATTTTCAAGAAACATTTTGTTGTCATTTTATAGATACTGCAGCATATTTAATCCGAATTCCTCAAAAATACCCAACATTAAACTTTCAATTCTTATAATTTATACTCTGTACCATACGTCAACAAGAGTCTGTCGAAGGGACTGACGCCCTACTAGCCAGCAGGAATTTCTGGGAATCCACGATTAAACCATCTCTTCTTTATAACTATGGAGTGTTTAAACCATCTGGTTGCGAATAACAGAGGGGCACAGGTTTCATTTAGGAACAATCTGAACTTGGTAGGAATACGTTTGAAAAGTTTGGCGGCAACCATCCTTGGAATAGTGAGAACAAACTTGTGCTTACGGACACCGTATGCCGGGTGAAAGACCCTCCATGACCAGCAGAGCTCAAAATCCCCAGCACAGTTCGCTAACTACCACATATATCTATATATCAGAAATTAATAAGAAGATATCTTATAGTGTTTCAACTATTAATGTTCAAAACTTTGAATGAATTTTGTCAAGAAATCTATGTTTGGCTGACATAAGGACTGATAAAATTAGTTATTGCTCAGTCGCTAATTTTTTGTCTCTCTATTATAGATAAAGACGGATTGGGAAAAAAAAGATATGAGCAAACCATTGACTTATCCTGGTCATATGCCAGAAAAGCTTATGTGATGACATCGTATCCATTGTCCATCCATCCCTTTTTACAAGTTTATTATTGTTACTCCTACTATACTATTTCGACCATTGCCATGGAACTTCGCATTCATTTCAAGGACTAGTTGGTCCTCAGTGAGAAACAGTGCCTCTTGGACATCTTGAAAATCTTGTTATCGCTGCTCCTTCTGAACAGAAGAGTATCAACATAGTATTTTGTACTAGAACTATGGTTTTGTTTAGGTGGTCATAAATGAAATAAGACCTACATTCTTGTTACTTCTCTTCTTGGATGGATGGTCATACCAGCATGTGATTTTCACACAAAATAAACAGACCTCGTATGACGTCTAGCTTATCCTAAATGTAAATGGTGCCTATTTTACATCCAATATGGCCTCCACATGTTTCCACACTCATCAGTTAAAAGAAGAAAAGGTCTTATCTTGGATTCGTAGAAATTCGTGATGGCCTCTATTGTACTAGACCCTTGAAGGAATCTTTCTCATGATTGACACAGGTTTTCAAATTATAGGGATTTTATTTTTATTGTCTTGAACTGTTTGAAATAATGAATTTTATTTCTCACAGGAGATACAAGTTTTGGTACGTGGAAATTGGTCAATTCAAACTAAAGTTAACTCTTTTTTTCTAGTTTAAATATTCTTTTGGTATGAATTTTCTCGCTTCATCTACCACGCGTTTTTAGAATACACTAAAACGTTTAATTGTTGAAACCACGATCTATTGGTTTAAACAGGGTGAAAATATAACCAATAAAATTAAGTATATACGTAGGTCAGAATGAAAATGTTCAAGGTGTTGCAGATGGACTTCATTCTATAGTTGTTTACCAAATTTATCAAAAATCAAGATAGAAATGTATCAAAGGCTCTGTGTCAACCACCCCTCCTGTAACAGACCAACCATTTAATGTTCTTTACTGTGAGAGGAGGGGGTGGGGCTCTAACACTTTTGGGAAACAACTTCCAGCTCACAAAAATCTTTTTTTTAAAAAAAAAAAAAAAAAAACATGTATTCTTACTTTGTTTTACAGCAAACCCAAATTATATTGTATTAGTTGAAAAAATATCTTCTTGAGGTAATTAAATATCCTGGCTCAGAAAATATCAACGTCCCTCTCCCCCCCCCCCCCGCATTTTCTCCCCTCCCCATCTGAAAATTAATTGGTCGGTCCCTAATGGTCTCCACTAACCAAAATATGATAATTCAACTTTCATTCTGTTAGTCCGATTGTCTGTGTCTCAGAACAACGTTTATAAGTTTCCAGAAACCTCCATCAACGAATTAAATTCAAGCAAAGCATAATGTGCGTTTATATATAACCGATATAATTATAATCTGCTTTCATAAAGAACATATTTTCTCATGTTACTACATGGATATAATCATGCGTTACTGTCAGAATGTATTCTGGTTTATAATGTCCCTATAGTTAATTATACGCTGGTGTTCCTATTTACAAATTAAAGACTTTACCACCAGATATACTGGCCTCCACGTATAGCCTCTCATGTGTTAAACCCCACCAAAAAAATCTAGTTGGGTTGAATAAATAAAAGATAATTATTTAATTAATAATATAAGGAATATATGCATTCTTAATTCAATTTGAACAATATAGCATCTAATTTTATATCATTATCAGACGAAAGTTATTTCTAACTAACGCTCGTAGGAAATTTGCTTGTGTTTGTTTTATGTTTAAACAAACAATTACACTTATTTTTGTAGAGATACATCTTTCAGTTTCTCTCTGAGCAGCATACAGTTATGTAGTTGTTAGAAAGTAAAAGTAACTCGATGAAATAGCACAATTAAATCAGATGTGGCCATCCCTTCTATCTAAAATAAAGGAAAGAATAGGAAAAACATAGATCTGTATCATATTAACGCTCAAATGCAAACCATATGCTTAATGCCTGAGCAGTAAGGGCGATACATACCGTCAACAACAGCTCGTTTTCACCAGGTTGTGTAATATACAGTTTTGAGCCAGCTCATTTCTAATGCAGTACTGCCTAATGTGTACTGTAACAGGGTTCAGACTTCAATATATGTTCCAAAAGAAAACAAGGCTTAGGTATATATTCTCAGCACTGTAATAATTATTCACTTAACTAATATATGATGTACCACACCAATAAGACAACCCATACCTACTGATCAAAACATATCTACTAACCGGCACACAGTTTTACTGACCATCACCCACACCAACTCACCCTCACCCACACATACTGACCGACTAATCACACCTACTGACAGACTTACTGACCAGCACTTACATCTACTTACCAGCATTCACACATACTAACCAACCAACATTTACAGACCAACACACAGCTTTAATAACCATCACACCACTATCTCACCAGTATATATATCTAGTGACCAGCACTTACACCTACTGACCAATGCACATGTCTAATGACCAACACCCACACCGAGTTGCTATCACCCACACCTACTGACCAGTACTCGCACGAGCACTAACAACTACAAATAGATGTATAATGTAATCTTTAGAGTGGCAGGGATTAATACCTATTTTAGAATACATTCACTAACTATAACCATCCAAGCCTCGCCCTTTTGCAAACCAAACATACACAAGGATGTCCCATGGACAGAATGTTGCCTAGTGGCAACATGTATAAATCAAGATTCATATCAAAAGCATTAATTTTACCTCAGATTACGTTGTCTGTGTTTGTTAATATGCCTATATCGTACTGGTGTTATAAATAGTCTGTAATCAAGGGAAACAACTCATAATAAAAGAAAAAATTCCTAAACTGAAACAGAAGAAAAATTCGGAATATTATGTAAAATAAAGTATGGCTTGGATTAAAAATAAAACTAAACTTCCGGAACTCATATGGAATTCGGCGAAGACAAAGCAATACAATCCAGAACAAAAGGATTAAAATTAGGCCGAAACTAAAAGTAAAATTAAAATGTCGAAGCTAATAACGGAAACTCCAAAAAACACTTTGAAACATTGTAAAGGAAAAAAGTATGAAAACTTAAATTCAATTTTAAAATTTGTCAAATTTTTAATTGCTAAATATCTTTGATCAAATTGTTAAAAATACAAAATTTGTCAAGCCACCTTTGCGAAATCTGCAAAGGTGTTAAACTATTAATTTTTTTAAAATTAAGACAAAATGTTATAATTTGTAAAATAATACGAAATATAATTTCAAAATATTGATAGAAACCTCTGTGGCCATGAAATTGCCACTGGGGATTAACAAAAGTCTACGTTATTAACAAGTGGTACACTTTTTTGATGCAACCATTAATCAGAGTTACGCTTATTGATCATCCATACAATACCCACACACAAAAACAAAAAGTACGGGAGAAAGAAGAGTTAAGTGATGGTCACAATGGCATATAATTACCATACAGGACCCACCCTTAGAAACAAAACAGAGAATGAAATTTCAATATCTGGGGGGTCATTCTCACCTTCCTATTGACAAACACACGCGAGTTCTTACAATCAGTAGCATACATACAAACAAATAGTGGGTTGTGAACTTTAAAATTAATTCCTTGAGGGTCAAATATTTTGTACGATACTCTCAATCAAGCAAACTGTGTGTGCTTTACCATAGCTCTGTGCCATCTTGCATAAACCAGTTTAACACTTTTCTGTAGAAAATGGCTGGAAACCAATTTTCTGAGTTCATAATTTTGTAACGAAACAAAGTAAGTATATGTTGGGAGCGCCTGAAAAATCTTACCATGGTCCAGTCAGATTGGAAGAAGCGACGCGCATGCCTGCTTCCTATTCACATTGTCGCTGTACTTCAAGGGTGAAGAAAACACAAAACGTTAACAGTTATAGAATGAAATTTTATTTATATCTAAATAAAGTCTGAAATATATTTAAATCTTTGTAATCGTGTGATCATGTATGTAGTAAATACACTCAAGACTGGTCCGGTAAAAAAAGGAGAACAGAACACGCTACGTACGTTTACCTTGAGGTCGTAGGTTTCCCTATTTCCAAATACCTTAAGAACACAATTTGTTTGTTGAAATGTTCTTAAACTCGCCAATGCCACATAATTTCCTCAACTCAAACTGAGTACCACACATTCACCAAACTCTAATTTCACACTTGTGTCTATTTTTTTTTTTCTTAATCACATGGGTATGCATTATTAGTATGCAGTTTTATATCGTACAACATCGTTTCTTTCCACGTAGCAAAACATGGCCTGCAAAACTTAACACTCTAAATTATTCATATCCTATCTCAAATTACTAAACACGTATACGTCAGAATATCCAAAGAATTCCATACATTAATAAATTTGACAAAGGCTATAGTACGAAACTAATCCATGCTACCATAAAGTCCCGTGAAAAGGTTTCTGTAAGAGTGAGTATGTTGATAACAAATGGCCAATTACCTGATTCGACAGATTCTTCCCAATACCGATTCCCCATAACCAAACAAACAATAATTAGTATAAAACGCTAAAGCTGGCTTAGTCAACCACTTTAAACCTGTTTTTCTTTAATTTTTAAGAAAACAAAACGCTAGTTAATTAATGTGACCATCCACTATTGTCAAAATTGTTAAAGCCAATATATGTACATAATCCATTGTCGTTGGGCGGGGGGGGGGGGAATACCCTGGGTCACCACTAATTTGCTTTAAATTTACCAATACTTGTATAAATACTACTTGTTAAATATACCAGTATGCTTACTACTTTTAAAAGTTTTGAAAAAGTCATTTCATAATAAGTTTTCAAATTTTAAAGAAAAAACACATAGATGATATTTAGATAGACAGATATAAGGTAATGTATCCACTTCCCTCGTTAAATATGTTTTTTCCATCTAATAAAAACGTAGATTTTATTTTCAAGGCTGAAAACCGTCGATTTGAATGTGTTTTTTTTCTCCATTCTGTGCCATTCTGATTATTGACTGCATTACTAAATCCATAAAAGAAGTTCCGAACTTTTAAAATAAGTTTTGGTCAGACACTCTTTTTTCAAATTTAGCTTGTATGTATGTATGTATATATATATATATATATATATATATATATATATATATATATATATATATATATATATATATATATATATATATATATATATATATAAGGCTTCAAGCTGTGTATTTTGTCAACTTATTGCCTGTTTTTTGTGCTAAAATGTAGATTTTTATTTTCGTTAACACATTTCTTGCGCGGATTGATACTGTAAAACTTGTTGGGTGGGAATTCTGTAGAAATATGACAAAGCGGTTTTGTCCGACAGATTTCAGAGTCTAAAAACAAAACAAAAATATTAAAATATTGTGAGCTTGCTTTTAAGGAATTTGGTTCTTTGTTTTCCTTATTCCTGCATTCATACATGATATTTTGTAACATTGACAAGCTTACAGTCCAATGCTATACGCAAATTTTGATTGTCACTTAACTTTTGTTTTCAAAAACTCATCAATGCCAGATTTCTCCATCTTGTTTATACACAATATATATTATATTTCAGAACAGAGACCTTTGTCTTTTAAAAAAAAAAAACGTTCTATTAAATATCACTTGGCTTTTTAAACTGCTGATAAATATAACACTTGCGTTGCCTTTAATGAGAGTATTCTACGTTTTCAAAGTCTCAGTACACTAATGCAAAGAAGAACAATCGACATTTACTTGGCAAATTATTCTCCTTACGTCTGAACTGTTATCAAGTAATATTTGTTTTAGCTTTCTTTTTTTCTTTCTTAATGGCAATAGTAAGTACTGAAAATATATTTATTGCTGACTTTCTTGTTGTAAGTTTGTTCATTGTCATCCCATACACTTGAGACATTACAATGGCATTTTGAGATTCAGTGGTACTATCTTGATTCTCTCCAAACTCTTTAATTTCTAATTTCGGCTCCTGCACCCAGAAAGATTTATAAATTTTATTCATAGGTCATCAAACACTTTTTTTTAAAAAAAACACTTTCTACAGATGGCTGGTAATGCTTTTAGTTGAGGGGGATGCAAAAAAAAGATAATTCCTGAAAAACTAAAATAAGACATAATTTTAAATAATGTGAAATATTGAGCACAGCATGGTCATTTCATGTGTTTCAAGATTTCAATACACAAATCATTTATCATATTACTTATTTGTTTTAATAATATTCTTATATTACCCACATATGTATCTGGTATGTAATGAGAACTGTTATAATTATAAAAAGCAATTTGTCTTGGTCACACAATGCTCTACTATTTACCGGAATCAAGGTTTCCTTGCTTTCGTATTAAATACAAATATTAATGCTTAAATATCATAACTTAATATATTAAATATCTAAATTTACATTTGGACTGTACTCAATACAATAAAGTTGACTTTCTGATATTGCACCAAGCTCCTCCAATTTAACGGCCTTAAGGTTATCTGGGCGTGTGTTTCCAATGAAGATTCTAGAATGTTTATGACGTTACGCCATCTCAGTATCCTCGCAAGCAGGCGTATCACTGTTTTAACTTTATAATATGCACACATTAGTCAAATACACGATCATCGCTGTGAGAACATAACCTACCATGGCGTTCAATTAAATCATTTTAAAATGGCTGCTTCATAAGGCTCGGTAAAGAATCGATTCAATTATTCAATCATTAAATTCTACTCTATATTCTTGAGATAATAATATAGGACATGTGACATAAACTGTGGTGTACATTCTAACGTCAATCGGAAGAACTCTGTGCGATGGGTATTTAACAAGATCCGAATATTAGTGCGCTGCACAACAAAGATTTTTGTCAGTGATGAACAGTATAAGTGCATCCCCTCAAAGTGATCCACTGCACCACTGCATACTTTCTCAGTCTGATTATCCAATTACTAAAATGCCATTTGTAGTAGCTTTTTGGTAAGTTGTATACACTGAAAACTGTACTTCCAGTGGAATGACGACTTTTAAATAGTCTGTCCTCAGCAAATTTATTTGATAATGGGATTCAGGCAAAATCCAGTTGGAAGGTTACATGGAGTATGTGGCAATGTTTGTATTCGGTGTTCCTTCAGAAAGTCTGTCACAACGGCGGGTTTTTACGCTTGTGAGTTGTCATGAGTGAATGGATACATCGGGTACCATGCAGGGACCGGTGGTTCGGTAGTATTCCACAACGTTTGGGAACATTGGGAGCCATAAAGATGACAGGTGTCACTAGTCCAGTCAGGCACAGCTACCTGGACGACTGGACCTTTTGTGTCAAACATCAATACGCATTTACCTCACATGACAGTCCGACATTGATTTGTGGCCTGTGCTCCTTATATCGATCCAGCAAATCCATGTAAAGTTAAACGGTTTCGTGTTGAATATTTATATATTGGACAGCAGCTGTTCGAGCCCAGTTTTACCCGTTTTGCCATGTGTTTCATGTATACTAAATTTATATTAAACAAAATTATTCTTGAAATTTTTCATAACATCTCCTTTCAACTGTCACATATATATGGCTATACAAAGCTTAACGGGAAATGGCAATTGTCGTGTGCGATCTGTGTGTATCAGCTTCTGGTAATAATGCATTATCCGCTGTTGTGTTATGACGAGACTGTATTGTCTTTGCCTCTCTATATATCAACGAAGAGATATGACTATATATTAATTTGTTTTATCATGAACGTATATATTTCCATCGATAGATGACTAAGAGCTTCCGTCACGAGAGAGAGAGAGAGAGAGAGAGAGAGGCTATGTGAATGACCCTAGCTAGACAAATTTGGCGGTGACGGTACTTTTGGAGTATGTCTTTAGTATTTTGTCAGTGTTCAGATGCTGCATTTGGAATGTCTTATAAATATGTTTTTTCAACTTGATTTGTACATGTGTGTTGCGTATGTCCCCATTCTCTGTGTGTGTGTGTGTGTGTGTGTGTGTGTGTGTGTGTGTGTGTGTGAGCACACAAGCTAACTGAAATCTTGTCTGAAATATTGTCTGTACCGGGCAGCATTGTCAACAATGGTTTCTGCATTATTTCGAATTAAACGATAATCAATAGACGGATTTTAAAAAGTCAAGATGCTCGATGGTATATCTGAGAGTGTGTGCCCATGCGTGTATGAGTGTTTATAAGTTCGTCTTCTGAACGGATTCCCAATCAGATCAGTTTATACATTTAGCAGAGAGAGAGAGAGAGAGAGAGAGAGAGAGAGAGAGAGAGCGAGAGAGTCATTTGGAGTGAACGGCAAACAATCAAACTGAGTTCGATCGCTCACTCGATTTTTTTTAATGAAATGTTCATGTCAGTTTAAACAGAGAGGCTAATTCAGTTTTTGCAAACTTGGTAATTACATTTAAGAGATCATTCAAATGTCATGTTTAGTTTCACTTTGTCTATATAATTAATTATATATATATATATATATATATATATATATATATATATATATATATATATATATATATATATATATATATATATATATATATGTCTGCACAGATCTCTATTATTTCCATCCATTAATTTCATGTATTTATTATTTATTCGATCCGGGCAATAACAATGTAGTCGATCATCCTCTAGATAACGTTAACAAAATCAAACACCCCTTTAGAAAACAATTGGTATACTTTTATTAAAGGCTTGATTTATGTTTAATTTTCCGGGAGTTGGGGTATGTGGGGATTTTTTTTTTCTTTTTCGAACCTGTACATTTTTTATTTCTTTACTTCAAGAATTTTTCAACTAATACAATGGATATAATAGATTCGTTTTTCATCTATGCGTCAGAGTAAATATATGTTTTCAAATGTTTGAGAGCCAGATCTTTTTGATAACTTCTCATTGGTTAGGTGACAATAATGACACTGATGAAATAACGGTGGGATGAGAGGTGGGTGGGATACACACTGGAACAATTATATTTGTAATAATCTGTCTACTGTTTTATTTTCCTTTCATTCGTTGTGGAGACGAGTACCATATACGATAATAAACTGGTGCCTCACTCATCGTCTTCACAACGAATATATCAAAAGTGATATTTTCCAATTGTAACAAATGGTACTATAAAGAAAACACTAATGCGTCGTATGCTTTACAGCTAATGTACTCTGCGTGTGTGTGTGTGTGTGTGTGTGTGTGTGTCTTAAAACTAGTTAAAAGTATCTAATTTTGTGATCATTGGTCAATGTAAGGAATAAATTTATCGAATTGTTAATGAAATAAAGTATAGTGCAAAAAAATCCCTCGCCGATGCATACACAAAGCTGCTTTCATCACTGATGTTTTGAACATTTGGTTTTTATTCTTAATTGTATATTGTAGCAAGATAAGCTATTGCTATTACACAAATGATCTGCGTGTTTAGGGTGTTTATTTATAGCAAGAAAATACAAAACTGGTTATTCTGTTGCAACCAAATCAAGATTTTTATATGCTTAGTCATTGTTAAAGAGAGGCTTGACATTAACTTTCCAAACGAAAACGAAAATAGGTGTCAGAGATAAGCAGCCGTACTGAACGTAAATAAATACATCCTTTAAACAATGTTTCAAAAGAAACAGACACATTTTCTACATACTGTCATCAACTATTAGGCATACTGTGTTAAAATGCATAATGTTAAGTGTATCTCTTTTCGGCGCGAATTAGTCAGTCTCTCTATAATCCAAGAAAATAGGTTCCAAAACAGAGGATAAAACCATTGACTTCTTAATAACCGATATTCTTTATTAAAAGCAATCCTGGATAAGAATTAAATACATATTTTGTAAAGAGAGAGAGGGACCTCTTTTATCTGCATAAGTTTCATAGGAACCTGCTTTGGGGCCACAATTGGCCCTTATCGAACCTTGTCATTTAACCGCAATTGAAAAGCAACAAAAGACTTAAAGCAATTGACCGCTATTTAATAGCGAGAAGCGAGTTGATATTGGAACGCATATCATCTGCAATGTGGACGAGTCATAAAAGATACATTCGGATCCGGTCTTCTATTTATGGACTTTTTAATGATTTATTCCGTTGCTTATTTCAGCAGAGAACACAACTTTCAGATTTTACAAAATCAAACAAAGCAAAAAACAAATTTTTCTTATATAAATTCTAGGCTTATATATATATATATATATATATATATATATATATATATATATATATATATATATATATATATATATATATATATATATATATTCCAATCTCATGAGAGAAATTAATAATTCACGTAAACCTGAAACGCTTGATTCCACTGGTGAAGAAAACGCAAACGATGCTTTACACAGTATGTCAATGTACATGCTTATTATTCAGCTTCAGTTTTTAGAAACGTTCAATCATTTGAAGCAATATTTCTCAGTCACTACACACGTCAGATGCTACGCTGTTTTCGTTTAGCCTTTGTCTTTTCATACTAGTAATTAACTTGCATATGTAATCTTAACTCTTTCGTACACTACAGACTTCATTTTTTATAGCGAGGGAAGCTTCCGCCCCTCGTTACATAACGCGTGTGTGGGAAATAAATTATGTAAAAGCTATACTCCTCACAGAGTGAAAGGATTGGCACTCTAGTGCCTAAGTTGCCGATATCATCTGGTATTTTGCACATGCATCAATACTAGGGCCGGATCAGCGGGGTGTGGGGAGTCTCCATGGTTACCGGAGAGACGTGACGTGTGGTGTGTATGGGATACCGTCAGTGGAGAAACATTGACGGCTTGGGGACAGATAGAACCATGTGGACGAAACAACTTCGACACCTATTGATTGGTACATCCACAGCGATACACAGACTAGATTAGACTCTTGACCTGCCGCAAATACGAAGCAGGCACCATCGCCAAGAACTGTATGTGTAACCGCTGTGGATATGGGCAGCAGGCCAACAAGCTGCAACGCATATAACTAAATGCCTACCGACAATTTAAGAAGGCCCTTAGCGAAATGCATAGCAAAGGTCATCCTAGCTCCAGACCACGCGAAACGACAACAGTCTTTATTAACATCCACGATCATAATCTCACATTCAGAGAAAGGCTGGGTACCTTAGCATACGTAGCAGCACAACAGGGTCGCAATAGCAGAATGACCACAATCAGCAACAACCAGTAACAATATTTGAATTAGAGAAAGGTTGTGTACTATAAATATAGCCCACGTAAACGCTAACGTTCAAGAAGCCTGGCAGAAAGCGAATGAACGCTAAGGGATAGGCAGTTCACAAAGAACAAATACAATGATATTCTGGAGGTATTTTTGGCCGCACGAGCACGGCAGCCAATCAGAGTTGCTACCGGCGACCCATGCCAGCACTTAGGCGGCAAAAGTCCACACCAGCTTCAAGGCGGTAACTCACATCGGCCCGAATATATCCAAAGTCCCTCTGCCCGCATTCTTCTCATTGTCGACTACCAAACCATGATTCAACGATGTCGCCCTCATGAAGAAGACCTCTCCAAAATATTCAGGGCTACGACCCCGGATTGACAAATATTCTTATGCACGAAATTGGAAAAAGGGGTGTCATGTTTAACATTAGCGTCAAGGTACAGATAGAAAAGGCTCCATAAGAAGGGAAAGCTATCTCTATGTCGGGTCACGTATCGTTCAGACAAGCAATAGTTGAATGCTGACCTGGATTTAAGGACATGAGGAGCGATTGGTAAAGTTTATCAGCAAAGGCTCAGGTTGGCGGTTTGTCCGATGCCAGGAGGAAAAGCTTTGCATTTCACAGTACTGGTAAGGAACATATACCCACACACACGTGGATCCCCTCATTAACGTATAAAACCACGACGCTCGACGTTTAAATGGGATATTCTGCCTTTGATTTGACAAGCTAAAGTTTCTGATGAAGTCTCTGCATAACCAAGTTTGAAAACCTAAACCCTACAATTGCGTCAACGAATTTAGCTGCAACCATGTTTGTTATCCTGTACACATTTCCGATAAAGCTCTGCATAAACCCGTCAACCTGCTGTTGCTATCGGACGAAGACAGTATTATATATGGATCATAGACCCTGCCAATATGGGACATATCAGTAATAAGCATAAAGATATAAATTACATCAACTTCCAGTGTATCCTCGCTTTCTCGTGACCTCACTTTCTCGACAGTCACAAGAAGGACCGTGGCGGAACCACAAAGGCAGGACTGAACAAGATTATTAATAAACTATGTCGGTTTTTTTCTACCACAAGATGAAATATATCCGATATTAACGTAGGAAAAAATTATTATATACTTTTTTGGATTTTCTTTATATAGTGATGGGAACGACAGTAAATAGTTTTCAATACAGGAGACATGATTTATCTTCAGGTTTCACAGTTCATTTATTTATTGGATTCTCTTATGAAAAATATACTTTAATTACACTTATTGCATGTAAAACCGCAAAAAATATTAACCTTGAGTGTCAACGGTCCGTCTTTGATTAACACGGCAATCGGAAGAATATGCGCACTGAATCGTGATTTCATCAGATGAATTTGATTCGATTCGAAACATTGAACTATTTTAACAAGTGTAACAATCTGACAAATGGAACAATACTGAACAAAATGAACTATGAAAAGTTAAGAATATTAGTTTTGCAGAGGATTTATTCTGAATCAGTGTCTGATAAGGGATGTGTTCTTCTCCATTTGGATTATGTCGTTGACTGCATGCCGTCCAAATATGAAGTTGCTTGGTGCTGACGATGTTTATTGTCAATGTGCCAGCGTGGTTTCTTATGTGCTCTATGTGCCCAAGAAATTCGTTCTTGTCTGGAAGAAAAGATGACTCTAAAATGTAGGATTCATAGCCGTATGGGTGGGGGTGTTTGAGACACCGGTGGGGAACAGCGCTCGTTCTTGAATATGTTCAGGATTGATCTTAACTGAGCTTGGTGTAACTATTTACACTCTAGACAGTTTTATGTCAACTTATTTGCATAATAAGCGTTGCTGGGATTTCGGAGTCACTCAATTTTTGTAGCAAAGGTTCCTGGCACTGAAAGAAATAAGTTACAAACGGATAATAAAAACTTAACATGCACCGGGATAGTTTAAAACATCAGATTTTACAATCTGAAGATTCAAGTTCGAATCCTGGACAGGGTTTCATTGCTTTTTTCTCAGTCGGCGTCCCAGAAAGTTTAAATTGAGTAGAAAGCTACATTAGACAATAATGATATATGATAATCTAGTCCTCTTTAATTCATTATTAATTTTGTATTTGTTTATTTTCATTGTTACACTGTAAAAAATTGGGATATCTTGCAGTACAGTAATCTGAGAAGAAACACTAACCCAATGAATCATTTAAACTGATTATATTTATGAAGTAAGTATTTTTAGAAGAAAAATATATAGTTCTTAATTAATGTGGATTTGTGGCATACGGATATAATTGTATGTAACCAAACACACAATTATACATGTATGGCGCAAGTTTCTTCCCCGTAGGTTGAAGATGGCTTTTCATTTCTTTTATTATTGGATATACTTTGTTGATGCCCATTGGCAGATATTTGTACTATTCATGGACACGACGTGGAACCAATGATTTCACTGTCAGGAGAAATGGACTGTCCAACTTGGGTCGCTTGGATTTGAAACGCTTATGCAAGGCCACTGGAAAAGGAATCTAATTATCTGCAACATAATATGTCATGGGCTTCACCTTTAGTGCATTTCCGGGATTTGTTCCCAGTCGAGTTTGCGTCTGTCGCACTTGTGTATAAATGAAATCTTCTTCACCTATAACCCCTTGTCTGACATCAATATCACCCCATCTTAAGTCACGCGTCTCAGCTCCAGTTCTCTTTCCAAATTATGTGACGCTTATAAGCCATAACGAGTTCTGAAGAGATTTAGGATTGTCAGGTCCTAATTGTTTACACTGATGCAAAGCATCAATTTCTGCATTAGTAATAGATTCCTCTGCATTTGGGGATTTCTTTTTTCCCATCACTTTCAGTTGCTTCATTTTAAGCATTTCTCTACATTTGCTTAACTGAACATCATTCACGAGGGAAAATCCATAATTTTTCTTTCTTAGATGCCTATCAAGCGAGGAAAGAAAGGTCCTGACAGTTTAGCTCTAATTCAGTTCCATTTTCGCTTTGTACAGCCAGAAAGAAGTTCGCAATATGGTCACTCAACACAGAAGAAGGAATCAATTAAATTGTTCCTGACTGACCCTATCGACTCTAGACATGGTGAAAACAGTACAAAAATCATTTTCTTGTTTTCCTGCTCTTCCACGAAAATTTGCATCTATGTCTGTCAGTTTTCTAAACTTGGTGTTTCGCGTTATACAAGCATCTTTAGTGAAGTCAATTACATTAAAGTCAACACATGAAATAACTTCATATACTTCTATTATTCTATCTCTATTTCTAATTCCACAAGCACCAAATAATCAGCTTGTGGAATTTTTCTTGTAAGCAGAAGACAAATTGTATACAATAGGTAAGGGAAAAAACTATTGTTATAATAAAGTATACCAAGAGCTCAATTTTATCAGGGGGAAAAACGTATATTTTCTTATGTACAAATATAATGATATATTTTCCAAATGTTATGAAAAATATGAAAAATATATTGCGGGTACTTTTCTTTATTTCACACATAAGTATATAATAAAATCAATTATTTTCTGATGTGGTAGTACGATACGCGATCTATGCTGATCTCGAGGCTCTTAAATTGCCTGTGAAGAGGAAAGATACTGACGCCAAGTACAGCAAAATCTATAACGTCAAACCAAACTCCGTGTGGGTTCTGCAGCGTTACTAAGCGATGTGACGGTAAAACAAAAGCATAATGGTATGCAGAAAAAAAAGACGCTGGAGTTCAGCATATTTAAAAGCTGGGAGAAAGACGTGGTATGCCTCCGAGAGGAAATAGCAAAACCCTCACCTTTTGGTTTGTCACATATGCCGAAAAAAGCTGGTAGAAGACCAGGTGAGAAATCACTGCCACATCACCGGCCCATTCCGAGAAGCCGCCCATTAAAACAGTAACCTCCTGCCTGGAAAAAACCTAAATCCGCTTCGTTATTCTCAATGGCTAACGTCAATGCCATTTCCGACAGCATGAAAAAATATGCGACCATTCTCTTGGGCCAGCTATTGTTAATGGACAGCTATCGATTCTTACCTTGCATCCTATCGAAGCTGGATGATGACCACCCCATGATGGCTTCAACATCACCAGTTGATATACCGCACATGATGTACCCAATTTGACGGCCAAAAGGATCCATCCGTACGAGTATATAGATATGAAAAGGATATGACGATACGCAGCTACCCTCGCCCATCGAAGCCTTAAAAAGTACGTTAACCGTAAGGAATATTCTCGTAGACCTATCAAAGTATAGAATATGTTTGGCTGCAAGACGTTGGGGTCTGCCGCGACCTTTAACTTAAGATGGATATGCCCTATGCAAACCTACCACATGGAACATCTGTCTCTATATGAATAGACTGTATAGCTGACCTCAAGCTGCCACCCAAGGGTAGACCCAAAATTGACTGAGTTAAGTAGCATAGCCATAGTTGCTCCCAAGGGTAACTAACATTCGAGGTGGACTTGGAAGTTATAGTTGTGAAAAAGCACAGTGGATAGAATATTGGCATGCCTCTATACTATATTTATGAAATTATGGAAACAACTGCTACCTATCAGACAGCTGATCGAAATGTCTGCTCCCATGTGCTTGAAAAATATACTTGAACCAGGCCACAGCTCTCTAACTTTAGTAATTACAACGGAAAATTAATTTTATCCGAGTAAACAATGCTAACTTCTGAAAGAGCAAACTGATGAATTACTTTTTGTATAAAAAACACTTTTTATATTTAATTTACCTCACAAATCCAGAAAGTAAAACTGACCAATCTGTGGCGTAAGAGAGAAAAAGATTTTGGTTGGAGGAGACTCTTCAACTTGAATTTAAAACAAACAGCCTATACAAACCTGGATCGTCGTAATGGTATGTGTACAACTTCCATGCAATTGTTCTAGAGTGTTCACAATACCAATGATACAAAGTTGCACTTGGCTGTCGTGACTATACGATTAATTGGTTAGGAGGCACACACAAACCGTAATTTAATTAGGCTTAAGTCTCTCTCTCTCTCTCTCTCTCTCTCTCTCTCCGACGTTAATACCGAATATTTTGTATCGTGTGGCACATAAAACAAACCGTAATTTTATTTTAACGCGTTTTATCTCTTTTTGTACATCAATATTAAACAATATTAACGCAGGAGAAGTAACCCTTGTTTCTGTTATATTATAATCAATGCTTAGAAGATTAAACTCACTCTTCATCTTACTACCCTTCTGGTAAATTCACCTAACTTTCAACCGTATTTATCATATAAATATCATCGACTTAGGAGAGCAGTAGGATTGACATGACTCAATACAATGACGTCAATTATATTTTTGTCATTTCGTGAACTATTTGACTCTATCTGACCACAAAAGGAAGTCCAATTCAGCAATGCATCACAGCGGGTTATTCATTATTGTCAAACAGTAAGTGGAAATAACATCAATGAGACACGACTAACGTACATTGGAATTTCTTCAGCAGAAGATAGCGTGTCGATATTTAAAACATCACTGGTCCAGTCATAATGCAATTTTTCCATATCAATTAATAGTCTCGTGATAATCGGAACGAAGTTTTCGAAAATACTCTTGATTTAAAAACAAATAGCTGTTATAATTGGTAGGATAAGCATTTTCATCAGGTCTGAGATCAGTTTTCTGTAGGGGAGGCTGATTCAAGAAAGACTCCGTAAAAATATCAGTAAGTGTTATGTTTAAAGACGACTCAGCATCACAGAGGAGTACCTTATGCTACCGGATCCTTTTAATCTAGCCGATCGGTTCAGAACCTAAGTTTCTAACTACCATCCTGATTTGTTTCTTGTAAATTTAAATTAACGTCGATCTCAAGAAAGCGCTTTTCGTCAGTTAGTTGTCTACCACATCGAAGCGTCTTAAATGGAGAGTTCAAAATATAAAGGCTGTGGAAAAAATAAGCCCTAGTTACCTAGTCATTTCATATATGACTTACTATGGAAAAGTATGGTCTTGTTCGGTTATATACGGTTGAGAAATTATGCATTAAACTGCGACTAGCTCAGAATTCTCGGCTTTAGAATATTCTGCAGGTGACTCTAAAGAAACTGTCAACGTGAATAAAGATATTAGCGTATCTTCCATGCATCTACAAGCAATCATATTTATGTATAAAAAACTAATTACATCAGGGCTTACAAAAGGTACACAGGGTACTTATGCGTAACCTTCAAGTTGAAGTGGCTATATCTTCAAATTTCGTCATCTTTTTAACATTTAAACTGACCCTTCATCATTATGAACATTAAACTAAATTTGACTATGAACATTAAGCTCTATTTGACTATGAGCATTAAACTATATTTGACTATAAGCATTAAACTATATTTGACTATGAACATTAAGCTCTGTTTGACTATGAACATTAAGCTATATTTGACTATGAGCATGAAACTATATTTGACTATGAACATTAAACTATATTTGACTATGAACATAAAACTATATTTGACTATGAGCATTAAACTCGATTTGACTATGAACATTAAACTCCATTTGGTTATGAACATTAAACTATATTTGACTATGAGCATTAAACTAAATTTGACTATGAACATTAACCTATATTTGACTATGAACATTAAGCTATATTTGACTATGAACATTAAACTATATTTGACCATGAACATAAAACTATATTTGACTAAGAGCATTAAATTCGATTTGACTATGAACATTAAACTAAATTTGACTATGAACATTAAGCTATATTTGACTATGAACATTAAACTACGGTATATTAGACTCTGAACATAAAACTATATTTAACTGTGAACATAAAACTATATTTGACCATGAACATAAAACTATATTTGACTATGAACATAAAACTATATTTGACTATGAACATAAAACTATATTTGACCATGAACATAAAACTATATTTGACCATGAACATAAAACTATATTTGACTATGAACATAAAACTATATTTGGCTATGAACATAAAACTGTATTTGACCATGAACATAAAACTATATTCGAATATGAGCAAACGTTCTGTAAGTTGGAATATCATGACTTCTTACAAGTTCTGTGTATCGTGTATCAATACAGTTCACATGTTGCTGAAGAGAATGCGACCGAATCCGGTCATTAAAAAAACATTTGTCTGTCAACATGGTAACTTGATTGAAGGAGATAATTAAAAAGAATATGGACCACTGCCTTCCAACCAAGTCAGTTAAATAATGACGTCCTTTGTACATTAAATTACCAACAACACACAGAGACATCCAGACAGAAAGCTTTTGTTTGTGACCACTCATTGTAACATATTGTTCCCTTATGGTATGTTCCCTAAAGAATTATTGACTTTAGATATCAAATTAATTTTCTTAGTCAACAACTGCATTCTGTTACTAAAACATTATTTACTTTTCCCTAAAAAATACAATGCCCCCGTTAAAGTGTCATCACCATCTCTTTGCGGGGCAACAGCTGCTTAAACATTGCATGCAAGAACCTTGTACAAAATATCAGCTCTGCCTCTTAGAAGTGTAGCATTTTAATCACAAGGACTTTAAACGTTGACATCAATCATTCAGTGGCAAACTTAAAATGGATTTAAATTTTGTAACATAATGTCACAAGAGTACAATAAATTTATTTAGCCATTAAAGGCAAATTTTAAATGAATTTAAGATTTATATAAGTTTTACTTCAAAGGAATAAAATAAAGATATATTCAACAAACTCAAACGGACGTGTGCCGACATCAGAGTGGCATTGATGACATTGAATTTCTTTCATTTTTCCTTTTCCTTTTTGTATTACTCTCTCTCCCATTCTTTATCATATTGCACATCTCTCTCTCTCTCTCTCTCTCTCTCTCTCTCTCTCTCTTTAAATAATAAAGCTAAAATGTTTTATGTTGGTAACACCAATTACTTATAAATCAAACTGTTTGCATCCCTCTCTTCTTTTAAATCTACCTTGTGTTATCCTTATCTTCCTATAGCTGTTACTTAACGCTATATTTACTCACTGAATACTAATTTATTTAAAAGAAAGGGGTAAATTTAGAGAAACTCTAGTGTACCGAACTAATACTACTGCTACTACTTATAATAATAATAATAATAATAATAATAATAATAATAATATTATTATTATTATTATTATTATTATTATTATTATTATTATTATTAATGACGGCGAGACGATCATGATAGTAGAAGTAGTAGTTGACATTTAATTTTTTTATAAATAAAAAAAACTTTAAACTGTATTTCCCATATCTGAAGAATATTAACGTTTATGTGATATGAAGTATTATGACTGAAAATGACGAAGACGATGATCTCTTTACTTGAATTTCCTTGATACAATTTACCTTCAAAAAGTCAGTATAGATCAAAGATAAAACTGGTTCCATATTTGTTCTCAGTTTCTGCTAACTTACCGAGAAAAATTGTTCCTTCTTTTACCTTTTATTTTCTTTCACGTTTTGATCATAAAAGAAAATTTTGCATTATTAATTTGGTCAAATCATTGTCTAAGTTTTTCTATTGGCTATTGATGCAATGCAGAGCATCGTAATAAGTAAATATTGATATTCCAGCCCTCCCCCCCCCCCCATTTCTTTCATAGCAATGTTAACTGGATAGTGTTTCATTTGTAATAAAATGCAAATTATTATATGCAATTTATCCAGTTAGTGAACATTGTAATTTCCACACAGAAAAGCTAGCACGAGGCCATTCATATACCAATAAATAAATTGTCAAGTTACAATTTTAACTCTGAATGGATTCGTTTTGTATTAATTGCATAATCCAGTATCAATTTTCTGACCACCTAGAATTAAAACGCAGGTGGTTGAACACATTTTAAACATTAATTTTAAGCATAGCTACATCTATTGCTCAAGTTAGATGTGACGCTTTCTAATCTAATATCCGCTGGATTTATATGGATTAGTGGAGATAAGTTTAACATCTGCGTCTCTTTTAAGTATAAATTACAAACATGATTGATTCATTAAATACTCAACTCACGTGCACATTGTTTATACATATAGTAAAACACTTGAACACTGACCAACTGCTCTACGTGTTTCTCAAATTATGTGGTGGACAGAGTTTTCCCTAGTTTCTTTTCTTCTACACCTTCACCAATTTCAAACATGACAAGACAACGAACTTAAGGGAGTGTTTTTAGAATTGTTTGTAGGTTCATGCATTAATTTTATTTAAATGACCTGTCTGTAAATCAGTTTAATTATTCTACGTAAAACAATTACAGAAAATAATGTCAGAACAACGTTTCCAACACTAACTGTATGAAAATGTCAAAGTCAAGATCCAAGCACAATTTATACATGCAAAACAAATTTCAACCCAATTCAAAGATATAAATCATGTTACAAAAAAGTCGAAATTATGAAATTATCTTTTTTAAACTTTTTTTCCTATATAAGGCTATAAAGACTAGGATCTTCTCATTCACAAATGACTTGATTTAATATTTTCCACTTGAATTACTATTTTTATAAACTTTTTTTTAAAATCTTGAAATAAGGTATATTGTCAGAATGAATATAAATTTTTCAATCGATGCTATTTATTATATCACTGAGAGAGAACATTTTAAATTATGAAAGTTGACAAATGAATGCATAATTGGATTCTGACCTGCAATTTCGAATATAATTTTTATTATTATTATTATTATGAAAACATCTCTCTCTCTCTCTCTCTCTCTCTCTCTCTCTCTCTCTCTCTCTCTCTCTCTCTCTCAGCACATTAATATTTATGCATATACGTTATTCAAAACACTTATTAGACGGGTTATTTTAGAGACTGGTTACTTCAAAAGAAAAACGTTCATGAAATTTATTTTCCATATTGGTTTAATTTGAATGTTTAGGGCATTCGGTTTTTGCATACACAATTGTCTTTCTGAGAAAAGATTTTCCAGACTCTGTCTTATATCTCAAATAAATAAGTTAGCAGCAATCACATAATCTAATGTTTTGTCTAAATGTTTGAATTTAAAACAATGAAATTACAAAGGTGGAAAAATTCCACATTCAGATTTTGTCCAAAATATGAAACATTTGCCAAAATGTATGAAGATATCCCACCTTAAACAGTTTAAAATGATTTAGCACACATTAACTTTCTGCAAAAGAAGATAGCCTGTAAAAAGAAAACTTAATGAAAACAAATTTAAGTGGCGGATAAACATTTATTTTCATAGCTACCATTTGATAATAGCCCGTAGAGGCAAATGGCTGCAAAGTATTGCAAAAACTGTATTTTTTCATGGTATAATCAAATTTGCTGATTTTATACAGACCTAAAATGAAACCATACTTGCTACCTGCAATCATTATCCATGGCGCTTTGATTATACTTGGGCTGTCTGTTTCCAAGTTAAAAGCTGAGATATGTTTAAGCCAGGGGGTAAAACAAAAAGGCAATTATCGTGGGAGCACATAGTATAAACAGTCTTTCTGTGTTTGTGTTGGCAATGACAGATGCTAACAATTAAATTGATATACCAAGAGTTTCCTTTAATGGGTTGGCAAATATTTTCTGTCATGTCTCAGCACTGGACCAAATAGAAAAGGAATTGATTCTATTCAAAATGACAAAAGAGGCTTCCAGTTTTATAATCCTTTATTCATATAAACTTGAAACAAAGATGTTGACCGAGTTTCATGGATGTGTTTATCTTGTATCATATTGAAACCATCAAAAGAAAGCAGCGCTGCTAAGCCTTTGTCAATATTGGAGCTTGCAAATGTCCAGGTTCCAACTATCGAAAAAGACTCGATGGCACTGTTTCGATGTGTTCTATTTCCTCTTCAGGTTTGTCTCTTTAAAGCAAAGTCTATGCATACAGTTGCTGCAACAGCATCAACAACAACAACCACAACCACAACAACAACAACGAATAAACAAATAAGCGTAGAAATCTGGCTCAGGTGAAGATGGAAATGTCGTCAATATTATATACAGCAAACAGTTTTATATGGCATATAGGACAAGAATCCACGTGTGTCGATGGGCAAGAAATACCCAACAATGGACTACATAGTATTAGGCACGGAAAGGGTCGCAAGTCTTTGCTTTTCGTCATCTGTAACAGAGTGTGGCGCCAGAAGAGTACGTGTCGTCTGCTGGTAGAGTACCCGTATTGTTACTCTATCTCACTAGCGAGATTTCTAAGGGTGGCTAAAATCTAAGCAAACATACCAAAGTTTATTAAGGAAGATCCTTGATCGGTGTCTAATTTTCCTTCTCTGTCTAATGTATCTTGCGGGAAAAGCAAACTTCTGCATATTGGCGAAAGGTTAAACAAGACGTGATCTGCAATAGGGGCTTGTGGCTTATGGGGGCTCAATGATTCCCAGAGGTGGATGACTTTCAGGTATATCATTTGCTGTTCAAACTAACGCTTTCCATCTAAATGGAGTTGTTCATGTAACAAAGTACATTATCCGCACACAATATGTACAGTACAAATTCGAATCGCAGCTTAGCATTCTTTTATTTGTTCATGTTATTGGTATCGTACAGCGAATTATAGAAAACATAATAGTATCTATGACTGATGTATAAATTATATTTACTGTCTTTATACACATAACATTGGATATTATATTAAGTATTATCCTTCTCATTTCACATGCATACACATTTAAGAATAAAGCAGTGGTTTAGCAAGAAATTATGTTCCATTACCGCAAAACTTAAATCTGGGACCCCACAATAAAAACAAAAAGTTGTTTGGTGGGAACATAGGACGTCCATAGGCGATGGGCTTTCGATCACCACCCCACTTGGGGATTGCTGTTACGCAACTAAGTTACAAAAATAAAATATGCTTCAGAAAGGGAGAAACATTTGTAATTGGATTAAATAAGCTTGAAAGCATCAAATGTTCGCAAAATATTCCAAACAAAACCCTAAACCTTGATATAATACAAATATGATGTCCTTATATATATATATCTTCTTCGTTTCAACTGATTTTACAAACCTTAACTCGAAGATGCGTAAAAAAATAAAAGACAGAAGAATATTTTTTACGTAATATATACGGAAGTACCATGTTAGGATTATGTAGATTATGTAGGCAAAAAGCATAAATATGATTGCGATCGTACGATGTACGTGATCAGAAACAATTAAACTGTCAGCGAAAGTTTAAAATTGATCGGGTAGTATATAACAGAATATGAAATGAGGGTACCCCAACCCACTCTCTCATTCTATCATGAATTATCCACCAAACTGATGCCATAAGAAATACATTCAAACTCTATGAAAAATAGCAATGTAAAACTACCTATCGATTAACGTATTTAATCGCACCCTCTCTGGGGAAAAAGCAATTGGAATATTTAAAAATTTCAGGGAACGCGAGTCACGATGTTACATAAAACAAGCATTTGTATTTTAAGGTAGGATGGAGCAGTTACTCAAGACACCTTTTAAGAAGAAAAAATTGAAACATGTGATTATTACCTGTAGACAGCTGCAGATTACAAACTCCAAGTGATGTGTGAACGGTTTTTTATTTTAAAACATTTAAAACATTTTTGATTTAACAATGTAGCTTTCAAATAGTTCGAGAAAACAACGAGGTGACTGGAGATTCGGTAGTAATAAGAAAGTTTGTGAAATGCTCTTTCTACGGTAGTATAACTGAAAGTTTGTGAAATGCTGTTTCCATGGTAGTCATCTGAAAGCTTATGAAATGCTGTTTCCATGATAGTCATCTGAAAGCTTATGAAATGCTGTTTCCATGGTAGTAAATCTTAAAACTATGAAATGCTGTATCCCATTAGTAATCGGAACGCTTATGAAATGTTGTCTCCCCAAATTTGGCGTTTAATTTGACATTGAATACTGTGAAAGGTTGGCTAAGGTTGTCGTATAATGGACTGCTGGCTTTCTACTCAGTTACCTTCACTTTTCAGCATTCGGACAAACTCGACTGTTTCTACAATAGCAGTGTGCCTATGTATGACCGACAGAGTTGACCTTTACGATGCGAATGACCTTTCAGATCACCCCATCAGAAAACCTTTGCGCATTTCTGCAGAAATCAATGCTGCTTTTTATTCTAATTTCTTTGCTGAAAGATTCGAGTGTGTCCGGATTGAGATGCCCCTCCCCTCGATCGTTTGAAACATGTCAATTTATTTTTTCTTCTCAGAGAAGTGCTTCTGTGTGTATGCCAAACTGGAAGCAATATTTAAAAAAAGCTTCACTACATTTTTGGTCAATTTCTTTCCACCGTGTTTCGTTTCTTTCTCTTAAATATTATCAGGAAGCATTGAAAGTTAAAGAATAGCATATATGTACAGAAGATGCAAATGGGGGCTTTAGGATATGACGTGGTGACGTCATCGCGTTAAATCCGATTATCCCCAGAGGTGCTGAAATAGCTTGTGAAAAAAAGTACTCTTGCTCTGATTTCTTAAAAATCTCTATCCTTCCTTCATTTTATGATGGACTTCTTTATCTTGAGATAAAGAAAAACACAATTTATTCGTCTGATCATTAAATAGTCGGTCCCTAAACCCTCGGTACTTGGTCAAAACTGAGTGTACACGTATTCCTTTATTTCCGGTTAATAATATAGGAACTTGAATAGAAACAATATAAATATAATGTGATTCTTACTAGTTGAACTGGTGATTTAGAAATTGTTGTATTAATTAATTTTTGTTGTATTGTTGTGAGTTTTGTTTGTAAGTTATCTGGCAATTTGAATTCTGTTGGGGGGCTTCACGGGTCAAGGGTTGAGATAAGACTTCGAGAAGATTCATTTTCATTCCTAAAAAAAACAGGCATCGGGCAATAAATCTCCAAGTTGAACTGGCTTGTGACCACATGATGTTATTGCCAATTTCCCACTCACCAACCGTAAATGTATTTAGTCCCCATCTTTTAAATGTCTGCTGCAGATGACAGCATCGTGCAAATTGATATAACAACTGCGTGTGTCGATATGATCTTCCTTTTCCACCTGTTTTTTTTTAACTTGTGATAAGAGTTATACTTAATATTAAAAACTAAACACCATCTGATTGTAATTTATTATGGACATTCTCCTTTTGCACAAGAAGGTTTTGACGTTATCTTTTCCTAAAACGCCCATTGTTTTGATTAAATTCAAAATTTATAGATGCTGTATTTATTTCTTCACTAATTCACTTGTTCGGTTGGTCGTTCGTTTATTTATTTGAACCACACACATACACACACATACGTGTCTGTGTGTGTGTGTGTGTGTGTGACTCTCTAGAAATAAATATTTTTAAACATATTTGACAACAAAACTTAAGTATTCGACATGGTATTGTGAGACAACTGTGATAATTACATGTCAAGGATATAAAATGGTCATTCACACGAATATTACATACAAATTTCGAAATCAAATTTTATTAATCATACTAGAGTAAATTTGATTTTGGTATATAAAATTAATTTGACATATCCGATGAAGATTGTTCTGCACTAGTATTTATTTTCTTTTAGGTTTGAACAAAAAAACAATTGTTCCACTGTGTTAAATCAATGGAATGATGGTGCACGAACACAGTATGTTGGGTTAATAGGGAATTCAACTTTGATCAGAAATACCGTTTTGTACCCGCTCATAAGTCGAATCCAACTGCAGAAAATGGACAGACCCAGCTCTGTCGTCGCATCGTGCGCCGGCAGATCTCGGTCTGTGCAGTTTGTTAAGAATAACCAGCAGAATAAACAATATAGATTGCTATCTGCAGGAGCATTATGCTACGACATATCAGGATCTACATTATTTGCAGTTTGACCCGACTTATTTGCGAGTAATCGCGGAAGCTATAATTTTCCTTTCTCTTATCTCCTTAAACTTTCTTGAAAAGATGAATTCGTAAGATTTATATAAACTTCGTGTCAACCCTTTTCTGCTATTACCGTCTGTACTCGCCTATAAGTCGAGTTTAGCAAAGATACTGAACTGTCGTAGTATAATGTGCCTGCAGACCAGAGTAGATGGTGTGTGTTCTTCTGATCACTCCGAACAATCTGCACAGATTCATTATTGCCGGCGCACCATGCGAGGGCAGATGTAGATCTGTGCAGTTTGCATTTGTTCTCGGCCTATTAGCATCCAATAATGGTACATCAAGTACCATTATTGGATGCTTTGCAGCTTACTCTCATTGGAGTTTTGTGATTCTGTTTTAATTTGCATTCATTAATACACGAACATGTCTATATAATCCTTTAGCCTTTCCCAAAGAAGTTCGTTTATTTTTCTATACAAATCCTGTCCATTTTAAAGGAAGTAGCTCCTGATAGGTATTTATATACAATGTCGTATGCCAAGACCCAGACTCGTTATCTGATTGCCAGTCGAAATAATGGAATACTTCACACATGTGTAAATATCACAAGATGGCGGTAGAAAACTGAGTTGATACCAACTTGCCACAACCCATTCCATTTGTTCCGGCCTAAGGGGTTGAGACCACACACATTCCGTACGAAAAGCTCTCCGAAAACCTTTCCACTTGTTTGTTGGTCTTTAATATGATACTGGTGGGATCGTCACTATTTAAAGGCAAGATGGCCACTAAAAAATATCGGAAGTTTATAAACCTCCGTTAATTATGTAAATAGCCGTTGGTAATCAAGGACAGTATGCGGGACCGTATATATTTGGTTTAAGCCAAACGCTCGAGATCCTGTCAAGGACCAATGCGGTTTTAATTACGACTAGAAATTCCAAGTCATGGTTCTTGTAAGACATGTTTCTATGAACTTTAATTTGCCGTCTGTTACAAGAATCGCTAGACAAAATTTATTTTTTCCCATTCTTCCAGATTCTTTTTTTTATCTCGTTCGTCGTGTCGGATAATTTTTTATCACTTTCTTGCATCAGGCATATGATGGCACGCCTTAATGATGCTTAGTGGCCTCATAAACATAAAAATTGACAAAATATTGTAATTCTATCAGATTATCTGTCAGATATGTATGCCTCATATGTTTCATGTACTTACCTATCTACCTACACCATACTTATGGTATCCAATTTATAACCATTCCTGAACATATCTGCCTGGCCATCTACCTAACCAGCTACACACCTATCTACTAATCTACCTACCTACCTACCTACCTACCTGGGGCCCGAGTGGCCGAGTGGTCTAAAGCGCTCTCCGTTACGGATCACTGCCATTTCACCTCTGTCTGCGTGGGTTCGAGTCTCAGAATCGTCTAATGTGGGTATGTGAGAAAGCTTGCCAATAGCTTCTCGTGGGTCGGTGGTTCTTTCCGGTTTTTTTCCGGGTTCTTCCTCCACCATTAATACTGGCCGCCATGTATAGCCTATCGTGTGCTGAAAAATGGCGTTAAACCCTACAGTAACAACAACAACCTACCTACCTACATTTACTGCCTGCCTTTAACACCTATATATATTTAGAGCTCTTTCATGACTTAATCTCAGTGTTAAATTTATTTACCATTGATATGCGAATAAATCTACGATGAAAGGTAAACATTATTGACACGCTCACTCTCAAGCTGTTGCGTT
Organism: Sinohyriopsis cumingii; assembly: GCA_028554795.2. Lineage (NCBI taxonomy): Eukaryota > Metazoa > Mollusca > Bivalvia > Unionida > Unionidae > Sinohyriopsis > Sinohyriopsis cumingii. The sequence continues at coordinate 69,066,909 of CM068824.1, forward strand.
TAAAATAGGAAAGAGATTTACACAGTAGGGAGTTGGGCTTAAGAAGTGTGTTTTCAATATCATCTGACTTAGCAGTGGAAACTTGTTTGATAGTTTAGATTAAATTCCGACTTTATTATCTTGTGATAATCAATCAAGATGTCGATAGGGATACCGTTACGCTGTTCCAGTACGATCAAATTTAAAACATCAATTATTTACCGTTTCTTGTCCAATTTACCACTTGATATGACTTATAACGTTGCCATGGCGCTTTGTCCTTTGGAAACGATGGCAATAAATAAATTTTGCCAAGTGTAACCATCGACTGACGAGTGTACTTGATGTTTGGGAGAAAAAGATCGATGTTAAAACTCGCGGTCATATGTTTGAGCCCAACCGCTGGAGGTGTGCTGTAGTATTCCCATGCATTATTGAAATATCAAGTTCCAAACTCTGCAAACCCCGCCCCCCCCCCCAAAAAAAACCACATTATTTTCTTAGTTGTAAGTGAAAGCGGAGAGACTTACTGTTAATCAGTCATAAGTGATCGGCACTATTAACTTGGGGCAGCAGAGCAAAACGGAAGGAACTGTCGATTTTCAGGTCAGAAAATCAGAGTTCAAATACTATCCTTGCCATTACACTATGCGCCGATGAATAAAGTGTAAAACACTTAAAATGGTTCTCAAACAAAACTGTCAGGAACTGGCATTCCATTCTGGGTAAAAGTACTCTCAGTCACTTCGAGTCACGAAAACCGTGCAATGCTCAGAATTTCGAAGTCAACAGCAGATTTTTACTATTAAAAACACCTTTATTAAATAACAAACAGTAGACTGTCATTGTATTTTGATTTTGGCGCATCGTGTACACCATACAATGTTATACCTCCACCAGCAGGTTTTATCTTTTACACTATTTTCAAGGGATATTGTATCTCTCTCATTCTTAGAAATATGTTCTCTAAATTTATTTTGTTAGTCAAATACTTTCCTAAACATTTGTTTTATTTAGACTGGTCTTTTCTGTCGCAGTATGTTGCAGGATTAGGAAAATAAACAAAGGTATCGTAAAAAGGGTCGAAAATTCGTCTATGTTGACTGATGAAGAATGATAATCCCCTACCAGTAAGGAAAACAGCGAAAACGTGATTCTCTGCTCAGAACAGAGCAGTCAAGATAAGTTATTTTCCGACGTTAAAAGTAGAGATTAAATGGTTCACTCCGAGTCTGGAGAAACTTTACTAATATTTTTTAAGCAAGAAAACTTTGAATATATTTCATGGGGCTCTTCAGCTGTATTGTTGACTCTAATTTGTTGTTTTTTTGCACTTGTTTCCTGAATATCAGCATTTAATGAGAGTCGTCAATTAATGAGGAATTTCTCTTGGAATGTACAAAGAGCATTGTTAGCGCATCACAAACGAACACGTAAACAAATTTGTAACAGCATTGCTATAATCGGTATTTCCTCCTTCACTTTGTTTAAAATTGTTTTCATCTTTGCAAATATTTGATCGGACGTCAATGTATTGAGATTCACCTTACGTCCATTTCTGTGTGCGACAATAAAGATATGGTCTTAAATTAAGTAACAGAAAGATGCAAAACCAACATGTTTTGTATAACAAATAGCTTAGTTATCAATGCTATCAATGAAAAATGTGAGAGGAATAATCTCGAAAAAGTTATATCAAAGTCCGAAAGAATTAAAAGTTCTGCATAATTTCAAAACCGGAATGTACTGGTCCGCCAAGAATAGTGACGTTGTCAAAATGGCGTTTACCATAACTCCTTTGAATAATTCGCAACAGTTCTAAAATAATATAGTCCAAAGAATTAGCAAAATCTTTTTCCAACGAATAGTCCAAAGAAATGTTTTCCCTCTCCAATAATATCTCAGTACAAAACAAACACGTCTGCGGTCTTAATGTTAGAGCATGAACACAAACAAATAAGAATGACTCCAAAATAAACAAATAAGAATGACTCCAAATAAGAATGAAAATCTGACTGTTCAATTCTCTCCTTATATACACCATCAAAATGTATATTATGACTGATGTTGCAATATGCCTCACGTGACAGGTCATACTACTCAATTTAATGCTTCAAAATACCTTTTCATGTGACCTAACTCATCCAATAAGAATTAACTTAATTCTTCTAAGATATCACTTGCTCAATCTGTTCACTGAGAAAAAAGGCAGAATCTCGAAAACATATGTACTACTAGTTCTATTATTAATTGTCAACACGTACGTAAGCATCTATATATAGAGCCTATGCAATTTTGTGCTCTTTAACATCTTAAAATAGAGCCTAGTCACGTTGGAAAAATCTAACTAAAGATAATCACTGCTATTTACAGCCATGAATAAAATTTATAAAAATTAGATAAAATCATGTAGCAGGAGTTACACAAAATATAGATATACATAACAGGTATAAGTATTTCCTACAAGAGTTTCATGAATTAAGCCGAGAAGTGCACAATTGATCATGAACATTTAGATAACATAAAAGGAAATAAAAATTATAAAAAAACAACATTATTCTCAGTCATGACAAGCTTCGAAGAAAGAACTTCACATTTGATTTTTGGGCTTTAGATTGCATTTAAGGATTCCTCTTTTTGCAAGAAGAACTTGAACTATGCGTCTCTTGCAACGTAAGTTTTGTTGCAGATAAGAGATAATGTGCCATTGAATGAGAAAAGGCAACAATTTAAAAGCAAGGTATAAAACATGAGCCTACAAACACATTTCTGTTTGAATTCATCCCATTTCTTCCAGTTGGTAATTATAGAAGTTTAGAGTTAAATGGAAGGCAAAAGATATACCTTTAAGGTGAAATGAAGAATAATGGTAACAAAATACAACACATGCCAAAGTTATTGTTACCGGTAAATAGAGACTTGTACAGTATTTGCACCAAATTTACTTCATAAAAATAATTTGCAAAAAAACAATTTTAATCCGGTGCGAAGATAAAAGAATCTCCGAAAATATAGACAACAGTCCCATTGCAATCGTTGTAAGTACTATTAAGGTCAAGCTGGTGTCAAGTTTGGAATGAAAAAGATAAAATTCGTCGGTAGTATTTGCCATGTATTATTTCTTGACTGTGAAGTGTTTTGAGGAGAGTGTGTAATGCCCGGTGGTATTGCTGGGATTACTTTTACCCAAGGCCTCTTCTAGCTGACAGAAATTGAGCTATAGGGGACAAACACATCTTATGATGATTAGCTAATACGATTGTTTGACAAACAAAACCCTTTTAAATGGGATTATTGTATCGGGGTGCATTTATGGAAAAACTACTTCCGATAAATGGTTTTAGTTGTATTTGAACATACAGAAATGAAGAATAGACGGAAATCATTCGAACAGAGCCCGGTGTTGATGGAAATTATTTAGCCAGATGTGGCGAGGATTAAAAAGTCACCTTAAGTGAGAAACCGGCATATGCGCCGCCCAGATAAAGTGTTTCTCAACTGGATCTTAGTGGTGTCATGAGGTGTTTAGATAACCCAGTACTTTTTCAGAACTTATTTGTGTCCCATGTATTACTGTACCGAAATAATAAAAACAAAAAATCCCATTCATGCACAAACAAACTGTATTTAAGCCCTTTTATTTAAATAGAAATAAACATTTGAAAGTCTATAAATACAATTAGACCGAACTACAATCCCAGTCAGTCAGAAGGTAGGTACCATACATATGAATTATGATTGATCAAGTACGTGTAACTTTATAACCTAACAATATCAAACACGGTGTAAATAAGAAAACAGCTATTGATAACGTTTCGTGGAGTACTGTATGGCTGGCTAATCGTGGCGTACTGGCTAATCTATGCTTGCTATCATCATCATCATCATCATCATCATCATCATCATCATTAACAACAACAACAACAACAACAACAACAACCCCGTAACCCAAGAAGTCTTTTGGGCACCATAGATAATTTCACCACCAATTCTCTCAATCTTTCCATGTTCTCCTCATACTTTTGAGAATCTCTAAACCCCATGAATGTTCACTCTTTAAGGTTGTTTTCTCATCACCTTTTCTGTCTGCCTTTTCTTCTGTACTCTCTCACCGTGCCTTGCATGACTGTTTTTGCCAGTCCAGATAATCGCGAGACATGACCTACCACTTCTGTTTGCATTTTTGCACAGTGGTCAGGAGGTTTTCGTAGGGTTGTTTGATTTTATTTTTAACCTCTTTATTGGTTATTAAGCCAATGTACGTGATCCCCAAGACCCTGGGTAGCATCTCGTTGAATCCTGTTTTGGAGATATGCCGTGAGCGTCAATCTTTCACAAGCATACAGAAACTGAATAAGACAATATAGCGCATCAGCTTTATTTTGGAACCAAGAGCAGTGTGTGTTCTTGTCCTTCATTATTGGTCTAGACCAAGTTAGTGCTGCTGTTGTCTCGGCAATCCTGGGAAGTTGTTCTGGTTCGGAACCCTCATCTGAAGTAATTGAGCTCAAGTATTTGAAGCCTATGACTCTTTCCAGCTTCTTTCCACTGAGCTTTATCTCTGCGCTGATGCCATTGCTGTTGTTTATTATCAGTTTCGTCTTTTCAGCGCTAATCTCCATACCGTTTGCTGTTGAGGTTTTGTCCTGGCGCTCAACCAATTCAGCCAGTTGTTGTTAAACTCATGACAAGCCATCAATATCATCAGCGAATGTTGATGATTGTTCTTCCTCTGATGATGATAGTACCCTTATGGTCTTCCAAGGCATCCTCCGTGATCCTTTCCAGGAAATTTTGAAGAATGTTGGTGATAATAGACATTCCGCTCTGACTCCAATTTAGCTTCGAAATCAGTCCCCTTTGCCGCCAATGATGATGACAGCACTGTTGGTTTTGTCAAAAATTTGATCTATAACTAGTACCATGTTTGATCTGATGTTGTACTTCATCGTTGCTACTGCATGCCATGCTCTGTCATGGGCATTCTTGAAGTCTATGAAGATGTGGTATAGATTTTGTTGATGATAAAGGAGTCTATGATTGCTGATTTGTTCAGTGGTGCTCCTTCCTGCTCAGAAGCCTGCCTGTTCTTCAGCAATACTTTTCTCTGCTTGAGGCTCTAGTCTGTTGGGAATTATCTTCAGCAAGACTTTGCTCAGATGACTGATCAAGCTGATGGTTCTGTGGTTTTGACATAGCTGTAGGTTACATTGGTTGGGGAGCACGATGGCCAAGGAATGAGTCCATGTGGTGGGCCATTCTCCTGCCTTCCATATTTTGTTGCAGGCAGCTGTTAAGACTGTAGCCATATTTTCTCCACATTTCTGCATGAGCTCTGTTGGTATGTCGTCGACTCCAGCTCGCTTTCCTTTCTTCGGTGACCTAACTGCAGTCTCTACTTTCTCGCGAAGAATGAGATTGTCATCGATTTCTTCTGACTGATAGCAATCTAGTGTTCTGGATCTCCTTCGGTCTTATGATTGTACAGTTCTGGCGTACTGTATAGCGGGTTAAATAGCTTTCCTCTACAGAAAACGCAACTCTAGGATTTGAGAAGAATGCAACATACAAATCTGAAATAAGCGTTTCCTTCTTTACAAGTACAATCACTTTGTTGATAGAGTACACCTAATGCGGCGCTCTACGGTTACATACTTTGCATAGGATTAGATTTTTAAAGAAAAATAATTTCTCCGGTTTTCCTCACTGGTTCTACTGGCTTTTAAATATAGACCTTTTTTATCTTAGATAGTGTGAAAAGAACTTTCAATTCGCTTTATTTTGATGTATGATAGATGGGTGTAATATAGATTATAGAGCATACAGTTTGGTCTTAATTCAGATGTGCACCTATTTAAAAACAAAATACTTACTCAAACTGGCCATTTTCATTTTCTGGATATAAGTGGTAAATTGTAAAACATAACAGCCGATAACTTTTTTTACATTTTATATATTTGGTAATTCATTCATTGCGCTTACAGAAGCAGGTATTGTCTATAATGATAAAAATTCGTTTTGCCTATTTTAATAAGTGCTGAAGATGAATTAACTAATTCAGGCTGGTTTTTGGAGAACATGACAAGAGTAATGTTGGTGAGAAGTGTGGTTAGATCTAGTGCAATATCCAAAGAAAGTTCAGCCACAGAACATGAAAAATTAACAACCGCTCCGGTGGCCTAGTGGTTAGAGCGTCCGCCTTCGAAGCGGAAGCTCGTGGATTAGATCCCCGGCCGATTCATACCAAAGACTTACAAAAATGGTACTAACAGCTGCCTTGCTTGGCGTTCAGCATTAAGAGGTTAGTGTTAGGACTGGTCGGCATGGTGTCAGGATAATGTGACTGGGTGGGACATTATGCTACATGTCTGTGGCATGATGCCCCAGTGCTAGACTGTCACACTGCAGACATCGTTGCAATATGAATGAAATTTTTTTAAAGCTACGTTAAAAATCCAAATCACACACAAACACTCTAAGGAGTTCATAATATCTGTAGACCGCCCCCTAAGTAAGCTGTGACAATTTCACATAAACTGAACGAACCATATCCGAGTTATACCGATTTGAAATTCTGCTTGTAATGAAGCCCAAAGTGACCAGGTTAGCCATTCGGCTGGACAGATTTTGGTCCGGACATCCAACAATAGATGTAAGTATGCATTTAGGGAAATATTAACACTTTCTTGGATGATTCGATTTGGCAGCGGTTAATTGGAACGTTTGTCATTAGACATTTGGTTGACCTATATCGCGCACAGTTGAAAAGAAAACTAACATTGATAATATGGCCTGCAAGGTGTCAAACTTCACCTGTCCTACCTCGGTCAGGTAGTTTCCAATGCCTAACAGCCAATCAGATCACCATGAGGAGCAAGTTTTCTCGATAACATATAACTTCAGACAACGAAATTAGTACACTCTCCCTTCCATAGTGGGCCTCGGCTTCTAATTCCCTTTAATCAGATATAAAAGATTGAAAGATTATATGTAATTAAAAGTTTTTATATCCTTATTCGCGTTAGGGGCCTCGTAATCACAGAGGTTTCTTGCACACACACACACACACACACACACACCCGCACGCACACACACACACACACACACACACACACACACACATATATATATATATATATATATATATATATATATATATATATATATATATATATATATATATATATATATATATATATATATATATATATATAAGTCGTGTGAATGTAACATTGAACGGAACGGTAGCTCAGCTGATACAGCGGTGGACTCGTAATCCAGTGTTCGCGAGTTCGATATCCGTTTAAGGCAGACTGCCTTTGTATTCTCTGGATCTACACTTAGTCATGAATGTTTGCTTGAAGTGCTGCCAAATGCTAACCATCCATCGACGTTACATTGATATTATGTCTCCCTTGAATGAGATTTACTTCTGCATGTTCAGCCTGGACCCTGTGATTGAAGAACGAAGTCATTGAGAAAAAAAGAATATAATGGGAAGATGACGTCCACAATTTGTGATTATTTCATTGATTTAGGTGTCTCTCAGCTTTTAATTTGTTAAGTACATTTGAAATTCCACTCTCGAATACACACGTACCCAGTATGAAGAGTATCATTTTTAAAATCATTTTCTGACTTATTAGTCAACTTAAGTAAGTCATTGTTTCTATATCAAAAGCTAATTGACCCTGACACGTTTGTTTAGGCGCCAGTAAATTTCATATATTTCTTAAGTTGACACCAGTACACGAAATACCAATATCAATCGTTATTTTACGCATGCGCAGATAACAATGTCCCCGGATGTAAGCATGTTCAACAAGTGACATTTCTGTCAGCATGCACTTCAACCTAATCCGTTCGTATCCGATTTGTCAGAGCAGATACATTATAAATGTTACAGCGGTCACCTTATCGCCAAACGACACTCTTCAAATAAAAACATGCTCGTAGTAAGTGGCCACCACGTCAAATTCAAGTGGAAAATTGTCCGCTTTCCAATGGTTGACGTGAGAATGCCTACTCGAAATACCCAGAGGAATCGAATGTGAGTAACTGGTGAGAAGCTTTAGCAATTTTCTCCTAAGACTGTTTATGTCATCTTAGACTATGTTTGTCCAATTTGCAGACTTTTTGTCACTGATGGCACTTTATCAGTTTTTAAAACTGATAAATGATATACGACAGAGCTATATATAACAAATATTCAGATACAAAGACATATTTCGATAGAAATTGCATATTTGGTATTTACCGAGCAACATTGGAAACTAAAAGATAGCACGAGGCAGGCAATAGGCATGAAGTTGTCACACACACACACACACACACACACACACACACATATATATATATATATATATATATATATATATATATATATATATATATATATATATATATATATATATATATATATATATATATATTACTACTGAGAAAGCAGCTGAACATCTGGAATTCTGGAATAACTCTCGGATATTCCGGTGTTTTCCGACAAACACAATTATCACATGACAGTTCATGGATTGGGCAGAGGATGCTAAGAATATTTATAAATAAAATTAATTCAGTTGCATATGACGCATGTTTGCTGGTGTCGTGTCAGTCTTTTTCTTTTTCTTTTTTTCACTGTCTGATACTTCTGAATAGACAGGTCATCAACTTTATACTTAGCATTTGAACTCTACGGATAGTATCCGACAGTCAGAAATGTGAAAAACGTGATATAACACTGAGATTCGTGAGGGGACTAGCAGAGCAAAAATTCAAAGAAAACCTCTTAAAATGTTGTTTGAAGGACACATACGCTCATTTTCGTTTATTTCATATTACCAGTATAAATTCGAGATCAGCACTAAAGACTGTATTAGGCCTAGTTCCTACGGAAAAAAGAAAGGAACAAAGAAAAAGAAATAAAAACCCAATAGAGTAGACATGCGTGATTATAATTCGTACAGGAAAGATAACTTTCAGTAATATGTTGGGCTTTTATTGCATTCCAGACCTTGCAGGAGCATTTAGCCGCATTAAATTGATAAACAAGTATAAAAAATGCACGGGGCAAAATTTCGACACTGGCAATCGTCGACACCAACGAATCAACAAGCAAAGAAACGTACAAACAATATTGAGAATAATGGACGAGCATCAGTTTGTTTGTCATTATCACTATAAAATGTTTCAATAATTGTGGATGAGTGTATCAGTCAGTGGAGTTCGTGTATTGGACATTAATTTACATATAATTTTGGATGATTGTGTCAATATGGGGAATTTATGTAGTGGACATTCATTTACATATAATTGTCGATGATTGTGTCAGTCAGTGGAGTTTATTATTGGACATTAATTTACATATAATTGTGGATGAGTGTGTCAATCAGTGGAGTTTATGTATTGGACATTTATTCACATATAATTGTGGATGAGTGTGTCAGTTAAGGGAGTTTATGTCGTGGACATATTATTTACATATAATTGTGGACGAGTGTGTCTATCAAGGGAGTTTATGTATTGGACATTTGTTTACATATAATTGTCGATGAGTGTGTCAGTTAAGGGAGTTTACGTAGTAGACATTTATTTACATATAATTTTGGATGAGTGTGTCAATCAGGGAAATTTATGTAGTGGACATTCATTTACATATAATTGTGGATGAGTGTGTCAATCAGTGGAGTTTATGTATTGGACATTAATTTACATATAATTGTGGATGAGTGTGTCAATCAGTGGAGTTTATGTATTGGACATTTATTCACATATAATTGTGGATGAGTGTGTCAGTTAAGGGAGTTTATGTCGTGGACATATTATTTACATATAATTGTGGACGAGTGTGTCTATCAGGGGAGTTTATGTATTGGATATTTGTTTACATATAATTGTCGATGAGTGTGTCAGTTAAGGGAGTTTACGTAGTAGACATTTATTTACATATAATTTTGGATGAGTGTGTCAATCAGGGAAATTTATGTAGTGGACATTCAGTTACATATAATTGTGGATGAGTGTGTCAATCAGGGAAATATATGTAGTGGACATTCATTTACATATTATTGTGGATGAGTGAGTCAGTTAAGGGAGTTTATGTAGTTGACATTTATTTACATATAATTGTGGATGAGTGTGTCAGTTAAGGGAATTTACGTAGTGGACATTTATTTACATATAATTGTGGATGAGTGCGTCAATCAGGGGAATTTACGTAGTGGACATTTTTTTACAAATAATTGTGGATGAGTGTTTCAATATAAGGAATTTATGTAGTGGACATTCATTATACATATAAGTGTGGATGAGTGCGTCAATCAGGGGAATTTACGCAGTGGGCATTTATTTACATATAATTGTAGATGAGTGTGTCAGTTAAGGGAGTTTATGTAGTGGACATTTATTTACATATAATTGTGGATGAGTGCGTCAATCAAGGGAATTTACGTAGTAGACATTTATTTACATATAATTGTGGATGAGTGTGTCAATCAGGGAAATTTATGTAGTGGACATTCATTTACATATAATTATGGATGAGTGTGTCAATCAGGGAAATTTCTGTAGTGGACATTCATTTACATATAATTGTGGATGAGTGTGTCAATCAGGGAAATATATGTAGTGGACATTCATTTACATATCATTGTGGATGAGTGAGTCAGTTAAGGGAGTTTATGTAGTGGACATTTATTTACATATAATTGTGGATGAGTGTGTCAGTTTTGGGAGTTTATGTAGTTGACATTTATTTACATATAATTGTGGATGAGTGTGTCAGTTAAGGGAATTTACGTAGTGGACACTTATTTACATATAATTGTGGATGAGTGTCAATCAGGGAAATTTATGTAGTGGACATTCATTTACATATTATTGTGGATGAGTGTGTCAATCAGGGAAATTTATGTAATGGACATTCATTTACATATTATTGTGGATGAGTGTGTCAATCAGGGAAATTTATGTAGTGGACATTCATTTACATATAATTGTGGCTGAGTGTGTCAATCAGGGACATTTATGTAGTGGACATTCATTTACATATAATTGTGGATGAGTGTGTCAATCAGGGAAATTTATGTAGTGGACATTCATTTACATATAATTGTGGATGAGTGCGTCAATCGGGGAGTTTATGTATTGGACATTTATTCACATATAATTGTGGATGAGTGTCAATCAGGGAAATTTATGTAGTGGACATTCATTTACATATAATTGTGGATGAGTGCGTCAATCAGGGAGTTTATGTATTGGACATTTATGTATTGGACATTAATTTACATATAATTGTGGATGAGTGCGTCAGTCGAGGAGTTTATGTAGTGGACATTCATTTATATATAATTGTGGATGAGTGTGTCAATCAGGGACATTTATGTATTGGACATTAATTTACATATAATTGTGGATGAGTGTGTCAATCAGGGACATTTATGTAGTGGACATTCATTTACGTATTATTATGGATGAGTGTGTCATCGGGGAGTTTATGTATTGGACATTAATTTACATATTATTATGGATGAGTGTGTCAATCAGGGACATTTATGTAGTGGACATTCATTTACATATTATTATGGATGAGTGTGTCAATCAGGGACATTTATGTAGTGAACATTCATTTACATATAATTGTGGATGATTGCGTCAATCGGGAAGTTTATGTATTGGACATTAATTTACATATTATTATGGATGAGTGTGTCAATCAGGGACATTTATGTAGTGGACATTCATTTACATATAATTGTGGATGAGTGTGTCAATCAGGGACATTTATGTAGTGGACATTCATTTACATATAATTGTGGATGAGTGCGTCAATCGGGAAGTTTATGTATTGGACATTAATTTACATATTATTATGGATGAGTGTGTCAATCAGGGACATTTATGTAGTGGACATTCATTTACATATAATTGTGGATGAGTGTGTCAATCAGGGACATTTATGTAGTGGACATTCATTTACATATAATTGTGGATGAGTGTGTCAATCAGGGACATTTATGTAGTGGACATTATTTTACATATAATTGTGGATGAGTGCGTCAATCAGGGAGTTTATGTATTGGACATTAATTTGCATATAACCAAGGCCAGATTAAAGGCTGAGCAAACGGAGTTTCTCCAGAGTTCCGACCTGGGGTGGGGGCAATTAAGTGAAATGGTTTGCTTTTGTTTTCTTTTGTGGTTATTTTCTTGGTGGGGGTGTAATTGAACTGGAGGCGGCACAAGTTTTAATTGTTCTAGGGACTACTACCATCTGAATCTGGTCTTGCATTGAAATGGGTAAGTAAATGGACTAAAAGACTGACACATATTCCAGTTGTCACTCGGTCTATTATGGCATTGATAATATTTTTTTGTATTCAATATGTGTTGTTATGTGGATTCTTAAGTTCAGTCTTATACAGCCTTATAGTCACTTCACTGCAATGTGTATATGCATTTAATACTCCGGCAGAGACTGTATAAACGAAACTATTCGAATTATAGATTATTTATACACTCCGTCGGACCTGAGAGTATATTCCTTTTTATTTCTTCTTTTCATCGTTACATTTAAAAAGTATCTTATTTAAATAAATCCTGTTTTATTATTTGTAACTTGCCAATACTTACAGTGGTATGTACAATCGTCATGATGTGGGTTCAGAATAAATTTAAAGGTAATAGTTTGTGCCATGTACATGAGAAAGCTTTTGCCTGACGCTCGATCAAGATCCCTATTTCGAACAAGCTAAATAAAATATCCCAAGCTAGAATAATAAGCGCCTATTAATATTAAACCGAAGGCTGCAAGATATTTATATAAAAATATGGATATTTGCACTTACACAGATGAAGGATTCGGTATAAAATTATCCGATTTACGCGCAATATGAATATACAATGAAACTGTCTTCAGTGGACACCTCATATAAAATTTAGGACACGCATTTGTCACACCCGTTCATAAAGGGAAAATATTATGAACCCACTTGTTTAATTTTGCTTACATCTACAACCTCTTTATAGGGGACATTTGTCTTCTACGGACATATATTAGGGTCGGTTAAGTGATCTTAAATAATGTTGTTCGTTGTTGATGTGTACAAGAACATCACACGAGGTTAAATGTGAACGTATTTGCCTCAGACAGCTTCCGTGTCAAGCACCTTGGGAAAAAAAATAACATCCCATCCTCTTTTTCTCATTTTGGGTGATATTAGTTCGGACGGACTTTGAAACCTCTGTTCGTGTTCCCAGTATCTCTAAATTGATACACTTAGTGAATTACTTCGTTTACCACATATCTACTCAATAACACTTGACACAAGAGCGTGGTAAATTCGACAGAAAGCGCTGTTCCAAATTGTTGACCTTTCCTGCATACGTCTACACAGAATTCTAGTGGAGGTATATTACAGGACATTGCTTGCTGAATATCAGTATCACAACGCATTAACAAAAATTCCATTTCTTTCGTATCTCGATAAGAAAAAATGTTCAATCAATAGCAAAAATCTGAAACGGGGGGAAAACATGTATCGTAAACAAATAGTAGTATTTTTATTTTTTTTTTAAATTTCCTAATTTTTTGTTTTTCTTTGAAAAGATAGCTACATAGAGGTTAAACTTAAATTAGTAAATGGGATCTCGATATATAAATGCCTTTGAATTTTTTTGTATTCCCTTTCTAGACTTCTTTTATAATCGCCATTTTTGTATAACGTCGATAGACTTGTTTGTAATCGCCCTTTTGTATACACTTTATAGACTTGTTTGTAATCGCCTTTTTTGTATACCATTTATAGACTTGTTTGTAATCGCCCTTTTTGTATACCCTTTATAGAATTGTTTGTAATCTCCTTTTTTTCTACGTTACCACTCTTTCAAATTAAAATCATCATAACAGAACATGACAAGACAAGACAAGACCAAATAAAATCTTTATTACTTCACATCCCTTGATCCATAGATCAAATACATACATTAATTTAAATATGTAAGTATTAAATAAATAATAATTCCTCAGTTCATAAAATCTAGATATTCACAACAGTGAATTAATATTATTTCATCTGTGTAAACCCCAAAATATTTTATTATTAAAAAAATCACTTTTCTTTTTCTATGTCTACTAAATTTGAGTAAAACTGGAACATTGCATTTGACAAGAACATTGTTTCACTCATGCAGCCAGAAACCTGAGGAAAGGTTAGATCCATATAAACACACAACTAATATAATATAAACACACAACTAATATAATATAACCACACAACTAATATAATAGAAACACACAACTAATATAATATAAAAATACAATGAAAATATGTAACAAAAATGGTGTTTACATCTTTTTCTCACTTTACAAACATTTGTTGGATCTCATGTTTTTCTGTTTACACTTTGCATTTATTTCAGTATATGAGTGACATAGTGAAGACAGAACTTTGGAAATGTTACATTCTGTGCACGCAATCTTTCTACCAGCCCACCCCACCCCACCCAACACGACAAGTAGAACACATTGTTATGTGTATTACTGTATTTCTAGTACTGTACATGTATATACTTTTCAGCTTTAATCAATGTAGTCGTCTTTCTCGTCATCCTCATCCTCTTCATTATTTCTCTTTACATTGAGTCACCACAAGAAAGTCTCCCAGGATACCACTTCCCTCCTTAGAAAGCTAGCTTGAGCAGGGATCGCATTAAATTGTTTCGATCTTGTGCTTTTTTCCGTCGAAATTATTTTCCGTCTGAATTATTTCCTTAGTTCTTGGTTAATGACAACCAGTTATCTTATAATATGATTCAAAATCATTGTGAAATATCCAGATTTTGTGATTCAATACATTGCAATGACACGGCCTTTTGAAAAGACTCTTCAATACAAGATGCTTCGCTTACAACGATACGTCACTTTTAGGGTTCCAATAAACAGCCTTGTAAAGAGGGAACACCCTATTATTATTATTAGTAGTAGTAGTAGTAGTAGTACTATTATTATTATCATTATTATTATTATTATTATTATTATTATTATTATTATTATTATTTCTTTTAAAGCGTGAACTAATAATTTACAGGTGCTGAACACAAATTCTAATTCTACAATACGTTCCCTGTTATTGTTATTTTGCGTAGTGAATACATTGCGCTTATAATCCAATATTTTCCCGAATTTCGTTATTGTTTTTACTGGAGCTGAAAATTTCTTGTTTTCCCGAGATTTTAATACGTCTAAATTTTCTATAGTCTAGACCATCTTTTCTTCACGGTTTAGTCGTCACGCTGTTTATGAAAGTTTAGGCTGTTTTTGAACATCCATATTTACACTAATGTATTTGCTAATTGATGAATACGCTACTATTCGGAAATAATCCATTTACCCGCGTGGGAAATTGACACACCCTGCAATTTGTCTTGGATGACAACTCAATTAAATCGCAATAATGCAAATTGTTACTATCAGTCAAGCGTCAATCTTTCATCGAAACCTTTCTTTTCACAAAAACTCTAAATTGCATACTTTCGACAAAATATAATTACTTTTCATATCCCATTTGTCACCATTAAAGACATCATTTGAAATACTGAAAACATTATAATTGAACAACTCTACGCTCTTTCAAGAAATGTAACCACCCACTTTAGCACATATTTAACACTATCAATTAGTACATTTTTCAGAGTAAAGTGCATCATGTTAATTGCTTTGGCATTATTTAAAATAGAAATTAACATAAATGAGCAACAAAGACGTGCGGCATACATATGGCATGCAGAGAGGGGGCAATTTGCTTGTATCCATACTTCAACATTTTCCTAATTGTTCTCAATTGAAAATTGATAATCACGCTCGCAAACTCGTTACAAAGAGGAAAAAAGGTTAAATAGACAGAAGGATCAATTAAGACGTAATTGATAAAATTATACCCTTCTTCTGGTTAGCCATTTATTTGGTGTCTCCCTGTATTTAACGTAAATGTAATACAAAATTCACGTCATTTTCCCCAACACAAAAGCGGTTACAAGCGTGAGATACATATGCCACCAGTGTAGACAAACAAACCGCATACTTCACTTACATTCAATTATATCCCATGTCGATATCGTCCTACATCTTTTCAAGAAGTATTTTTCTTGCATTGTTGAACCCGATATACGTCATTATTAAACGCTTAGATCAGATAATTGGATTCTTCAGGATTATATATTTTCTAAAAGATTCACTAATTAATGTAATTCGGGCTAATTCAATAAAAAATTTGTTTACATTTTACGATTTCAAATTAATTAAATTAAATCTTCTGATTAGTTCATGATTCGCAGGTTTTGACTAATCTACCGTACTTGTATCATGTATAACACCTATTTTTTCTGCAAACAGAACTTAAACGGCTCTGTCGTTGCATAATGCGCATAATAAACTTGTTTGTTCTACTAATAGATTTAGGTGAACAGCGTAAATCATAATACGTGTATTATATGACCGCATACATGGGTCTACGCAATTCGGATTTGCACGCGCGTTACAGATGAGCGGATGCTGTAAGTATTGCAAAGGAGGGGAACAAATCAAACCTGCGATAATAAAAAAGAGTAACTGTCAAACTCTTTTGTTAGATCAGAGAAATGATTACGTTTAGACAAATTATTTTTGAACCGTCCCCATATAAAACTATTTCTGTAGATGTTTCCGTTTAGAAGACCAGCTTTACCAAACATACGTATAGCTTAAACATAAACTTTTTTTAAAAATCACTTTATGTTTGGTAAGGTATAATAAATGAGTTTTATTTTAACATTTAAACTGCCTTCATCTTGTAAATTTAGCATGTGCGCACTTAAAAAAGTTTTCAAAAAATAAAAATAACATTATATCTATCCTTGGGCTGTTCAAAATGGGTTCAGGAGTTTCGTTTGTTAAATGGTGACCGAAATGGGAATTACATTACCGTATTTCGAGATAATATAGTTCTCATAAAAGCTTTAGTCGATGACCTTCACTCCTACAATGTAAAAATTTTCACTGTATGTCGTGTAATTTTTATTTTGATGGCTGCAATTTGATACTCTGCTAACTGTCCTGTGATACTTTCTGGCTCACTTCTATTTTAAGCGTGATTTGTTTGATTTGATTAACATTAACTAGAATAAAATCATCCCTTACTCAAATTTTGAAACAAATCGCAAGCTGACAAATGCAGGGAGAAAGACAATATAATATGTTAATTTACCTATTTACTTGTCAGAACACAATTACTGATAAATCATATATAATTTATGTGATCCCCAATAGGTAAAATAAAAATATAATAGCTATTGTATTCAATTTGGGCCATTTATGCAAATTAACCCTTCTTTTGAAATAAATCACAACCTTAAAATAGACGAAAATATATTATACATTTTATATCATGATTTAGAAGAATCAAAGTTGTTTTCATTAGAATTTTTGGTAAAACAATAAGTATCATTATCGTCGTTGTCATCCTATCCTCATCTTGATCGTCGTGTTTATTATTATTATTATTATTATTATTATTATTATCATTATTATTATTATCATTATTATTATTATTATTATTATTATTATTATTATTATTATTATTATTATTATTATTATTATCATTATTATTATTATTATTATTATTATTATTACTGTAGTAGTGGTAGTAGTCAAAGGATAATAATGTGATTTACCAACCAGGACGTTTTAGTAACAACACCCTGGAGGACAGCTAACAGTTGAATTTACGTGAATTAATATATTTTTATTTGCAAAATCATTTTTACTTTTAAAGATAATACGTACTTAAAGAAGAAAACAATTGAATGGATAATGCTATTTAGGTTTTGCTACGCAGAATGTAATGCTGATTAAAAGCACTTCAATTTATGTATTTCGAATTATCCGGCATTTACTGTCACTTCTTGCCTATTTTATTTTTGGCTACCTATGATCGAGACAGCAGCAGTGGTATTCATTATTATATTAGTAAATGTTGTTACAGTTGATGAGCATAGAAAACAGCAAGATTTCGGACTTTCAGGGTGTTTTTCTGAAACGTGCTGGAATCGATTTTTCTAAATAGACTTGGTGAATAGAGCATATATATCGTTTAAATTATTTTGCAGATGATCAACATTACTTATATATACTTATATACTGAGTTAAGGAGAAGATCTGTATACAAAATCCTTTTCTCTGACTTAGAATTTCGAGCTTTCAACGTGTCTGTTTGTCCCCAATCTGTCTGTCCGTCCGTCTATATGTACAAATTGACGTCAAAATAGAAACAAATACATAGATGGATGGAGATCTCTTCTAAATGAACTTTGAAAT
Source organism: Sinohyriopsis cumingii (assembly GCA_028554795.2). Classification (NCBI taxonomy): domain Eukaryota; kingdom Metazoa; phylum Mollusca; class Bivalvia; order Unionida; family Unionidae; genus Sinohyriopsis; species Sinohyriopsis cumingii. Next base: position 69,085,237 of record CM068824.1, read on the forward strand.
TCCTGTTGCAAACAGACCACAGATATAGAGTTTTCAGTATAATACCAAATGATTGTCATTGTTTCTGATATGAGAATCGAAAATTATGATTTGGTCATGATTGAAATTATATTGTTAAACTAACTGTTTCTTTCATAAAATATTTTTGATGTTTAAAGAATATTTTCAGCTGAAGATTGAATTACGGAGAGATACCATAAAACTGAGAGGTACCTTGATCAAAAGGGATATTTCTACCGCTTTCCTCCGCCGTCACCTCATCATCATCATTATATCCAACATTTACTTTGTAAATACGGGCTTTATTCTTAAACATCGGACTATATATGAAGATGTTTTTGAAAAACATGCGTGGTCAGCAATATTAGAGTAAAAGGTATTTTTATGATGTTGTAGTCTGTCATAACACAAAATAGTGATGAGAGACATTGAACAGACTGGCATAACTTTTTCTTCATCGCGGTAATTGTCCCAGTGTACAAGTGCGTCAAATCGGCGATTTCACAACCACTTGTAATAGAAGTTGGCAATGATTAACTAATTACACAGTATATGAATAACATAATAATCATGACCTTAGATATCAAATTAGATTTATCTCCATTATTATCGTCTCTACATCAGAACTGTGTCACAAATGTCAAACGAACTCTCTGCAAGTATCGATACTTTTACCCTCCTTAAAGAAGAGATAAAATGTACTTTCCTCAGAGAACAATCTTGTGATAAGAATTTTATGAGAGCACGATGTAACATCACAAGTAGAAACGATGTCAAAATCGAAATGATTAACTATATACATGTGAAGGTCTTTTCATTCGCTTTTTTGTGCCAAATTTTAATACTTGGTTATTTTTTAAAGTCCAAATTAAACGCACCATAAAAATATTGTCAAGGTATCTACGTAAACAATTTGTGAAAAGTAGTAAACTTTTGTTGCAGTATTCAATCGATATCTCATATCAATATTCATGGGGGGGTATGCAGGTAGGTATTTATTTAATAATTATGCAACATTAATCAATAATCTTTTATTTTATATTGATAAGGATAAAACATTTAAAATCGTGTGCTGATATCTACGTTAATTAAATCAAAATCAATGTAAATATTGATTTTAGACAGTACTAGCATAACAAAGAGGGCAACATTTCTTATCAAGTCAATGTATATGTTTTCTTTCTAGATTTATTAATTATAATTTTAAATACTGATTCTTTTCTTTAGATTTTTTTTGGGGGGGTCTAAAATTATATGTTTGGTAGCCAATTTGTTGCGTTTTAAAAAGAAGTCACACAAACGAAACACTAACAATTAATGAAGTGCTGTTAAAATGTCCGAAATTTAAATAAAATACAAAAAGCGAAAAGTAATTTGTTCATCATCGCTGAGTATGAGGCACCATTGCAGGCTGCGGGATAATTTACAGGGGTGTCGTGAGGCCTAAGAACCCGAGTGCCGAGGGTAGACCCTCGTTGTCACCTGTCGCAGTGATTACACTACGCTAGAGAGCGCACTTCACACTGCGAAGATACATTCTTCCCTGTTAGTAGACATACTCATTAACTATTTTCCTTTTTAGTAGACACGTTTTTGATAGTTATTTTAGCAAGTACAGACACCTATCATGGTTTCTTATACTTACATACATTCTAAATGTTGAAAAATTGCTTTCAACTCGTTACTAAATGGCACTCATGAAAACATTCAAGAAACAATGTTTTCTTGTAACTGATAAGTAGTTAGTAATTGTAGGGGGAAAAAAGTCATCTGTAATGAGAATTCTGGAAGCATGCTTCACTAAATTAAAAAGAACCCGGATTAATTCAAAACTAACGTAGAATTTCGTCCAATGCTTTTTTTTTTTTGTCAGGTAGTGGATTCCTCGTGCATACATTATAGGCACCAGTACAGCTTTTTCTATTATAATATCCTCCCAAATATGTATTAAGGTCATATACTACTGTTATTTTTTCTTACTTTCAACGATCTGATCACTTGTCCGTTACACACTGATTTAACATTTACGGTCAATTTCACATACACGGATGGTTGAGTGATTGTATTCTAGGTGATTTTGGTTGAATTTTATAAATTAGATGGTTGCAGGGCATTTTTGCTCCATGAAAATATTTATTGTCCTCGTTAATTTTCAACATAGAACTTGCCAGTAACCCGAGGCAATTTAAACTTTACGGCAGTTTGTTTTATTTTAAATATATTTTATTCTCAATGATATAACAATGTGGATTTGGACAAAAACTAGTTAACCCATAGAATTTCTTTTCCTGGCGGTACAAAATGCTTGACAAAAGCAAAGACATATACAGTCCAAAGACGCTATTTCATGTATAAAAAATAGTATAAAATAGTATTAATCAGTATGTATATATACTGATTAATTTTAAATTATAAGACATCAATTGTTTCAAAATGAAACAGTCTCTCGATTATTAAAAGCTTAATCTGTTATTGATATTTAATAATACCATAGAGTATTTTAGCGACTGGTATACATTTGTTATACTTAAACTCACTAATGGTTCAAGAAAGATTGTCTTTCGTTATGGTTTCATTTAAATGATTTAACTTATTACGTCCAGTCAAATTAAAAAACTCTTCATGTAGAGACTTCACTCGTTTCCGGTAGAAAAATATTAAATTTTATCAAATGGCTATAGCGATTGAGAGCTTTAGCGTTAGGCCAATTGTCCACTTGCTAACTGCCTTGTCGGTAGACGATTATACTCAACAGAAACGCCCCTCTCCTTAGGACGGCGCAAAGTGGCTGGTTGAAGAATTAAGTAAATAAACTTATCGCCTCAGTTGGGCGGTGCAACAGGCTAGCCTTTTGATGTGCTTTATAATCGCGAACAAAAATTAAGCCACAAGAAACGTTCCTGAAGATACCTAGATAGAACCTTTAACCTTTGATTGTTCGTTTGTATAGTTTCTGAACGTTCAATGTTCTGCTAAGCTACTTTTTAACAATCGTTGAACATTCAGAACAATAGCTTTTAGATATTCAAGTTTAATATTTGCTTAATTTTTCTGAAAAACCATAAATAACTTTTTAAAATCTTCAATAAAATCTAAGAAAGAAAGATATTTATAAAATATGCTAAATATGTTTACATAGATACATTATTTGCTTTAATTTATGATCAACTTGGTAGAATCTTGAGTGCGATCGCCACCCTAACCACCCAACAGAAAACAACAACAAAATGAGATAAAACAACAAACACATCGTCTAGTTGTATATCTACTAAAAGCAAATACTAAGATGCAACTAAGAGTATATATATATATATATATATATATATATATATATATATATATATATATATATATATATATATATATATATATATATATATATATATATATATATATATATATTCTATGTAAAGACAATTTGTTGATCACTGGTTTCTACAACAGGTTGTGTGGCTCTGTTGTTCGGAGAGGGACTGAAGATCGACAAACATATAGATAATAAGACAAAAGGAGAGAAAATTCTGTTTCAGAGCGTTAATCTAATGAGATGATTTTTCAAATCAGAATGTAAATTTTATATGCACAATATACACATAGCAAATAAAGCTTATTATACAAAAATGCACTAAGCAGGGATCAGCAGAATAGTTTGGAAGAATGTAAACCAATCGCATGTGTTCAGTGCATGCTGCGGAACTCCTCGGACTTTTTCACAATCATCTCAGTTAATTCCTAATTCCTTCCTAACCGACACTTCGGGTAATCTCTCTCTCTCTCTCTCTCTCTCTCTTTCTCTCTCTCTCTCTCTCTCTCTCTCTCTCTCTCTCTCTCTCTATATATATATATATATATATATATATATATATATATATATATATATATATATATATATATTATTCTAGACGTAACTTTTGGCCAGGTCAATACCTCTTATTCGGCAGATATTTAACACCACCAATGGCGAAGATGTTCACTTATTGTTGAGACATAGTGCGAGCAACAAGTTGTCAAACTGTGAAGCAGCACACGTTCCGTTCCGGTGTACAATACTTGAGTCATGAATCCAATCACAGCACTATTCCCAGTGACTGAAAAGGGTTCCAGGAAACCAAAATGTGCCCGCTGCAGGAACCATGGGATGGTGTCTTGGCTTAAAGGACACAAGCGACATTGCCGTTACAAGGACTGTGCCTGCGCCAAATGTAACCTAATTGCTGAACGACAGCGCGTGATGGCAGCCCAGGTGGCCCTCAAAAGGCAACAGGCAGCAGAAGATGCTATTGCCCTCGGATTAAGGGCAGCTGCCTCCGAGGGAGGTATTCCCATCATGACGGCTGGGCCGCTTTGGGGACCAGGCACTGTTTCTCCGCCAGACGATGTACGGAAGGAAGACGATACAACAGACGATAAAGGTATCCATTATAATCTTTTTCTTCGTTTTAGGTGCAATTATCTGAACTTGATTTAACATACGCTTGGCTCCAATAAACCAATGAGAACGTAAATCACAAAATTGAGTCCAAAAGTTAATAAAAATTAAATATTGTGCTTTTTTCCAGTACATCGGCAATTTACTTTTGCATAATTTAGGAGTGGAAAGGATATACAGCTTTCTTTGCATCTTGAACTTCATGAAGTTTGTTTTCTTTCTTAGTATCTTGGATGCATCTAAGACTTTGTGGGTTGTTTTTTTTTCTGGTGTCTTAAATGAATCTAGTAACATTGCGTTGCTATATACAATTAATATTGACTAGTTTACCCTGAGGAATAGGCTTTCTATTGAAGTTACTGGAACACTGACTCTTTTAAACGAAAACGTTGAGCGGTGTTTGTTTGTCGCACATACTTGTAGAACTCCAGTATAATTGACAAAGGAGTGTGCTTTGAAATTTCGAAATTCAGACACTCTACGGTTTAGCCAATCATATGTACAGCTTCGTTTCGTACACAATTAGTCTAGTTTCTACTCTGACATGTGTTTTTAAATAATGGTAGAATTTGTTTAATTGTATTTTGCCAGAGAAATTCACTTTAAACTTTTTCTTACTTATTTGATCATTATCATTTGTTTCAACAATGCATTTATAAACTAAAAGATCGAGATCTATACATTTTAAAGACAGAAATAGAGTTCATTAGTGCATTATATAGAGCTTGAATTATTTAACTGCATTTCTGATATATTCCTATTCAAGTAAAATGTATAAATTGAAAGACATGGTGAGAAAATAGATGAATTTTTTTCACGCGGAAATGTTATAAACCAGTGATAGAACATCAAAAAGTACAGTATGAAATAATATAACACCATAAAGTACAGTATCAAATAATAGTATACCAAAAAGTACAGTACGAAAATAATAGAACACCAAAAAGTACAGTATGAAAATAATAGAACACCAAAAAGTACAGTATGAAAATAATAGAACACCAAAATGTACAGCATGAAAATAATAGAATACCACCACGTACAATATGAGAATAAAAGAATGTCAAAAGGTGTAATGTGAAAACTAATAGAATACCAAAATCTTTAATATGAGACAAATCAAATACCAAAATGAACAATATTAAAATTATAGAATGTCAAAATGCATCATATAAGAATAATAGATGACAAAAATGAAAATCATAGAACTCCAAAATGTATGATGCAAAAATAACAGAATACCAAATTGTACATTATGTATAATTTATTTTGTGTAATTTTGACTTTCCACAATTGCATAACTTTTATGAAGTAATGTGTTGTTTACAATTTTTATGGGGTGGGGGGTGGGGTGAGAGTGGAATAAATAGAGTATAGTATGTAAATTAACTATTAACCTTTGTTTGCTATATTTGTTGATGTCTCTAGTTTTGGACTTCACTGTAAAATCGTAAGGTGCACGGGATAATTCTGGAATATTGGCGCAATGGAATTAAAAAATCAAAAAGTCTTTACATATCACATAACTAGTTCAGTGTTGGCACCTTTCTTTTGGGCCTGTATGAGAATATTGACCAATGTAAATATAAAGAGGCATGACTGCAGGAAACAAAAAATATGATTAATGCCTTCATGTTCATTGTTTAGTTTGATTAAACCTAACTGAAGGTCATGACCTAACATTTGTAAGATGGTAGCGCTATTCAAAGCTCTACATTTTCCAGTTAGAAACAGTCCAGGATTTTGTGTGAAAATCATTATTTATCTTGTTACATAAAACAGTCCAGGGTTATGTATGAAAATCATTATTTATCTTGTTACATAAAACAGTCCAGGGTTCTGTATGAAAATCATGTTATATAGAAGGCTGCATTGCAATTATCTCATGAGAGAAAACTTATGGTGTGTACAAAATAAAGAAATTAAACGAAGAAAATCACTGAACACGATTTTTTGGGGACGGCAAGATTTCAACATCTGTTCTATCACTAGACATTGTGCATTCTTCTCAGCTTCTTATATATTTGATTGGTTTCAGTATTTGTTCCATGACGAAACATTGTACATTGTTCTCTACTTTCTTTTTAAAAATATTTTTTTTACGCGCGGAGTTAAATATTCGGCGATTCAAGTTCACAAACTACGTATTACTATCCAGTACATGCAAAATAATAGTAATACATAGTCAAATTAGTCATTTGAATGAAGAGGAAAAAAGCAGGAGGAAAAATTGAAAATGGCACATTATACAAACATTATCTACAAGTGAAGCAATGCATTTAATAAAAAAATTAATATTCTTTGACAACGAGATTGAGTGTCAGGTTTGTATTAATACAAACGCCTTTTCTCTTAATCACTGATGCATAGAGGTATGGTATTGATCAGAACAATGAAGATGATAATTAATACTTGACAGAAATGGTAGTGCTGTATAGGAAAATAATTTTTTCCAGTTCAAATATATTAAATTTAACGATTCTAATTTCTCCTTTCTTTACTTTGCTGACAACTTACAATTTAACAATGGAATGGTAATGCCAATTTTTGTTTAATTTGATAATGTCTGACATACTTTTTGTGAAATCAGAACACAACTTTTATATTTTGTTGCAATATCTGCGGTAACGGTTGCAGAATCTTTGACAAAATCAAAACAGTTCGAAAAGACGAGATCATCATTTATAAACCAAAATTCAAAGTTCATGTTATATCATTAAATAAAAGATGGTGATTCTATATTCAATATGATTTTTTTTTTAAATGACGCTAAGGGACCACAATTAATCCCCCCCCCCCCTTACCCATTATTGTCAGTCATTTTATGTACATTAGTTTCTATACAAGAAATTTCAAAACATTCTCTACGCTTAACAGTAGTCAATATTGACTAAAGACAGTTTATTTAAAATTAAAATAGCACAGCTTTTAATTTATGTCTGGAAGTTGTAATAACTAATCATATTTACAAACTACATAAACTGTTAACAATTAGCAATTACCACTGAATGCAGTTAAAAATGATAACTTAAATTGAAATAAAAATGGTTTTATAATTGCTTTTTATGGAGTTAGCAACCAAGACAAACCAAAAGACAAGATGAAAGTCACCTTCAGTACAAGCGAATGTTACCATAAATTTCATTTTCTAATCTTTATTCTATAGTAATGAGAGCAATACAAAATGAAAGTCGCTAATTAAATTACTGAATTTTATTTATTTTAATGTCGCTAGGTCGAAAATGACCATATATCCTCAAGTCATTAGGTTGATAATGACGGCGTATCTTGAAGTCATTAGTTTGATAATGACTGCGTATCTTAAAGTCATTAGGGTGATAATAACTACGTATCTTAAAGATATTGGGATGATAACAAATATGTATCGGTATTAGCTGTATTCATGAAGAAGAGAAGAGGAAGATGAGGTAGATGGTAATGAGATGAGGTATGCAAGACTAGATCTATTATTTTAGTTTTAATATTACTGAAAAGAGGGCATTAGTACTTGAAACATATCACCAAAATGAATTATTTAAATTCCTGTGGAACAAAACCATAATTTAAAAATTCCTTACACTTTTTATCACATCAAGCAGCCATTATTTTAAAGAACGTATTTACAGTAATGGTATTTGCACTGTTGTCATAACAATTACAACGAATTTTACATGGAAGCTCTTCAACCTCTAACTGAAGTACGGTTTTGCGCCTAATATCAAACATGAAACGGCACGTATACTACAACGTTCTTATCCGTTATCATTTAGGCGTATGTATTTTTATTTAAACCTTTAAAAAAAGATTATGACAAGTTTCAGTAAGTTTTGCAATTATCCGACTTCATATTTTGATTTCATCTCGGTTTAATAAAAATCATCAAATGAATCACGTGACATTATGGTTATGAGACATTATGATGTGGCCTACTGTAAATGAACATTGGCGCATTTGTAAATGTGCCTTCTTGAATTTCGTAAAAGGATCACCTTGTCTGTTTGTTCTTCCATAACTCCAAGGACAGCAAGATGAAGAAAACAAACCAAAATTAAATAAAACAAAACACGCTATGCCCATTAAGACTGAGTTTACCAAAATATATAACGCAAGGTTGGTTCATAGATTTCTATATTCGGATAAAATAATCACATAAGGTTAAGAAGGCTTACAGATGTTAAATTATAACTCTAAAAAATTCATTTTCGCCTGCATTTATTTTTTAAAACATATACATACCGTTTAGGCTTCTCATGGTAGATGCCAATATCCCTCGCGGAAACAAAATTCAGCCTTATTTTAAAATAAAGTAGTAAATGAATTATTACTGATGTCTATCGTTCCTTGATTGAAGTAAAAACTTGTTTAGCTACCATCTGCAAATGAGAGTCACCTGGGTATAATGGACACACTCCATTAAGACCAGTTTGTACATAAATCAACACTTAGTTAGCTGCCGTTGTATAAAGGATACAGTCCATGCGTCCAGTTTGTACGTACATCAATAGCAGCAGTAGTTTCAGTAGCACTGTAAATAGCATACCAATGGGTAACTAGCTTATACTGCTACAATTAATATTATTACAGCATTTTTCTTGACATGGTATATATGGAAATGTCAAATTTACTACATCATTTATATAATGTTCCTTGTACAAGGATATTGATGTCATTACTTTCCTACGTAAGTCTGGATAGATTAGGACAAACTAACTGGAACTACTTGAAAATTTTGATTAGGAATTTTAAGTTATATTTCAATACTTTTGACTGAATTTATAAGAAGGAGGATTTTTAATGGTGAACAACAACTGATGTAACAAGATATAATATTAATTCAAATCAACAGGTATACACACATCGTATGGCACATAAGGGATTTGCAAGAAATGGAATATTTAGTGACCCAGAAATTCGATGGAGAGGTGGAATATGTTCTAGCCGTGCATTATGCAGCAGTTTCAAGGAACACGCGCGTACAACGCTCAGACTGATTTTACATAGTGCACAAATAATCCGCAATGCATCGCGTTGTACTTGACTGCCATGTTCTCTTAACATTTTGCTATATTCTGAGCCCCCACTTGACAAAATTTCGACTCACCCTTGTGATCAGATCGCGTACCATGAGTTAAGTGTATACCTTCTTCTGGCCTTTTTATATTTTGCTCAGCTGCTCCGCCGATGATGAAAAGGTGCAGAAGGGCGCGGAAAAGCATGAAGCAAACACTTTTAATGACATTTGGAAACAAATATGGTTTCTTTTAATGTGATTACTATTTTACTGAGCAGGGTTTACTTTCTTAAAACTGTTTTCCAAGTTCTTGGAGTTCGAAATGTATGCAGTTGAAATGACTAAGCTTTTTCTCTTTTTATAGATACTGACAAGTCTGATAACATTAGCATCGGTTCTGACGAAGACCGTCCTCCATCCTCGCATGTGTCCAGTGGGGACGAAGGTACACCGTCACCGGTTTCTGCTCAGAAGGAGGACGCCAAACACATTCAGTGGCAAGACTCCCTAGATAAAGCTTCGATGCCTACAGCGTTCAGACCAGGGCGACTGAACGGCCTGGAGATTCTTGAACGTGTGTTTCCGTTCCAGAGGAAAAGTGTTCTGGAACTTGTTTTACAGGGTTGTAATGGAGATGTTGTGAAAGCAATTGAACAGTTTTTGTGTGCGCAGGATACAGTCACCGCCGCGGCACAACAGCAACGCTGTAGCAATCAATCACACGACGAGTTCCGTTTTCATCCCTACATGACATCCGCGCAGTGGAACAGCACTGTAAAATCTTCCAGTGGAACACCAAAACAAGCGATGTTCAAATCAGCCTTCACACCTCTTGGCACGACATCTTCTTTATCAAGTCTGCACTCGGCGTTTCCATCCCACTTCACACCTTTTAGCACCTTGGAGTCTCTCAGAAGTCAATCTATCCCAGGACCGTATACTAACAATGACCTACCCTTAACTCAGACTTCATATCCTGGTTTAACCGGTTTAACTTCGCCATTTCACAGTTTCCTCAGTTCTCCATTTTCTATGTACTCATACAAGCCACAGCTGTATGACTCAATGAATTTGCTGAAAACAAAAAGTGACGGTATTCGGCATTTATCTGAAAATAACAAACTCGGAGAATCATGGAAGGAAATATCCGGTGACAAAAATGAATAAGACAAATGAGAAAAGTGCGAGTCGTGTGAGACTCTGCTTAAATTAATATTAATTATGAAAACAGAGAGGAGTAATTTATTACTTAAACAATACCGTTGCCATTTATCGTTTGTTTGACACTATAGTCTTATATGGTAAATTGCATTTCAGCTTTAATGCATGATTTAAAATCTGTGGATTGTTTACTATTTCTGTCATATCTGTTATTTGCAATTATTATCAAGACTGTGGCTTTGTCTTCATAAAAGTATTTTGCAGATGACAAAGAAAAAAATAAAAAATCTAATTATTAAACATACATTGAAATTTTCTTGGCAACATAAATGTTTCATTGCTTATGCCGTATTATAACCGTTTATTGACTCTCATCTTAAACATGTCCTATTTAAGTTTTCTTTACTGTAAATATTTGTACTTTGACATTTTAAATTAAAAACTCAACTTCGTAACTAGCAATAAGGAATTTTATTTTGGGCTATATTTTTGAAGTGTCTATACCATTCCATTTCTTCATTCATGAATGTGTCCATCTATCTGTTTACACACACACACGCACACACACACACACACACACATACACACACACACACACACACACACACACATATATATATATATATATATATATATATATATATATATATATATATATATATATATATATATATATATATATATATATATCTATATATATCTATATATATATATATATATATATATATATATATATATATATATATATATATATATATATATATATATGTATGATTGTATATGTATGTATGTATGTATGTGTGTATATATATATATATATATATATATATATATATATATATATATATATATATATATATATATATATATATATATATATATATATATATGTATATATGTATGTATGTATGTATGTATATATATATATATATATATATATATATATATATATATATATATATATATATATATATATAGATATCATTCTGTTTGCCTGTTGTCTGCCTGTCTTCTTGTCTTTGTTGCGGTGCCTCTTTGTCGGTATACTTCATGTATTTTGTCTCTCAACTTGCCCAATGTCCTACTTTTTTACTTACCACTATACATAATTTCATCTATCTTCCTATCTACATAAGGAGAGCTTAATATATATTTTGTATATATCTATGTCCATCCGTCCGTCTATTCAACTACATATTGTTCTATCTACTTATCTATTTACATTTCGTTATATATATATATATATATATATATATATATATATATATATATATATATATATATATATATATATACAGACATTTCGTTTAGAATGTATCGGGGGAGAGGGGGCGTAAGAGGGAGGGGGAACAATCGAATAGGCAAGCTGTCTATGGGACAGAACCCCCTAATGGGGTCTAGTGGCCAAATCCCCTGGACGCTTGCATTTTAAGGGTTTATAATGCATACAAACTGTAACCTTATAGCTATAAACAAAACTTACTCTAGGAAACTTTTTTTCTGAGATATTCGTAAATACTTATTGACTGGTGATTTCCCGCCTGGTACCAGTAAACTGATATTCCACAAATAGACGTTATCGAGTGTAATACTGCATTAATGACGTCAGACGCCGTTTCCTGTATCAGGTCCAATAGATCTGTAAAACAATGAGTAAGCGGGGGAGGGGAGATTTTCGAAATCGAATCAGCTAGCAAGTAATATGAAAAGTAGCCACTAACTGCTCCTATTTATCGTGCCATCCTATATACGAACAAATAAAGAAAACATTACATTTTTTGAATCAACATGAGGAAAATTCAAGACTGCAATTCAAGGGGATAAAAGAAGAAAAGAGAGAAAATGCATGACTGGATTTTCAAAATCGACGCAAAGAATAGAATAAATTGAATGACATTGAAAATTGACTGTATGTATTGTGCCTTCCTATCAATGAGCATAAAAAACCAGAGAAAATCCCAGTATCCTTCTCAACCCATTGCTCCACGAATTAAATCCAGAAATACAGTTTAGCATTGTCATCCGTACATTTTGACGTATTTAGGCAATATTTTGCAGGTATAAATCCGCAAAAGAATTTGAACATGTTCCATGAAAACACGCAAACTATTATTTACAAGTAAATTTCGGTTGGAATGTTAACATGGTTTACCCTTTCAAGTCAATTTCCTTCGGCAGACGAAATAGTGGCAGTCTTCGTTCAGCAGACGTAAATATTCTGGAAGATGTATGTTACAACTCCAGGTTTTAGACTGTAACAGAAAGAAGCGAATCAATATTTATAGTAAAATAATAAATAATTTATTTCTCTAAATTACATGAAAATTTAAGAGAAACACTCAGTATTGTGAATTAAATCTAAAATAATACTGAAATGTCCTATTTTAAGTCCAAAAGTATAGAATGGTCCGAATGAATTACAATAGTCTTGGATGTCATGATGTACCAATACTCTCGAACGTGCTAATGCATCACCGTGATAAAATCCTGAATGCCTTTTAATGAATTCTCAATAACACCAAAAATTGTTTTAGTACCAAAAAAGGTCAATGATCACTTTGTAGTTCCAATAAATCATTTAAATAAATAATTCCTCTCAATATTATATCTGAACATAACCTTAAGTGATTACATAGACTGATCTTAATTGTTTACCGAACCTCTATTTATACATATTTCACTTTTAACCTCGTCACTATAGTATGTTCCGGAAAACTAATCATTTCCAAGGAAAAGTCCTCGTACCCTTGTACTAAAATTGTAGTAAACATCTTTGTTTACTATAAAACATCATGACAAAAGCAGATATGCAAAACCTCCATTCACAAACAACAAGTACAATTATGACAAAAGTGAGGCATGCAAAAATTCTATCCACAGCCCTCGGTCACGGACAAAAGTCAAGAACACAACATAATTAAATATGCATAACAAGTTAATTTTACATGGCAGGTTGTCCACAAATGTTCTTTCAATAAGGCGTCAATTTCTATTTAAGAAGAGCCTTAAGTATGGATAATGCCATTACTTCTCTCCCTGACTTTAATAGTGTTCCAAACATGTAACTAAATTATGTAGAATAGGCAAAGTACAAAGAAATACGAGTAGGTTCACATGAACAGTCGAAAATTATTACGTACTTGTATTTTCATGGAGACGTATACTATAACTATGTACAAAAAGAAGATAGCTGATCATGTTAAAATTGG